>CM056171.1:22393719-22678705 GCA_029691765.1 Entomobrya proxima
ACACAATAATAGTCTGACTTTATTGAAGTGTGAATGTGTGAACTCTAAAATCACTTTCTACACACAGGGATGCCATCCAACAGATGAAATGTACATGTAAATATGTATATTGAAAAGTTAACTGCTTTCCCCGCCTTTGTCAAAGGCACTGGAAAAAGTTTGGCAGGAACATTGCCATTGAACTACGTCAAGCATTTCAGGACACAAAAGCGAATATTCTTTCAGAATTTTTGTGCTGTCAATATGTAGTGTTTGCGTGGTTGTAAGGATTCTTTAGGATTATACTTTCACTTTGCTCATACTTTTGGCTTTTCAATCTCCGGTGATACTGTTAGTTGTATTTTGTATACACTAAACTTGTGTTTTTGTGTGCCTTTTTGCGAGGGCGTTTGTTAAAGGCCAGAGCTAGCACTTTATTGTATCATAAAAAACATTCAAGTACAACAACAAACTTTTCCCCTTTTGCTGACAAAATGTTAAATGTACTCTCTCGTACTGCTGGGAAGGGTTCAGCTCAAGTTGGGCAAAGTTACAAATTACAGTTTGTAATCGCATGATTGACTCGAAAAGTTGTAAACTTTTCTGTTTTTGCACACAGAACATTGCGCATTGAATGTGTGTACTTGAAATAACGAAAATATAATTGCGGATGGGAACAATTTTGCAATAATTTTGAAAATCGTAAACATATTTTGTTAGTTGTAAACGACAAAAGAACTCAGAGTCAGACAGCAAAGGAAGCTATGCTTAGTATCATCATAATCATAAGCATGGGTGATAGTAGTGAGATATTCCTTTTCATTCTTGTGTGAACAATGGATAAATGACAAGATAAGAAAACAAAAACCAAAAGCGTAAAATCATCGGTAGCGAGAGAAAATATCATGCTCATTTTTGCCTCTTAAACTGCGACAATGGGAGTTAATAATAAAATTTTAGAGCTTGGCCAGCGGCGGGACGCAATTGTCAACTTGTTAAAAGCTGACATTTTAATGTTGCCATTTTATTATGATCAACGATGATGAAAGACAATAAAACATTGTCTCTATAGTCTCTACTGTCGCTACAATTGCCTTCTCTAGTTACCACCACTTTCCCCAGACTGGTGTTCATAATAAAAACGTGGAGAAACAAAGTCAGTGCGTTTATGCTCGCGTTGTGCTATCAGCTTTCTCTTCTTTTCGGGCATTGAATGAAGACAGTCGCTAGACAATGTAAATGGCAATCACATCGTTTTCACTCGTGATATCATAAAACTTCTCTCTGTCTCTTTTTTCCCTGGAAAGTATCAAAATCGAAATACATGATGACTAGCATAATATATATGTGCTGTAACTTGACTTTGTATATATAATACATATATATCCTTACCGGGTTTTTCGGTTATTCATCGGCAACTCTTCCACCATTAAAATAACAACGAACAAACGCTTCCACAGAAAATTGAAAAGAAGTCGGGGTATGTGGAAAATAAAAAAAGTAAAATGGATAATAATAATAATACGTAGTAGTAATGAATGTTAGAAGCGGAAAATGAAACTTAAACTATCTTTGCCACTACTGCTGTCGCTCGCTCCAAATAGTAGACAGACACAAAGAAGCAAAGAAAAATGAACAAGTTATATGTTTCCGTGTACCTTGCCGTGTTGGATGCAAAGACTTTTTTTAACAAACTGAAAGTGGCTACAAGTTAGATTGCCGTTACTGTAAAAAGTTGGAAGGGGGTTGAGATGGTTGGTTTGGTGGTAGTTGTTATATTTCTTCCGTGTGGAAATGAAGTCATCATCGAAGATAATGACGGTCATTATAACGTCTATTACAATGTGGAAATGGGAGTCGTTTTTCTCTCCAGAGTTGCCTCTATTCTTTGGATGTTCTGAGAGAGAGAGAGAAAACTGGAAAATGAGCATATTTCTTTTTTCCCAAAAGCCCGTCTTCTTGTCGACTTGCCTTCATTCTGCTGCGTTTTATCAGGTTACCGACCTGAAAATGTGGCCGTTATGTTTTATTTTGAATGGAAAAAGAGAGAAGACACAGAGGAAAAGATTGTATTACTATTGTATTATGATTATGATATGATGACGACGTGCCAACGTCAAAAACCAGGAAGCATAATATAACTTTAATCTGAAATGAGAGCGCACGACTCTAGAAAAAAAAGGAATGTGGATGGATGACTTTTGCCGCATCAAAAGTGAGGAATGAGTTGATGATATAACCCATGATTTCGATGAGAAAGTGAAACGATTAGTTGCATAACTTTATTTTATAAAAAACTCGGAGGGCATTTCCACTAGCTACGTCTATCGTATGAAAACTTTCAGTGATAACAGCTTTTGATTGAATATACCAGTAGTGACATTACTTCAGGCAAAGCACTTTGTTTTCCTTTGTAATGGATTAGGGATTTGTATTATATGATTAATGCTGCCAGTCCTGCTTTGAGACAGTGATTTCCCATGAAATTGATTTCGATTTAATTCTATAAAGTTTTCGTTTCGTGAATATGCACAATTAATGGATTTACATCATAAATTCATGAACTTTGCTTTAGGTTTCCATCCTGGGAATCCAGAATTTATGAAGTTGCTGCCGGAGGCTTGAAATTACCATCAAAGGATAAAGCTCCAAGTTCTAATGAAATAGCCTCGGCTTCGGGCACTCTCCATCAATCATACAATTCTCTGGGTATTAATATTTCCATCCCTGTTTACACTACTGTCAAAGGGGTAAGTTTTTTATTAGCTTTGCAAAAAAATTGCTTGCAGAATAATTTTGCCAATTTATCATAAAACCAAAAATACTAAAAATGTTTTCCTTGTTATATTAAAAATGTTTATGCAGAGAGCTAGCCAAATAAGATCTGCTCCATTTAGTGGAGACTCGTCAGATTCATCCGATGGAGAAGAAATGGGTTCCGGGTCGGGATCTGGCCCACACCCTATGAGCTCAGGGGAAACTGATATTTCTAGTCCAGGTAAAAGTGCCCCGTCTTCAATAGCCAACAGTCTTTCACCTCTCCACCGCTCTTCTTCTTCCCCATCTAAAAGCCTACGTCGAGGTAAAGAAAAAAGTACTTTCAAATCTAATTTTGTCCCTGCTCAAATTAATCTAGATATACGGGAAGCTTCATTTTCCAACTTTTTTTACTAATTGCTAATTGCCGAAAAAAGAGTGTCTTAATTGTCTCGGAATCTGCTAAAGTTTTTTTTTAATACTCGTTCCATTTGGACTGTTTGAACTTTCAGAGCCCTCATTTGAGTCGGAAGTGTCGGACGACTATGCCATTCCTCCAGATGCCTTTGCAAGTGAAACGAATAGTTTAGACATTGCTCTATCCTCGGGATGCCGGAATCTTGCAGCGCCCAGTGTTTCTGGAGCTAGCATAAGTTCTGGTGGTTCAGGAGGCATTGTTACTGTTGCAGGCTCGTCTGCAGTAGTAGTCGCAACATCTGGAATCCCGTTGGGGACCACGGTACCGGCTGGCCCTTCAAGCTCTTGTTCAAATAACCCCTCCATTCCCGTCATTAACTCGGTAGAAAGTTCTCCGCGTAAAGAATCTTTGGAGAAGGTGGGCTATTTGACCAAACTTGGAGGAAAACTCAAAACGTGGAGAAAGCGCTACTTTATTCTCCGAAACGGAACCTTGACGTACTGGAAATCTCAGGTTGGTACTCAATCTCTTTGCGTGAAAGTTGTGTGTACACATTGCACAAGTTAGTCTTCACTTTGTCCTAAATGAGATTACCCAGCTTTAAAACTTGTAAACTTCACAGAAATATATATATTGTGCCCTGATTTTTAAGCCATTGCGTGACCCGCACGAAAAAGTTTTCTCACCAAAGTTCATTATTTCTCATAATAACAGCCTTGCTTTTCAACTCTTGAACTCTATCAAACTTGGGGCGTTCTGAGAATAATGTTGTTTTTCCTGGTTTTTCTTTTGCAATTTGTAGCAAGAGGCTAGTAGGCGTCCAGCAGGTCGTGAAATAATTTTAGATGAAAATTGCCGAATTATACGAGGGGAAGGAGCTGCTACCTTTGAAATAGTTACGGGAAAGAAGACTTACTATTTAACAGCAGACTCCACAGCCGCTGTTGACGACTGGGTTCGTGTGCTTCAGGTAATGTTTACTAAATTCCTTAATTCTTATCATGTAATTGCTTTTATCACAGTTTGTTTGTTCATCATCTTACTTTGAAATGAAAGAAAGCTGACAATGTTTGTGTTTACGCTTAAATATTTTTAGAACGTACTAAGACGAAACGCAACTAAATTAGTGTTAAGCATGGAAGACAGTAAGCCCACCCTACAAGGATGGTTGACCAAAGTGAAAAACGGACATGCTAAACAGTGCTGGTGTGTTCTTATCGGGAAAATGTTCCTCACGTTTAAATGCCCAAATGATACGGTAAGGAACAAATGTTTTCTATTCACTCAACAAAATAAAAATACAAGTATCCACACAAAAAAAGTTCCAGACACTCTCATACCTTTGTGTTTACCACTAATGTTACTGTTCCACGCAATAATAATGGAAGAGGTATCATGAAATGGAAAGTTAATTAGAAAATAATGTGTGTGTACACTAGTGACGCTTTTCACCGTAAGATCTAATTGCCGATTCTTTCCAAAGAATTCTCTTTTTTTCGTGGTCTATAATTTCATTTCATTCTCCTCAGAATTCCTAACAGATCAAATTCCCATTTTCCCCCTGAAGTCATACACTTCCCAGAAGCATATCCTGGTTTATATGGTGTGCACTTTCCCATATCGATTGAGAATGATAAAAGCAGTCAAGTCAGCCATAAGAATTCCATGTTGCTGTAGTGGTACGTGACTTTCTTGTGTGCTGAGAAAAAGTGGAATGTTATACAAGAAGCTCCTACTCTGCACAAAATGTAGTGAATAAATGTGTGTGCTCTTCGACTTTCATACTAGTCTTGTTAGTTTTCTGGTGACTAGACATTGCTCAAAGTGACATTTTCCTTGATTACATTCCTTATATGACACTGTCAAACAACTTAATCTAATAAACAAGGCGAAAAGCAAGACTAAAGAGGGTGAAAAGAAAAGGAGAAAAAAGTGCCGACATTAGCGTTTCTTTCACACACACACAACTTTATGCAATATATAAGAGCTGTGATGATGATGATGCTGCTGCTACTACTGCCTTGTCGTTAGTGTATTATGTACTTTTTTGATGATGATGCATGACTTCATCGTAGCTTTTTTAGAGTCATTCGATATTAATCTTAATTGAGGCTCGTCTCTCTTTTAGTAGTAGTTGATGATAGGCGAGTGTAGGTACTAAATATCATACAAAGAGAAAGTGGAAAATGAGGGAAAACAGTCTATCTTTAGTAATTTGATACTTGTTTGGAGTGTCAAAAGGAATTAAAGCTTATGTAATTAATGATTTTGTAATGTGCCTTTTCATGCTGAAGGTTACAAGCGGGCAGATTAACATGCGGGATGCCAGGGTGGAAGATGTAGATCAAGGCTCGGGCTCGGACACTGACGATAAAGATGAATCTGGACCTGCAGGCTTGAACCCGGAACAAGTGTACACTATCGGAGTCTTTCCTAGTCATCAAAGTCCAATTTACTTACACTTTTGTACGAAGCAGGAGAAGGTAATTATAATGATAATTATGATGATGGGGTAAAACAAGGAATAAAGTTTTTTTTTCTCTTGTTACACTCTTTCCCAAATGTTTTATGGTGCTTGCATTTCATCTCTGCAAGAGTGCAGCGAAAATGGAGTGTATCCATCCGCTACACACACACAAATAACATAAAATGATCGTTAAACATGATTTATCATTACTTTCGTCTGTTTTTTATGTTGTGTGCGTCTGTTTTAGGATGCGTGGTTGTATCACCTGACGGTTGTTTCTGGAAAGGGACCAAGTGCTGGAACACAGTTTGAACAACTTGTTCACAAGTTAATGGAAGTAGATGGGGATCCGAGTAAGTCATTATGATATGATTTATGAGTCATTTGTATGCGATATCTCGTAAATATTAATTACTTTTTCGATCGATTTTTCCCCGTCTTACATTTTGTTCATTTTTTTGTTTGCTTCAGATTGTAACCTTTGGAAGAACCCATTGCTACTGCACAGCAAAGAGAGCATTACTTCCCCGTTGACGTCTTTGTCTTCTGAAGCTCTTCAGAACGAAGCCGTAAAACTATTCAAGGTACGTGATGCTTGCGTTTCCCAGTAGTTTCCTACTGATAGCATAAATGTTCGCAGATTTTTGTACGAAATTGTTTTTTATGATCATTTATACAGTCTTGCCAGTTGTTCATGTCGGTGCCTTTGGACGCATCAGGGATAGATTATCACGTGGTTCTAGCTCAAAACGCGCTTCAGTTGTGTCTAGATTATCATGAGCTTCAAGCAGAATTAATATGTGCTCTTGTCAAGCAAACATCCCGAGTGCTGACGTTTAAAAACTCGGCACATGTGAATAGAACATTTACAAAAATAAAACACTCCAGGGTAAGGAAGCCTAGTGATAGACTTTTAGAAATTATCTAATACGAAATTTATTATGTGTGTGACCTTAATTTTTTCAAGAATTTCTTGTACCTAACACATAATTTATCATTGTTACTTTCCATGTTGTAGCATTTTCTACTGAACGCTACCCAGTCCCTATTTTTGTGCGACTCCTCGAGTAATCATCACGGGAAATTGCACAATCAATCTAGTCAGCACCAGCATCAGCAGTCCTCATCACAACCCTCATCGTTGACAAATCGGTCTCATCAAACTAATAACCATCATGGGACAACGCCAAACAGCCCGGCAAGCAACTCTAAATCAAGTAGTCCTAGTCGCTCAACAGGAATCCGGGGCGGTGCGGGGAGTAGCAGTTCCAGCAAAGCGTCACCAGCGAAATCCAGCAGTAACAGTAAATCTAAAGCAGGTTCATCCTCAGTTCCTTCATCTCCACTCTTGCCGTCCCACGGTCACGGAATGCATTATCATCACTCACTCACGTCCGAGGGCAAGTCCAGTGTTCGTAGCTTCGTCTTCGTTCAAGGCTGGCAGCTTCTCTCCCTCGCGGTTTCACTTTTCCTCCCGAAAAACAATAAGCTTCTTTGGTATTTGAAACAGCATCTCACCAGAAATGTTGACACCAAGTAAGCACATTATCTTTGTAATGATATGGCTTTTCTCTGATACGATACCACTATCAAATTTAATGAGACCGCAGAGTGCTACTGCCACTGCTTCTGGTAGTGGTTGTGCTGTGTAGTGTATTACTGTCTTCACATGATAAATGTCCTATTCTCTTGGTTTTTCAATTTATTTAGAAGCGAATGTGGCAAATACGCAGCATATTGTCAGAGATCTGTGGAAAGGACGCTGGCAAATGGGCCCCGGCTCTTTAAGCCATCACGCATGGAAGTTTTGTCGATCCTCATGAAGAATCCTTTCCATCACTCGCTACCCCATTCCGTTCCAGTTCATTTCATGAGTGGTGCCTATCAGGTAATAGAAATGGTATCACACATTTTCTCTCTGTTCATGAGACTGACATGAATTGAGAACGGACGTTTTCAAGATGTAGATAAACTGTAAAATGTTGCATACGGCTAAAAACAAATTCTCGAATTGTATAGGTTGTTGGATTTGATGGCTCAACAACAGTTGAGGAATTTCTACTATCCTTATGTCACGAAATCGGATGTCGGGAACCATTCCTATCAGGGTTTGCGCTGTTTGAAGATGATCCATTCGAAAAGGATCTGGAACATTCTTTAAGACCTGAAGATAAGGTACTTTTTCACTGGAAAATTTATTCACCCAATATGTGTTTGTTATGCATTGTAATAGTACAAGAAAATGTATATCTTTCTGCAATATCACTAATTTTATAGCAAACTCAATCCCATCCAATGTGTCGCTGTGTATTTTCCACTGACAAATATATTTCTCCTTTGTTTCGTTTGTTTAAAAGATATGTGACGTGATCTCACAATGGGAAACCGTCTTGAGAGAACGAGGCCTTGGAAAATTTGAGACAAGACGTGTCGTTACACTCACTTTCAAATCTAGAATCTACAGAAAGTCGGGAGTTCTGCAGGAGACAGACAAAGAAAGATTGCTTCTGTGCTATCAAGCTAACCAGGCTGTAGTTGCGGGAAGATTTCCGCTAACAAGAGAGTTGGCCCTTGAGTTGGCAGCTCTTATGGCTCAAGTAAGATTTTATTTATTATCTCTAGTATGGAAAGATAATGCCGCTAGTTTTCTCTCGTTCCTCCTACTGAAAATAACACATCTTTTACCCAACTTTCTCCCAAGTACTGAATCTTTATGTACGTGCGTATAATATATGTACGAAAAACACATTTTTGCGGCGGAAAGTCAGGTGATGGATTTTGCAATTTAAGGGCAAAAATGTAATTTTTTCTTGTGTGTATGGCGGAATGCAGATTGATAGTGGCGATTACCGACCAGATAAAGGACGAGGGAGTGGAGGCTCCCAGACTGTAGTACAAATACTGGAAAAATACTATCCCACAAGATATCGGGAGAGCTTGCCGCAAGAAGAGCATAAAGGCCTTTGTGATAGTCTGGTAGAAAAGTGGAGTTTCCTCAAAGGAAAAAGTATTGTGGATTGTGTGAGGATATATTTGACTTGTACGAGAAAGTGGCCATTTTTCGGAGCAACACTTTTTAATGTTACGGTAAGATTGCGTACCCAACATTATGCAAATATAAATGGTCAATCTGATGTGACTTGTTCTAGATTTATGTTGTATCGCAATGCCCCATAGACGTAGTTTGTTAACTGGAATGGGAAACCATTCATTTCTTGTGATGTTTTTAGGTTCGGGGAACTCACGCAATTGAAGATGGAACTCCTGTTTTAGCTGCTGTTGGGGAAGATGGAATTGCTATTTTGGATCAGCAAACATTGCAACAAATCGTCAAGTACAATTACGGCTCTGTACAAACGTTTGGGGGAGCATTGGATGATCACTTTATGATTGTTGTGGAGGATTGTGGGAAAAAGAGACGACTTCTCTTTGGAGGAATGTCAAAGCTAAAGGTAAATATATATGGACTGAACTACAGTAAATCGTATTTTATTACCGAAATCTTTTGAGTAATAATGATAAACATGGCTGTTATTCTTGTAGGTGTTTGAGATAACCCGACTTGTCGCAGATTACATCAATGCGTGTTGTCAAAATAGCATTTATGGAGCAACCTCTCACGCTACAAGTAGTGGGCTTACACGTCATAATTCTCTTAAATCTTGTCGGTTTCATGGAAGCACAACTCTCCCTCCTCCGACTCCAAAGCTGGATCGCAAACATTTGGGTACTTACTAAATATACCTAATCAGAAAAACTGCAGGTTATGTTTGTCGTGATTTCGTATTTGTAAAAAACAAACTGTATTTTTGCTTGCATTTTAGGTGGCGCATCTGGCAGCCCCGCGCAACTACCACGCTGTGATTCTGCTCAGGCTTATCGAAATCAAAGAACATGACATTTAGCTACGCCGAAGCTTCGGCGTCGGTACCAACAAAACAGCTCGGATGATGATGA
Source organism: Entomobrya proxima (assembly GCA_029691765.1). Lineage (NCBI taxonomy): Eukaryota > Metazoa > Arthropoda > Collembola > Entomobryomorpha > Entomobryidae > Entomobrya > Entomobrya proxima. Next base: position 22,403,298 of record CM056171.1, read on the forward strand.
TTACTGAATATTAGGTTACTAGGTTGAGTTGGATAGAGTTGAAATTCATAGGATCATAATTTAGAAGATTTAATAATATCGCAAATCCTAAGAGAATAAAGTCGAGTACTATTTTCGTCCACGCGCTAGTCCAAAAAAAGAAAAGAGTATTTTGGAAAGCAAAATAATTGAAGAGGCTGAAAAGATTTATTATATTAGGATGTATAGACTTTTTAATTAGATGTAAAAAATACGAGTTTGTTTTATGTATTGATTTTAGGGAATTTACCGTACTTAATGCTTTAGTAAAGTATTTGTTGGAATCTAAAAATGATACTGCTTTACACAAATTACTCATGTATTTATATATCCTTGTATATTTCCCCGTAAATAAAATGTCTTTGTTGTTGTTAATTTACGCAATTAAATTTGTTGTAATGAAGTCAAAAGAATGAATTTATCACTTATGCTCATCATATGTAACCATTTCATTGTTTCAATGAAAAATTATGCTTTAATTTCATTAGCTTTAATGAAGAAATGTGCCAATGGTTGTTGTTCTTTAGTACATGATCAGAAATGCGTAACTAGATGTGCGCATTAATGTTTTAGCTTATGATGACACGTACTTAAGCGAATTGTACCGCGCAATTGTTTTATGCATTTAATAACAGTGTATTTTTAATTTTGTATCAAATTATCGTAATGAAATAAAATTCAATTAGACAAAGAATCTGTTTTAAAAAAGAGCATTCATTTTTATAGCATATTATAGCATCTAAATCTCTTGTAGCTATCAAATCAAGTACCTATTTGGGAAGGTGTTACATAAGCCTACGAAATTTCACAAACAGAAGCCAACGCTTCTAAGAAAGTTTCTGGTGAAAGCAAAATACCGACTCGCCATCTATTTGACTTTCACCAAATTCGCTCCTTCCAGACTCACTGTTTTCTCCAGTACCACGATAAATTCAACGAGGGCGCACAATGTTCTTTCTGGAGTCTGAAACTAGGTCATGCACCATGCACCCCCGGTGCCGCAACTATGGCCGACGATGATGATCATGATACTCATATTAGAAATAACATCCTTTTTCCGCCGTCCTCTCAAATATAGTAACACTTATTCTGTCCAAAGAACATCCTTGTTCTAAATTTAGAACTTTCTGTATGCAATTTGAAAGAATGGTATGTGAGTGTCTCCAGCAGAGAATGTTATATAGGATTGTTTTTTACTATTACGTACGTACCTATATGTAGTATGTCGCACTACATTTTTTTACCCTATCGCTGTTTATTTTGGGATCTCACCCTAATTTCTCTTTCCTAAAATATCTCTTTCAAGAGCTTTGCTTCCCTACTAGTGCTATTCTTGTAGCGCAGCCATGCGATATGCTTATGTGTGTGTTAATAATAGCTCACAGGTAAATTCTATATAGAAGCGACAATAAATTCTGTGGAAAAATAGTACTTTCACATCTGTACAAGCGACTCTTATAAAGGCGCACTTGATATTATAGGATTCAAAGAGAATTTTCCCCTTGTATTTAATACTCTAGTTTTCCAATTCATGAATTTCTATTTTTGGCATCCTTCCTCTATTTCTATATGACTCTGTCCAAGTGTTTATGTGCCTCTTTTGCTAACTCACTTTTTCTCTCTCTCTCTGATCATCTTTATAGGCAGCTTTATAATAAATAACAAGTTGTGTGTTTATTTTTGGAATTTTCACTTGTGCTCTTGATTATGTGATTTCGGTAAAGGAAACTGGGTTGACCATGGTATGTCAGGGTATAAACTCTTCCTTTTCTTTCTTCGTTTCAGCTACTTTTTTGTGGATGCATACAGCGAGCAAAAAGCTTTTTCTCGTTTTACTATATAGCGGAGCAATGTTTGCATTGATTCAAAACAAGTTTATTTTTTCAAGTGGTAAATATAGGGTTGAATTTCTTAAAAACCTTCATACCAGTAAGTTTTCCAAGGACAATGTATGCATTAACCGTTGATGTCTTTCGTTGGCATCATCATCAAAACCGTGAAAGCAGCAGATAAAGTGCAAAAACTGCTTTCACCGTTCATTTATGTCATCTCTTTTTGTATTCCGCCCAGCATCATTTTTCAACGAAATATTGCTCCTCTTTTTGTTGTTTTAACTTACTTTTTTCTGGCATGTGTGCCTTTCTCTAATAAAATGATAGTAGAACAACAACTTTCTTTTCTAGGATAAAAAGCGAGGTCCCTTTTATTATTCCCTTTTATTATGCTCTCTCTTCATTTTAAAAACACATGACGCATGACTTGGTTTTTTCTTGCACAGCTTGGTTGAATGTAATAAAGTTGAGGAGGGCGACGTATAGACTTGGATTGTCTTTGAGATGGCTGGTGGGTAAGCTAACAAAGTGGAAAATGTATGCAAAAGGCAAGTGAAAAGTAGAGACTGGATAATATAAATATACTTTCTCCTGGCTGCACACTATATGCACATTCTTCTTTTTCCCGACACCCGAGAACAGAAAAAAGATTGAATTATTTAAACGCATTATCATATCATTGTAAGAGATTATATTTATTACGATAGGATATTTGTATAATATGTATTTATAGTATAATTTATTTATGTATATTGTAGTATTTATAATTAATTTATATAAGAAGTGGAATCGTAAAATCATCATTATACCGTAGTAATAGTAGTAATAATATAATATAGTTAATTACACAATATGGTAATATAATAGTTTTTGTTTGTAGTACAAGTTATAGTATAATTATAACAATTTAACCCTTTATAGTTTTTGTGGAAAACCAAACGCATATTTCATCATGATGCACATATATATATATTCTTGCCGTTGCTTTATATGACAATTTAGTATAGATATAGTATTACCACGATAATCATAAACTTAATATCGTACTCACAAAACCGATTTTTTTTCTCTTTGTCAATAATAATATAGAGAATGATCATCAAAAATTCCTATCATATCACAGGCAATATCTAGTAATAATCATAAGAAATAACATATTTAGTACATTCTGTAATAAAATTGATCTTGTAGTAGTACAGTTTACACACACATAATCATATTAATCCAGAGAGATTATTTTACGTAATAATCATACAACTAAGTCATAATTAAACGGTAAGTAAGAATATATAATCATATAGAGTTAGTAATCTTGGTTGTTTCCTTTTTTACGCGCTGTACACATCTCCTTAATAATCTTACTATTTAATTTTACAAGGTTTGATCAATATAGTACTTTCACTTATTACACATGTATAAGAGTAAGTGTATGGAGGTGTTTATTATAAAGATTGCGTGTTGTGTATGGAGATTTTTTGTTTCAGTAAAGTAGTACACCAAGACGCTTAGAGTTATTCATGTTCAAAACGTGCTGATGTGATATTTTTGGTAGTTTCTTTACAGTTTACAAGGTAGTAGTGCACATAAGGTTTTCGTTAAAGTTTTAAAAACAGCATCAAACGTTTTGGAGTGCAGTTGATTTTTTTTCTTTTATTTTATTTGTAGAGCTCTTATAGTTAGCTTAAATACTAGCTTAGAAGTAGTGACTTATCAATAGTAGTTTTTTATTTGTTGAATGGTTTACTTTCTCTTAAAGTTGATACGATATTTAATAGAAATTTATCCATTGTTTTTGATTTCTTTATAGAGTACGTTCACAACAACAACAATTCAAAAACCTTTTTTTGTTTTCTTCAAACTATACCGTGTTGTTCACCTTTATCACTTGGAAGTCTATTTTGAAATGTACTACCTTGTGTCACTTGTGTCTTGTTGTATTTTTCGTAAATTTAGATTAATGTTGCGAAGGTTTGATTATGCAGGGCATGCTACAAAAAATATATACCTGAATAAAACAAAGATTTTCACGGGAAAATGAAAAGCTAATTTGTAGTAGCCTTTTAAATTGTTGGAAAAAAACTAATGAACTCTGTTGTCTTAAAAGTCAATAGATCAATACACACGGAAAGTAGGAAAGCATCGATTTAGACACTACGAACACGAATTCAAAAAACAAAACTAAATTCAAGATATACTTATTGTATTTATGATAAACGGTAGAATCTTTAGTAAGCTTTTATGGGTTGGTTGATTTTAAAATAAGAAATAAAGGCATACTTTTTTGTCTTCCTATAAAAAGGTAGATAGTGAGTGAGTACACACACACACTTTTTTTTTTACTTTTACACACAAATCGTGAAACTATACACGGCACTTGATTGTGATGCTGGCCGCGATTCAGGATTTTCACCGTCGTATCATTTTTAATTGATGATATCTTGTTGACGCACAATTTTCGGTAACTCACTCTAAAGACAATATCAATGCAAAAGTCAATTACGTGTCTATAGTTCTAGAAAATTCGTCAATATTAAATCGTAAATTGTACAATATATAACTTTATCGTTAATACCAATTACAAACATTGTATGTAGGTGCAAAATATCAAACAAGTCTCCCGTAATGGAGTATACAGTTTACAGTACAGCGGTGCAGTACACGCAGCTTTAGAAAATTGACTTTTTTGTTCAAAAATTACACTATCTTTAAGGTATACATGCCTAAATTAGCAATAATTATGTTATATGGTACATAATGTATAATTAAGTACGATGGAATTTCTATGTTAAAATCTAGGTGATTTTTTGTTTCTTTACGTTTCATGAAAAATATATGACTTTTTTAAAATACGTCATCATGTACTTTTATATTCATCAGTAAAATTCTAAACTGCCTTTTTACCGTTTCGTGTGTGTGTGTGTGAATGTGTGTAGTACATTATATATATATAAGTTACGTAATAAGCTTGATTGACAGAGATTCAAAGGTAAAAAGTCGGGTGGGATGATGATAAACAGGAAATACGTAATGTACTGTATATTATATACACAGGTGCACGTAAGGTATTTTTTGTTCTGTGTGTGATGAAGCAGGTGTGCATGATGTGAAAGAACAGGAAAGAAATGTTTGGACACGAGAAAAGAAACACAAAAGGTTTTTGGGGTATTTTGAAACTGGAAAAGGAATATAGAAATACACTGTTGATGGGAATGTGTCGCTACATTAACAATTAAGCTTGTCTTCTTCTTCACCTGGATAAAATATTCGTTCTATATATAACCGTGACACAGCTTTTACCATGTCACAAAAGAATCTCACTATCCATTTTTGAGTTTTTCCGTTTGCCTTTTGAGTGTTGTGTATTAGTTTAAATATACTGTACTTTTCTCTACTACTTTAGCATCCGCTCCACCTTTTATTACTTTACTGCTACATGCTTGCAACTTTCTATACATTGCTTTTGGGTTCGGTAGGAAAATTATGTCTCAGAGCTCGGGTTGAACTACTGCTACAATAATGTCAAAAAACGGAACAGAAGACAAACGACCTTGTTTACTAGTAGATAGAGGTTGGTGGATGCTTTAAACGAGCGTGAACAAAAGAGAAAGTAATTTATCTGTATGTACATCGCTACTTTATGATGATTTGCCTAGGAACTACCTCGTTTTAGATTTAGAGGAGTATAGGTATGCTTACAACGATTGTTGTTTGTAGTACACTGTTTACTTTACACCAGGAAAAGGGTTGATAAAAACTAAATAGTTTTACTATTTTGTTGAGATATTGCTGCTTCTGTTTTCTACTTCCTTGCTTGTCTACTTTTCATTCGTGTTTATTGTTTAGCAGTACTAACATTCTTTTAGGTTGCAGAAAACATTCGCTTTGCAAAACTGTCTTCCGATTTGTCAAGTGATATATTGTTTAGCGCAGAGTGATGCGTGGAGAAAGTGCACTGCACTGCAGTACTTATTTTAATTTGCCTTTTTTGCTTGCTTGGGAAACGGAAAAGGTAGAAAAGCAAAAACACAAAAAATGTTAGCATGAGCCGTCATTCGGCGTGACCACAACCTGGAAATTTTCATATAACATGCCAAACCCGGGTATTTCTACCAAATCAAGAATAAGCTTCTGCAGAGTTTAAATGAAATTTGTTTTTACCGTTTGAAAATGATGATGTTTTAGGTACTGATTTAGCACATGTGTTGACTCTATTGAAGCTTTTTTCATTGAAACAGATTCGAAGAAAAGAAGCCTATACCTCACTTTGCGTTTCTTGAGCTACATCTTCATCATCATTAATTATCTTTCACTTTGACATTTGAAACAGGTACTTGAAAAAACTAATAAGATCCAGCATGTCAGGTTTCTTTTCAGCTTTAAGCACAGAACAGAACTTGGGGTTAGTCAAAACTCAAATATTTGTTTTCAATTAAAATAGCGCGTGTTGAAACAAAACTTATTATTCCATATTTATATCGTGCGGTACTTAATGTTATTTTTATCGATTACGCTATACAATGTCATGCGGCTCGTGTGCTTATATAAGTAATTAGTGTTTCAAGTTATGTAATGTGCAATCAATTCGCAATTAGCACTAAACTTTTGTTTTTTTCGGACAGTAAATCTGAAATGATTATCATGAGGCAATAATGAGTTTTAGGGACGGAATATGAGAACTCCTTTTTTGTAGTTTGATTTGCCAATATGCGTGCTACGATAAAAACGAAGAAACAATTCGACAGTTTACTAGCCTTTGCTTTTTACCTCTCTACATACCTATCTTGTTGATGCAATGACAATGAAAAAAAGATTTACGAAACAACTAAAACGGATGCATAAATTTTGGTGTTTAAAGTGCGCACATAAGAATATGAGTTTTTTACGAGACTTTGTAAACTGGATTTACTTTTTTAGCCGCTGTCTCTAAATCCATATTATATCTGCTGGATCACGACTCTACAATATCGATGTAGTACAACCACTGATGAGGACGACTTTCTCTTGAAACGTATTAAACCATTCTCAGGATTCAGAAGGAATGTACGCGACACGATATAGCGTCTTACTCGGACTAGATTGGTTTGACCTACAAAAATGGTTATACGTCGACCCTACCTATGTAGCCAGTTAAGTAAGAGCTAAAATTTAGTTACATTGGCGAACTAACATATAATTCACACGTACTTAGAGCCTATAAAGTGTTTACATGGTATGCACTCAGTATAATAGATATCTTAAAGTGTCATCTGTAGTAGGAATATTATACTTACACCTAAAATAACTCGACAATCGGTTATATCACAGAAATTCACGAGACCGTTGTCCGGTGGGAATGATGGTAACGGCTTTCGGGGGACGAAGTGGTTCTTTAGAAGTGGAGGGCTTTCCTCCCTGCTCTTCACCTTCATCTTGCGGAGCAGAAGCGGTCGCCGAGTCGGTTCTTCCACTCGACGACTGTCCTGCAGTGGCGGATGAAGAGGAAGCAGCAGTTTTTGGTCGTTCTTTACTCCGACCCCCTTTCTTGTCTTTTGATCTAGGCTGATCTGAGCTGGAAACTCGAGATTCTGGAGAAAGTGTATCTGGAGTCTTATCTCTATCCTTATCCCTGTCCCTATGTTCTCTATGTCGACGATCCCTGTCCCTGTGTTTGTGATGATGATGATGTCCGGAGCGATGACTCCGACCCCGACCACCCTCTTGCTCAGCCTCAGTACCACTGGCCGGACTGGTATCCCTCTCATGCCCTCCGGTGTCTGAATGCATGGGAGACGTTGGACTAAGGAGACGATGTGAGTACTGCGACTGAGTGGAAGATGTTGGTGGGGCACTGGGTCCTGTAACCGCAGGTCCGTTTAATTGTTGATTCAACTTAACCACTATGTCCGAAAGCAAGTCTTCCAACTTGTTCATTCGTTGATTGAGTCTTTGAATTTCCAACTTGACGTCTATCTTAAAATCCATAATGTTTGTGATGAGTTGTTGATATTCGGCGGAAGTAGTGGTTGAGAGTAAGGCGGCGGACGATGAGGTTTGGACACCCGGCGTGACGGACACTGGTGCCAGGGCGGCACCCGCTTGGGGAGGAGACTTTGCAGGAGACCCAACAGAGGCGGTTTCTGTGAGCTCTTCGATAGTTTCTTGCCTGCCGGAAGCCACAAGTGGTTTGGTCTGTTTAGGAAACACTTTGTTCCCAGACCCGGCCGGTTGACCTGAGGCACCTGTGAGCGCTTTGAGCTTACTTAACTTAGATGGCTCACTGGGAGCCGTTTCCACGCTAGCGGTAATCTTTTGAACTTTACTTTCTGGATGATCTGGAGCAGTAACGGATTCCTGGCTTTGTTGTTGACTTAAGGATGGAGTAGGTGAAGCTGACCCTGCACCGGCACCACTGCCACCACCACCCCCACTACTACCACCTCCGCCACCCCCACCACCAAGCATGGCTCCCCATCTCCCCTTTGGACGCGGTGCGGGCGCTTTGGCAGGTGGGGCGGCAGGAGCTGGAGAGGCAGCAGCAGTGTCATCCTTCTCTGTTGACACCTTGGCAGCGGGAAAGACTTTGTTAACAGGCTCTGTGATTGACTGATCATTCTCACTATCACTTGCTCTCGCACTCTCGCCCTTCTCAACGTCTTTGACACTCGAAGTATCTGTCTGAAGACTTGAGCCAGTGGAAATGCGGTCTCCACCTTTGCGAAACCGTGAAAATAATTTTCTCACCAAATGATCTTGAGACGCTTCAAGTTGAGGCTCATTCTTTCGCCGCTCTGCCAACTCTTTCTCCCTTTTGACGTCTGCAACTTTCCGGAAGATTAGCTATAGGGAACGGAAACAAAGAGAAAAAAGAGCATCTATCAAAATGAATGTAATCACATGAGACATGACATGACAAGTGAAAGAGAATGAACACGAAGAAAAGAAAGCCCTGCTCAACTAAACTAGCAAAGCAGTTACTACACAAAACATAAAAAGGAAAGCACACACAAAAAACCTGCTGTTGCTGCATAGCATAATACGCATCAGTAGAATACTTGAACTTTGGCAAGCAAAAGGCGAAATGTACACAATCCTGCATGGTCTGCCATTGGAAAGCCCTTCCCCTTCAAATTCTTCATTTCAGCATCAAAAAATGATGTTGCATATCATTCCCAGCCAATTTCTCACATTTCCCTACTAATATAAAGTTTGAAGCATAATATTTTTCAGACAGATATTTATATACCAAACAAAGTCTTGTAATTCCATCCCTTTGTCCGTTCATTAAACTTGCTAATTTATTTGTTCATTATATAAAATCTTTTTCTAAACTACAACTTCTATTCTCTGATTTGGTACTTTGGTTTGGTAAAAACAAAGAAAATAGAATACATTTTTCGGTGCTAATATAAAAATGCTTGTATATAGAGCATTATTTCTCAAAAGTGGCTCAAAAACCGAAACGAGTTCTTGGTAAAACTCAAGGGAAACGAGGATTACTAAAAACCCGTGTGTGGCTCAATGTCGGTGAATGTTATTTTCTCGTTAACTGAAAGCACGAGCCTTCTTACCTCCCCGGGAAGCACGCGCATGAGAAAACGTAGCAACTTTATCACGACAAGTTTATCTTTCGGTAAGACGCTTTGCCTAGGATTCCAATCTCATTTCCTGTCAACCCTGAATCCTTTCATCAACCTGTCTCAAACGATGCATAACAACATTATCTCACCGTCACGTGCATGTGTACCATGTATCAGTATCTACTCAACAGCAGCAGCACCAAAAGATAAAGATAAAAAATATATATTATGTATTTATGCGTTGTTTGTGGAAAGCGGAACACATCTACTGCTCCTTTTGACTGTTTTACACCCTTTCTTTTCCCTTCCTGTGATCATCATGTCACTTTTCTATTCATTGATCGCTTTATATCGCTCCATGTCCTGGATTGTAATACGATGAACGAAAAAAAAACGGTACGCGTATTATTCAGGATTACCTACTACCTAAGATTTGGTTTCTCCTGCCTGCCCAATCAGAAGTAAGACAACTTTTCTAGGCAACTCGGTTCTTATTCGTGTGTATGTGATCTAGAACAAAATGATGGGAGAAAACTGAAGGCATCATCAATTTCACCATTGTTGTACGGTTTTCTCTTTCTTATTTTCTCATTTCTTTTCTTAGTCAAGATACTCATTTTTTCAGACTCAAGTAGAACACTACAGCTTGGAAATGCCATCATCATCATTTAACCTGGAATACAACCCTCTTGAATACCATATCTCATCCTTCTTCAATCCACAGGCTTGTCATAGTCAAAATGTATGAAAAGCAAGCAATTTTATTCTACTAACGATCTCTCTACAACCTTGTATCAAATGTACGCAACCTCTACAATACACAAAAATCCTTTGTGAAAACAAAAATATCCAACTGAAATTCCACTTTATTCAATATTTTATTCAGCGGTTTCAAATTTTTATTTCCAACTGCACGTGTTGTGGAGAAATACAGAAAAATAATTCAGTGCCACATAATAGTGAAACAGTAGAACCCTCGCGGTGGCTGTCACATGAAGAACCATCATTGCCAACATCAACAACCATTCAACCAACCTTGTCAAGATGATCATCATCATCTATATGCTTCTTCATTATCCGTCTAATCATTATCTATTCCCTGCATTCATTATGCATGAGTTTTCCCAAGTTTCTCAAGAATTCTGACGAATGACTTATGAAGAGACAACCCATCCGCCTCCGCCACTACTGCTGCCTTCAGAAAAAGTACATGAAATACATACACTTGCACTTTATTTCAGAATAAGGAAAGAATTTTCTCGTCGTCTTGTCTATATGAATAAAGCTATTCCGCTACCATATCTCTCGATATTATATTATGAGATCACTGCTTATTAGTAGCATGGGAAAATCTAGTCTGCGCGTTTTCCAGCTTGAAGGTCCTACAATTTTACAAAACACAAGGAATATGTAAATATTTAAAACAAACTAAAAACTTTCTCCTTTCCTTTCTCTCACCCAAATTCTCTCTGCCACTTCCACTTACACAGGGATCAGTTTCATTTCCTTTGCCAAATTACTGTACTGAGCTACTATAAAGTTGTATAAGCTTCCAGTTAGTTTGCCACTCAGCTAATGAGTAAAGTATACACTTAAAAGGACTACTAACAATTTGTTATTACTTTGTCTATATGTTCTCCATGTTATAATACACTTTTATTCTCAAAGCTTCCTTTGAGTCTCTACCATGCATTGATTTTAATCATTGTTCTCTGCTGTTTTCAATAACACATTAGTTTTATAGAGCGCAAGTATAATGGAAATACAAGGACTACTGATTCAACTGGATTGTCAGTGAGCACAACATGGTGAACTTTTTCTTTGCTCATTCATTATGGATACCTAAATAGTTTCCTACAAAAACAATGGAGTTTTCAAGGAGCAAAACTTTCCCTCAGTACATGAATCAGCAACATCCTCAGCACACAGTAGTAGTGGCAGTTCATTTCATCATTTTGAAACAACTGTGTGTTCAAATTTTTTTCGTTGGTTCGACAGGATGAAACTTTCTGTTATCTGTTCTGTCATAATTTTCAAGTTGCATATCCTACTGTGTAATAGCAATAATGTGCGAATACTCGGTTGGTTAAAGACGTAACTTGAGAGCTTATACTTTCCAATCATATAAATGCGCGTGTTCCTTTGCAAAGCATACTCATCCATCAAAAATATATCATAGTATCGAATTATCAAGGAACAGCCATTCAAAGCCTATCTCGACTGCTTGTGTAAACATTTTAATGGTGATCGGAAAATGTTCCAAAAGGACAATCCCTCCATTCAATTGAACATTAAATGCCTTGACAGTAGCCATTCTTTTCTTTTATTAAAATAACTATTAAAATTAGTCAATAACGTTGAAAATAATCTTTAAAGAATTTGTTAAAGAAGACTTTTAATAAAGTAGAAATATGCCTTGCACCTAAAATCGCCTTGTTCTAGCCTTCACAATACATTACACCCACCCAATTTTCTAACACTGCACACATATACAAAGTAATATCAGTAAAGTTTTAACTGGTACTGCCACATTACTTATCTTCAGGCATATGGGGCTCACCACAGGGTCTCTACTTTTGAGATGCTCCTTTTTGCCATGTTTTTGCTTGTTGGATGATGGTAATGATACGAACTGTCTAAACGACTTTCTCTTGTTTCCCCACCATTCCCTTTCCCACTTTAAGAAAAGCTTTTTGCTGCAATTTTTCGTCCATGTATTTTGCAGAATTATACAAACTGTATCTTTAAAATGCATGCAAACAGTAAACCATCAAATATAAAAGCTATCAGTATATTTTTGCAGAGAGAAGCTACTTTAAAAACGATATTATATACATGAAACTTTCACTACATATTTTTTTGTGTTATGCGATATTTATTTGCATTTTTGAGGATATGAATTTCCTGTTATCTCCGTCTTCACAGCAGCAGGACCGTCGACGTCACGGACAAGAGTTTAAAAAGCGGACATATTTATAGGAAACTTTGAAAGAAAGAAGTGCTACATGCTGTGTGTTGATTTGGTAGAACTCTGGTGCTGCTATTGCTACTTAGAAAAAAGATACACACCATAATACACACATGTGTGTTTGGTAGCAGTAGAATGTATTGCATTACATAGGACATCGCTTTCAGCCTTTGGAATCTCCGGCTCTCATTTTACATTTCCTGCGGGTACTACTAATACGCTGAAGATCGTAAAAATTTTATGTGCTTCCTTTCTCATTTCTCTCTCCAACTTACAGTTTTACTGATACCACTGCTTGTACTACTGCTTGTTCGTTTTCTTCTCTCTTTTTTTCTTTGCTATTATTATCATTCACGCCCCACCCGACACGGATAAAAAGTCAAGCAATGCTAGCCATATAAACATACTCTTATGATGGCATGTACAAAGGCAAAGCAAGCAAAATACTAAGAGAAATAGAGAGCGAGAGGGCATCAGCAAAACTGCATACACATCGCTTGCTACTAGCCTGCATCATCATCATTCTAAAACTAGATTCCCGAACAAGTACTATAATTCATAAGAATATATACCTATATCTGCAACCCAAATAGAAAGTAGAAACGATAGAGTAAAAAGCAAAATGAAAAGTCAGCAGAAGAGATTTTCTCTCTTTTTTTCTCTAGCTTTATCGTATTTTTACTAGCATTTCTCCCTTTCTTCCTACTTTTTATTCTCCGCAAAGAGACAGGTTTACAACGGTGAAAACTGGATTTTAATACGGTGAAAGGATGTTTGGTGCAAAGGTGTGGCTGACTAGTGGCCTAATAATAGGACGTGATATAATGCTCACGGTTGGTTTTTTGTCGGAATCGGAATAATCATTTTAGAAAAAGAGAGCAAGAAGACACAAGGCTAAGCAGAGAAACTTGAGTCTACATTCGTATATACTCACGTCCCATATGAATTCCTGAGCAATATCGGTACACCGTCTTTTTTACGGAAGGAGAGGCAAGCATGTGACCATGATGAGCATTACCATCATGATGTGAGTGATATCAAATGTAAAAATGGCTGCATCAAATGTAACTTTACGAACAGTCAAATAGATAGTTGAGTGAATGAAATGGACAAAAAGAGAATAGATTCGACAAGACAGGCAATGAAAAGCTTAAAACACACACACTATGGAACATGTTGCCTGTAATATGTAACTTGGACAAAAATCGTTGGAAAACAAAAAGAAAAAAGCGTCTTGTCTGCAGTAAAAGTCCTTGCAAACGTTGTAACTTTTCTCCCCTTTTTATTTCGTGCAAATGTGAAAATGCCAGCGCCACCCTGATGATCTAGCTACGTAAAAAAGGCATTACAAAGTTGATCATGTAATGTACCTGGAAAACCCACAAAAAAGTCTATCAGAAAACACACTACTTTGTAGATTTTTAGAACATTGTAAAGAGAGCCTTTATCAACATCGTCGTCATCATCATCATCATCAACAACTTGTCATCAACCACGTTCCCATTTGAAAATTATACTGTCATCGGAGCGTATACACAAGGAAATAGGAAATACAAACGGACTGCTGCCATCACGAGCTTGAAATGGAAATGCATTTTTTACAATGTTTACTTGTCTTACCACGCGCGCCCTTTTTTCTGCCTTTCTGTGAAGGGTTGACTTTTTTTCCTTGATGTGGAAAATAGAGAGCGAGAAAACGACAACTTTTACTGAGAAAGATAGACAGCCATATATAGCGCAAGAAAAAACGTGAATGTATCATTTCAAGATGTGGGAATTCCATTTGAGAATTTATATGTTTCAGTGCGTATTTTCACTTGCTGACTTGAGAGTTGATTGCAAGTTTGCTCCTTTTACCAGGAAGGGTTTTGCTCATGATGGTACATACTTTTCTTCTTGACATGTTTGAAGTTTCGCCCAATATATTCAAGTCATAAGCTTTTGAAAAATGTACATTTTCACTTGTGTAATAGATTTGTTGACACAGTTTGTGTGTGCCCACATCATCACGGTGGTTGAGTATTGATGATGACAAAAGATGCTGGGGTCACGTTGTAAGTTTTGTGATGTTTGTGATATTTTCCTTCCTTTTTCGATTGGCAAACAGACGAAAGTCAGTGTACATATACGCACACACATGTCATTATCAAAACATTATATATTGCTACTGTCACCAACTGCTAAAAGCTCACTCGTCACCAGACGTACGGAGGGAGAGCAAGCATGTAAACTATATGGCAGTTTTTCAAAAGACTCTATACTTTTTTTCCTGCATGATCACCGCACATTTTTTGGGTGGATAAAATATATACGAATAGTAGAGGATGGTGGCGAGTTCCACTTTGACTTGTCGCCCTTACACCAAGAGTTTTGTTCAATTTTTCTCGTCTCCTTTTCCACACATGCTGATGGTCTTCCTACAAAGTTGGCAACTAAAAACTTCTAATAAATAATATATGACAGGAGAACCACAACATGAAAGAAGCTCTCCGGGAAAAGTGCCGGCATTCCAGACTTAAGATTTCCCTGTGTGCTTTTTGTTACATATATTATATGATATTCATTCCGCCGCACTTTCCATCTCTTTCCTTTGCACAAGAGGAAAAACAAGCTGTGCTTCCCTGAATGTTACTACTACTACTCTGCTATTTATTTTCAGCATGTAAAAAGACTTTCATCTGAAAAACCAGAAGCATTTTTCATTTTCTCCGTGTGGATATGTAGTACATGCATGCATATATGCTTGTAAAAATTTTGTCCACATGCATATCCCAACTATCGCGCTAGAAGAGGAAGTGCTACACCGCATTATTGTGTTTTCTGGCGTCTCTGAAAAGTGAGCTTTCAGGCTATATAGTTATTTTGGTTCGGTAAATAAATAGTTTTGAGAATAATACTTCATTTCATCCACCACTACGGACTACTATAGCGTTATCACATTACATGTTATAGTTTTTTCTGTTACAGTTTTGTTGGGAAAACAGTAAAAGTACACATAGGTACTACACGAACATTCTATCTGTGACGATCTGCACTTTTGTTCATGGGAATGATGCAAGAGAGAACTCTGACGGATGATGAAGATGTAAAAGAGGAGAATTGAAAGAAATAAATGACATTGCCTAGCCACATTCTCACCAGAACGGAAACGGAGTATGCTGACTGAGTACCACACTGTACTTTAGCATATTAACAGCCAAAAAGCAAAAAAACACACTGTATGGAAGCGGAAAATAAATGAATAGCATAAGCCCATATTTTTTCTTCGTGCACACAAAGAATGGCTTTTGGTTTAGTGATAGACAAACTGTTTTTTCTCTTACCCTATGACGAAGATTATAAGTAAGAACCAAATTACGGGCAAAGGAGTTGGCAAACGCCTGATAAAAATCTAAGACTTCCAGCAATTTGTCGCGTTTGATTGTGTGTAAATCACAGTAGGTGAGAGCTCGCACGTTTGCTGCTGACTGGCCGACTGACTGCTCCTTCCAAAAAGAATCCCCAAACACGTCTCCCTTCCCTGTTGAGAAAAAGAAGAAAAAGTTTTTACATTGTTTTCGAGGAACAAACATTTACTTATTAATATTACGTCCGCATACTTCAAACATTTATCTATATACGCAGTACTTTATATGGCATGACCTTTCCTTGCCTTACGTCTTTGGATAAAAAATATGACGTTTTCAGTTTGTTTTTAATTTGTGTGTTCTCAGATAAACTGCTCTGTACACCTTACGGCCATAATATTATTGATGATTCTCGTATATGTATACTTTTTATTAGCATATCATATCAGAAATTGTATTATATTTCTCTCTGCTTAGAAAATGTTAATGCTAAGTATGCTTTCGTAAAAAATCATCATCACGATCCAATTCAACCAAATACGTAGTGAAAGAAGCAAAATGAAAACAGATCAGGAACAGAGTTTCATCAAGCCACTCACATCAACTTTTTCTTAAACATGTTACTATATAAGGTAGAGGATACACACAAACTTAAAACAGTAAATGCTTCCAAAACCAATTTTACGTTCATCAATATAGATTCTTCTGAAAAATACACACAGTATAAAAGTTTTTTTATAAGTGACTTCTCTTTATATAAAAGTTTGACTTTCTCAGACGCATTAATTCTAGTAACACAAGTTTTTTAGTGTGTACATTTATGTAGGAACGTAAAGGGAGAAAGTTTGAAAAAGAGGAAAACTTTTTCACCTACGGTCGTTAATCATCTCCTCGGCAGTGCTGATAGAGAGTAAAGAATGTTACAATATTCTTATTAGCTAGATGCCTCTTTTCCTCCCTTTTCTGCTCTTCTAGGAACCTGATTTCTTCTCTACTTTCCAAGAAATATCCATTTTCGGCTCAAAAATTTTAATGCGTTTTGTTCAGCTTATGTTACTTTGGTTTGACTAATTCTGTAAAACAATAATTCTAATCCTGTAAAAATGTTTTTGGTAGTGAGGCAAAGTCAAAAATCTTGAAAACCTGGTTTCAAGAACTAAAGGTTAAAGGGCATCACCATTTTTATTTTGTGCAATCATGAAAGCAGGAAAATCTATACATGTACTAGTATACCTATACCTACTTGTAAAAGGGTTACACTATTCGGTTAAATAAACCAAGAGAAAATCCTTGAAGATATGTCATGCCAAATTTTTACACTTATTGTCCCTGACATTTAAAGAAGAAATCATGGAAGCCAAAGGAAAATTCCACGACTTTGTTGTGAATACCTGCTTCCTCAACAGAGCACAAGCACGTACAAATAAAATCGCAAATTTTTAACTGGCCATAATTCTGTTTGTAAGATCATTAAAAAATAAGGTCAGTAATGCCGTAAATGTACACTCATTCGTTTCTTCATGTTTGAAGTCTCATCTAACCATGTAAAATATTTTTCAGTAAATTTTTGTCGTTTTGTTTTAGCCGCTATAACATTCTTTCATCGTCACCATTAAAAATTGTAACGAACGAGCAACATTGGCTCAAGTACTTCATCTTTAGTCCAACTTGATTTTATGACCCACCCAAAATGGTGGTGGTGGCGGCATGATGTATTTTCTTTGCATGAGACCGACTGCTGGCAAACACACACACAGTGTACAGGATGTGTGTACGAGTTGCAGTAAAGTATTTTGATGACTGTTCTTGTTGTTACTATAAACTTTTTTAAGCGTGAGGATGGATGTGAAATTCAGAAAGACGAAAAATGTGGCGAAAGTAAGACCAAGTCGTTATTGGGCCCTTCATAGTTATGTTATGTCCTCACTGTCGGCCATGCCCTGTCTCGTCTACTTCTCTATTTCCTATTTTTCCGTGCTCACTCTCCTTCGTTTTAACTGTCCGTATTAAGTAGCAAAATTCATTACAATGAGCTGCTCTCTCGAGGAATAAAATGGGGATGGGGGAGAACAAATTGCAGGACTGTGTTTAATTAAAGCGAAACGAGCTTCCTTAAAACCCTTAATGGAAATTTTTATCGACTCCACGTACCACTTCTTGCGTCCTGTAAAAACAGAAAAAATCTCCCTTTTTCTCACCAGTTTACGTTTTTAGTGCAACATATAGCTGTTGTGAAGAAGACGGTGCAAGATTCTGATAAAAATGCAACTTTAGTTGTAGCTAAATGAAGTCTGAAGTCAAGGGCCAATTTTCAACAAAAAAACGTTCCATTTTACAAAGAAATTTCTCAAGCAAAAATTTCTTGCTTGGGATAGAAGGAGAAATAAGTAAAGACGACATGAATGCATAAAAATCCTTTACAAAAACAGAAACCTGTCACATACCAGAAGGCAGCCGGCTAAGTGGTCGTTTTCATCCCCATCACTTTCCACTTTATATAATGCGGTGATGCAGAACTAGTCATAATAATATAGACAAACGATTTTCTAACAGTTGCCGAAAATTCTTGGAAAATCTAGAGAGCTCTGTTCTGATGCATTCTCGAAATTGGCAGGCTCTTTTGATGTCGCCGGAACAGGATGGAAGGTTGGGAAAGTCATTGTTATGCCATGAAACCTATCGCAATTCATCATCACCTTTTCCTAGAAAAATCTTTCGTACTACTGACAAAGCCGGCATGAGTTTAAACAGGGTTTGCACACCCTGTGGGTATTAATTACATTATGCGGTACATCCATATAGACCTCAAACTCTGGTAAAGCAGTATAAATATTATAAGTAATAAGCTTTATTTGCCAAAACTATACATATGCAAGTTCTGTGTATGGCAAGAGAGTAGACTAAATTAAAAAATAAACCCCCTCCTGGAGCTATTTTTCATGAAAATCCACTTTTGCGTCGCTGATAATTTGTCCAATTTTAATACTAGATCTGATTGGCTGCGACACAGAGCCGAAATGAAACTCGTATGCAATGCGTACAAGTTGTTTACTGAATCGAAATGCGATAGGTATTTTATTTGTTTTTGCACAAATCCACACATTCGGCATCAACCATGGTGGCGGCATTGTTATCACATGGAAATACTAGGAACATGACTATACGCACAAATTTTTGCTCCAGCTTGTCCGTCACCCCTACCATTAATTATTTGCGACAGCCAAGCCTGTGCGAGTCACCAGATAAAATCTGACTCCTACGTTGTCTGTTCTTCCTTTTTAGTCACAATCGTCCTACTACCCACCCGCACAATATATCCTTAGACTGTGACACTCCCCTGCCTGCAATGTCTCATTTTTAGACTCTCTACAACAACTTGTGTATCTGTTGGTGCATCGTTGTTGCTGCGGGCGGCATGCTCATCTTATTTAGATCGTACACCCACCCGTGTGCACTGCAAAACAAAACGAATATTTGAAATAAAAAAGGTCAAAGTTAATTCTGTCTCCTGTTTGAAAATACTTCTACAGCAGAAGAGAGCATTTTTGGTAGCATAAACGAATTTACACAAATTTTCATATTGTGCGGGTAGGTTTGCTGTCCATGTGAAATGAACTGGTTGAACAACGAGTCCTGAAAGAGCAGTCCACTTTAATAAATTAAGTAAAGTAAAAGCTAACTCTCTGGTTTCTCTCTCTCAAAGCTATTTACATGATAGCTCCAATATGGAGAATGAAAATGGCCGCAGATAGGTACTTTACAGAGAGGACTGATGTGTTTTGTTGTTGTTCTTGCCGTTGCTGTGTTGTAATATGGAAAATTATTGCTCCTCCTGCCTTTGGCATGGAATTCAATCTGAAAGGGGCGATTACGTCGTTTCCCCGAAAAACTACCATGTTCATGTCCACATCGACCTAATTCTCTTCACAGCGTTTTTTGTTTCAAAGTCGTCGACGTCAACTTTTCCATTCTAGTAGAAAACTGCTTGCTATTGTGCTGTTGTTGCCCCAGTTGTCAAGATAAGAAAATAGGCAATGCGGCGTAAACTTTGCTATTCCATGATGACGCCGATGACGATAGACGTAATTACTATCAGCGTTTTTCCTTGAACTCAAACAATATTCTTGTTGAAGGAGCATTGTGTGTGAAATGTATAGCTGTTTCAGCAACACCGTGAAAACAGTTTTCGGTGAAAATTGGGTTTAGCCCATGGACATGGACAGTCATATACACTATACACACCTGCTCATATGCAAAAATGGCAAATAGGCATGTGCAGTAGACTAACTTTAAATTGCTTTGCCTGTGGCCCACAAACTGGGTAATCAACTGCACAACTTTTTGTTTGCAAATTTGTACAGAGTATGTTTGTGACGTTTTCTCTTAATGTTAGGTTATAAGAAAACTGACACAACAAGGAAATGTGTGCGAGGCTATATCTTTGCTACTTGCTTGATACTTGAGTGCGTGAGTTGGCTTGAAAATTAAAAATCACATTATATTTTAGATATATACATTCCGTGAAATTGCTATCATGGGTATTTTTCTCAATATGCAGCATTTTTATACCCATTTATTTTACTGAGGTTTTCACATTTTCTCTCTTTCATTCAAGTACTCTAGCAAAAGTTGGAACTGCCAAGTGGCAAAAGGCATAAGGTTATGTAAAAAGCTACATAAGCACAAACAAAAAGTGAAAGAAAAAAATGTGATGACGAAGACAGGCAAAAGCTGCCGCAATTGCTGCTCTACTACACTGCTGAGCATGTACTTGCCGACACATTAACTTTCCTACACAACCATGCGTTATGTCAAGTCGCTCCTGGCTTTGACTTTCACTGTAAATACCAACGCCACACCGCCACCAACATCATTGCCACGACCACTACGTGTAATAGAGAGTGATGTAAACAGAACAGACATTTATAGATGGTTACGTACTTACACCCTTCTTTCACTGCTGAATTAACTTTATTGCACATTTTGAGCACGAGTGTATTTTCTTTTAGAAACGCTTCGTTTAGAATATCAATGAGATCACCCAAAATGGTTGGTCATTATTATTGCCAACATCGCACTAACCAACATACACATGCACTATACTTTATTGCCCGAGTATGTTTGATGTTCGGCTAGTTAGCGAATAAATGGAGAAAATGTGAAAATAAAGAAAAAAGTACAAAGTACACGGACACATATACAATACAAAAGCTCTGAAAAGAAAGGTGGAGACAAAAAAGGAGAATGAAGGGCATATCGGGTAGACAACCTTACAATTGTGCTCTGATCAAGTATATCAGTTTTGCTGGTGCGTATCTCCCCTTTCTCTTCTTTAGTAAAACCACTGCATCAAAAAGACCTTCTTTTGATTCCCTTTGTATTTCTATTCATTCCTCAGCTATCGCGCTAAAAAGGGGTACGGTGTCTACATAACTTACTTGGGACACCTATAGTAAACGTAAACATTTAGAGTTAGCACCACCACACTGTTTTTGTAAGACAAGTTAGCATCTAGCCAAAGAAAACCCCAACATAGATATCTACATAATATACCCCCCACAAAAACCACAATGCTAATAAGAAGACTCTCTACCACAGTTAAGGAACATTTGAAATTCAATAGCCCTGCACGAAACATGATAGGATATAAAGGGCGTGTACTTGTTATGGAGACATTTTTGAAATTGTGATATTTCCTAATATTTAAGCTTTATTTAACTACAATATTTTTTAACATTTAGTACTACTAATAGTTAACAATATTCTCATAAATTAGGATTCATTGATGCCTTTGTATTCAGTGCTGTAGAGTTCTCATTTGGCTTATCATATAACCCAATATCCCGATGATTCTGCCACTTTGTTGGTAATTTTTTCTAAATGGTAGAGAAATCTCGGAGTAAGTTGGGTGGCTTTTGTAGATTGGAGTACTTTGCTCTGTATAAACTCCAACGTGTTTCGATTCCTCTAGCCAGTGGAATATTTGGGGCATTTTTGGATTTTGGGAAAAATCGGTGTTTTGAGCTTCCAGGTAGGAGTTACGTTCTTGGCCTAGTGTGAAGTGGCCAGGTACGTGCAGAAGATAACTTTTTCGCGTTAATTGTGCTCCACAATAACCGGAATTAAACGTGCCATCAAACATTCCTCTGGGTCTTCTTTGGTAGACATAGTCCTCTTTTTAATATAAGGTTCGGAAACGCTCCCGTTTTTGTCCATAGCCTGCCATATCGTCAATTTTTTGGAGTTTTTGGCAGTTTGCTGCACTTTCTTGCTTTATGGATCTTGCTTAGAGTTGAAAGCATGGAAATATTTGTTTTTAGTAACACCTTGCCCATCTCAATGGAAGTAGGCACCGCCATAATTAACTAGGGTTTTAGAAAGTTTTTTTGTAAGCAAATCGTGCTTCGGATTTTTGATCATGATCCTGAAGCTTGACACACTTGGGTGCCGGCTGCATGGTGTACGCTTTGAAGCCCAACCTCTGTAGTTTGATTTTGTTCTAGCGTTTGTGGACGAATGTGGAGTTTGCTGGCTGCAGCGCCAATTAAGTGGAGGGCTCTTAGTTGAACACCTTTGAAGTCGTCTTCAAATTTCTTAAAGGAGCCAACATTGCAAAACGTCCTTCAGAGAACCCACAGTCTGGGTTTTTGTAGATTAATATCCCAGAAATATTCTGTGTATAACAGTCTGGCGCTTACCTTTTTCTACGAAATGTTTCACGGTTTTAACCTTTGACCTATTAGGGACATTTTCGAATTAGGATATAACCCGTTTTGCAAACGCTTCATTCTCCCAGGATTTCATGACGATGCGTTATTTTTGGAAAACTGAAAAATACATCGAAGAACCCCCGAAAGATGAGCTATCGTTTGGTGCATTCGATTTTTTATATGTTGCCTTCATTTGCATATTATCTCTATTTGCATGAATGTCTCCATAACAAGTACACACCCTTTACGTGCAGATGAGTTAGTGTGGCGGCATGCTGCTGCTTGCAGTCAGCGTGTATACAGCGTAGCACGTGGGCTTTAGTGAAAGTACCACCATTCACTCGCTTGTCTGCTCCATTATAGCAATCACGCTTAAATAATAGTTATAATTATCGCTAATTAAACCAAGACATGTACGACGACGCAACGGTTACTAAACAGGAACGAGTACGCGTACTTGTTGTTAGTGTGGCACAATGATAATACAAGTCCAGAGGTTTGGTAAAACGAAATCAGCAAATAATGGTTCATGTCAACCTACCCAACAAATAAAGCTGGAATGCCCACTTGTCCACAAATTATGCCCATCACATTCAGAAATGCAAAATGTGTTGGGTAATGATTCTGAAGGGGAGATTACATTGGGGTCAGTAGTCAGCAGGGATGTGAATTTGATCCGGCAGGGAGAACTAATTGTGGGTATCAGTTTAATGCATCTGATGGTCTTTTTTTGTGAAAATTTAGAAACGAAAGATGGATAAGTTTTTAAGCTAGTATTTTTGTAATAAATGGCAAATTTGGCTTTCAAGTGTAGCCTTTTAAACGATTGTTATTCCTAAGTGAAGAGAAATTGCTTTTGTTGTTTGTTTCACCATACCAGATATAATATATCTAACCTTCACGAGCATTTTCGTCT
This sequence comes from Entomobrya proxima, assembly GCA_029691765.1. Classification (NCBI taxonomy): domain Eukaryota; kingdom Metazoa; phylum Arthropoda; class Collembola; order Entomobryomorpha; family Entomobryidae; genus Entomobrya; species Entomobrya proxima. The sequence goes on from CM056171.1 coordinate 22,426,645, forward strand.
GAGGAAAATTTACAGCGGATCATTATTACTATTAACCGTTGGATCTTTGCTCGTAAAAACAATCAATTATTACGGTACGGTTGCACAGAATAATCTATTTTTCCTGCTTGGTTGTTGGTACTATTGAAAGAAAAGATGAAATTGACAGGGGTTAAGTGAAAAAACAAGCTGTAAAAGCAGAGAGTTTCAGCTTTGTATATCAAGCCGGATTTTATACATTGTTTTTCGTATCCTTTTTTGCCAGACTCGTTCCGCTCCTGCATGGAGCAGTAGTGTTGAATTTATTGATATTTAACGATATTTACGGCACAGTTATTGGCAACATTGCAACACTTTTCAAAATGACCTAAAGACTATTAAAAGCTCTGCTTTATTATGAAAGTATGCTTGTGCTGCTGCTGTTGTTGCACTACTACTAACTATTATATTACCTTGAAAGTTAGCTAGATATAATATGAAATAATAATATATTGCTGCTGTTACTTCACATATAAATTCCCAAACCGCTTGAAATTTTGTTACAGAGATATAAAAACATTTTTTGATGTGCCAATTTTCTTTCAGACATTTTTTAGTTGATGATAATCGATAAGCGTGCTCGTAAACCCATTTTTACTAGCCCTAGTTGACCTTTCCTCTGGAATAAATGTGTACTATATCAAGATGTTTGTAATGTGTGTAATGGGCTCACATTCTCGTTTTTGAGAACAAGTTGGTTATAAAGAAAAAGTACAGACGAAGAATTTACGAGAAGATGTGCTTGATAAATTTATGACGGGATGCAGAAGGCTTACACATGCCGTGATGTTGAAAAAGAGCAGTTTTTAGTTTTATAGGTGAAAAAGGAAAGTTAGTGAAAAAAGGATGAAAAGCTAAAGCAAAAATGGAGAAAGGATTGGAAAAGGTGGTCTGTAAAAATGTGGTGGTTGCTTGATGCAAGAAAGGTGAAAAGTGCAAGCGTATAAAACGAAAATGCTGCGCTATCGCATCAAAATGAATGCAATGAAATCCACGACGAACCATGCTACACGGCTACGCGAAGCTGTAGAAGTTCAGTAGAACCTCTGCTGTCTTTGAACCAAAAATGACCGATAAAATCTGCTACTACGGTTTAGAAACACATTTCATTTATCTAAAGTGACAGCAAGGCTTTATAACATGGTCCCAGTAGACAGATAGGTACATATCATTTATTAGGGGAAAGTCAAATTAAAATAAGCACTTTACAAATTGGTAAAATGCTCAAAGAGAGTACACATGTTCTACCCACCCAGAGGCTAGTAAACCTTGGATCTGGATGTTTCATTCAGACGTATGGAACTCATAAGTAAAAGTCATAAACTATTATATGCTCGGATCTAATCAGACCGTGACGTGACACTATTAGCGCTCCGTTGAAAGGTAAATAATGTGTTTGATATTGCTCATTTTATATGTCACAAGATAAGCAATCATGATGATGAGCAGTATTGCAGATGAAACTCTCTGACACGCATTTTGGAAAAACACGTCGTGTTTTTATTTTTTATTTCAAACTTTTATATTTTATCAATCTCCCTAAAAGTGTAAATACCTGCAGGGGTGTATCATTGTTTATCGCTGAGATGAGAAATGCGACAAGGAGAGTAAATGGCTGCATTATATGTACTTTATTGCTTTCCGGTTTCACAGAAGCCAAATGGACAGAGTGAACACGTTGATTACAGGAAAAATCACGGAAGTGATATAATAACAGAAACTAGCTGGAGCACGCCCATCTTGTCTAAAAATAGAGTAAAATCTGCATAGAGGCTGGGCTGAAATGATCTATTGTTTCATACAATGTTCCATTGAGACACTGGAAAAGTTATAAAACTCCCAGAGTGGTTTGCTGCAAGATGAACGGTAGTGCAGTAGTGATGAATTCACGTAATAGCTGCCGTGCGGCACGACATCGTGTGGAATATATCAAATTAGCTTTTATGCAAATCCAAAAGACTCCAACGGAATCACTAAAGCAGTCATCGCAAGAATGGTCTATATTTAGACACACTGCACTGTTCCGGTTTTCCCACCTCACACTTTAGGAAACCGGACGTGATAGTGAAGGTTTCACACTAATTTGTATTAACGAGGGAGACTGCGTACATATACGGCCAGTTTGACTAACTGGATCTCACGCTTCCAAAATAAATTTAAAATGTTTCGTGCGAGCATTCATCATGAGAAGTAGGTAGTCGTGCCAGTGTTAAAAGGAATCTTAATTGTTATGTTTTGTGCCAAAAATAGCACTCTCGTTTCATGCAATTAGATCAACACAAGGTATAGAAGAACCCCACGCGAGTCCCATTAGAGTAAACTATAAACTTTGCAAAACTGTTAGACTGAGAGTTAATCCTGATCATTCATTTTGTTGAAAATCCTGCAAAGTCCTTGGATGTAGAGAAGCTACATGATAGATTTAGAGAGCTATTGAAAAGGAACACACAAATTTCTGACTTACCCAAAATGGCAACCACCTCATCATCCTGAATCACCTCCAGTGAACCAGTAACAATAAAACAGAGATTGTCTATACTTTCTCCAGTGTGATAGAGAAGATCTCCGGGCGCGGAGTGACTCATTGTAAAATGCATGGCTAGAGCTCGTAAACATCCATCACTTGCTAGACGGAAGGCAGGGTGCTCGTTGAATACCTTGCGATTCAGATGGACGCAAATATCCGCTTTCATGTCTTTTGGACAGTAATTCAAAACCTGTGAAAAAGGTAAAAACGTCACATATTAAAGAAATTCCTGCATTTATCTAAAAATAACTTTGTAGGTAAAACTCTAATGGAAATATGGAAGACGGTCGGTTTTTTTAATATTTTTAGGTACTATACATACAGAGATGAAAGCTATTTTTATTATTAAATCATATCTTCCTAATATATTATTTTATACTTTTTGCTATGAAAAATAATATTGTAGACAAAATCTCATAAAAATATCAGGGTAACCTATTTTTGCGGATTATACGCTACACCCCTCTCCACCCATCTCTCCGCATTACTTTGATTTTCTCGTCCTCCACCGCCCTTCTCGCTCTTCTTTCCCATAAAAAATATTTGCCCTACTAATGCAATGAATGACTTGAGTTGATAGCTCCTTCTGTGTGTGTGTGGCAACATCAGTAAAGTAGATAGGAAAACTTTTTTGTAGTAGTGGCGTGTGTTTTGCCCGTAGCAAAAGGCTGGCTTGATCAGATAATATCTTCCGTTTTAGCACAATTTTTCCCCTTTTACAGACCAGCCAAAAAGAATTATGCCGAAAGTATCGCATGAAAACACGATACAGATTTGTAAAAGGTGGGTAGGATCCTCACTCTCTCTGAAAGCCCATGACACATCTATTTCGGGGCTTAACAACTTACATAAATCTAATCGCTTTCTCTTCCAATGTTCCAATTCACTCATATCTCTGCACCAACAGCAGCAGCACGCACACACACTGGCGCACATTATTACTTCAAAGTACATCTGCAACATTTTAACTCTAATATACAAGGTAGGATACCTTTCAGACATACAAGTTTGTTTGAGGGAAGCTCGAAATGCCAACAGGATCACATTTCGTGGAAATAAAAATTTGCGAAACACAAAAAAGCATCATTAATCATAATCTAACGTAAAATTCAGTGAAAACAAACTAATCTTTTTTACTGGCTCGTACACCTGTGTACATTTTCTCGTTTCTCACTCCCCCTATTATATCTTCTGCGTGCCGATGTGATATATAGATATAAATACTAATATTTTAGCTGCTGGACTGCTAGGGTTGAACCTGTGGTATGTAATATTTGTTGTTAGTTCATTGAAAACACCATTAATTACGCTATTACATTAATCATAATATCACTTAAATTAGGTTGACAGTTGGATGAGCAACGCACGAACATGAATTGAACTCCATATTTATGTCATAATCATTTACTACTCTAAAACACAATAATATTCATCCCATCAAAAAGATAATGACCATGAAAACTGCTTTCATTTTTCCTATGCATCATGAAGAGTTGAAAGAGAGCTCCAAATTTCGGATTAATTGACCCTTCTTTGTGCATTATATGTACCTTGTCGTATATATGTATACGTTTCTCTTTCACTGTAGTCTAAACTCCCTGGCAGTAGTAGGAGAACTTATCCCGGCTAAAAGTTAAAACACTTGCTTTTCGTTTACCGGTTCTTTGAGTTGACTTGAGTTTAAAAAGTTTTCCGACCATTTTAGCGGTAACCCTGCATGCTTCTGAAGTGTATGGGAGGAGAAAGTAGGTGGCTAAGCACCAAAAACGCCATCAGGAAAGTGAAGAAGGCGGAAGACAATAAACGTGTGACGATGATGGCGATGACGGTGGAGAAGCAAATGGGGTGAAGGCCAAGTAATATTTTATGAAAATGATGGAAGTTTTGTTATGAAAATAACACAATATTTTATACTTGATAATACTAGAACAAAAAATATCATCATAAGTAGTGTCACTACCACTTTAAGTGTGTGTATGTATTTATGCTTCCGACTTCTTATAGCCCTAAACAACATTAGTCATGCTAAAAATGGGGAAATGCACACGCTCAGTCAGACAAACAAGACAACAATGGGGAAAATGGGGATAGTAACCTGAACTCTTGCTGTTCGTTCCGTGCACAGCGATTTTTATGGACTTAATGTTCTATAACCTGGAAATATATGGTTGGCGTTTTGACAGGATTTTAGCTTGTTTGTATTCAAATTCAAACTAGCAGTAGCACACAGCGTGCATATAAATTGTATAGAGAAAACACAGAGAAGCCCACTATTTTCCCATTGTGCTTTGCACCATGAACCATATAATTTAGCAACGTAAAATTAGAATGGAATGGGCATGCTTACTACAAGGGAATAAATGAACTTTATATCGTAGTACGGTGAACCAAAGTACCCTATTATTATTACAAAACTATGCAAAAAGCACATTTATCTTTTCCATTGCTATTTTCGTACTGCTGCTGTTGTTGAATCTTCTAGTGCAAGCAATAAATATGCTAAAATTATACTGAAATATGGCACGGTGTAGGTGGTAAAGAATTCTTTACAAGGTAAATTCAAATTCATGGAAAAAATTCATGTAATGCCAGCACATTGCCGACTCTCACAGACTCTATTCATTCTTACTACTTCTATCTCTACTCACTACACATACCATGAAAAAGGATTTGATGTGTAGCATGAATGTATTTCATACTTATCATCTTCTTATACGTACTTCATTCAGCTTTTCCTATTACATTGGTCCATTGTACAGAATAATATGAATCTTCAATTTTATTCAGAAAAAAATATGAATGAATGAATGAGTGCATACTTTTGGATAACAATATAAACGAGGAGAATGGAAAAGCCCCAAAAATTGACTACTTACCACTGGGGAGAGCAATGTAATGTTTTCTATTGTGCACGTAACAATGCAATGCAAAATATTTCATGAGGTTACCCAGTTTTGTACTTTTCCTGGGCGCACTCACACACTTCCTCTCTCGGAGAATGCATAATATTTGTGTCATCCTGATACTATGTGTCTATTAATAGAATAAAAAATGTATGTCCGGATCTGACTTGATGTGAGTTATATTAATGTGCTCTTCTTGCATTATCATACCACCTGCCTACCCACCCTACCAGTTTGCATAGTAGCATTACGAATACAAAAATGCTTTTATGCGATTCGATACAGATATTCTATTCTTTATACATAAACCAACACAAAATCTTTTCCATTCTCTCTATAATAATAGGTATATGTTTAACCGCGTGTCCCTACACTTGGAATCCTAAAATTATTACGATTTCTATGAAATCCTGACTGGGAAAGTGTTTTTTGATGCTTTGTGGAAAATAAATGATGGCCATTTGCAAATGTCAATATGCATTAAGCTCACAATAGGAATATAAAATGGGAGAAAACTCGGCCTGTCGACCTGCCACTGGTAGGACTAGTGAACGAGTTATCATATTGAATAAACTTCTAACTCCTTGATATCCCACTTCTTACTTCCATGATATTATATTTGCCAGAAAGATTTTTCACGAAAAGGAAATATGGATTCAAAGTGTCTAGATTCTAGATGGCTATAGCGTAATATAAATGTGTCATCATCATCTTTCATAAGTAGAACGAGAAATTGGAATTCGGATTTTATAAACTCAAGTGAGAATGGCCTTGTCCACCAATGTTTGTGCATACAGTCTATATATATTTGTATGTAACACAACTGCGTCTATTCATCTGACCTAGATTTTCAGTTAGGAAGATCATCCATCACCCTAGTGGAGGGAAGGGACAGGTAAAACGTATAACCTGTGCAATTAGAATATACATTAAAGCTATATCTACTACCACTATCATTATTATGATGATGACTATCTCTTTCAGTCAATTCCATTATTAGTTGACAAACATTCAGCCCAGTATGCTGGTCATAAGTCACCAAGCCAGTAAAAACTATCCTGGCACATTTAGAAACTCCAAAGGTCAAAGCGGATCAAGGGGACAGCTGAAGGAAACGATGTCTTCGCCAAAAAAAGCGAAAATAAACAACTGGAAAATTCTTATCTAAACACTTGAGACATCTGGTACTGTTTCATAACTGTGTTTCTTTCACATTTTATTTATCCATCAGAGAAACTGGGACTTGTTCAGTGGACAAAAAATAGCAACTAAAGTCCTTCTGCTGTTGTGTACACTAAAGCCAGCATCTTGTAAAAATGCTTATTTCCTTCTTATCGATGTTTTTCTACCGTATAAACCGTGAAAGAGGAAAACTAGCTGGACAACAGTTAAGAGACTGTGCTGTCTTGCGTTTTCTCAGCCTAGCTGTTACAAGTTCCCATCTTGAGGCAGCAAATGCCTTTAAGGAACCAACTTGGTTATTCAACTCATTCAACCAACAAAAGTTGTCTCGGCCGATCCACTACATAGTACAGCCAACCAAAAAAATGTTTGCACAAGGAGCAAAAAGAATTTGACGCTATTGTGGTAAATACGCTTTTTATTATGTATATATTGGTCGTGTTTGTTGTTGCAAAGTTGTTGATGTAGCAGCATCCTTACATCCTCTTTCTTTCTTTGTTGGAGAGTTTACAAAAAAAGTATACCTACATGCATCCTCCTCTACACTTGAGAAAAAATATATATAAACAGCAAAAAAAACTCTTTCCTCTGAAAAACCGTCATCATGAAAAAGGGTCTTGATTCGCACAAGATGGGAATGGGAAAGTTGGGACTAATACATGTTTGCACACAAAACACCGTATCTCAGTGCTCAGCACGCAAGCACATTATGCTTACAAGTAGTATATATTCTGCTACTTACCACCACTTCCTTTCTTTTTTTCTACCAACCTATTTCTTTATCACTTTTATTTTCTTGTAAAAAGAAAGGAATCGAAACGTGTACTATTTCTCTCTGTGTAGTAAAGCCTAAGCCCTAAAGGAAAAGTCACGATCCTAGATCCCAATCCGAGTATATAGAGAAGGAGTGAAAAAAAGATTGTGTAACGATAACGAGTTGTGTTGTAGATGCTTATATACAATGTGAAAACACAACAGTTGGATTGGATCTTGGCTAGTCAAACTGTTCTCTTTCTCAAGAGAGAAAAACATAGGTACATGCGAATGAATGGCTTTCTTCTCCATCTTCGTTTTACTTTGTATGTATTTATGTTATTTTTATTTTTTAGTGGAAAAAATACGGTAAAGGGAAATAGTAAGAGCAATACATACACCGAGTGAGAAGCAAGAAGCATTAAAGCAGAAAGGAGGACCGGCCGAGGAGTGAGAGTGAAAAACGTGTAGATTGATGGAATGGATCAAGCTTATACTCGGATCTCCTTTTCTGCTTATTATTATTGTTCCAGTAAAAGGGAAAAGGAGACGGGATAAAGTGGGAGAAAGATGGGAAGCGGAAGAGGAGAAAAGTGTACTTTTCATTCTTGCCACTCAAAAAAGGAGCTTGTTATGATGGGATGGCTGGCCCTACAAGAACATCTTTCAAGTGTTTATGCATTTCCTTTCACGCTGTGTCTACTCCACTCTCCTTCTCTCTCCCTACTTCAACCAACAATGTGCTTTCTCTCGCCCCTTCTCCCTCTCTCAGCTTATCCGCCATATGTCGTACTTTCTTTTTTCTTTCTTGTTGTTCTTGTGCAATGTGTAGGATGCGGTTTTTGGTGTTGTGTGTGATGCTCACTCGCACCACTTCACCAACAGTGTGTAATACTCTGCTTCCATATATATACCACCGACCGACCCATAATGATCACCGCCGCCACCGAGCTTGCAAAAAAATAGTAAAAACAAACTTTTAGCACAACACGGCACCATGGCGGTGGTGGTTGATACACAATGCTCACTCTACCTTGCTTTTGCTTAACAACACAACACCTCATGTAGTCATATAGTCAAAGTACGCCAAGTTCTCTAGACCCTATGTGCCTCTGTATATAGTTTTTATTCTACAAAAGTCTCGCACCAAAGTATCCTCCAAACACCAACTTACTACTCGAGGGGGAAAGATGTGTGTTTTTCTATGGTGGTTTTTGTTGAGAGTGACATACATCACACGCCATAATACACCTCTACGCGGCCCACCACCACCGCCGTATATAAGGAAATCCAATTCTCAGGACACCACCGGGGAAAGCTAATGTTTGACATTCTTCTACTACATTACCACCAGCGATGTGGTTCCCAGAATAAAAAAGGTTAGATCCTTTTGCTCGCCTCGGACAGGCGGGCAAAGCCTTTTGCTTTCCCTGATGTCTGTGTATAGGTAGCACAAACTACCACACAACGACGACGAGCTGGGTGGTTTGGTTATGTAATATATAAAAAACAAAAAAGCTGGAGCTACTCAAGTGTGGGGAACGGATGCATGAGACTGATCATGATATAGTGTCAATGGAACGAGACAAGAGGATAGGTTATGTACACACGTTTTTTTTTTACTTTTCACCCTTTTCCCCACATATTATTAGAAAAAAAACGTACGCTGCAATGCACTTGATATGAATATTGCTATTACATGAGCATAATATAGAAAGATAGATGTTATGGGTAAAAGACAAGTAGTATTTGCACTTTCATCCAATATTCTACCCATCCTTTTCAGTGATGTTGGGATATAACCGTGATGGACCATAAGCATTTTTTTCGGTTTGACAAGCAGAAAAGCTGGAAAGGCTTAAAGTTAACGTTATAAAGATTTCACACTACACAAGGCTATCATTCACACCATATGTGTATATGTGCTCATGGGTGGAGACAAAAAAGGAGATGATCATTTTCTCTCAGAATTTTCCATCATTTTTATAAAAGAAGACACCGGAGAGAGCCTTTGATCGAGTCTCAAGATAGATGCGTGCATTTTTTGTGTATGTCGGCTATATATATTTTGCCACTCACTACCCGAGTCGCTTTTTCTATTTCATCTCCAGGACCAGGAAAAAAAGATCCTTTCTTCTGGTTCATGATACAATTTTTTTTATTATTACCACGCACACTAAAGCTATCAGTCAAGAGGAAAGAAAAAAAGTCTTCTTAACACTCAACCAAGCACACTTTAACTTTCATGGGATATCATATCGTATCACGATCATCCTATCATACAATTCCGCTCCGTTTTTTGATGTATCTATCATAGTCAAAAGAAGTCATTCCCAACTCTACCCGAGTTGTACTTCAACAACACAGTAGTAGTACACAAGTAAAAACTTTCCTGTAATTTTACCTACCAATAATACAATATAATAGAGAAATGGGTAAAAAAACCGAATAAAAATTGGAAAAAATGGACTTGCCTTCATCGAGTCAATTCCTCGAGTCATTGCCCACGTGGAGACAACGTAATCCATCACCCGTTCCGAGAGCGCCTTCGGTACTTCATGTAATTTCATAAATTCTCGCACACTATTCAGCATATCATGATATTTGGCCGTGGCTGACGTCATCTGCTGAATGATTGTTGTCACATGACCGAAAATTGTAGCGTAGAGTAAAGCTGCATAGTTAAATAAAATTAGTCCTTCAATTATTTATTCAAATCCCTTAATTATCAATTACCTAACTCAAACCTCTATGCAAAATTAAACTGTTTTCCTTTCCTTAAAGTTAACATGGACATTGGTGCATACATTAGTACTAATTTTTAATCAACCGGAAATGTCTCGGAGATTAAATGGTCACACTTGACAAAAAACCGAGACACATGAACATTTTGACACTTGAAACAGATGAAAGATCCCGTCTATGCATTTTAATGAATTGCTTGTTGCTTTGCTGGGGCTTCACACGCTCGACGCATTATCGCGTTGGTCTTTGTTTACCGGCTTCTCATAAACACACGCGGGGTACGTGTGTGCTTTAATGTGGGCATAGCACTCATGCATGCAGTAATTGGGGCGAGTTGCGAACGGTGGAAAGGACAAGGTTTGCACGGCAAGGCTTGTGTTGCCTATCTGTTGATGCATCTGGCCGGCCTGTGGATTGAAGCTCTTATTGTGGAGCGTGTCAACACATTTTCTTTGGAGGAAATTAATTGAACTTTTAATTGGGAGGAGGTGAAGGAGGACGTTTCAAGATGGGTCGTATGCACGCACCTGGGTAAGTGACAAGTGGGTAAAAATAGAGTTAAGTTGGAGGTCATGGGGTCGAGTAGATCAGGTGGTGATAAAAGTGGGGCCTGGGAAGGGGGAGTTGGGTATAGAAAGTTGGGGTTTTGGGAGGGAATTTGGGGAAATGGATGGGGTGGAGGAAGGCTGGTTAAATGTGGACAATGGTCAAGTGTTGGGGGATGATAAGCATTTTGCAGTACATTTGTGGAAAGGGGGTTGTATAACTTGACATGTGGGTATTAGGATGGATGGAGGTGAAATGGAGGAATTGTAACGTGTTGCACATGAGATTTTAATGGAAATTTGTGTTTTTTTTTGTGATTTAGGAAGGGTATTTCCCAATCAGCTTTGCCGTACCGTCGGGGGGTCCCCACTTGGCTAAAACAGAGTCCTGAGGACATCAAGGATCAGATCTTTCTGTTGGCCAAGAAGGGCTACATGCCATCGAAAATCGGTAAGTGGATACTGGACAGTAAAATTTGTAAAAGTTCATTTTGAAGTAGATCTGAATGTTCATTAGTTTTGTGTTTTGATTGACTTTCAGGTGGTATTTTGAGAGACAGTCATGGGGTTGCCCAAGTTCGGTTTGTGACTGGTTCAAAGATTCTTAGGATCCTGAAGGCAAAGGGTTTAGCACCATCCATTCCTGAAGACCTCTACTTTTTGATTAAGAAAGCAGTTTCCATTCGCAAACATCTGGAGAGGAACAGGTGTGTTTTAAGCTTTAAGAAGCTTGAGTACTCTCAAGTTTCGATGATCTGTGTTTTGTGTAACTTTGACTTTCCATGTTTTGCTGAAATACTTAAGTATTACATTAATTGACAATTACAGGAAGGACAAAGATTCAAAGTTCCGTTTGATCCTGGTCGAATCCCGTATCCATCGCTTGGCCAGATACTACAAGACAAAGAGGGTTCTTGCACCGACTTGGAAGTATGAATCCAACACAGCCTCCGCCCTCGTAGCGTAACCATCATGCGTAGTAATAGGATCTAATGGCGTGTGTTTATTATTAACCAATAAAAAAAACTTCATACTACCTATTGAATCTTTAGAGCGTTTGAGTTCTTAAATTTTCATGGAAAGTGCACCGACATGTTAACTGTGAATGTGATAGGAATAAGATTAAGTAAGAAGTTCACTTGCCTGCAATGATCATCATACAGATAGTAAAAATCTTCTCGTTGTCAGTTTCAGCGGCGACGTTGCCAAAACCAACCGATGTCATACACGTCATAGTAAAATAAAGAGCAGTCACATACATAGTCTTTTTCGAGGGTCCCTGGATAAGTTCCGTGGGACCCCCTTCAGGAGAATTTAACACAATATAAGGACTTTGAGTCACATTAGCTAACTTCCACAACCAACTATACTGCATTCCGTTGTCAGTATCCGATCGACCTGAACAAAATAGACAAAAATTGGAGGAACATTATTAGCACAGTAGCATATTATGATTAATGTTTATAGCACCTGTTGTCATATAGCACGTGTGTGAAAGAGCACGGTCATATTCGAAAGAGCTCATCAAACTGAGTAAACATGCATTATGCACAAGTTCCCCAAAATTCTTGGTAATGACGATTCAGTACAAACTAAAGTACATAAGCTAACATGGGTTTCATAAACACTATAAAAATACCAAAAATACCAACCAAATTGCTGGAAAGTGATGTGTTCTATTGTTGATTGTATGGTGCATAGAGTACTTGGAAAGTACCTTTAGATACACTTGGTAAAACAAAGTAGGCATAATATTCATGACTCATGACCACTTTTATTACGTAGCTTAAAAGCTAAGCGTTAGCTAGAATTGACTATGATATGTTTGCCTGTTTTTTAAGTAACCGCAGATAAATTATTCATTTTGCACGTTTGGTCTGTTTCCTGTCCGCCCGCCGGTCCGTCGCCCCTGTTTTGCCCTTTTAGAATGGAATTTTCAAATTCGGTTTTTTCTATACGGTAGCAGACGTCAAGGGCTATAGCTAAGCTTTTCGCCAAAAACAACATGGAATGCTAAAAAATTGAAAAAAGTCCATAACTTTTTTGTCTTGAGACTTGAAATTCTGATCCTTGGAATAGGTTCGTTAGCTTCTAGTAAGCAATTAAGCGGCTACTTTTTCCAACATTTACAAGGGTTTATTTCTCGTTCGTTTGATTAGTTTGATGACCTCTTTCAAATGACGTCTCATAATCTTGTTCCCTCCTTCAATTTTTCATGCTTTTTTTCAATCATTTTTATACCATTTTAAAAAGTATAATTAGTTAATGAACAATTAAACTCACCAATAGAGTACCAAATGCACGCTAGCCAATGGGCAACTGGAAATTGAAAACATAAATAATAAGTTTTCAAAATTGTACAACTTATATTTTTATCGAAAAATGAAAAATTAAACATTATGCAATAATTTTGAAATTCTTCTCACCTAACATATAAAAACACAATAATAATATCAACATAGCGGCACCGTACTCCAAGTACCTATCGAGTTTTCGCACAACTCTCCCTAGACGAAGTAACCGAACCACTTTCAATGCACTAAAAAGGCTTCCGATTCCCTGGAAGAGTAGAAATAAAAATACCATCATTATTATTGTGTAATGATCATTAATAGCATCAAGCATAATATACATAAGCATTAAGGCAGGAATCGAATTACTAAAGCAAAATGGTGCAGCGTTCAGCAAGCGGTACTTCCATTTCCATTCATTAAGGTCATATAATATATAAAAACTTGGTAGTTGGTAAGCATCAGAAACAACCCTTTTGGGTGAAAATGAGACTTGCTATTTATCTACAACAGCAAACAGCTAGAGCTGTTTGTAAATGTGGAACTTTGAGAAAAGCAGAAATTAAACAGATGCAGTGGAGTTGTTTTGTGGTCATCATGACTATGAGCATGTTTTCCAACTTTTCTCCATCGCAAGCTTATAGAATAGAATCTCTGTGTTCACAATGAAATCAAGCTGGGATACTTGTTTGGAATAAATTGGATAGAGAAATAATGCGACAAATGGAGACATTAGCCTCAAAATATACGAGTGACAGAAGAGTATAGAAAGTAAGCTATTATCCTTCCAAACAATCTGACTCTGAGCGACCGGGTGAAGTGAGTGGAACATAGACAAATTGCGATCACGGACAAAGTCGATTTGTTTTGGCCAACCTTCAATCCATGTACGCCGTACACACAAGTGTCCCCCGAAAGTGTTTTTGTGCGAAAAGATGGGAAAGCTCTCTATTCTTTTTCGGTTAGATTCTGTGCATGAATACTTGGGATGTTCCTGCCACAATGACTAAATTCCCAAAATCGACTTTTGCCGTTGGTTTGGGAAAATATTATATTCCATGTACATACATGAAAAAGTTGCTTCATCCGTTCCGTCCGGTTTGGTCAGACAGTCGGACAACATCAATTTATCGACATTATAATAAGCTATATATTCTGTTGCATACACCACTACAACTTTTCTTTCAGCAAAGCTTGTCCACTTTTAACATTTGCTCCCTGCTCACTTTCCCCATGCACGAGTTAGTTTCTCTCCAAGCAGTTGCATCTTAAAAATAAACTTGTTTTTCCATACACTAAAACAGGATAATATGTATAAAATATCGGTTAATGTAGCAGCACAGCAGCAGTCCTCACTGCTGGATCTGAGTACTGCTAAATAGTGTTTTAACCGCAACCTCTGTGTTCAAAAATAGCCATCTTGTACAGCAGTAGTACTATATAGTAGTGCACAACCAGCCATGTAAGTTTTTCATGCAGACAAGCTGGAGCATTTATCTACATGAAATAGAAACAGCATAAAAACAGGAACAGCACACAAAACGCAGAAAGTGAAAGCAGGGTAAGCATCTGGCAACAACATCCTACTTTTCACTGGAAATAAGTAAAAAAGGAGTCCGATGATATTTATATTGCATCGCGTAAGACCAAGTACCATGCAGCACACCAAATACGCTACTTTTACTAAAAGTACAAGCAAGTTTTTGTAAGAAACCATTTCTCTCTGGTGACTTTGTAGAAAAAATGAGTACAAATCATATTATATACGGAACAGAAAATATGTTTCCACATTACATTACTAGCACACTTTGTCGACAAGACGTTGTCGTATATTTTCAAGTAGAATGAAACAGTCAGAAGGCAAAAGGAACTTGAGTAGTTCTAAAGTGTCGTGCTCGGGGTACTGATGATGGCCATGCATACACTACGACGACAAGATTTCCCTTGCTCCAAAAGTAAGAAGAAAAACCGGGCAAAGGAAAAGAGAAAGAAAGAAGGAACAACATTTTGGCTTCAATAACGCTTTTTTTCTTACAATGTGTGTAAAGTGTGGACTGGAGAAAGATGCAGGAGACAGAAGACCGCGAAGGAGTAGTATGAAAGCCTACTTGTGAATCTTTACATCTACATCATCATATACTCCTACTTTTTGAGTTGTATTACCGAATAAGCGTACATAGCAGAATCATCATGCCAGAAAGAAAGCAGGCTTTGGTAATAATAAACGATGACTAGTCTTCCCCGCCTGACTGCCTGTGTGCTCTCGTCTTTGCTTCCTTAATGATATCCATGTCCGTATTGAGCCTGTTCTCCTCACTTTGGAGCAACCACAACCTCGACTTCAGTCATTGGCAATGACAATAATCTCATTTTTTCCCTTTCTGCTGCTGCTTATTGTAATGATAACACTTCTTATTCCGATGATTTTCTTTCTCATTGCTTTATATCCCTTTAATACGATCATATAAGGATAAAAGGCATCATGCAAACGGGGGCTCATAATATTACCAGTATCATCATCATCCCTTACATTAGTACAGCCATGCAAAGAGAGCCAAGGGTTTTAAGTTACTTTTTTCTTGGCTTTTTATGCTTTCCCATAAAAGGGGCATTCGTCGCATCACAGGGTCCTATATTGGCTTTCTCTTTGCCTTTCTATGAAAAATGAACCCTTTCTTTTTGTCTTCCTTTTGACATCTTTTGGAAATAACACACAGTGGTAGTGTGTATACTTATCCTTCTCCTTTCAATTCCCAATCTTCTGCCTTTTTTATGTCGCAAAAGTAACAACACAACAACGTTTTCGTATTTTGTAGCGGTATGAAATTTAGAGGAGTAGTAGTAGGTAGTAATACTTTTGGGTTGAGTGGTAGATAGCATTTTTATGCTGTAATATTCTTCCATTTATTTCTCCCTCTCCGCATTCAGAATGTATCCTCAAGACTCCCTACGTATCATCATGAAATTCTAATGTTTTTGCTCAGTCTTGTGTACACATTTTCCACGGAAAAAATAAATAATGATGCTCCTGTGTACCTGTATGTCACTTTTTGGGTTTTGTGTGTCAGCAGGCAAAGTAGTAGAGGAATTGGCAGACGTCACAAGGTGGTTAAAGTCCATATTACAAAATGCACAACAGCGGGAGGGGGTTTTTACGATGTCATTGACTGATATATAATGGTACATAAAAAGAGAAAACCTCCTTTTGAAAAAGTAGGAATGACGGAAAGAATGGGGGGATTGGAACGGAAGATCTCAAAATAATACACATGTCAATATAATCTTTGCATGAGGGAGCATTCATAAAACTATTAGTATGGGATGGTATACAGGAATGTGAAATATTTGCTTTATGAGCTACAGCGAGTTTTCATCCGCGATGGGGCTATATCATAACACAAGTTGGCGATTCACCGTTCGTCGAGCAACAATAATGAGATACCTAAAACTACTCAAAAAGAAATTATATCATTCGACTTTCTCTACGGGTGCGTATTACCCCATTTCTACCTTGTGGTGAATCCTCAATACTTCCTGCGATTTTTGTATTGATACCTCTTTGTGGTTGTACTGTTAAATTCAAAAGGGATTCGATTTTGGACCTGCGTTTTCATTTTGGTTATTCTAAAGTGTCACATTTTTACTGGATAACGATGAACTCCTTTGACCTTTTGCAGGCATGATATTTTTCAATATAATATGCTTTTTACTTTAACCACTATAATAATTATCAACTTCGTTAGTACTGAGTGTCAATACTATAATATTTCGTAGAGATTTTTCATTTTTCTACTGAAGGGTTTATAAATTATCTTTCCAAGAATTCAAACCAAAATCCCATCTTTAATATCTGTATTCACTTTGATGGATATTTAGAGTATTAGAGCTATACTTTTAGGATTTCGCCAATGTAATACACACACAAGTAAACATTTCTAAAGTATATTATTGCCTGGCTCGTTCAGGGAAAATGAACCCATTGTGAAAGCCTCTCGGGAGTTTGTTTATGCGATGGAAGAAGTAATAAATACTCTTATCACACAGACGGTATGAGTAAAAGTATTATTACTATTATTGCTACTGAGACGGCAGTTACTTTTCTGATACTCGAGGATTAGATTCTTTTGTGTCTGTCTATTTGCTACTCTATCATCAAGCATAAAAATCATGGGGATGGAAAAACGAGACCAACCATACACAAAATGAGGAGTTCACTAGTAGTAAAGGAAAGGAACAATATAGCCAACTTTGCTAACCGATTCCGGAAATGTGATTCCAGGCTATTATTTCGTGGGAAGTAGAAAGCACTATCACTAGTTTTATGTATTATGCGATAATAGAAATACTAGCAATATGTCTCATAATCAATTGTTTTGTGCTAGTGCGAATGATTGGTAGTGCTGTTTTGTTATAAAATATGCACTATCCGATGTACTTAAAATTAATACAGTATTCATACATGCTTTAGAAATAATAAAACATACATTACCAACATATCTGAAAGCACATACATTATAATTCAGGCAAATCGGCTTTTCTGGTCTATATATTGTGAGCTTAATCGAAATCTGTTCTCTAACTACAAGTTGAAAAAAGCTCTTGAACCTCTGTTGCAAAGTAGATTTGTTTTCCTTTGTATCGAATCAATCTCAAAACCAACAAACGATTCCGGTTTCTTTTGGGGTAACAAAAGATATTAAGACTACAACTGCTTGAACTAGTTAAGCCCATAGATTCAATCGTCACATTGTCTGTTCTTTCAATTGTATTTTTTCATCAGGAGTAAAATGCAATATCCTCTTTATGTACAATAGTTATATACTCTTCCTAAGCTTTTTATACACTTAAATCGGTATTGGTCACAATTAGAGAAAATTCTCCGTGTCGTTCCTCCTCAATCAACTCGCTATGTACTTTCTACTAATGTTCCATTCTTTCTCAAATGAACTTAAAGAGAATGGCATACTGAAGAGGATCCGCCACAACATATGTCTCCGACTCTACACAGCCTTTTGGGAGTAAATTAATGAAACAGATCGTTTTCCCAGATCAAAATGGCTGGAAGCATTCTCATGATGATGATGCTGCTTAAGGAGTACGTAATTCGGGCCGTTTCTTTCCCTTACTGTAAGTTGCTTTGCCTTACTTAAATGTATGCTTCTTCATGGCTTTGCACAGAATACGCAACTTAAGACTAGTATAGGGTGATGACGACAATAACCAAAAGGGAAGATGGTGAACGAAACAGAAGGCGAGCAAAATATACTGAGCACATTTAGCTGTACGTATTTTAAGATTAAAGACAAAATTTTCTATATCTCTGTCAAAGGGAGTCTCACATGCCAGGGATAGGAAGCAAAAAAGAAAGTGTGAGAACGTACAGAATGGCAATAAGACTCAAAGAAAGAGAAAAGGTATTGTGTGTGTATTGTACATTGATAGGCACTTTTCATGTATACATACATGATATGGGATGTTATTAAGTTGAGTGTAAAAGAGAGAGAAAAGGTCGTAAACTCCAATTTATCCAAAGGAAAAGTCCTTGCCAATGAAAAGGAAAAGAAGTACGTACATAATGGGAAAACGGAGGAAGGGAATAACTGGAAGAAAGTAGAAGACTAAAGAAAAAGATGGGGTATTTTTATCTTCCAAAACACAACTTTTCATTCAAGCTCACTTATATATAGAATTTCTCAAAAGCGACCCAGTCGTAAAAACTGAGTGATTTTCCCTACTACTTTCTCTACAACAAAAGTGTACTGCAATGGTGGACCCTTTTATTCCATACTGGGAGAAAAATTACACAGCAAAGACATTATGATGGTCACCTCTGCTCGCCTCCTTGTTCGTTGCCGACTGTATAATATGCTCTTAATATCTATATAATAGCTTTTACACAAACAGTACTAAAATATATGGCAAATAAAACTAGTACTATCTTTACAGTAAACTTGCCGTCTTAAAAACTCAAATGAAATCGAATGGATAACATCTGAAAATATAGGGAGCTAGTAGTGTAGTTAGCATTTATGGAGCTTATGCTTATATAAGCATGTTTTTAGTATGGGCCTGTCAGTGTGTAGTACAGACAACAGCACAGAAAAAGCACAAGTATCCGGATGGAGTCCTAATAACTTACACAAGCTCTTGTTAGCCAAGCTACTTCCCTTTCACCCAATTTTATTCTTTCAATGCTTTAATGTGCTAAGTTAGGTTAATGGAAAGAAGACTCTCGGGGGAGCTGGTGAGAAAAAGAAGAGAGAAAATATCTGGTGTTGAACAACTTAAAAGAGAGAACGTGAGCAAAAAGGATCTGCTGAATGAATGAGCCATGAGCCACCACTACTAGCAACCGGTATGGAACGTATTGTGGTGCTATAATGAATTCTTCTTGCTTTTGATACAGATGCTGATAATATGCACATTATAAGTATATAGAAAAATCTGTTGGTACATCACAGAGTGAGGAAACAGGAAGATGATAATGGAGGTTGGGGTGGAGTGGAAGGAATCAGGCCAATTGGATTTTTATTATTTGTACACTTTCTTTTGTAAAAGTTGAAGAAAATGAAATATTATGATGATTTTGATAGTTTTGATATGATAATATGCAACCTCTCTGCAACAGGAACAACTTTCTTTCCAAAAGGCTTAATGAAAACTAACAACTTTTGCATCATTGAGTTGAAATAAAAACTACAAAAAGTTTGGAGCAAGTCTTGCATAAAATTAACTGCATGAATAAAAAATTTATAACTTTTTGAACAAGCTTTTACTAGAAAGTCTTGAAACAAAATGGCTATTTGGATGGACTTCTGTAATTAAGTTCAGGGCATGAATTTTAGGATGTTTCAAAATAGTCCAAGTGGATATAACTGGCTTAACTACTCTGATTTCACAAGTTCAAAGTTTTAAACAGACTCACAAAGGAACAAAGGCAAGTACATGACATGGATTCAAACGCGCTATTACATAAGCAGCGTATTCTTTTGTATACCGCTGTCTATATGCTAATAATACAAATGTCAAATGCTTCAGTGAAAACAACAGCAAAAAAAACTTCAAAGGCAACTGGATATTTAGAGCACTTTACGACTACAGAGGGAACACGCTGTAATAATAAACAGTAGTAATTATTTGTGTGTACTTTGCTCATTACTATTACGTTTTTATATACGCGACATTTTATGAAACTTTGCGTTGTACACAAGTTGATAATTTGGTCTCTGTGCTAAGCGCTGCTCCGGTTTCCTTTTCAGGGAAAAGTGTTATAAAGTAAAATGTATTTTTATGGAGGTGAAGACGTGTCAAACACGCCATGAATAATTAGGGCAAGCAGTGACTCGTACGTGTGCATTAGCAGCAAACAATACACTTATAGGCTGAGAAAGGGGATTATGTGTATCATAACATGGCACGGGACGACGCGACACTCAAATTTCTTCTTGAACGTATATGATGACTGGATGCATGGCAGCATATTGTAAATATTATGAAAACATACAACGCTAGGGTGATGGAAGTACCTAAAGGCAAGCGCGTCTGAGGACAAAAAGCGTTCTTATGTAAAATGAAAGTGTAAAGAACTCACGTCTTCATCATGGTCGAATGCGTTGAACACGTCGTAAGGAAGGCAAGAGAGGAGATCAATGAGGAACCAAGACTTAAAATAATTCATGCGGATAACTTTAGGTTCGGATACAACCTCACCACCAGGTCCCACAAAAGTAGTATGAAAATTGAGAACTATATCAATGAAGAATATGACATCCACAATGGAGTCAACAACGAGGAGACTCACATCCTCTGATGTCTTGTTCTTAAAGGCAACGTTGTAGGGCACCTACAAAATATTGAATAAGAAAAATAGGTATAAATAGTAGAAATTCATGCAATTAATAAACCAAGATATACATGAATACAACGTGTATCTTATAAGTCCAATGTAACAGTGTAACGTACCATTATAGCTGTATAGAAAGTCAGGCAGAGAATTACCCAATCCCATATCGCCTTGAAACAAAAAAACATTGCATTAGAATTTATATACGAGTACAGTTAGCCAGAAGGATTGATTTCGAGATGACTTGACATAATGAATCTTGTACAAAGAGAGGTATGCAAATCATTATTATATAAATTGTAATAGCATCAGTGATGAAATGTGCTTCTTGTCGTATGAATTGTAATGCCAAGAAATTGTATGCAATGCTCTTAAGTAACTAATAAAGTTCAAGTCATCTCGTTGTTTTTCCAATACTAACTTTG
Organism: Entomobrya proxima; assembly: GCA_029691765.1. NCBI lineage: Eukaryota > Metazoa > Arthropoda > Collembola > Entomobryomorpha > Entomobryidae > Entomobrya > Entomobrya proxima. The sequence goes on from CM056171.1 coordinate 22,447,877, forward strand.
AATGCACAATAATGGAGAAGTATATGTGGAGGCGTCTTTGGTGCTTCTTGACGATACTGCGGCAAGACATCGGCATTCAGGCTCATCATCTGCTGTCATTTCCCCCATTAGTCACAGACGAAAGAGAAAGTTGGACAAAAACAGAAACACATTTTTGAGTGATTACCAACGCATAAAATTGGGATGCAATGGAAAGACAATTATTTTATCAAATGATTAATTAGTTTTACGAGCAAATTTATTATTACGCATACATGAGCAAGATTGGACTGCTTGGAAGTCTCTTTTACTACGGGGATATGCGACGAAAATTGGGAGGCAAGGACTGAACGACTGCGGGTAACGGAACGAGCGAGTTTTGCGAATTTGCTGAGACCTGTGAAATAAATGGAAAGAAAATTAGTACATTGGTGTGATATTCACAATCACATTTCACACTTTGGCGTGACATTAACTTGACATGATATTGTGATAGACTCACTGTAAAGCGTACTCGTCCCCTTTGAGTCCTGAAACGAAAAAAAAAAATCATCATATAGCATACAATGACTATTTGTAAATGGTGAGGTTGGAAATCTGGATTTGGCTTCTGGATAGTAAGAATGCCACAGTAGATTGAATATTATGCTAATCATGCGAGAGTATGTTAAACATGAGCACACCCAGCTACCTTTGTAATGAATGAATGGGATAATCTTGCAAAGCGGGATCTACCTAATAAATCAAGAGCACAAGTTGCTAGATGGTGGTTCTTGATTATTGTAACTAGTACAAGCAACACCAACTGGCGTTATTCGGCATTCCTCTTTCCTAACACTGCCTGTTTGGCAAAGTTGACTGATTACCAAGTGACGATTCCTCAACTACATACAATTTTAAAGTTTGACATTTTCCCTAACATTATTGATGAACTCCATACTGACTACGAAAGTGCGATAGCACCCGATGATTTTGAGGAATGCGCAATGAACAAGTGGTTTCCCAATACTATCACCGGTGAACCTAATGATGAAGAACCCGGCCCTTCCAGGAAGAAGGGTAGGACGCAACCAGTGGAGCCTCCACTTATTACAATCAATGATTCGGAATAGTTATTTACTTCATGTATTTTATAGTGCTAGTCTCTACTTATCTAAAGTTAGATAAGTCTCAGTTATTTTTTTCCCTAGAAATGCATTTTTGATGAAATATGCAAACGCTATCTACATTTTTATATATGAATTGATTTATACGAATACTTCACCATTTACAAGGAAAACTTTCATTTTATATATGTAGCATGGCATATAAAATTTAATCCCTTACCTCCGCCTCGATGGGTTGCTTGAGGGCAGTAATGTCGCGAAAGGTAAGAAGGAAGAGCACGACCACATCGCGCTCGTTTTTGATCGGCGCGATGTGAAGTAAGAGCCATAATGGAGTTTCTGTATTGAAAAACACACCTAAAAGTTACGTTGAAATTCGAAAGAAAACAACACAGACACATTTAAGTTATTTCCACAAGAACACATATATATACATAGAAATACGTTTAACACATAGATATAGCGACTACGGTAATACAAAAAGCTTTTTCAGTCTCGTGCAATACTTAACACTTTAAGCGTTCTCAGAAACGACTGACAGATTACACACACAAATATATAAGTACCTACACACATATTTACATGACCAGTGCGGTCGTCAACATCAAAATCAGCACAAAAATGAAGTCTACATTGCATAATATTTTTAGTTGCCGCAATGTAATTTGGCATCTGAAACGAATATATAACTGGTGAAACACATACTCCTCTCAGATTGTCGTTATTGCTTGAAAAAAATTCGACTTTCACAAGTTTTCCTGGCTACTTCTCTTGCTACAACAACTCTGACATAAAAGTGAAAGCGCGAGTTTATGCTGTTTTCTGAGCACACACGTTTCATACATATATGGTCGTTTTGGCCAATCTTTTTTGGCCTCACACAAACTATTGCAGAGATTTCACAAGTGAATGAGTCTTTTACGAGAGAGCAATAGTGCTTGAAAACAGCTTGAAAAGATATCTTTTGGCTGGTTATGATGGTACTTGTTCCATTCTCCAGCACAGTTCTACGACCACCACTGCTCCTACTGCCGCCGCTACCGCGCTGCCACTCTTATTTTCCTCCTATGGGCCACTTTGCTTCTTGCTTTCCCTCTCTCCTTCCTTTTTCCCTTCAACTTTTTTTTTCAAAAGTCATATCACAATATGAAAATCTATAGAAGCGAACCAGAGAGAGAGGTAAAGGAAGAGAGAAATGAAAGGCTTATTTGAACAATTTAGATCGTCCACTGAAAAGGTACTTGGTACTTTTCTGTAGAACTGCTGTGAATGAAAATCGTTCTGCTTGACTGAAGAGTTAGAAGAGCAAAAATTTTGTAGAAATGCTCAAGATTTTCCTGTCGTATAAATGTAGCTCAAGAAAATCAGCAATATGAGATAAAGAGGGAAACAGTTTTAAAGCAAATGTTTTAAGATATGGACCCAAAATAGGCTATTGCAATGCACATTAGACCTTACCATATACGTAATAGGTACATAATCCGTTCCGTCATCTAAACACTGTACGGACATCATACGAAATTGTACAATTTGAAATGGGAATCATATCTTGCGAGGTTTTTTGCTGTCGCAAAATGTCTGTACACTTCCTACTACCAAGTTGCTTTGAAGAAGTTATCAAAATGCAATCTGACTTGAATTACCCCGTTATCTGCTGACAATTTTCCTTGTATTACTCCCAAAGTCCGGTTTTTTCTCTTAATAAGGAGGACGTGCCGACATGTATGCCCTTTTTATAGTTTCTTGTGCAAAAAATCCTAACAATTTTCTAAATACATGAACGTGCGTGGTGGCAGCGGCGGATTTCAGTTAATACTCAAACCGTTCTGCATCTCTCCCAACATTCAATTTTTTAAACTTGTGCCGTTCTGAGTTTGTAAAGTGGTATGAAAAGGCAACATCAGCCCACATACAGTATGGTACAATTATATTTTCTTTTGATTTGTATATGTGCTTGCAGGATGGGTTGGTTGACCTCTGTAGCTGCGTTGGTTGTTCCTTCCTTCCACCAACCCATCTTACGTAAGAAAGAAAAGTTCTGAGAATGTAAAAGAAATTTAAAGCTGCTATATTAGAGCAGCATCTGGGGAATGCGTGTAATATCCTGTTTTATTAAATATACATACCTTCAAGACGAAAGTATATAGTAAAAAAACTATGAATTTCCAAGTAGAGTAAGGAAAAGAAGAGCGCATGCAGTCTAGCAATTCGACAACAAAGAGCATATGAGAAAACCTCTTTGTGCCCTACCATTTTCCAAAACACTTCAGTTTTTTCTTATCTGTCTACTAGCTACACAAAGACAGAGAGGAGAGGAAGGAAAACGAGAGGGAAAAGTTTTTCTGTTGTTACACTTGACTTGACCAAAACTTGTTCCTTCTGCACTTCACCCTCTCTCTCTTCTCCTTACACACATTGGAAAAGGACCTTCTTTTTAACTCTTAAAGAAAAGAAAGGTACAATGGGCAAACCCTTGACTGTACTTTCTCTCTTGTATTCTTTCGCATAATAAGGTCTCTCCATTGTTATTTGTCGTCGTTCTCATATTGTTAGGCAAACCTACTCTTTGTACAGAAATACTCTTTGGGGAAATATAGTGGAGGAAAAAAAGAAATGACCAAGAACGTGTGTAATCACAGAAAATATCTCCGTACTCGATCCTTTTTTTCTTTAAAACTCATTATTACACATAAATGAACCGTTTTTATGGAAGTAGTAACCTAACATGTGTATTTTTGTATGGACAAGTGAGTTGAGCCAGCAGCTACATAATATGCACTGCAGTTAATTTTTGATAGTAATGCTTGCCAGCAACATTATAGTGATTTTCATTGATGCGTTGAAAAGTAGTACTACAAGAAAAACGTGGTATCATCATAAAAATATGTAATAGTTACAAAGTTGTAAAAATGTGCTAGTATGTGCACAATATACGTAGTAGCATAAATAGGTTATACTTTGACAATAACAATTTCGTTCCAGTTTTCATCCATTAACTATGTCTATAAACATTGTACAAGCAGTAATGCAATAATGGCATGAATGAATGCACCAACAAAAACCTCTTTTTCTCTCGCGTCGCATCATGTTGTTGTTGTTACATCAATACTTCGACCTTCCCCGTACACAGCGGGTGAACTAAAGCGCACAAAAACAGTTTGGAGAAAGTCAATGTTAAATCTAAATTGTTACATGATGAAAGTTACTGGATCGTGAAACCACCTTTGCATATCATGCAACCATGCAATGAGCGTGTAGTATTCAGGAGTATTCAATATACGTTTTTGTATATATTTGGGCAGCACTAGTTTTCATATGTATTATTCTTTTGTGCAAAATAAAAACACCAATTTCAAAAATATACCTAAGCCACCTGCCATCTACATACTTTGCACATGATGACATGTCGTGCGAGCTTATATATAGGCTTCTCCCAGTATCCCTATTCTTCCTAAATTTAGCCTTAACCCAGTTTGCCTTTTTTGTGGGTAGCAAAAAATGATTTTTCACGATAGCAGACCGGAAGAAAGTTGACGTTTTCCTTGCCCACCCCCACCATTAGCGTTATGAACATTAAGCATGCATCATAACGTCCCAGCATTTTAACCACAAAAATGGGGTTTACATTCACGTTTTGACGTTTATGAGGAATTCTTCATTTGTCATCTTCATTTCTATAAGTGCATTTCCAAATGGTTTATACTGCATTAAAATAGCGTAGGGCTCCGAGCGACATGCTAAATCACAAGTTATGCATGTGCCAATTACATGTGAAATTAATGTCGTAAGTCATTTAATGGGATGCAAAACTGTAGAATTATGCAAACGATTGTTCACTTCATCAGGTAATATATATAGTTTGTTGGGTTATCAAGATAAAGAAATACTCTATTATTAGCAGGCCATACAACATTAATGCTACACTATTGACCTTCAACAAATCCATACCCATAATTTTAACAAAATGCGTGTGCTGGTTTCAAAAAGTACGTTTCTATATCGTTCCGTATCGAGTGATGAGCTGCTAGATAAGATTACATTAGCGAATAGACTAGATCATTCATTAAATACCACCTTCGCTGCTACCGGTTTCAGTTCTCATCCATTTATTTGTTTATTTTCTTTTCGTTTCGTAGATTTAGCAGGTTTCCTTAAGTGCTTGGTTACGTCGTGTGTAGACTTGATCTGGCAATGTTTTTTCTAAAAATAAATTCCACTTCGCTTCCCGTTCCTTGACTAGTGTGTATACGTGTGCGGTATATTTATTATCGCATAGACGAGAAAGAATGAAGAAAGAATGGAAGTGAAATGCTTTGAATGAGTACCGAAAACCAAAAATTACAGTAAAGACTTACTCTTTTCAACAATCTCGTAGCTTTGCAAGTTACACGCGTTGTTCTCACAGAAAACATATCATGTTGTTACATAGAGCACGCTAGAAATTCTCATTTATGTAGTCGCTTTTCTTAACGCTCCCTGATAATAGAATATTTATACGCATCCAAACTACCGCATACATTCCAAATACCCTCACACACACATACATGCATGTTTTATATATCTGTTATTTTTAGCTCCTTATCCCTTCCTGCTTTTGGCAAATTGCATGATCGGAATTACCATTACCGATAAAATAGGAAAAGTTTACGCTCTCTTCTTCTTCACTTTCACCGGTTGGTACACAAACACACACACTTGTGATGCTCTCACGAATCTACGGTAAAGACCAAGTACAATGACCATTGTGCTAGCAAAGAAAGAAGGCCAAAGTCTATACAGAAACTGATTGGTCATTTTTTTCCTTGCTGACAGTAATCGTTTAGTCCCACGTACAGAGGAGGCAAGGACCATAACTATGTAAACACTTAAGTAACTAGATAAAAAATCAATATCTCCTCTACAGATCGTTACACTGAAGCTACCACCGACATTCATGTGCACACATACACGCTAATTGTGAGTAAACTCTCTGCCCGCGCAGTATCCTTTTGTCTGGTTTCTACCTATGCATTCCCTTTTGTCTTGTGGATTTTGTTCCGGTGGTGGGAGTGGGAGTAGGAAGCTTATTCAATTCAAAACCCGTGAAAGTATGTACATAAATAATAGAAGCATATATAGGGGGAAACATGGTCATGTTTTTGATACTGCGGCTGTGTATAACACTATACCATACCTACCATAAGAAGAGCTCAAGAGCTGTCGATTAGATTTCATGCTTGATTAATCCCACACTGTTTGATCCGCAGCCAGCAAGTCGGAATAAAAGTGTGGAACTAGTCAGTATTTAGTGGTGAAAATGAGTTCCAAAGCCGTTACTAAATCGAGGCCTATACATTTGAGAATACAATAGAATGAATAGATAACTACATGACTGTACTACAAGAGGGATGTGATACGGAAATAATAATGAAAGGGAAAAGTTGACTATTGTGGTAGTAATCAACGAGTATGAGTCCTATTCAATCTGATAAAGTCATGAGTTTTGTGTGCATTTTCTCCTTTTCATTCTCTTCTTTTTTCACTCCTCCTGTTTCTCATGAGAAAACTTGCCTTCCTCTCCCAACCACATTTAATAATGGAGCTACGTAAATAAATAAATACATGCTGACTGTGTCATTCTTATGTTGATAATGTCATCTAGCAAGAGTGTGCCCTAAATACAAGTTGGGAGGAAATAAATTACGACGTTTTCTCTCTGTCTCGTGTTATCTTCCTGGAATCATGTAACGTGTGTTACATTGGGACACAAGGAAGTATATAATACGTGTGAGGAAGTGTATATAAAAAATGATGATGTTCTCCTGATAATCAAACAGGGTCGACACTCGACACCTTTTACCACACACCACAAAGCCCACGCCAAGGAAAAGGGGAAAATGTAATTTGTACGTTTACGCTATATCATCTTGATATAATCTTGTAATGATGATGGAAGGATAACTACGCATCTTTGGAAAGGAAACACATTGCAAGGAAAAATATAGTAGCACACCACCAACTTTTTCCCATCAATGACATGATCGCAAAGTAGCCGTAATTCAGGAAAGTAGCTTATAGAGTAAAAAAGAAACTTTTTCTGGAGTTTGTGCACTGTGATGACTGTTGTTGGTTGATGATATGACGATAAACTATTTTGATATAAAGCTTATTATCGTAAAAATGACGTAGTGTAAGCATCATTTACCCATTTCCATTTTTCCGTCCCTAGCTTTTTAGCTAATATGTTAAAAGTATAAAATCATTGAACCTAGTGTCTCATTATTCTAACGTAAACTGCAGAAACCTGACTTTGTGCTGGGCTGATGGGTTCATAGTGTACCCGTTCTCGGGAATACAAAATCAGCCAAGCATGCATGTTGTTTCAGAGTGCTCTACTCTGTACGCCTCTGAGTAAACATCTTTCTCATTTAATTTATCATTCCTTAAACTTCCGTCAGTCATCACGTTAGTGGCATAGTAGTGTACAGTTTCTCGTTGGTAAAATCTGTTCAACCACAATACACTGGTATGTAGTTTTAGCAGTGTATGCACTGGTAGGTTTGTTTTCCTTCCGCTTCCGTTGCACAGAATAGGGAATACACATTGGTGTGGTTTCTTCTGGATAAAAACTGCGCACATGGTTTCGATTTTAGCATAAATTTGCTTATTTGGTTACTACTACCGCATTGGTTACTTCGATGAATACAAAGACAAGACAATTCCCTCAAGAGATTTTTACGCGAAATCTTCAGTCTGGCAGATAAATTATATGTAACGTTCAGCATTCTATCTTGCAAACATAATCATACCACCTATTCTTCATACTATTTTTGCAAACGCGGCGAGTAAAAGCATCTAAACCATCTAATAAAACCAAACCACCAAACTATTATATACCATCGTCGAAACATTTTCATATCTTATGGGAATCCTAAAGTTACATAGTAAATTCTAAACTATTTCGTTATTTTTATCAAAACCAAATTGAAAACAGGACAGAGATCCCATACATTATATACATAAATGCGACGGCCATCATTTGAATGCGTATAAATCTGCATATTTCCACCAAGTTCTTTTTTTCCTATTGTCATTCAATGCATGAATAAATATATTTACCCGGGAAAAAGCCATTCCTTGTCGTTTTTATTGAAGTCAGGATGATTTAGAGTCTATTTACATTGCTTTTTACCTTACACCTTACTGTCTTTTAACGAATAAGTAAAATATGTGCAACAAGCCTCACTGGGAGCCACTGATTATTATATATTGGAAATTGGCAATCATACATGACGGCTATCAATTCATAATATAATAAATCTGTGGTTGCTAACTTTTGAAATTAAATTACGACCAAGGCTAAAATCAAAGTTAAATTTGAACCAAGAGCATTATTGAACTAAATTGTTTTTGAAAAACCAAATTTGGGGTAATATCGCATGTTTGCCACTATACGAAACGAAAATTAAGAAGCAAACTGCTAACTGGTATGATTGAATATCGTAATATCCTGAAATCAATATCGTGTACAGTCGCAGACTGTTATAAGCAACATTTATGTTTATATCATGGCATTCTGAACAAGTATGTGTTATTCATCGCTCCGTGCGCACTCCCATAATATCCAATTTTCTCCAGCAGCTTACTAATTATTGGGCAAACTCAGATCATCATCCAATTAATCACTTGAGGCTCACTACATATGAAACATCATGCTGAATACGCACTGCCAACCACAAAACCCTATGCATTTCCCTTTGTTTTGCGATCCTATTGTGCTGAAAACCTATCCAATTTGGAGGTAATCCAGGCATAACTTTTCCAGGTAGATATGAAAACATGTTTGCTTGAGTGTGAACGTATAAAGTAATGTTTATAAACAGTGTCGTTTGCGTTTGTAGAGCACTATAATGTCTATAAACATTTTCGCGTCATCATCATTCTGATTACTTCAAAACATTAGAATCAAATCCAACCGTTCCAATCTCACCTAAGCTGATGTGCCAACAACGCCAGAGGTTTTTGCTCCAGCGCCCTTTTCTAGAGCACCGAGTAACGACTAACGACGGCACGTTTACATCTGGGCTACCAACGAAAATAACAGGGTAATAATACCATTATGGAACGGATGAATGGTATTGTATTGTTTTAACTTGGCAGAGGAAAGGCAGGATCCATATAGAATAAGATAATCGTCTCTTTCTTGCTGTCTAGCAAAAACAAAAACGAAATTTGCTGGATATCGTTTTGCTTTTATTTCATCCACCTGAAAATTTCTTATTTGAATGCTACGACCACACGAAAAGCGCCATTAAAGCTAGCGATAATGGTTTCCTTGTGCTACACTTTTTTTCCTCCTTGTTCCAGAGTTGCTCTCTCGGTCTACTTACTTTCAAGAGTTTGCAGGAACATATACTTTTTTCTACACTTGCCTATTGTTGCTTGCCAGTTTTGCACGCAAAATGAGTCTCAAGGTAAATCAGAACAGCAGCAGCCGCCTCAGCGTGCAAAATAAGACGAAAAAGTATAATGTAATAATAGCTTAAGTCGTTTGTTTGCATGCTTGCTCAGCTCACCTATTTTTTATAACTATACGGAACACTTTCCAGTGTTCTTGGTCCAGTAGTAATTTCGTCATTTACATACAGAGCGTATTGCATGTACGTAGTGCTTTACCTAAACTAACACCACAAAAACCCTACTAAACCCTTTCTAAATGACGAAGAAAGGAAACGGGAACGATTCAATTAAGGTCAGTTGGATTTATAAATGGATGGATACGTAGCACGATACGAAAAACATCGGTGGTGGTGGAGGGTAAGTGGATGGTGATGGTAATTCCGGTAGTTTTCTTTTAAAGTGTTTAAGGAAAAGGGCACAAGAATCGTCCCCCAATTATTTTCAGCAGAAAATATTTATTTGTTCATTTTGACTGGATGTTTGTATTTGTTGTACGTATTACGGACAAAGCCAAATTTAAAACATATTGAGTGTAGACGCCCTGCAGTATATAATATTATATTTCGCTGTTTATATTAAAGTTGGCTTGAGTTTTGTTTGAAATATTAGGCAGTGTGGGTTGGGTATTTTCTATCACTGCCATCAAATTTTACATAGAAACTGAGAAGTGCCGGCACTTCTCAGTTTCTATGTAAAATTTGATGGCAGTGATAGAAAATACCCAACCCACACTGCCTAATATTTCAAACAAAACTCAAGCCAACTTTAGTTTATATCAGTTTTATATTGCATAACAATGTTACTGAATAAACACATGCAAAGTACGATCAGAACAGCAAAGAGTTTTTTTTCACTCTTACGGATACAAAAACACGAATCTTGTATGGGAACAGGAGGAGAAAGAATTTTGTTTTTCTGTACGTGCTACAAATCAAAATTCATGTTATGTTGCTATTTAGTACTTTACGTATGTACCTATGTATGTCTTTTTGAATAATACTTTATACGTTTCTTAAACTAATCGATACTAATTTCTAATTTACACCATAAAGCAACCATGTAGTAAATAGCATGAACGTTTACTTAAATTTTGTTTCTAAACCATTTTTAAAAACTTGTTGGCTTCAGTAGTATGATACTGTTTTGAAAACAGTGTTTTCTATATCAACTGATCCATTTGCCATTATCACAAATAGCTTAAGATACTTAAACTAGACAGAAGTAAGATAAAAGTATTTCACTATATATATACTGCAAAGTACGCACTTGCATGACAAGTCAATTTAGTTGCTTTCATCATCATCAAATGGCAAACATTTTATATGTATGTATATTTTTTCTGCACGAACTCAAAGTAATTTCTGGTTATCTAAATGCAACCAGCTGTCATCAACAGAGGTGGGGTTTTCTTTGAAGTTTAGGTGAGAACACATAGCTTTAATTATAAAACACTAGATTCAAGGAACTTTTGGAAGGCTAAAACCTGTTAGAACTCCAGACGACCTTTTTTCTGAATGAAAATTATTTTTATAACCTGATTTCTGGCAGCAGCACAGACGTACTAATCAAAAATGTAAAAAGCATTGTGTTGATTTCAGAAAAAAATATCTGAGATCTTGAATGTTCTAGTTTAGTACACTTTAAAAACACATATTTCTAATATAGTATAATAAAATAGGCATGAACTACAAAATATTCCCAGTTACAACTTTTTCCACTATTTTGAGCAGTCTCCATATTCAAATATATTGCCTTGCTTGTATCAATGACACGCAATTTTTCAATTGCCATTGATTTCCATTTTCCCTAGCAAAACGCTTTGTTGGAGATATTTTATTTCCTCGCATATTTTTGAATGCATATGTTTTTACTACTTTTTTCAGTTTTATCTGATCCACACACACCGTCATATACATCAGTGATATGACCCGATTTCTCTACAATTTCAGGAAATCGCTTTACGAAAAAGGGAAACACACATTTTTGTTCCAGAAAGAAAGCTACACTACAGTTTGAGTTTGAAGTTTTAGTAAAACCGTACATCTATTATATATATTATTGTGCTCACTTTCTACCATTCACAATCAGAAAGAATTTTGTATGGCATTTCAAAAACTTCACTTTTTATAAAAGATACAAGAGCATTGCATCTCAAAAAAGAGAAAAAGTAGCATTAAGGGCAACAATGATCACTTCAACTTATGCAAAGTGACTTTTCTAAAAGCTGTGTGCCAATATGGTTGTCATCGTTTAGGGTTCCCGAGTTTCACAACTGCAAGTCAAACAAACGTATTCTCTCTCTCAAAAAGAACGCAAAACTGGATTAGATGCGATTGCGTAACAAGATCTCTGGTACTTACTTTTTCATTACACACACTGTGTAGATTTCTTGAAGAAGCAATTTGATCAAAATATTGTACAATTGTGCTTTACTGTGCATCCATACAGCTTGTTCAATATGAGATTTGCGTATATGCTTAATAATGCATGAATTTGTACATGAATATCGATTCAGCAGTATAGAAAAACGTCGAGTTTTGTATTTTTTATTTCTTCCACAACTAAAGGATTTTTGTTAAAGCTATTTTCCTTCTGCGTTACATTATGTAAGTTAACGTCTCAAGCTTATTTATTGATTTTCACGGGTTTCTGGTTCCTTCGTTATTGCCAAATTTAACACAAACATGAAGTTATGTACAACAAGTATGAAATAACGAAAAGTTGGATTTTTGGAACTATGTATGCATGTTTAGGGGTTGAAAAGGTTTCTGTCATGCACACAATTGCGTGCATCTGAGCGTATCAAGCTTATAACATTTTTTTGCATTCGCTCGTAGGTACATAATATTTCCAACAAAACTGGCTACAAGAAGAAACAAAAAGGCATGCAGTTTGTCTTTCTCCTTTTTTTGTCGTGTTACAATAAAAGGCAAATAAATATGCACTCTGCTTGCCGTAACAAGTAGCTGTTTTTTGATCGATGACATTTACTACTTTCTTTTTCTCCTGCCGCGCGAGAACAAACTAGTTTCAGCTAACAACCAAACCATACTCTCTTTTTGCTTTACAATGCTGAACATGATTACTTAGCTAGTATATAAGTACAAATTGTCATAATATAAATACTTTTATGTAGAGCATTAATGGGTACTATAAAAATGTTTTTATTATTGTTGCTGCAGTGCACCGAGGATTGCAGAATTAGCCATTTTCTGACTGACAAGGTGACACACAATGAAAAATAGGTTGACGTCTTTGTTTCCGGCTGGGTGGTGCAAATACTGCTTTCTTTTTTACACTTTCTCCTTACCTGTATTATGTGCCTATGAAAAACATTACCGCTGTCTAGATTTGAGTTGAGCAAGAAACTTTAGTGTGATACACATCTGTGCGGAAATGGTACCAAGATTACAAAACAAAGTTTGGGATGGAATTATACTTTCTTTCTTGCTTGAATTATACGCATTTAGAATGGACAAAACTTTGCTAGTTTATGTTTTTTATCTTTATATATGCCTCGTAATGATCTTGTAGCTTTAGTATTGTCGTTTTTGTTTCAAACACAATTAATTCGCCATAGCATGAAGTTGGATATATTTTTTTTATTCTCATCAAACTTGTATAGACAAGCCTTTGCAAGAAAATTCAAATATAGAGGAAAAACATTCAAGTTTTCTATAAAGAAAAAAAAATGAATTCACAATGAAAAATAATTCCGAGAAGGAATATCAAATATGAGCTGAAATTCAAACTACGTATTAGAAATTCTAGCAGCAAAAATACTAGACAGTTGATACTTATTAAAATGCTATAACACGTGTACGAACAAATTCTCTCCTGTTTCTACTTTGTTCCCTTTAAAACAGGAATTTAAAAGAAATTATCTAATATGAAAATATCTGTGTACACGTACGCCCACCTGCTAAAAAGATGAAAGCACAGGATTCAAATAACATTCTTGGAATTCTTTGTGCTAATAAAATTTCTCACAAAAATCAAAGTATTGTAAAATCGTGTTTGTGAATTTTTTTTACACATTCTATCTATTATTATTGGGGTTTGTTCTGGGTGGTGGTGTAACATTGCTGTATTCACGAATCTCCCTACGATTTTTCCCTGTCCTTACATTGAGAGCCTGTTTGTCCTTGTTTTGTTGCTGGATTACATAAAAACGAGTTCATTGATTATTGAAACGTAAACGTTATTTGAATCGGAATCAAGCATATTGTCTCTTGTCTCTTAGTGTTCATAAAAGATTTCTAGCAAAGTCTCGAAATGAGAATGTGAACTGAGTCTCAAAGTTCTCTAGTGTAAAATTTATGAAGATTCAAGATTCCGACTTCAGTGAACTAATAGTGGACACTGTATTTCAGTCAGAATAGTTTGTTTAAATACTGATGGATATAATTACGGAAGTGGCTTGGTCCAGTTTCATGTTTGAGGGTAAAATCATCTAAAAACCTAAGCCATTACATGATATTGAAACTAATCCATTTTCTAGAGAAAACAGTTAGTATAGATCATGTTAAGTGTACAGCGTTCCGTGTTCCAACACAACGAATTTCATATCATAAGTTAATTAGATATGAAAGCGATCCATCAACCAAGTTGACGGTAATATGAGGAACACTGAAAATTTACAAAGCTCCTATATCTAGTCAATCACTTGTGCTCCACTTTCTCTTTGCAGAAAAATGGTTGTGTTCCATCGTGTAGCTCGCAATGGCCTTGTAATTTTCAAACTTTATACTGACACATACTACAACACAATAGCTTTACACATGGTAGGCGTCACAGTTTATAAGCTAGTGTACAAATTTGAATACCGAAAACACAAACATTTAACACATTTCTAGCATGCCACAGATTTCAGAACAATATATTACGACAATCAAGACGATGACACAAACATGTAACACAAACTATACATTATTAGCTAATTTTTTTATCAAATAAAATTTCAGACTTGAGTTCGTGTCTTCGTGTGTCTAGTATTGTGTGCTGTGTTTGTCTGTCAAGATTTTAATTATGTGTACTGTGAAGACATTAAGTATTGCTCGTAAACTGGTATAGTTTTGTTTAGCAAAGCGTTTGGTTTGCGATACTTACTGTTTTTCTTATACAGAAGAATCTCAAATTGATCCTGATAATGATTTTCGAGGATTTCGTCTATCCGTTTTATCGTTTCCTTATCCGTAAGTTCTCCTACCATGAAGGCACACCGGCATGATTTTTGCATCACCTAATTAAACATTTGTAATGAAACACCGATGGATGACCCATGTATTAAATCTCCTGTTGTCTCTCATGTTTGTTGCTACAAAAAACTTGAAAGCTCATCTTACCTCAGCTCTGGTGAAACCTGATATTTTACAGAAGGACTCATTGCAGTATACAATGGGATAGTCCACTATTTGAGCATTTGCCAGAAGGAAGCTGCTGTCCGCTGTAATTTGAAAAGAAAACATTAAATTAATTGATTTGTTCATTGTGCGTTTAAATCGAGATTTATTAATTTTGTAGAAATTACTAATTAAATACAAAGCACGAAGCAAAGTGAAAATGTCATATATAATACCATACATTACAAGCGATTTAAACTAACAGCAAAGCAGCAGTTCTTTGTGTACGAACTTTTCATTCTTTCCAATTTTAGCCAGTTGTATTTACTCGTAGATCTTTCAATTTCATATTTTATTCTACAAATAATTTATTAAATTAATTTATTTACATAATGCGGTTGTGTGCCAGCAAAGTTCTAGTATTTCAATCCTAAGGGTAGCCGAATCTTTTGATATAGCCAAAATGAAAAGGTGGGAATGATGTTAGAAAGAAGAGACTCTTATGTGCCTTTCTGATTTTATCTGGAAAGAAAGTCAACCCCAAGTAGAAAGCTGATACAATACTTGAAAACATTTTGCCCCAAGTCTGCTTGTAAGTTGTGTCACAATGAAACAAATTAGCTCAGACGAGCCCACTTTTTCATGAGCGTGGACATTTGAGATGTGTGGGAGGAAAATTACATCTTATCTTAACAACAACTAGAAAGTTTTCCAGATGGTGTCAGTTTTCTAAATGAAAAACGTGTTAGGTTTTAAATTCATGTATAAGATCGTTTTCCCATTACAAAAATGATTGTTCAGTCCTATGATTCAAGCAGTCAGTGTGATGTACTTTAATCACGTTATCAAAAGCTTTTCTCAGGTACGTAGTACGTTTATTACTTTACTTGACTTCCTCATTTTCTATGGATGGTTTTTACCGCCTCCACCCTGTGTCCTTGATACTATACACAGTCAATTAGGTTTCAACCATTTAAGTACTACATATAAAAATGAAAGAGTTTCGCAGTTCTAAAAATAGAAAATCCTAGAGAACGAGTATCAGATCATTTTGTTACACTTGAGCTGTCTCACTACACCGGCACCGTCTCCTCGCTGCGTGCAACCAAAAGCACCAGTTCTCAGACAGAGAAAAAGGTAATCAGCTCAATTCCCTTTCCTGCCCTGCCCTTCGGAACAAATAATGGGTTAAATTGCTTCCAGAAAGTAGTGCATGATATGATGATTATATGGGAGTACTTACTCCATTCAATGATACATATTTCGATTACCAGAAGAAATTCAAAGACAAGTGCATACATACACATCTCTCTCAGCATTCCAGTATTATGGCCGGCAATCAGCATCTCTAAAATATATGTTCTACAGTTTTTAGATATAAGTACCAAACAGTTCTATATAAATATTACACCTCGTTTGTGCAATATATTTCTCGCAACGAGAGGGGAGGCAGAGTGAAAGGAGGAAGTACAACGCAAAGAAAGCCAGGGGATCAAGTGAACCAGCCAAGATTGAGCTGATCTGACAGCCAGCTCTTATTTTTAGCGTAATAGACAATCTCAGTCAGAGGTATCATAAAGTCGTGACCCAGATTTACCAACAAAATGAAGGAATTAGAGATACAACAGAGAAACCAAAAGGAAAGGGTAGGAACTAGGAACACAAACAAGGCAAGCGTGTAGCCTCATCCTTTCAAAATAAACCGTATTTCTATAACGGCTTCGACATCGTATTCTGTATACAAAGAGGGATGCATTTATCTGCACTCATTCGTAAAAAGTAAAGAGCCAAAAGCGAAAAAGGGAATATGTTTCTGTAATCCCTTTCAAAGGATCCATCTTGTAAATGTTTTGTATTTTGTACTATGTTATGCCTAGTGTACACCATCCAAACGGATTTCCGTTTGTGCATCCAGCAAGGTACCACCGGACCCATATAATATTTGCAATATATCCCTCTCTGGTTTGGACTTTGAATAGGTTCGTGGCACTCGAGGAGTATGCAATTTGGTACATTTTCTGGGTTGATATATTGTATGCATACTCAATCCCTTTTCAGTCAAACACAAAGGGTTTGAATGTAGCGTTGCTGGATAATGCAAATAAACACAGGAATTCCCAATCATGTCTTCCTCTTGACACACAGTGTACATTGTGCACACAGTGAGAAGCAGTGGTTTATTTATAAGAAAGATTATTTTGCCCATTTTCTGGACTTACAGCAAATGTGGGGATAAACGTCCACGACCTTGAGTAGCCATGAATATAACCAACACCACCATGTTTTAATAGAGCCACATGGAGAGGTTATGAGTGCATGAACTAGCAAACAGAGAAACTAAGCCCATCTGAACAAATTAGGGGGAGAAAGGGAAAACATAGAAGTGCAACATAAGAAAAGAGCAACATTTTTTTCCCTCGTTTTCCCTTATTTGCACAAGAGCAAAAAACGGGCCTGGAAGAGACAACTTTTTGTGTGCTCTTTTCATCCCATTTTTGTCCTTTTATCTAACTTGGGAGAATGAAACTGCTTGGCTGAGAACATAGAATGTGAAAATACGTGCCATGCTCCAAGCTTTATAGTGTATAGTTGTAGTATATAATATTAACAGCACAACATTGTAGAGTTGTTTGTTTCTAAAGTAGTACATGTATGCATATTACTAGAAACAAAAAGCAAGTCATGGGACGCAGTGGTGTGTAAGCAAGTTTTCACAGTAAAAAAAGCATTATTTTCACATCTTGCCATTCCAATTTTTATCCATGAGACAAGAAAAGAAAGTAAGGCATTTTTAGGATTTGGCAGTCTTACAAACAACAACTTCGAGATGAGCAGCGAGAAAGTAGTGGTAGCGTAGAACTGAAAGATAATGATCTTGAGCATTCCTCTGACATTTTCGTAGTTCCTCATATAGTCAATATTGTTCGTTTTTGTAGAAGAACAAGGGAAAGTATAAGAAAGGATGATTTTTTTGCAGTAATACCGATACGCTTTGTACATAATATCGTGCTACTTCCTAATAGCAATGGTTGTTTGTCTGCTACCAGACCTTCTTTTTTTTGCAGCTGAGTCAGTCTGCTAGTGATATGGTGAATGAGTCGGAAGTGTCCTTACTGTCGTCATAATAATAATGAGCACCGAATCACCAACTTAAAACTTGAAGAATGCAACTTTAGGATGCCTTTCTGGCTCTACCATGTGCGACCTAGGCAGAGCATGATAATGCATTTTATACTCATTTTATATTCTTTTGGAAACAAAGTAGCAAAAATTAAGCCTTTTTTGTGTTTGTTTTCTTAATGCAAAACGCTTTGTTCGCTTTCTGCCAACGGATTCTGACTACATGATTAGATTTTTAGTTGCTTATTACAAATTATACTCAAGAATGTAAATTTTTGGGAAGCGGAATTCGAAATATGTTACTGAATACATGATTTTCAAAACATTCACACAAACTTATAATAAAGTTAGCATGTAAATGAAAATCTTCAGCATGAAAATATAATAGAATTGGAGGCAGGTGCAACGACCAGACCAGTATGTATATTTTGGGAACATCCTCAAAATGTTCTGATAACGATAAGCAAGGTCTCGTTCAGAGTAGCCCACAGATATTTCCATTTCCATTGCTATTATAAGGTAAATATATCCTTAGCCTGCAAAAAGTTGTGTAGTCACAGCATTAGTTTCTAAAACCTAGTCAAGTGAAAGAAGTGAAGGGGCGGACTGGAAAATGTGCATATGACTATTTGTATTTGTACGTACGTTTATACGTTGTTTGTTCCATACTAACGTATTAGTTGGATATCACTTACAAAGAGTGCAGAAAATAAGGAAAGATAGAAAGCAATTTAGGATTCCTTCTTTGCCACTATACTACATATTAATTCTTTCTACCACCACCATATTCTTTTCCCCTCCGTAAAGTACATTTGGCAAATGTCCTCAACCACTTTCACTCTTTCCTGGATAATGTCGGAATGTCCTTTCTTTTCCATTCCCCTGCTCTTACATACACAGTTCTCCTTTTTACTTTCACCCGCTCTCATCTCCAGCTTTCTTCCTTGCTAGTTATCCATTCCCATACCAGCACACCATTAGGAGATTATATATAAAAAGACTGACAAGATTCAAGCACCATTATGGTACTCCTAAAGTGAGTACAAAGATAGCTGGAATGGCTTTGGAAGGAGGAAAAGAACAGAATTAAGCTGAGCTGAGCAAGGCGAAAAGAAACAGTGTAGAAGGTGGCGGTAGCTATAGTGATTCAAAAAAGGAAAATCCTACTTCTCCTTCACTCTTATCACAAATGCAAGTGGTGGTACTGCTTGCAACCACTATAACTTGTCTCTCTAGTTATAGAAATAGTTTATGTGGACTGCAGAAAGTGTTTTATATGGATGAAAATATAGGTAAAGCATGTAGCGTGGTCGTCTTTGGAATCTTCTAAAAAGGAAGAGCGACCAAGTTGTAAAAGCAGTCAAACTCATCGTGATCTATTTCTTTTACCGTTTTTTCCTATATTCGTCCGTTGCACTACTTTTGCTACTTATCTGATACACGAACATTGTTAGGTACATTGGTCGTGTCGTAACACTTATAAATATACAACGTAATACAAGAAACCAAAACGGTGCAAGTCTGTAAGCCTTTTCATCTGTAGTTTTCCACTGATACACACACATGAATATGAAACACCGGTTTATCCCAAAGATCTTTCTTCTCCTAATAATATCGCATTATTGCCTATATATGCAACTTTTTCTTCAATCGAAAATAAAGCTAAGTTTTTAGCTGTTACGCTGCTTCCGCACCGGCACATTTATCCATTATCCTTCTTAGACATCCATTCATTCTCACTTTCTTTTCGCTTTAGGTACATACAAGGAGATTCAGCAGCTCAAAACGACTTTTCTACTTTTGCATTTAATGTAGACTCTCATGCAGAAACCGGCTGAGTCAAAGATATATTATTATTATATTGCTGGGGTATAAATAACAAGGGAATGGCTAAATTGGCATTCCTTCCTTCACCAGAAGGAGAATGATACGATACCATTCAGCTGCTGTGTATTAAGAGAGTAGAAGGCTACACACCGATCGGGCTGCAGCAATGAAAGGTAGGATATGTGGTGGAATCTAGAAAACACGCTTAATGGTTCAGAAACTACCTTATTATTACAATATGGCAACTTTTGCTCTAACATCAAAACAGGTATATATGGCAAGTTATGCACCTTATCAGATACTACGAGGCTGATGTCATTTCAGAGAACGTTCACTTTAAAATACGCAGGTATTCGCAATTCCTCTCAAACATTTAGCATCCGACTTGAAAGAACTTTACAATTATACCTGAGCTAAGATGGAAAGAGATAAGGTACGATATAAGCAATGTGTACATAACGGCACATACTACCTATTCTACTCTGGATGTAGACTGTTGAGGGCATTTTACAGGCATAAAGAAGTGTTGGTTTTGTGTAGCAAGTGGTGGTGCAGTAATAGTGGTTCAAGCCGCTCTCAATAATAATTGTATTACAGATGTTTCTATCAAAGCATGCATGAAATTCCTGACATTTAAGCATTCCAAGCCAAACCGAAACCACAAGGAAAATGTGTGTATTTCCTTTCTCAGTTCAGAGAAGTAGAAACAGTAGTAGCATCTTAGTACCTTTCACTTTCATCTTTATACCTAAAAATAAATTTATCACTAGAAAAAGGATCTTTTCTCTTCCTCCTCGGTCTCAATGTTTCTCTTGATGTATCTTTGGTGGTGGAAGCTACAACTAGTGGTGGCACCGCTCCGGCAAAAGGGTCTGTTTTTAAGTACAGCATATAAAATACATACTTCTTTAATGTCATTTCCGATTCTCATGATGGGCTCCCCCTTTTTCCAACTTCCCTTGCTACATCCTATTCATTGACACTACTACGATACATGTCACAAGTTGTACCTACATTTACTACAGACGTCAGCGTATTTTCCTTCCATGTAAGGTGCATTATTTGTATCAGTGCTAACTTAAAAACATCTGCCACACCGCGAGTTCTTTCTCCGCAAAATAATAGTCGTCGGCTCCTTTTCTCCAGCAGTTTATTTAGACGGGAGAAATTCCACACTATCAAAGGGCTTTTGTAAGACCAAGCATTCAAAAGTATTATGTCGTATTTTCCTCTTCCTCTGCCTCCTTCTATCATGTCGTGTTTTATACAGTGGGTTTGGAAGCCTTGTTGTTGTGTGACTGTCGACATTTGTTGTACCCTCAAAAACGAAAGTGAAGGAGCACAAATACGTGCTAATATGCAACTCCAGAAGCAGACTGAAGAAGAAGGATGGAAAAAAGGTAGCAAATATACTACTTCGCTGAGTCTCTCTTTTTTGTCCTGGTGTATTATTTGTATTGTAAGGAAAGTAAACAGATACGAAAAGCAAAGATGTATGTACATACACATGACGCAACAAACATGTTCTCTGCAAAGCAGACGGGAAGATTGTGGTTTTGCTCCCGATTTCTTCTCCTTTCGCTTTCTCTACTTTCTGTCTACAACTTGTAACCTTTTCCATATCCCTGCACCTCTGTTTCTTTTCCTCCTTTTCTTTGAGAACAAGTGAAGACTGATACATGATTCTTCTTTCATCCCTTCTCTCACTCCTCTGTGCTTACTCATGAAATCCGTACGTATTATTGCTCTGTCTAACGGAAATATACGACAGGCACAGCAAAAAGAAAGGCTACCAAAAAAGGAATGATGTATGCTATGAACATGCAACCAACTAATCCAACATGCTCTTTGAACAAATATGTGCTTCATCGTCAACAACGCAGTAAAAAATATGGAAAATTTGCAGCACACCCAAAATACAGTGTGTCTATCACAGCAAAAAAATACAACAACAAAATTTTAGCCAACTACCAAGAAAACGTGCTAGCATACACACGCCATCCATAAAGCTACAAAGTAGGTATAAAAGAGAAGAGTAAAAAAGAGAAGAAAATACAAAGTGGAACTCGTTTCTTGTTCCAAGAGAAAAAAGGAAGAGCTAAGAGACAGGAATGGAGAGAAGAGAAAAAGAGAAAGAAAGGCAGATCGGGAGCACACAGACACACAACAATAATAAATATGCTACATACGTAGCAAAATTTCAGACGTGCTTTATGCACATATACAAATCTATAAGCGTAAACACTTTTTATGATACCAACCTATATTATGTACTTATGGATATGTGAGATACATTTCTCAACAATGGGACAGGAGAAAGTTGCCGTTTATATAAATAAAATTTCGAAAATGTAAGATTACTGTATGGTTGTTCGTTAGTTTATTTCGGTAGTAGTAGTGAATGTATGTGTGCGTTATATGGCTCCAAATGGGAATAAAAGTTGAAGCCAAAGGACGAAGTAGTGTAGGAAAAACCTGCTGCTTCTCCTTCTCTTTCCACTTCTAAGGTAAGTACTCCTTTAACATGCATTGAGAAGGACAGAGAGAAAGAAGAGGCAACAAAACACATTGCACTGTGCGGTATAAGCGGCAGAGTTGGTGGTGGTGGTGTGTGGTGGTACGAAGAAAGAAAGTGGCAATATTTCTACTGCTGCCTATATACTACATATCACAAATAGTGTACATACAATACTCAAAGGGTATTCCACTGTTCACGAACGGACCAGTTCTTCTCCTCTTCTTACTTTGCTTTGTTGGCTGAATTCGATCTCTGTGGAACAAATTACCCTCGAGGCTTTCGATGACTTCAGCCCTTTTCCGCTTTCTATCTTGTTTTATTCCGTCTGTGTGTGTGCTATGGCTTGTGTCTGTGTGTACGCTACATTATCTTTTTCTCCGACTCGATTTCCTCTTTTCCCCTTCAAGCATGCCGAGCTAAACCAAAATCCATAGTTTTATACCAATGGCTCGCTCGCTTTCTCTTTTAACTTTGTTCTTTCTTGCGTTCACTCGTTGCAACTATTACATCAATTCCTCCTAATGCACATATACTCACAGAAGGAAAAAGTTTTTGTGCAGCATTTTACCACACACACATGGCTATCTTTTAAGTTCATCTACAGCATTGTGTGCCATGCTTCATCTCAGCTAATAATCATGATCGCGTTCAATGCTTCAACCACCACTACTCCTACAAAGCAGTGTAAAAGGAGAAAAAAGAGAAGGCGTTAGAAAGGCTATTTCCCACCATCACTGCATTATCATCATCAATACTACTCCGGATTTTAGAGGATTGTGTATTTTCCACAAGAATGGAGGTAACATGGTAAAGGTTGGAATGAATTTTGGAAACATATGAAAGAGAAATAGAGAAAGACATGTAAACATATAAGAACATCTTCTAAGTAATAGTAGTGGCCATACAGTTGAACCATGTATCATTACATTATATCTCCAAAAAATTCATACGGGATACGCAAGACTACTACTACCACTACCGCCTTTTGTTCCTCCATAACTTTGCTATTCTCTGGGATTTTTTTCTACTGAGAACAAAAAAATGAGAAAGAAAAGTTTTCTTTCTTTCTTTCTCTCTCTCATGCTTTCTGCCTCCCTATTTTTTATTGCGCTTTGGATTGTATCTGTTCTTTTCAGAGTCAATACCCAGACGCTAGTTGGTTGCAGTGTGTAAATATACTTATCTATAAATCTACACATAATGCCACACAGTACCTCAATAAGGGTATCCACTTGAAGAGTTGCATGTTGCATTACACTTACAAACTATTCTTTTGTTATTCTATTACACTTACTACAATACAATCTTTTTCGCTGTGCCCCAGAACTGAAGCGTGGAGGAGCAGAATGAAAAAAGGGAAAAAAGCTGCCGTCTTCTTTTTTCTTTGCTACGTTTACCAACATTTTCATTTCATTGATTACATTTTTCCAGCGCAGAGCGACTATAAAAATGTGGGAAGACGAGTGGAGTAAGTGGAGGGTGCAAAAAACACTTTAGTTGGGAGTATACCTAAATAAAAATTCAGGAAGAGGGAATGGTGTTGATATAAGAGGGTGCAAGTTTTGGAGATACTACGGAAACTTTTTTATACTCCACATTCTCCTTTCCTTTCACAGACAGTTGGGTTTACTTTATCCACCCACCTACATCATGCTTTTTATTATACGCGTACCTGCTTTCCTTCCAAGAGAAAATGAGTTGTTTTCCTAAGAAAAACTTTTCTTTCGCTTGTTTTCCCAGACCATATATTTGTTTTTGTATGCATTTCAGAAAAGTTCATTAACCTGATTACATATCCGTTGGTAATGTTTTCATAGATTGCTTGTCGGTGCGGATTTTCTCATCATCTTTTCTTTGCAACAAATGCTGGATTCGCGTGTAGGCGTATTTATTTACATTGTACTGGAAACATCCGTTGCATGAATTATGCTTTCCATATTTTTACTATTTTTCTAAAGAAAGAAATTATGACAAGCAAATACATTCAACGATTGATCATGCAAATCACAAGTCATCAAAATTTATAAATGTGTTTGTACCCAACTCGAACGTGTATCTTGGAATTCGTTACATTGGTTTTAAACTTTAAAAGGAATATTTCAAAGACTCCAGTGATGTTATTTAGAAAATACCAAGAAACTTTTACAGGAGGATAAAGCACAGTACATAATACACTTTTACTTATATTGCTGGGCGTTATTACTGCAAACACAGGTGGAAAATTCTCACGACCTATTTACCCATTTTTGTATCCAATCCACTAAACAAATTTGCGCCACGGACCGGCTGGCCACACCTTGCAAATCCCTTAAAACCATTAGAAAGACTATGGAGAATTCTTGGGTTGGCGGTTGGTTGGCTTATGATGTTATTTTTGCAAAGAAAAGACTGAGAAAGACAAGTAAAGCCCCTTTTCTTTTGGTAAAATTTGAAATAACAGCATGCCATGTTCCTTTGTAAAAACATAATACAGGTGTGCACACAAACCCATATAAAATGTACTCTACACCCGTTTCATGCTTCAACTATTTTTGCTACTTATTGCATACTGCAGTAACGAGACTAGAATCCATATTATTTATATTAAACTACATAAATGTTCGTTTTACTAATATGCTTTTATGCTTCAATAAGTTTACTTTTTATAAAGAGAAGACATAATTATGAGAATTAAAGAGGTATGTAGCAACTTTTTATTCCTTTTTAATGAGCGGCATGATTTATCAAGATTGTATTGTTTCTTTCTGTGCTTTCGTTTGGTTGCCTTTACAAAAGCATTTCCCTACTTTTCCATTGTCGTCTGGTATACGCTTATTTAATGAGTTGTAGTTGCAAAATTTAACGCCCTTTTGATCCGTGCTTAATGCATTTCAATAATGAGAACCGAAATAAGAACAAGGGGCGTGTTTGATTTAACGAACAGATTATAGGCTTAATATAATCCTTTCAATACAAACTCACATTGCATCGCCACCTTCCTTTTCTAAATTTTAGGATTATTTTGGAGACTTTTTGATTACTTTTATATTCGTTTAGCTTTTGAGAGGATGTAGCTGAATTTTCAAGATTTTGATTGTATAAGACGACAACTGCTTCTTAAACAATATTTATATAAATCAATGTACAGAGAACTGCCGGAATTTAAAAAATACAAAAAGTTTGAAATATTTTTATTTAAAAAAGTAATTATACCATTTTGGAGTAATATGGGACCAACAAAAGAGTACATGCACAATGTCCAACGAAACGTATATATATTATTCAGGTTAATAACAGAGCTCAGCTCATTAGCCAACCAAAGATACTGTGACATAATCCGTTTAGTTTGGGATTTGCCTCTTTCAGACTGCTACTTGTTCTAACTCGGACTATAAATCGTCTAACCTGCATATTTACTTCTATCAATCATGATTCTTTCAAAATTAGGACGTTTCTATTTATACAAGTCAACTAAGGAGAAAATAAGTTTATGTCCATGGATGGCTATTTATACCAAAATGGAAAATGAAATAAAGAGTCGTAATGGCTTTAATTTTCACCGAAAAGCAATATTATTATAACGATACAGCAAAAGTGTATGTACTATGTTAACCTGGACGTATAAAATAGGGGTGGCCATGGTGGTGGTAGTGATGATGGTAGGCAGAATCAAACCAAAACCAAAGTAGCAACCACAACATAATCCTGTGACCTAAAGTCAGGACAATACATTTGCATGTACGCACACAATGAGCCTTTTGTTTTGTATAGTTTGGTAATAATTTCATTGGGCACTACTATTATGAACGCTTATGACTATATGCAACATTGATATTATCTGGTGCAGTAACGCATAACTTGCGACTATGTTTGCACAAATTAACTTTGCTCTCCCAGCTTCATAATATTATAAAATAGACCTAAATTGTTAAAGCACTTAGTGTAACATTGTATGCTTTGTGTGGAGAAATGTGAAAGCAACAACGGCATAAATTTTAGGCAGGGAGAGAAAGAGATTTTCTATTTTCCATCACGTCATGTTTCTGCTCTCTTTTCTGTTGTTGCCATACTGCAAAGAAGCTTTCTTTTCATTCCGTGTGTACAACAAGCATTAATTCAAGCCGTCATTTTAAATGAGTGACATGTATTATTTTCCCTTAAAGTTTCCGTTCCTGCGATAAGACTGAAACGATATCACTTTTCCGTCTAAATTTCTATATATTGTATACAGAGTAATGTAGTCACAGAGGAGAGAGAGAGAGGCTTTATATTATATAATATTATTTTGATGTGTGTTATAAATCTGTACACGCAACATTATATTCCCATTTGGCCTAAAGAGTTTCGTGTGCTTTTAGGATGAAAATCAGATAATTTTGCTAGCTGTAGAGTAGAAGTACGTTGTTGGAATCACTGTTCATGTTAGACTCACTCTGAGAGACAGAGTAGATTCAAAAACTACTCAACTCGCATCCCCAATTGGCTTCATCTGAACAAACCTTTGTTTCGTTAAATAGTATGCACACACCATACAAAAACTTGAGTACGGGCTTGACCAGAGAGTGAAAGTGGCCAACTAGCCGTGAATAGATGAGTCCATGCCTTTGTGCCATGTAAAACAATGGGAAAGGGTAAAGGAGTACAGCGAAAAATACATGCGAGCGCCTGATAAATGCTTTCAAATTCAAGCTTTAGAGTAAGTCATGTTTAAGGATTGTGATGTATAGTCTCAGTTTAGCACTAAATTTTTCCTTATTCAAGCAGTGAATGCAACGGATATATATATATCCGCTGCTCTTTGTCCGACCACCAGCAACATCAACTTCAGACTCCCTGTCGTTGTTGTTATTTCAGCCGATTTAGATTTATGAACAGTGGAATAAGTGCGCAAAGTAAAGCATCTTCATTTATCACATAATATGCCTGTATCATATACGTGTCTAAAAGCAATTCTTTTCGACGTACAAAATTGAAACAGCAATGTACGATAGTATAAGAACATACTCATTGCGTACTACGGACTGAAGTCAACGTAAAATTATGATTTATTATGTACAAGGGATTTTCCTTTCTCTCGATATGCTTGGAAACATGTATTAGCCCGCTAGTTACTTTACCAATGCGGAAAAATCAAGGGAGAAAGCAGAAAACAACTTTGAGTCTACCGTCATTCTACATAGTACGGGTTTCAGATGTCCACTTGCTTTGATAACGTGGTAGTGGCATTCGTCCAAAAATGCTCTATGGAACATGCTATACTTAAGCAAGAAATAACGTAGGCATTGTACGTATACATATTTTTAACTAGTGGCATCATGAAAGGATAATTTTTCAATGACATTTTTTTATTTGTCACATGTGTGATTATCACAGTAATGAATTTGCGAACAGGTGTACAGTGCACACACGTTTCAATTTTTGCCGACACGCAACCCATTTTCACTGAATACAGGGAAAATGGTTACCGGAGCCATGACACGATCATGACTGTAACAAAAGTTAATATGCTACCAGTGAAAGTAAGTTTTGCTGGTGTCGAGTAAGTGTATAGACATTTGTCTGCTATATAACCATGCTATTTGTATATATACTTCTCCAAAATGATACCATTTTCTTTCCATTGGAATTTGCAAAAGTAACCTAATAAAAATCTCCAAAGAGAGCCAAAACTTGCTAGATTAGTTTCAAATGAAAGCGTGCTAGCAAAAAGCACTATACACGTATCCCACCGCCATATTATTTACAAGTACGTACCCGGAACGTAAGTATGGCGGGTGAAAACCTCAATAAATTATTTCGTTTCCTGTCTCTCGTCTTCTCCTCTCCGAACGCATTAAGTGCTTCTGGAAAGATTGGCGGAGCGGAGGGAAGGAGGAAAACATTCCCTCGTTCTCGTTTTCTCTCTTTCCCCACTTTGTGCACACACTTCTCCAGTTTTGATACAGCAGATAAACCACACGTTCTAGATTCGGCTTGGATTCCTCCGTGAGGAAAAATATGTACGTATATAATCACAATGATGCAATAAGCTTTATTTTCATCACAGGTAAAGTAACTAACACGGTTTGCTAGTTTGCTTCGCATTCAAAGAACTTTACTCGTTATATTCTCCGACATTTTTTACACCAGCAGAGAAGATTCGAACAAAATTGGAGAATCTGAGAGCACGTTCAGCAAATAGGATATATCATAGAAAAGGCCAGTTAATATCAGACAGATTTCTGGCAAATTGTTATTAAACCTACATTTCTACTCTGCATGTTTATTGAGGGAGGGAGGGATGGGTTTTATGTATGTGTATTATAATCACGTTCACAAAAAGTTCGTTAGCCCATTACCGTTCTTATTTTACGCTTTGCTAACAGCATCCTACTTAAATACCCACAAACACACAACATAATTCCACTTCTCCCTCTCTCTCTCTCTCTTTCGACACAAACGGAATGGGCGAGTGTGTATAGTAATCATTTTTCAGTGAGAACGGGGAAATGACAGTAAATGTATTTGATTAATCCTTGGTAAATACAGAAAGATTAATGCGGAACTGGTGGATCGTGCCGCCTTTTCCATTTCAGTGTTTGATTCATTCCTTTGAGACTTTCAGTCTTTCCAATTAAAATGGTAGAAAGGAAGAACGGGAGCACTACATAACTAGCTATACATTTTGTATAAGTGCAGACACACATTTGCTATAAACAGACACTGGGACGGCGCAATGTCCTCACCAGCAAACACAAACAGCATTATTTTCCATATTTACTTTCAATGAAATAGGATTATTGAGTGAGCTAAAACATTCAATCAGTACTTCACCATGAGGTCATTAGTTAATATTTACTCGTAATAGGATGTAGGATATCCACTTGTTGTTATTTTTGAAGCTTCATGAATTTAAGCAGATTAAATTTTGAGAGAGGGAAAAATAATTGACAAGATAAATAATATCCGTTTTGCATGGATCTTATTTTTTCTAAGAACCCACGTGTTTCCATTTCATGTCCTCTTGTCAGACTCTTGTCGCATATTAAGCATATTTGTCATACTTACTACATACCACTGCTGGTTTTATCAAAAGATCATATATACCTACGCATTTCACGGAATGTCATACAATCCCACTCTTGAATCGTCTTTCGAAGAAAGAGAATGAAAATTGCTTTTCTCTTTAAAGTGAACCCAGTGCTTGAAAGAAAGTCTCAAGTGTACTGATGTACGAAAATTGCGTGGTTACATTTGTGTGCGTAGGATGTAACATGTTAAGTGAGCACAACAAACAAGCGAAACACAATTCACATCCTAAAAACCCAACCTCCCGTCACTAGCATACTTCCTTGTTCTCCTCTACCGTACCTTTTTTAAAAAGAAACCTGCTCTAACAAATCGATAATGTAATTTGTATAGCTGCTATAGGTAAAGAAGAATATCTGTCCTTCCTTACCCGTTTACAACTAGAGGTTACAACAACGACAAGGCGAGCATAATTTTTATATTTCTTCTTAGCGAAATGGCATGCTTCATAAAATCAGCAAAAGTAACCATACGCATTACTGACACGGTATGCACATAGTATTGGTACATGTACATTGTACACGCTCTTCCTTATAAAAAAGCAGCAATAACAATGCAGATTCCCTCGTGGCATACAGAATGAACCCTAAAAAATTGGGTAAATGCCATTTTCCATGGTGTGGCTGTCGTCGTTATGCTGTCGTAAAAGGAGTAGTGGTCGATAAAATTTTATGAATGTTTGTTAGAGTGCATCCAAATTGCTTAGCTATTTACCTTTAGCTACGCCATGGTGTCGTTATTTTGTGTTCCTCAATTTTTTCCTCGAGAGACACAGCCAGACCCTCTGCTTACACTAAAGCTATTCTTTCACCTACCACCTCCGCCACCATTTTCCATATTCATATTTATTCCTTAAACAAACACACGCAAAAGGTTTGTTCGTGGTTGAAGCAGTAGAATGAGTAGCAGAGATACTGGGAAAACTGAGATATGATGATTTGAAGTTATATTTTGCATACAGACAAAAAGAGAAGTGAAGTAGAAATTCATGCTGTCTTTTCTCTTTGTAGACCGTTTCACTGTGTGCTCTTCTCCTATAGCACCAAACATTTACAGGTATTCAGTATAAATATCTTTTTATACGAGCTAATCTCGTCTACCATTTTTATTCTTGTAAGCACGCCAGCTGCATACTAGTACCGTACATGCTGTGTCTACTGCCTTTCCTCTTTGTGCTTTCTCGGTGAAAGCGCCATTCATATTTGTTATATATGAATAGGTAATAATGCAATAATGCATACATTTAAACTTTTTCCGGATGGAGCGCACACAAAGAAAGACATTAAAGCGTGACTGAACTCATGAGTGCATATACCTAGGTATGCTTTCTCTTCCCGAGAAATAATAGAATTGGCGCTCGTATATTCACAAAATACTAAAAATAACCTTCTTATTTTAATGAAAATAACAGTTACTACTGCGGGAACAAGCGGCACAAACTATTTTACAGACCCTTTTGCTTTTCTTGGCAGAGAGTTGCTCTCCAGGTACACCTACACAATTCTCAGGTATCATGTCACATATCTGTAATTTGATTGCAAAGTGGAAACATGGTATGCATGCAACATAGGTAGGCAGTATTACTGTTTGTAAATACGTTTTACAACTACGCTTTGCCTATCAAGATTTTAGGATAGCCTTTTGTGGAAAATATACAAAGATCTTAATAAAGCAAAATTATTGCTATTTCATAACAACCCAGAAGATGTCAAGCATATTAAACAAAGTACAGCTTGTTTGATTTGACACTTTTGTATTTTCTAAAGTAATGAGCACTAGGACAAACAATCTTGACAGTTTTAAGAGTACTGGTAATTAGAGCATATCTATAGTTTTAGATTTAAATAAAGTTTGAAAATTCATATACTGTATAGATTTATATTTAGTGCTATAAAGTTATTTGATCTCATAACATACAAACAAGTAGTTAAAAATTTATAGGGTTGATAATGGTGAATAATAAAACTTTGGAATTCTCCATGCGAAAGCATTGTTATGAAGTGGCACTAGAAAATGTGAAAGTTCTTCATCTTATACACATCAGAAATGGCAATTATACTTATTTCTCTGGTTTCTCAGTACACGTTTTCTTATCTGCTTTACTGTGACTCGTGAAATACTTTTATGGATCTGGAATAACGAGCAGATACTATATTTTGGCTTAGATGTGGCTGGTAGTAGTACCGCTCATACCATTTCGGTTCAAATCGAATAAAAGATACTTCCAGAATCCCTAAAATATTCAAAATGCTCTCTCTGAGAACATAACTAAACTGGGAAAATCCAAATATTTCGTGCGTACTCAGAAGACTATTTTGAATGTACACATCTCTTCGCTTCATTTCATTTTCAAGCGAGCTAGTTAGCCAAACAAGCAAAATAATAAATAGGCACCTGCGAGACATTTTTACGATTGGATGTGTTCCTCCACTGCGTATGTTGCGCACATACACTAACCCTCTCTTTATTTTGCTTTCCTTTATATACGAGTTTGCGAAATAGCAGAACAAGTAGTATATTATTATGGTAGTTCTTTTGTTACAAGAATTGCTAACTGGCAATAATACATCCTCATGTAACATGTACTTTTGCAAGCAGTCTAGCATCGGCTTATTATTATTGTTATTATTTGTACAATCATGTAATACTATAAAATGGTATAATATAAGTGTATAAAAAGAGGAAACGGAAACTCATTGCAAGCAAACTTGAGGAAATAAGCTCAGCGGCGATAGCTGCAGAAGC
The DNA here is from genome assembly GCA_029691765.1 of Entomobrya proxima. NCBI lineage: Eukaryota > Metazoa > Arthropoda > Collembola > Entomobryomorpha > Entomobryidae > Entomobrya > Entomobrya proxima. The sequence continues at coordinate 22,480,000 of CM056171.1, forward strand.
AGCAGCATCAGCATGCCTGAGAATGGGGCAATATGATGTTGATCAGCATCTTCCATAGACCAGAGATACAAAACACTTGTGATAGAGAAAGTAGATATGGGAAACTAGGTAAAAAGATATATAGTACCCGGGGCAGAGTAAGCTATCTCCGTGCCTGCATAACGCACACTTGTAGTTTTTTATCCTAGTACCTATGTAAGTAATACGGTTTTCCCAGCCGCGTACGTACAACAAACAGACTCGTGTATGTACAAACATAACTTCAATGAAACTCAACGAGGATCATGGAACTCCAGAGAGCAGTAGCAGTCGACTCTTGTTGTATTGTCTCTGGTGAGTTCTAAATTTCACTTGGAATAATGAAACCCAAACCTGCCAAGCTACATTTTTGGAACGAGCACGTTACAAGTTTCAACAATACAGTAAGTTGTAATAATAGTACTATACTGGAATTGAAAATGGCTGTTTCTTCTTGGAAACGTTTTTCCCGCAGATAGGTATGTATAATAAAAGCATGTTCGAATGTGTGTAATGTTTACCTTTTGCCCGTGTACTATTCATGTGTTCAATTATAAAGACACTGCCAGGCGACTTTTTTTTGCTTTTTTTGACTGCACTACTAAAAGATAAAGATCCAAAAGAAAACATATACCTATAGTAAGATGAAAGTAAAAACTACGTCTACTACGGCTTACATAATATGTACTCTTCCTTTTTATATTTGTTGTATTAGTATTGCTTTACCCGTGAGTTTGACATTTGCATTGTCGTTATGCGAATGTGCGAGTCAAAATGTAGTTAACTTAAAAAGTTTATAATGCTTGTAGCAGTGGTCCATTTTTTAAAAATAGGCAATAATATGAGATTATCTTTAAAATATGCTATGCAATACCAAATTAAAAGTAACAACAGTCTATCACAACTCTCGTGTCACTTTTTCACAAGTTGTTTACTACTATTCATATGAAAATGTTTTACGTAAAAGAAACCACGTAGCATTTGGTATGAATACCATGAAACCTCGAAGGCCGAAGCTATATCTCTCAGGAAAGATATCCATGTTTCAGCACGTATTCGGCAAACTTAAGCATCCTCCTTTCTTGAAAATCCTATGAGCAACAACGTGCAAGTGTGATGTGGATCTGAAATCCTTCCTTTTAAATGCACGTACAAAATTATTTCTATGTGTGTGTGCATGTAAAGGTGCAATAAATTTCTAAGCGTCTACAGAACTTCCGGGATTTTATTTTTGCAGAAGAAAAGAGCAATGCAATGATGCTACAACAGCAAGTAGGCTATGACGCTAATCCAACGTACCAACACACTCGACTTTTTTGAGGTCGTGGAATCGTGCTCTGTCCTAGTAAATTAATTAAATGCAAATGAAATTTTCCCCGGTAATTAAGCCTCACTCATAGTAGTATATAAAGGACCAGACCCGAGTTAGTTTGGAAAAGAAAGCAGCTGACGAACGCAGGCATGCCACCATACAAAAGTAGCAGTCATTATGCATAAAATAGTAAGACTCATGCACTACTCGACACTGGTAGTTCTGTAAGGATGAAAGAATGCAACACATTCCACTTTTACGTTCCTCCACTTTATTTACATCCCTTTCTTAAAACTGTTTGCTCAATTTTACTACTAGTGTACTTTCACCGCGTCTTCATTCTCATCACCAACAACCACGTGAATTTCTTAACTTGTTTCTATTGTGAAATCTTTATACACAGCAAGTTTGCAAATACTGAGTACTGTTGAGATGTGCAAAAGTAGGTTGTACAGATAATGTGCCAGCGAAAATCATACATAAGAGACATGACGTCTAAACACTGTCTACTTCCTTGTATCATTTCATTGTCTTACAGTGACAAGTCATCTAAAGTACATAACTACGTGTGATACTCTAAACAAACAGATTCAACAGGAGGAGCTGCTATACTTACCAGCAGGAAGATGCCTATTTGATGCCAGTATAAAATAATTTCCTGCTCTACAATGATTTATATTCCGCTTGAGTTCAGCTCACTCTTAATTTTTTATTTGAAATAACTCCAGCCTGGCATTAAAGCCTTTGGTACGTTCGTATTCCAGTAACGTGCTTAAATGTATTTACATTTTGAATAGATTTTAATAATCTAGACTACTCATACGAAAGTTTAAAGAAGTTTTTTCAGAGTGTTCCTTTGTTGGGATTGTGCCTGCTACAAAGACACTCCACACACGATCTTTTTATGATAAGAAGTTTGCCAAGCATGAAATGAAATAATTATGTTTTCACGACATCCAACTGCAAGTAAGGTTTGGTGTGACTCTACTCTTCCAAATATTTATATATTTTTGGAAGAAATAAATAAAAAAGTATCACACAAAGAGTGCTCATATAGAATGACACATGTACCCTGATTTGAAGCAATGCCAAAGTGAAAAACTACGACTTTCTCAGTTCAAAATTGTCAACGTAAAGTCGTCTTTTTGATAAAAGGCATATATTTAGCCATTTCAGTTTCGTAGACTGGCCACAGTCTGCGTTGTTCATTGAAAAGATTTTCCTTTCACTTTCTCTCCTAGCTTGCTTTCAATATTCCTCCTACTCACCATACAAATTTCACGCATTATAATTCACAAGCCTACAAAACAGCAGCCATAAATAGTTTCTGTGGGGTTTGAAGGGTGAATGAGAGATAAGGAGCGGGCAGCATTTTTCTTTCCTTTTGTATTATTCTTTTTACTTTTCCCATTTGCAGCATCCTCTATTCAATACACAAGTATTCTTGAAAGCAGAACTAGTATCTTCACCAAGAATATAAAAAAATCCTCGGAACTCGGTCACGGTTGACGTGGAATGTTCTTGGGAATGTGAAAAGTATCACGAAATTCCAGAAAGCGGCTGGGTTGCCTGAATACGAGCTTTAAAAGAAGTTTGCTACCAGCAAAACCACACACAATTGAATATCAAAGCTGTCTATTACACTTTTATCCTTCCTTTTCATTTTCCTTTCATTTAAAAAAGATTATGAAACCCTGGACTGACATTTGCCATGAATCTACATAAACATTTTACAACTCTTTTCTACACCTTGACCAGCAAGCAACAACTCAACCACGTTTTCCAACTCAGTTTTTCTGACATTGAGAGGGCGGGTCATTAAAATGGAGCGGTCATTTTATCATCAAGTCCTAGCCACAAAGAATTTATTTACATCAACCCATCTATTTAGCTTTCTTGAGGGTTTGTTGCTAGCCATATTAACAATCGTTTTAATGAATGCACAACCCTACCGTTTCACTCCTAGGATAGTCATCCATGAAAACAATACATGAAACCCTTTATCATTCTCAAACCTCACATGACTGGAGGGCATTGTGCAAACAAAGATAACATACCAAGGTACATAATTGCATGAAACAAAATACTGTCAACGATTTCATGATGCAGAACTCAAACACGAGAGCAAACCGGTTTTCCATCATGATGACCAAGCATTTTAGTTTAGTGCTTGATAATATATTTACGCCCTTTACACAGCGTAGGTTTTTCCTGGAGAAAGACCTGGACTTTTACATCCACCTGCCAAGCAAACTAGACCATCAAAACATCACCCACCAGTATCACTCAGTTTTGATAGAGTGTGTGTGTCCATTCAATGTGGATACATAAGTATATATACCTACCTTCCTCTATATATGAATTACCACCTATCTATTAAAACTACTTGTGTTGATCATCCCTTACTCCTTCCTCTCTGTCGTTATGTGCATTCCATTTGAGAGAGCAAACAAGGAAAGTCCATATTGCTCACAATATATTGTCAGTAGTTAGAGAATCTCTCCTCCTCCGTCTGTGCATTTTGTCTCTTTTCCCTACTCATTCCACTTTCAGGGCTCATCCAATGTTGAAACTGAGACCGAGATCAGAGAATTGGAGCTCCGACTCTCTCTGAGGCAGGCAGCTGTCACAATGACAGCTGCCCTGTTCCACAAACTGCAATTTGATATAATGGAACAAGATAAGAGTAAAAAAGGAGGGAGAGACGCACATAAAAAATAGCAAGAGGAGATATACAGATATATAGACGGGTTGGAAAAGAGAGGTTGAATGAGTGAGTAAGCTGGGAGTAAAGTGAAAGGCAGAGTGAGTTGACAGAAAAAAGTTCTTTTTTTTCTTGTCCTTTTTATGCAATACAAAAACAAACTCGCTTTTTCTCGTTCACTTTCACTGCAGTATAATATGGGCTTATATTCACCCGGTCCCTATATCTCTTGAGTTTCTTGCAAACAAGCGAGAAAAGTAAAAGGAGAAAAAGACTTTCATATAATGATGAAAATCTCCGTGATACCAATCTAGCTACAAGCAAACCAATGTATATATACGCAAAAAACGTGTACATTTGCCCAGCTAATGGTGAAATTCCGGAGAAAAGGCATAGCACATCCTTTTGTGTTTGGGTTAGCTTTTAATCTTTGATCTTTTCAACATTAGCATGCATGGCTTTTCAAATACATATAGCAGTTTTTATAGTACACAAAAACTTTATAGCAGCACCTCATATTTTGTATTTGTATCACACGAAGAACCAGATTCGTCTTTTGAATTTTGGCATTGCACAAGCCACCTTTTTTATGTACTAATACTAATAATATAACAAAACACTTTTTACCATGTTTGCATAAATGTATATACAAAATACATACATGAACAAAAAATGTTGGCAAGCATAGATAATTTAACTTTTGCTGACGGTGACATGGCAAGACTACTAGAACTACGCTTTATTTTCAAAACTACCTATCTTTCACTAGCCACGCCGTCATCATTGTTTAACAGGTAAGAAGAAAGTTTTTTTAGATGGAGAAAAGCGTGAGGTAGAGAAGTTTATTTTTTACCATTTTCTCCTTGAACAATAATAAAATAGCACAACAAAAGAAAAGTTTTCACATTGAAAATAGGCACGGCAAACGTGTTAGGAATGGCGGTAGGCGCGTAGACTCCCGGTGTAATCCTGACTGTACCTGATAAATATTATATTGAACGTCTGTAGCTTTTACTTTCCTTCTTTTATTGTCACTGAAAAAGTTATTGGTCTTCTTTTATGTAAACTAGCTGACCTGTCTCTCCCATTTAGCCAGGTGAAAGTTATAGAGGTAAGTAGTGTAGCAGCAGCAGCATGTGTCTCGGTGCGTTTTTATTTTCGTTTCAAAGTGAAAAATACCTAAATACCTTTTGTTTGTTTGTTTGTACTATTTGAATTCAAGGAGAAAAGTTTTGTTGTTGCTTCTGTTGTGTGTGTAACGCGTGGGTTGTAGTTATTCAAAAAGAAAGAAAAATATTTTTTATCTTGTTGCATTGTGTTGTAACATCATCATATCTCAGAAAAGCTTAAAGAAAGAAATCGAGTTTTACTTTTTCTAAAAAAAAGTTGTACTTTCAAAAGTTGGTTCTTGGTACTCCATTACTGGAAGGGGAATATTATTGTTATTTTTTGCTATTTTTATTATCACCTATTATGGTGGGTATGTTACCGGCAATGAAATGGGAATATATGGCATTCAATTCCCGGTTATCGTGTTCCTTGCTACGTCACTGGGACCCTTTTGCTCAAAGAAACAATAGAATAAAAAGCGACCAGAGAAAACAAGTAGCCTTGTTCTTGTTCAAAAAGTTTAATATTGATCTGTCAATTGCAATACGTTCTAAAAATGTAAAAAAAAGGGAAGGAGGACAAGGTAAAAGACCAAACACACACACTCACTTTCAAAAGTGTGTATGTCATATGAAAAAGTACAAATTCAAGGCAAATGTGAGAACGAATTCTAACCATAAACAGTATTTACGACACCATCATACCTAAAAGTGGAAGAAAATAAGCGCAAAAAACCTTTTTATAGAAAGTACGCTCACTCAAGGGTTTTTTCAATGGTTACAAACTGTAATATCTTCACATGTACTTGACGCTTGGCTACCTATAGCTTCAATGGAACCTATTTTTGCATTTTATACCAAGCCGGATAGAAGGTTGCAAAAATAGCTGTTTGTTATTTGCATATTCATGCAACTTTGTGTAAACAACACACTAGCTTCCTCTCAAGTTTGTGTATATTGTAGAGCCCATACAAAAGTAATGCGCGTTTATACAGAGGAGAGCACTTACGTAGTCTGTGAGCAAATTACTACAACAGCGAAACAGTATCTTTCTTCTCAATTCCAGAAAGCATTCCCTCAGGAGTTGCTTTCTTTCAAAGTGTCAACATACACACCAAGACAAAAAAAAAACAAATGACAGGAAATAAACGACCAACGGAGCTATACGACATACAATATAAGCTGCTATGCTGAGAAAAGTACGTGTGGAAATGCTACGTGTAAAAAATCTTTGTTTCGTTGCGTAAAAAGGGTTTAGCAAAGATAGGGGATACGTGATCTGCTTTCTTTCTTCGTCCGTCCAATCTGTTACAACGCGACAGTTTTACAATGGTCACTTCAGTAAAATATACATACCTACATGTACCTGGCGATAGAATACAATTTGGCATTACTATCTTTAATGGTAAGGTGTGTGTACAGTATTTGGAGCAAAAGCATTTTACAAGTTTTTGTAAACGCAACTTCCTCACAGAGAGAAGTTTGCATGTGTGTATAGTGTATGTACATTCGAATGGCAATAAGTTATTACGAGTTTAGTAGACTTTTAGACAGTCTCGTAATACAAAGTGTCTATAACAAGAAATCGTGCGGAATACATGAACTCGCAAATAAAATGCATGAGACACGTACACCTTTTCTTTTCATGTAATTTTCCAAGAAATGATATTCTGGTGTAATAACGATTGTGTACTAAACATCAGGCAGTTAAGTACGGTAACTGTAACGTGGAGGATAGAAGCACGGTTCAATGCTTACAGGCCAAATAGCTAAATTGCAGTGAAGTCTTATATGTGCAAGGATTCTTGAGAAATCTGTGGCAAACTAGCAAACCACTGTAACAGAATGCTAGCAAAGCAAGAGTTGTAAACGCATGACACGGGGAAACGTTATTGATGCATACATATTTTCGAATGAAGGAGGATAGATGTCAAGGCACGAAGCTTGATTTGATTAGCAATAGGCAGCAGTCCTACTTTGTTAGCAATTTTTGTGACATTTCTAACAATGCTCACTAGTCAAAAGCTACGAATTTTGTAATCATGGAGTAATTACGATGAAAACCAAAAGAAGCAATTTGCTTGTAGTAAAAATAAAGGTATCAACTATAAATGGTAAAAGTGAAAGGTATAATCAGTCTTGTTTATTTATTTAAGCAGTCATGAATTTCGACCGAAAGAAAGTCTTCTCAAAACACGTATTTCCATCAATACAGGTCATATTATACACATCACATCGTCATATCAGGTTGCCGATTGCTGGAATCGTATAACTTTGAATCGTATTTCGGGCCAAACATAATTTTGTTGTGAAAGTATTTAATTTTCCAACAAAAAAAATTAAGATGATCATCATAATAATTGCTGGATATGTGCAGAATATCATAAAACTAGCTTTCGAGAACATGGGAAAATTTTGGAGCACACAAAAACCTATAAAAACCCAAATCAAAGAGAAGTGAAAAGGCTTCACATTGCCTCCTGAAGCACAAAGGCATTTTGCAGAGAAAGTGTGGCTTTTCATGTTGTATTATTTTTTGCCACCACGATGAAAACCACTACTCGTTGGTAGCCTTAATAGGCTGTGGTATCCGTATCCACTCAGGTTTACAAAGGAATGATGAGAAAGACTTGGTTATACAAATAACAACAAACGCGCATTTTTTATGTTGGAATCCACTACCGCATTAATATGAAAGCATGTCATAAAGTTTCCCAACGTTTTTTTTATTTTGTCTTTGTTTACCTGCCTGCGTATTATTCATGTAACTCTGTTTGATATTGACAAAATTGCATTTTTCCATTATTGGAAATGAAAACAAAGGCATTCCATCCGGAAAGAGGGAAAAATTCCTCTCCATGTAGCTCCCCTGAAAAATTCATTGATTCCACTTTTTTTTATTAATTTATGTATGATTAAATTTTTATGCAATACGCTACATAGACCCTTTGTCTGTATTTCTCGTTCTTGTTCAGACTCAATTTTTTGTATTGTATATTTTAGCATAAAATGATAATGCTCAACCTATGCACGTGTGTGAGAGAGAAAGTAGGAAATGGAAAAAGGATTCTGTTATTCCTGTTCTGAATTCCATGGCGCAACCAATTCACCACCACCGCCAAGCAGACTGCCTACTTTCATAGTTCAATGCGCGTAAAGAAGCTAGTTAACCTGCTTCAGATTGTATTTCATCTGGAAAGTGGATACAAACTCATTGTTGTATCTAAACCGAAAAGGGCTTTTCTTCTAAAACTACGTTCTTTTCGTGTAACGAGTGAAGGAAGCAAGAGCACAGAAAAGGATTTTTTAAAGAAAGGAACTGCGTACAAGTACAACGGACCAGCTACCGGGGAAAGGAAATCAACCGGGAGCTAACACCATACAAAAGGGTTTTAATGGTGAGAGCAAGACATTTTTCAATTTGATATATCATTCACGTCAATCTTGACCGATTCCCCGAGAAAAAGAGGAGGAAGAAGAAGCGCTTAGGCTGTCAACCATAATCTTATACATCATAGATATTGGTATAGTAGAGGACGCCATTTTTTGTAATGTTGAATACTGCATATGGTTAAATTTCTCACAGAAAGACTGGAATAAAAGGTGTGTATCCACATAACTGTATAAGAAATGTATACATTTTACAATGCTGCCTGTTCAAGGAAGTAGCACAGCGTCTCATTTCTGGTAAGTTCAATAAATTCATACAACGTGCATTGTGTGAGAAAGTGTGGGAGAAAGAAGGGAGCTTTGTGAAAGTGAAAACACAACTTTCACTGCTAGATGGATAGTTATACAACGGATTCAATGTAATAAATGGTTAAACCCAGTCTACACGCAACAGTGTGCAACAGTCTCTCAGCTTTGCTGAGAATCCGGAGGATGAATGTTAAATGTGTGTATAAAGCATGTGATATACTCTATACTATGCATTTTGCAAGCCTATATATTCATAACACGCAGATCAAAGGAGGTTTCCATTGAATTCATTTTTTCAGCTTGAATGCGCGAGATGAAGGGGAAAGAGGATCGTTTGTCATTCGAAACGTTTCCTCATACTTAGACAAAATTGGTGCAATAACCAGTGATGATATGTATACATGAAAGAAAAATGGAGACATTAAGGAAGTTTTTAAAACAGTTTGTTGTTGTTGCGCAGTTGACTGTGCGATTGCATAAGAGAAAAATGAAGGGTCAACGTGAGCTTTACTACACAAATATGCAGCTACTGTTGTCTAGAAGTATAAATGCAGACAGATATAGAAAACATTTGACGAGTTACATACGCCAACTGTTTCACGCATAATCGCTCAACAATTTTTCAGTTCCGCGTGGATCTGATTGCCCCTTTTATGTTCTTAATTATCATTTAGTTTATTAGCAAAACCTATTAATAGGCAATCAACTTGGCTTACAAGAAACACAGAGTTATACAACGCAGTGTCGACTACACATATATTTGAATACATAAAAGTTGTCACACCGTTACATTCCCAAATATTGTCAATAAAATGGACTTTCCCACCATCTCGAAATCAGATATATACAGATGAGAGTCTTTTTTCTTCTTGTATTTCAATTTGCCAAAATAGATTCATCTAATTTATACTAATTACCTAAATAAAAGCAATCAGTGAAAACAAGCGAAACATGGAAATAAGCGAGTTCAATGAGCAAACAAAAACTGTTAACTTGCTTTATACTTCTGACATTATAAAATTTATAATAAATTTTCCTAACAGAATTTGTTGAAGCATCAAAGAAAACTAAATTAGACTAAATACATGAACTTATAAATAAAACTACCGTATGTATCATTTGGATTCTGTTGCACTTTAAATTTTCGGGTTTTAAATAAACCAGAATCGAGATACTTATACGTATTCCTTTATTTAGTGGACCTCACTTTAGTTTCATATATTATGAATTGTTATTCTCGTATACATGCATTTGAGTATATGCATGAACCCTTAAAACCCCGAGACGATTTCCTTTACATGTTTACAGATAATACAGGCTTACTAGATTTTTCCACCTTTTCTCCCAACAGCTCGATTTCTTGCAGATTATAGAAGCAAAGTATTCTCTCAGAGAAAACATCTAGTTAAATACCTCCAGAGTAGCAGTGTAGCCACCACTTATACAACATCCAAGGGGATCCGAAAGCTTTCAACTTCAGCTCAAACGTTCTCCAGCAAAGCCTTTGATGTTGAGTTGAGTAAACAAATTGGAATAATACCCTATACGGATAAAGAGCGTACAAATCTTCAAGGGAAAGATAAGGAAAAAGCAGAGGAATGAATTGTAAAACAAGCAGCTATAGCCAGAAGCCAAAAGTCTTATAAGACGCCGGAAAAAGAAAGAAAATTACCTATTCACAGAAAAAATTCTCTACCATGTATGGATACATACATAATGCTTTCATGTGCATTCATATACTATGTTTTCCCCTGCACATCAAAACATGTCCAAGTACATTAAATGAACAAATTATTCCTTCTGGGGTAAAGGTAAAGTTGCAAATTCAAGAAATGTGAACATTGAGGAAAGATATCTCCATAAGGTGTATTTTAACACACATATAATCCCTAAAACTGCACAACACCGCAGTGGTCAATTTAAGCTGTATACAATTCTTCATTTTGCTTTTTCCTCTTAATAATTTCCCCACACAAATCTTTCGGCAGATGTTAAATTAGAACTTTTGTAACAATGCCCTTAACGTAGCACGCAATGTGCCAAGCTTGGTGGAGTGATTTAAGATTTTTTTAAACCAAATCAATAATATTTTGTATACATATATTCTAGCTTGTACCCGATTTCAAATAAAGTATTGTGCGATAACGAGTATCACGTTTATTACCCATATGGCAAGCATTCTTAAAATAGGCAGCCACAATTTTGAGCATAGATGTATTTAAAAAATATTCATACGACAGAATAAATATCTGGTTCCATATCAATCTTTTCTAACTAAATCCCTCAAAGGTAACAATAAAGAATTCTTACTGGATTTATCGGTGGTGCTTACAAACATTCAGAAGTATATTTGGATATCACACAATTTCATATCACTTTGATTTGGAAAACGTCGTTGCCCAACCGATAGTGAAAGAAAACAGTGATTTTATGTAATTGAGAAAAAGCCTTCCGGGAAAAAATAATAAAAAGTACAAAAGAGGAATTCCGAAAATAAATCCTTTCTTTGTTGTTACATTGTTTAAAATTGTGGCCATGTTGCGTTTTCAATATCCTATCATTGTTCATATTAGGTATATACTCTTTGTTCATGTCGAGTTCAATCTTTATATGCATAAAATGTAATGCAGCAAATGTGTTATTGATAGAACATGAGATATTTTGATAGCAAAACAAGTTTCATAACGTCTCCCTAATAATATCGCATTTATTCCCAGAAATATACGAGCAAATCCACTTGGACGAAAAACATAAATCCGTAATAAAATGTAATATAATTCCCTCTTGTCCTCCTTTTCATGTAGGTATCTATTGAGAGATCGGAAGACTGTTACACACAACGACTTGAATCCGACATGGATTATTTTTGATGTGGACTGTGTACATAAAGCGAGAACGTCCTATAATATCCCCACCAAGGCACAAGGGAACACAATCATCAAAATGAAGAAGCGAAAGAAGAAAGAGTTCTTTTCTCAAACGTAGTGGCACAACATTATAGTCATCATCATCCCTCTAACCATTCCATGAGCATGTCGTTTATTAACTTGACAAGAAAGTTATTTCCCATGCTTGCTCTCGCTGTGATATCAAAAGTTAACGTTTGGCCACTCCGAGTTTTTGGAAAGAACTTTGCTCTGCTGAAATATGTGTGTACACTTCTTTGCAATAGATGTTTTATATAGAAAACCTATACGTGTCGTATTAAATGAATCCCTCTATTTTCGGTATTTTTTAGGTAAGTTCAGTGGAATAAACGAGTTTTGTGAATGAAATGAAGAAGAGAACATAACATATTTTATGCCGTCATATAAGTAGGAAAAGAAATAATTCCCAAGAATGAAAAACACAAAGTTTCACATACACAAACAGTTAAAAGTTTTCCGGCTATATCATTTCATTATGTATAGCCAACAAGATAGGCACGGACAAGAAAAAGATTCTTCTAGGGCAGGGCTGCAGTAAGTTGAGTTACTTTTTTGGATGCTACTAAATAGCAGCTCAGCAGAAGCGGTGGATAGGGTTTTATCCGTGAGTAATACTTATTTTCCCATTACCAAGAGTATCAGCGCTCCGTTATATGTGCCTGCTGTTCTTCATCTCATCCAATTCTTTTCCGGTTCTTACGGCCCCTTTGCATTTTCTTAAGACAATGGAACTTTTCATATTACTGTTATTATTACTGCTACTCTAGCATGGCTTTCTCAGAAGAAGAAAAAAGTTCGCTGCTTTTGTGAGCTTTAACATGCCTACCACCCTACTACCGGGCAGTTTGGAAGGATTTTCTGAGCATGAGCTTGTTTTTCCACAATTTTCCATGCAAAACAAGCACTTTTTATAAGCTTTCTTAATGGTAATAATATCATATATCACTCACATTACCGGATATGCTTTCAACTTTTCTGTGCACTACTAGTAGAGAGATGCTTTATCTATTTTAAGCGTTAACCTGCTATTCTTTAGTATAACGACTGAAAAGTAGCTGCGCCTTTTCCCAGACCCTCTGGTCTCACTACAAAGTACGTTTTAGTTAGTTCTGCGTTAATTTTTATTGAACGGGTCAAATGTAAATTTAGTAGTGAGGAAAGCGCACAACAGTGCACACAGAACTACTCATGAAAGATTAATTTCAGAGTGACAACTGCCTAGTTCAGCCAAAGTACTACCACAGCGAAAGCTTTCTATAATTAAAAAGCTCTTTACTTTTTTATCTCTCCCCTTCTCTGGCAGGACGAGACAGCGTAATACTTCTTAGTTTTCATTTACAAAGGATTATTTTTTGTAAGTAGTTATGAGAATTTTTTCTTATGTCAGGGTAAGCTCATTTTGATATGTCTGTATAATAGCGTGTGTGAAAGGTTCAAAGAGTCTGAAATCGATAAGCAGGAAGGAAGTAAAGGAGTTTTATGTTTGTAATAAGAAGCTTTCCAGAAATGTATGTCTGCTCAACTATAACTATACATAAATACGTTGGCTAGTTTTCGATAAACTTATTGAACTGTATTGGCGTTGAGACGGTGTAAAAATAGATGACAAAATTTTATGAATATCTAAGTTTGTGTATATTTCAATAACCCAACGCCATTGTAGAATGATTTCATCTGATTGTGATATGCGAGGTGGTAACTCCTATTCTTATTATTTTGCTAACAGTATATACAGCCACACGCGAAATGTTTTGAAAAGTACATTAAATTTAAGACGTTCGACAGGTATAAATTACCAGTATCTATATTAATGAAATTCGAATTCGTGTTGCCTTTAGATTCTATTTTGTATAGTATAATAGTATACCTCACTACTATTATGCAAGCACAGTTGAGTAAAATAGCAATAAAGTTATAATGCAAAGAATTTTGGTCTCCAAATTTCTAAAACAAGACAGAAGCGGTAAAGAAAGAAAAGCCTATAAGCCAACAATATTGCATGCTTTGCAAGAAGGGATCTAAACGACCGTTGTTCCGACAGGATAAGATCGATTTGTATCAGTCCCGTCCAAAGGAAAGCAAATTCGTATATGTAGCGTCACGATTAGAATTTGGATGACCTTATTGATCAGCCATTTGGCAACTGTGCCAAGACCCATACACACACCCGGTCTCCCATTTTCCTTATTCCTAGTCCATACATATGCAAGTCCATGAACTGCTGATCACAACTTGACGATCATGTCGATGATGAGATGACTATGATGGTAATGTCGATATGACACAAAAAAGCGTCTCGCCTCGCTTTCCCTCTCTTGTTCAATACTATTGCTTTCACGCTAGAGCGGAATAATTTTCCACAAAAAAGATGCTGCATGGAGGTACAATCTATTTACATACGTTCCATCCTTATACTGTAGCTAGTGTTACTGCTGTGTGTATGTGTGAGGCTATAGAATCCAATTTATGCATCTTTCATAATATTGCCATCACCGCTCCATTGGTTTTGCTAATAGGAACGGCATGTTAGCTTTTGCTATTTCCCTTCTCCAAAAATTTAGTAGCACCAGCACTATCACAACCACCACCACAGTTACAACTGGTAAGACTTAGACACACTATGAATATCATAACATCCAATCGGTTTGATATGACCGAGCTGGTGGTGTGGCGGTGGTGGTGGGTGATAGGATATGGTTGTGTATTTTGTGCCGAAGGGCTTCTTTCCCTGGTTTGTACTCGAAATACGTGTTCGTGATACAGAAAATGAGTGAAAAGTACACACGTACAGCACATTTTATTCGTGGTGGTGGTGGGAGAAATGGTCTGGTGGAGCACCAGGAGGAGTTTCTAGTGCCACTTTCTATGCAAAAGTGTACCTTATTATAACCTCACGATCTGCATATACATTTCTATGTTCATTCTCATGATGATTGTATATCTGTAATTTAGCAATGTTTCTCTTCAATTATATGAGTCCTCCACTACTGCCTTCAATTCCATGATGGCACAGCGAACAAGTACGCATCATCATCATCATAGTTATACGCGAAAACTGCTACGGTTATACACTTTTCTCTCAGGAGATCCATCCATTACCACGTGAAATGCATATGGCCCAATTATAAAATCGTTCCTTTCCACATAGCCCATTATACAATGCATTCAGAGTCTTGAATGGTACAGGGAAATTGTTCAATGGGATGGGAAACAGTTGAGGTTTTTTGCTTCTTTCCTTCATACAGATTTGATTCTTTCTACAAAAACAGCTAACATTTTCACTTCGGATATACTAACTTTCGTTACAACTCACACAGGAGCAGTGGGAGAGACCTCACTTCTTTCAGAATATAATTTAATGGGACCATCAATTTATTGCTCGAGTTTAGAACATGGGAAGGAAATCAAAGGAGAAAATGTGAGAAAACAAAAAGGAATCATTGAATGAAGAGAATAAATGTGAAATGATGGCAGTGTTGAAAATGATGAAGAGAATAGCGTGCATAACTACACAGGGCAGAAAGCGGCTTGCTCAGAGCCTCGCTGGCTTACAAAGTACCAGCAGGGTTTGGCTCACGTTGTTCACACAAATAAAATGGTAATGGGATAAATTTTGCATCTAGTTTAACGACAAGAGATTCAATCAAGTAGCTTGAATTTTTCAGCAATAGTGCTGATTATGATACTGGGAAAACCACTGCTTTTCATAACAAAGTTAACTTTACAGTTTACACTTCCAACATTGACTTTGTTGAATTTTTGACTTTTCAACCAATCATTTGCTCATTCTGTTAAGCACTACATTATGAAAGTCATGCCGTTAGCACGTCGGCAAGCTCATTAATGACCCCCTTGTTTATGTTACATAATTTTGTACAACTTTGCTGAGAAAATGTCTAAAATTGAGTATCAAGCTGAATATCGTAAAGGGAAACACGTTTGTTTTGCTACATCACATCGTAAACTACTAAACTTGTGGAAGGAAGTTGTTGAATACGGGAAATGCAATTGTTGTCCTAATTTTTAAAGACTATACATTATTTGTCACATTTAACTTTCTACAAATAAGCTTTACAAACTATACGTTCACCTAAAGTGCCCATTACATCATATATTATGATGTATTAATGACGTGCGTAAATTACACTTGAGTTGAAAGTGAAAGTTGGCATATTGTATTGTATAGCGAGAGTAGAACAACGTTAGTATATCAATTACCATTGATTATTAACTGCGCCATAATCCTTAATGCGATAATTTAATAAGCAAACATATTACTTCCCTGAGTGACCGGGACCAATTATAAGTTGGTTCATAAAACAAGTTACGTATGTCAGATAGTAGTAGTAGGTTATAATATCCCGTAAGAGTAACCGGTTAATTATCTGTCCATCGTATAATTACCTATGATCATTTTAGTACTAACGAATCATTATTTTGCTCAAATACAAATTGGAGTACACAGTACTTACACATGACATTTATAGCCTGTTGTTGTAGATTTGTAAGCTAAATATTGTTTGCACATACAAAACAAACAAACCAAAAAGGGGTTGGCTTTGATAAACATAGACTGCAACCATTGGTTTTGCTAAAAGTTTGAAATCAAGAAACTTTAACATGAACCAGTAGTGTTAAAATATTGTTTCATGTGGTGACATTCGAGTTGTGTGCAAAGTCAACCTCAAACTTGACCATAAAAATATCAACATTCAACCAGTTTGGATTTATCACTGTCTTGTGTTAAACCCGGTATGCAAAATTGTGTCATGTGCTTATACCGCCAACTAAGAGGAAGCAAAGGTGATAGGGAAGTGACACACATTCCAGTCCTCTCTCGAAAGACCTCAGTAATATCTTTATATCTGCTACTCCCAGAACGCACCAGAGAGATTTCAAAAGCTGCGGATGGGCTAATGTGTATCATCTTTTCTCCTTCATTTCGAAGACATCCCAGTTCCATTTTAGCTTGTATAAAGGCCGGCTTTGCACAAAACTACATTTCATTTTACCAACTCTGTTCTATGATAAGGCGGATGGCAGTACTGCGGTGTCCCTACTTCACATACATAACATACCCAACGCATAATAAGAGGGAACCCCCACGGAGTTGAGTGAATGTGATATGGTCGTAGCCCAAAAACTATTTACTACTTTTACCATTTTCTCCAGTAAAGCCATGCCGATGATACCAGCGAGAGAAAACTTTTTAAAGTTTTCCTACATTATTTTCCATGTACATATTTTATTATTTTTCTGCTTCTATATATACGTTCACACCACTATGCTATTATGAAAAGTTCTTATGATCTACCACACAAAAAGGAACAGTGTTATAATTGGAACGGGTTACTGGAAATGTACCATGTGCGAAAATATAGATATATATATATAAGCATTTGTACATCCTTTTCTTTCTCTCAATGTTCTCTGTATGTTACCCTCTGGCTGACACTTTTGGATCTCTCTCAAAAGAGAAAATACTGGTTGAGGAGCCTCACCAGTGTAGTAGGAGCAGTGGAAGCAAGCAGAAAAGCCCATAACGAATCTTATAAAAAATGTAAAGAAATCCAAGAGAAAGCTTTTCTCTTTTGCATCATTCTCCTGCTGATACTACTGCCTTGAACAGTTACAAGGAATGACTTTACTATCGAAAAAAGTGAAAAAGCTGAGCCATGCCGTAGTAGTTCCATCAACAGAAAAAATGCACTGCACATGTATGTACTTTTCGGTACACACATGCCGTATACACAATTCACAATCACCCATGTGGATGAAGGCTTGTGCACACAACAAGTTTTGTATCTCAGCCAGGCTGAGTTCTATCATAAAATAAGAGAGAAAACTCGGAGGGTTTTTAACAATCTTGTGTAATGTAACTATAAAATAGCTAAAATTTCTCATATGAAATGTTCAAGCGATTGTGTATAGATATGCGACATATTATTTTGTACACAGACGCGTAGAATACTAGGAAATGTAGTGACTACAAACTTTGCAAATGTGCATGAGTATTTTTTGATACGTACCTACATAAAATAATGGATTGATGTATATAATAAAATATATATTACACGCAGCAAATGCTTCGTACAAAATATTATACCAAAGGCTCTGAATAGATATGTACCTAACAACAGACACGAGAAAGAGAAAGTCAGGGAGAAAACAAAAAAAGAAGAAGAAACTTGTAAAAGAGCGTATTGATCCCTTTTCGTTGTCTCAAGAAAATTAAATTTTCTCCTCCCTTGCGTTTCCTTTTTAAAATTTCCCCTGTTTTTCTCTATGTCGCTACAAAACTTTCCTTTTCTTATGTTGGCTTTTCACTACCATGTGTAGTTTGGACATACGGCAACATATATCTTGTTATTTTGTGGATAAGAAGAGTAGCTCTGCTTTTGTGTGTGTTTGTGTAGCATGAGTGAACTGAATAAGCAAAAAATATATAAAGAACCGAGCATTTTTTTGTCTGGCAACATGTTTATGTTTGAATGTACTGTGGCAATAATGCAGCTCCTCGTGGTTTCGATTTTATAAAAATGACTACTTTTATAAACGTCTTTTTGGCAAACAGTATAAACTGTGATAAGTTTCTTCGATGTGTCGCGCTACAATACTATAGATTGTCGTATAGCCCCATTCATTACTATAAACGATCACATATTTTACGATACAATTTTATTCTAAAGAAAGTTAAAAGTCAGACAAATACAAGAAGTACGAGATGACTGGGGTAAAAAGTGGTTAAGCCTGGTGGAACTTCAGGTTTTCCTCTACTTTCTAAGCTGGCCCGAGATTCTTGCGGGCGGGTGCATGCTTGAGCACATAACAGACACCACAAGAAAATAACCTTGCTTTTAATATCGCTTTATACGATCAGCCAATATATTACACGAGTTTAAGCTCTTTTGACTCGTGGAGTGTGTATACTTTTACAAAAGAAATCTTCAGTCATCCTGGTTAAGCACATACAAACATGGCCATGTAGCCTTGCAGATTCTCCGCTGGATTGACGTAGGGATTGACTAAGAGAAAAAGAAGAGGCAAAGGCCTAGTACCATTTACTCTTTTTGTTTTTTCAGAGGTTTGGATTCTACTTAAATGAGAGGATAACAAGAGTAGATGTAGGTTTCAAGTAAAAGGAAGGAGAAAGCTACATCGAAAGTAGAGAGAGAGAGAAAGGAAGTTGGCACAGGAAGGAAGATGGAAAAGTTTCTGCTTCTATTCTAACAACTTTCGTATCCACGTAAGTAATGCGTATGCTGCTTCCAGACCCTCCACCGCTAGACGTGCTACACTGCAGTGCCACATGTATCGATGTCTTGCAAAAATAGAACTTTCTTTAATTTTAGATCTTGCTTTACTCCAAAGTTTTTGACTTATTCTAGCAAGCTATTGCTCCAATGCTCTATGACATTGTCCATTGCTCTATTACACACTTAAACTTCTGGCGTGCTGTTAGATGCTTTTCTAGATTTTTTATCTTGTTCATATGAAAGAAAGTCATTTCGTCTTGGTTGTTATTACTCATTCGATAGCAAAAATGAGAAAAACAAGAAAAGTACATTACCAAATTGATCGTTTGATTTCCCCTTTCAAATACAATTTCATTCGGAGGAAAAGTGTTAATGCTGCAGTATCTTAGAATCAGGTCCAAATAGGCATATATGATATATGGGAGTACCACTGAGGACTTGTTTAGGATTAAACTGAACATATCATATTTTTATGGCAATCTTGCTTTAAGAGGATCCTTATAATAGCTTGCTTTTATATATACACTCTCATATAGGTGGGCAATTCCAAACAAGTCAGGAGTCAAGTATGGTGAAGCAACAGCTTCATTGTGAGAAAGCCATCTGCCATACTGACACTTGCAGCTTTCACTACAGCACCGCGAAATTTCCAGGGTATCAAATAGCTTTTTACATTCCCAGAGAAAACGTGTTTAAGTACCATAATATACTGAAAGCAACTAACAGAGTAGGATCAAAGCTTCAATTTTGAAGAAGAAAATGTAAAATGTCAGAAAGAGCGCGAGTCATCCTGAAGCCGATTTTTTTCTGGGTAATCCATCAGTTTAAGTGAATGGCAATCGTACCATGCTGCTCAATATTCTCAGAGGAAAGCAAAAACACAACGTCGCAAGTTAAAGAAATATCGCATATCAAGAAGAAAAAGGCAAGATGAAAAAATAAGGAAGGAAGCATAAAGAAAAAATGGAAAGACAGACGGGAACGAAAGATGGTTAGTCGCAGTATACTTTCACATAGTGTTTGGCTAAAATGGTTTTCTTGCTTTCACTGCCGCCGCGCTTCCATTTATTTCGATCAGTTTTTGTATATATTATGTATGTTTGCCCCATTTTAGTTTTCTTGAGAAATGCTGTTAGTACTAATGCCATTTCACGGGGAGACTGCATGTTTCTTTATTTCACGCAAATACAGATAATCAGCACATGTGTGCTTTGTACAAGTCCTACAAAGCTCCATACAACATACCCTGACAGTACTCTTTTTCATTTGTTCATATTATTCCATAAACGATTCAAATCCATTTAATACAATAGTGTTTTTCAAACCTCTTCTCTTTTACCTTAATTCCTTTTTTATCAACTAGAGAAAATCCAAGTGAAATCTCTGAGAAGGGTAAAGCAACTGGAGTGTTTCTTAAGTCGTATTGATCTTTCGACGTACGGATGGTTAGACAAATGTACAGATAAAAGAAGCAAAAGGAGGTACAATAGAAAAACGACTACTACAGATCTCAAGGTGCTATCATATTGAAAATACAATATAACTCTAGCAGAGGAAAAAACTAATACCTATTTTATTCAAGTTGTTAGTGCAGTGTCTTCGGTAGAGTATCCAATGGGCTTAGAGAAAGCTTAAGGCGCATTTCTCAAGATTTTCTTTGCCAAATGGACCCAAACTTGTGTTTAGTAGTTTAATATAACAAAAGGATATATTGTCTTGTTTGGTTCTATTTTTGATACTTATTTTCAATCGAATTTACATCAGAGTAAGGAAGGTAAATCGACAGGTCTTATGCTTTTGAATATTCAAATACAGTCGTCTGGTAGCCGATCAATTCGTATTTTGTTTCAAAATATCCAAAAATGACATTTACATAAGCATTTTTACTCGTAAATATACCAGTGTTCTTCATATTGGATTTTCTCCGTTACATCCGTTTGTCAATAATTTTTATGCATTTACATTGCAGGAAATTTGCAAGGCTTCATCTTGGTAAGCAGTAACGAAACAAATGCCTTCTGTTTTGTTAGCACTTTGCAAGCAACCTACACGTTACCTCTCCTGCGTCGTAGTTTCAGCTTTATGTTGGCTGTCGTAAAATCTTCTTTCCCAAAAAACAACGGGTAGTCAAATCCACAATGTTAAATATGCAAGTATTACGACAAATTGACAAGGAAAATCCCACAAGGACATAAATAAAATCCTGTTAAGTCAACAAAATACGAGCCTTCTAAGTTGGTAAAATATTAAAGCAGTCGGGGTAATTACTACGTAGATATGCTGATGATATATGCTTGAGAAACGGTGTGTAGTGCTTCCTTCCGAGTCATGCATATTCAAAAATATTATTTGTTTTATTCATTGTTGTTAGGAAGCTGTTTTTGTAAGGCAGTTATGCGACTGCATGATTATCTTAACTAGGAACACACCGTAATGTTTTGTTTCTCTTCATAAAAGGAAATAAAACAAAATGTTCCCGTAAACTCTATCCTTTCAAAAACATATCAAGGGTAATAAACTGGAACACTTGTTCTGTTTGCAGATAATTTGTAATGAATAAAGTCGGACAGTACATAAAAGTAGGAAGAAGCAAACTTTACGTTGAACAAACGACCCGGAAGGGAAAGAATACGTTCACCAGCGACAGGCCAATAAAACCAGAGAAATGAATAAATGCCTGAGAGCAACTACAAGTAGTTTCCGTATAAACATGAACAACTGCTGCACAGAGAAAGTACAACCCAACACAAACTTAATGAATGGGGAGTCTCCATAAAACAACCCAATAAACAGTAGTAATGGTGTGTGTTTACTGCTGAAAGATTTGTGAGATAGCAAAGTTGATGTGTATCGTAATTAGAGGAACGTGTGCTATTACTTAGTTGAGATATATGACATAAGAAACGCGCTATTAATATAACATAATAATAATACATACCCGCTGCTGACATTTCAAATATTTATAGCGATATCTCTGTTGTTGTAGCGCTGCTATATCATATTTATTATACGCACCTGTGGGAACTCATGACGGATCGACTTTTCTGGTAATAAAGCAAATGTACTGGAATGACAGCTCATTTATAAGCGCTGGACAAGCAACAAAACTGAGCAGAGAGAAACAAAAACAACTTGCTAACGGTAGGAAAAGCAGTGACACCACTAGATGTAATCTTTTATCAGCTTTTCTTGGTACGTCAATAAAATTACCCAACAAGCTTGTTTTGATGGTAATATCTTGGTTTTGTTTGCTTTAGTCATCACACCATCCAAACCACACTATTATTCCCTACAATCTATTTATTAAATAAAATAAGACGTATTAAAGTCGGAAAATGTGTGTGTTATCGTTATCTACACGAATGCCACTAATTAGGAGAAAGTTGATGGTTAGACACAACCATAAAAAGGATGGGTCGGGTTTGCACACTGGGAACACCAAGCCGTTAAAAACTTTCCTTTTAATCCTTTTCCATTCTTTTCTCCCATCATTACAAAAGTTGTTTGAGATTGAGTATATGTACGGTAATAATAAAAACTAAACAAAAAGTTTTAAAGCTGCATGCGGTAGTGTTCAAAATCTGTGGATGGGAAAGGAAGAGAAAGCAAATTTGAACGAAAACAATATAAAATAGTATAATAGCCTGTCTTCTTCTGTTGTTGCAAGAACAACAGCAACGTCATTATTTCTTTATTTATTTATACACACATGGCGCGCGCTTTTTGTTACTTTCCCGGTGCTCTCTCCAGGAGCAATATCCTGTTAAAAATGTTATCACAAATTATATACATATTTTTGTTATAGCAAGCAAACTGCGTATAAAGTTGATCATTTTGTGTGTATTCCTGCTATAATTTGCTTGTGGAGAAATAGAGAGAAGCCACTACCTCAAGACAAAGTTATAAGCATAAATCTAGAGAAAATCTAATTTCAAACCAGGCGGGCAAACCTTCTCAATTCCTGCCCAAAAAACGTTAGTATACAACCACCAAAACCTAAAAAACGCTTATGTTCCTTACCACCAGCATCATCATCATTTGTTCTTGTCCATATAGCACAATAGCACATGAAGTTTCTATTCTGTTAAGTCCAACTTTCAACGCACATATGCATCCCATCTTCAAACAAAAAATTTTATGTACTCACAACTGTCCTGCCTACAACTACTACTAGCATCGTGTGTAGAATTTTCGTAGATTGCAGATACTAAACATAGATATTGTACGGCTGCTTTGGTGGCTTTTTCTTCTTTCTCTGCTGGCTAGCTTTACTGTTCATTTCCCTCGTAATAGCCAGCAATCCAGTTATGAGGTATAAATAACTTCAATTATTAAACAGAGAAAATTTATGTGCTGAGCTCTTGTAGAAAGAGAAACGTAGCAAGAGTACGGACTACCCGACCCTCTTCTCTGCGTGCAAATAAATGCCCACCCAGCATGGAAGTAGACTATACAATAGACATTTTCTTTTTAGACTGGAATCAAATGGAAAACTTTTGCAAATATCTCCATTCCCACTACATTCTTGCTCTCTTGCTTGCAATAATAATACGTTTGTCTGTTTTCTAGCACATTCATGCTGCCACCGCTCGGCGTTCCACTGCATGCTGTGCATTGTTATTATGTTTCTGTATTTCATATTTATAAATGATGAAGAGGTTTAAAACAGTCAAGAAGGAAAAGTGTGCGAAAAGAGAAACCATCGAAAGGGAACCCGCTTTTTACAAAAAAAATGACTGCCAGCGAAACTGTTTCAAGTGGTGGTTGTAATAATATCATCTCGTCTTCATCATTGAGCTTTGATACTACAGTTTATGTAATATGAATGGTAGTGGTCGTGGTAATACTTGAGTAATAGTAAACGCGGTCTAAAATGCTAGTAAAGTTCTGTTGCCATTTTAATACCAAAAACTTCTCTCTGAGTTCTGATGTCCCACTTGTAAAAACCGTCGTGGCACGCTGCTACTGCTTTCATCATGATCATCATGTTCTCAACCATACAACTTCTCATCGTAACCGTCATATAAAAGTGATCCTTCTCTCAACAGCGGCTTTCAATGGCACAAAACACACAATAGCCCTTTCTCTGCACTACTACTGCTTCTATAGTTTGGGATTTTGGCCGTGTACCATCCAAGGAAATTTTAACGCAGATGTAATAAGCCGTTATTCCCAAATTTAGACTTTTCCCGTGCCAGCAGCCAGCAGGGCCTTTTGCTGCTGTCACAAGAGAAAAAACGGACTTGCCTTGCTCGTTGGCAGCGTGGAATATAAAAAGAGACAAAACCTCGAAAAAATCTCAAGCCATCAAGCAAGCCGTGTAAAGATAGACAGAGGCATACTGGATCTGCTCTACATTTTTGTATAAGGGTGCATAGAATGTGATGGTGATAGGGATGATATTAAATAAGCCTTTTCCTTGTGAGTGGCGCGGAGAGAGTGGCTGCCAACAAGGAGAGTGATGCATGAATACAGTCGTTCATGCATGATGATGTGCATCGCTATTATTATTACTAGGCTATCACCATTATTATTATAATAGAGTACGGCTTCATTCCAACCCGGGTTTTGATCGGCCTTAAGGCATGAAATGAAGTTTAAAATGATAGACCATTTCGCCTATTTTATGGGATTACTCTCAAAGAGAGAAAAAAAGTTTTAAATAGCGCAGTTATTCTTCCGGAGGAACCGCACACATATTATAAAAACCAAAGCCCAAATGTTGAAAGTCCCATTTCTCATTTGGTACAGGATGCAGTATCACCTATTGTTATATTTTTAGAACAATGGCTTTTTGTGAACTCGTCTCGGCATGAAAAGACTATGCATATTATAGATACTTTCTGCGTTCTCCTGTGTAACCTGCTGGCACCATTCTATAATCTGACCCACAGTCACCGAGTGTGCTTTCTCTCCTTTCACCGCCCGATTTTTGTCCCGGTTAGATTACTTCTTAGGAAGAAGTTTTAAACAACGGACGTCGTGGTATTAAGAGAATGAGGGTAAATTAAAGAATTTTTAAGCTTAAAAAATTCGCCGTGGCGAAAGCACAAATTTCTAGAGACCTGAACTGTTTGTCGGCAATCCCTAAACGTGGAGGAATAAAGTCTCTATGTGGTGCTATGTATTCGTGAGCTTGCACTCTATTAACTTGGCCTGTCGCTATATACGCATTTAACTTTCCAAGACTTTTTCTTCGGCTTCCCTCCCTGCCTTTTCAGAACCGCGGCAGCGGTACTTTACATGTATGAATTTTTATTCCTTTATAGGCAAAAAAATTCACATGCATGTATTTTTCTGTTGGTGGTGTATAGAGCCAAGTTTTGAATGAATTAACTCTTTCCATAACCGTGTTCCCCTTGGGTGTCACACTTTGCATAATAGCTATGCATAAATTTGGGCTTGTTCGAAAACGTTAATCTCGAGACAGAATTTGCACTCTTTCATTTCCCATTGAAAATACTGGTGAGCAAAGGCAAATGGTAGGCAATACATGATATTGACTAAAAAAATAGAAATACCTTAAAACCGATTTATGAGTAGATGATTTTCATCCGTTAAAGTAGCACAAAATTATTGCGTAAGACTATTCTAAATATTTTATTTCTGCTCAAACTCAAAGGTAACGCAAGAAAAGGGAACGCATACTAATTTCCTTAATGATATTTCGATTATTTTATTTTCAACTTTTCCCGAAAGAATATACCGCAATTTACTCAACAAACTCTATTCAACATCAGCATACATTTGTAGACTTTGTTTTCACAAAAAAAGCGAATTAGTTTGTAAAGTCAAAAACTTTTCGAAGTTTAAACATAAAAATGACTATACTCTTTAACCCACCACACCACCTCCCACGTGAGTATATGGAGTGATATAATGTAATATACATATTGGTAAATCTTTTCTGTAATTCAAACAAAAGACTCACCACTCACCAGACTGGATTCCCATTACTTTTTCAATTCCCTCTACCACACATCCCATGTTTCATGTTAAATGGTTTATTGAAAAGCATTACGCTCATTAAACCCGAAAGTAGGAATAGATATGTACACCCACATCAACCATATAAAACATGATGGCTCACTAACACACAGACAGGGGAATTGAGAAAAACTCTAAAATCATTAGAAGAGTGAGTAATAGGTTATAAAAGGAAATTACTCGCTTTCATCACGTTCCTCAAGGTGATTCCTTCCTAAATCAATACAGGAAGAGAGCACATTCATCTTCTTTTCTTTTAAAAACCCTACATACATATTCTTCCTATAACTAGTGTAACGCAGCAGTATGTAGTTCACCACGTCTTATTTTACTTTTTTCATCCCTACCGGTTGTGCTCTGCCTATTTCCCATCCTATTTACTTACACTCATATAAAAATGAGTTTGTCTATATAAATAAACCCAGACTCCACACCAGAAAAACTACACGTAATTTACTTTTTTTCCTGTGTCTGAGAGGAGATGAAAAGAAAAGAAGGCAGAGGGGAAAAGAAAGTGAGAGCGAGAGAGGTTCTTTCCCTCAGGAGTCTTCCTTTTGGCAGATTCTTAAAAGGCACCTCAAATTATTACCCTATGCATCTTCTCCCGTGCGCTCACTTCTTTCCCTTCATGTCTACGTGCATGTCTTGCGTCTTGGCTCAATTTCTACTTGTTTTATACAACTTGACTCGCTTCAAAATGTGTGTTTAAGAAAGAAAGAAAGGCTGCGTATCAACTTTTTTTTTCGAGTAAATTGTTACCTCATTTTTCACATCTTTCATCTTAGCTTGCCATCACTACTGCCGCTCTAAGACTGGTACTTATAATAATATGCTTTCGCAATGTGTACTTCTAAAGTATATTAGTTTTATAGAAAAGTACATAATAATTTAACTGTCTGTCTTTAGCGGGTATTTACTTTCACTTGCTTACAGGCTCGATGGGTCTCCGCTCCTAGTTTTTATGCAATTCAAAAGGAAAGCAGATGGAAGAACAAGAGAGAACCCGTTTCTATATTAGTTCTCTCTTATTATATTCGTCATCCTCCAGGAAGAAATACGTTATGCATATTTAGTAAGCAAGGATCTCATCTGGAGGAGCAGCGTAAAATACTGGCTCACGCAGAAAAGCTATGTGTGTTACACGCTGTAGTGGTAATATGGAGCCGGTAAGTAGACACAACATGCGAAAAAACAGGCAAAGTTAGTTTTAGTCAATTCCACGCCACCACCTCGGTGGCAACCTTCATACAATAAATAAATTTTATGCAAATATTTCTTCCTCTTCTTCAAAATGTCCGTTGTATATTTATAGCCTCTACTTGTGTGAAATACATGCATAATAACAAAATTGTTCACACACACATGAATCATATATCATATCGTCCTGCCATCATACAGAAAAGGAAAAGTGCTCACATTATGCGTCCTTTTTTCTCACTTTATACTTGTAGTAGGTACGCACGAAAGTACGCTACACGCTCGGCTGAGAGAAAAAGAAGAGAAAAGATGCAGTCTATTTTACATGATATATTGCATGGGACAAGGATTCTCTAAATTTTCTTGAGCTTGAGCTACTTAAAAATAGAATGGGAGACGGCAGTCAAGTCAAGTCAACGAACATGATATAGTATAAAAATACGTAGTGAAAATTTCGTGCGAGAACGTGGTGTAGGTAATACTCACACTCAACAGCGCATATAATAAAAATGTAAACGCTGTCCTACTAGTTTTTTTTTCATGGAGAAATCTAAAGTGTATGTTTCGTTTCTGGACTACTTGAGAACAGTATAAGCGGCATGTCTCTGAAGGATGCACGGCTAGTTCACTTTCTCTCTCGAAACACAGTCATCTTCTTTGTGCAAAAGTGTCATGTATCCAATTTTCTCCAATACGCTTTTTATGAACATATAATATTTTGTACTACCCAAACTACGCTTGAAAGCTAGGAAACCAGAAAGGTATACAGGAAGTAGAAAATTTACTTTAAAAGAATTTGCAGTTTGTAAGGAACAACGTATGCTTCTCTTGTACACTGTCATTTTTGCCAAGACTGAGAGAAAACTAGCAAAAGCAGAAGTTAAAGAAGCATGGTGCTTGTGAAATGCATAAATCAATACATAAATCTTTGTTCCAGCAAGAGTCACGAAATAAAAAGATTTCTTGCTTCATGTCGTTATACTGGGTTCCTTTTTGTTAGAAACACATTTTTAAACTTTCCACAGAACTTCCCTTGCTGCCTTAATGAAAAATGCTGGCAAATCTGCATAAACAAGTTTTAAAGTAACTTTGTGCTTTACAAATAAAAAGTTATAGAGAGCTGTAGAACTGGAATATACTGCTTTGTTTACTACAACTGAGTGATATATACAAATCCAAAGCAATTTGAGGAAATAAGCATCCATTAAAAATTAATAAAAAATAAAGTCTACAGATAGGCAAACGGACAAACAAACGGAAACGATATCTTAAATAGTTGCCTTGCAGAAGTAGCGAGCTAATAATGCGCATCGTGAAGTACGACTTGACGATAATTTAATCACACATTATACAAAGTAAAAAGGTTACACCCAAATTGTACGCAAAATTTTATAAATGTTTTTCACGTTGCGTTTGACATTCAATAAAAAATTAAATGTTGCCGTCTAGGCAAATGTTTATGTAGGTATAGAAGAACCATAAATAATGCACAAAGATTTCGTGGCTTAACTTTCTCCCAAGCTACACAGAGTTTGAGTTTACGGTTGTGTACCCATGAATATAATATTACACCTTACATTTCTGTTAGGTCAATAGTATAATTTGGTTCATACAATTTGCGTAGAAAGGATTACCAATTTTATATAAACGCAGTAAAAAACACAGTTCGACAGTAGTAGTTGAAAGTGAGAAGGAATGGCGTGGATATATCGGGTCATTTGATGAAGTCTTAGCCATGCAAACACCCTCTTGAAATGAGCACAAATACATTTGATTTCACCTCTGTCAATTCTTAGACGTCTTAAATCTTAAATAGGGTTTTAATGACGTTCGTGTGATGTGAACGGTTTTCAATGTTCCTTTTGGTGGCTACCAAAAAAGAAACAACTCATTACCTCGTGTATGTATGTCCAACCTTCAATTCTGGCTCCAGCCTAATAACCGAACCACAGTTTTATAGTATAATAGACAACACCAGTTACCTACGCCCTTTAAAAAATTACCATGAACTTGGACAAAGCCTCCTGGAAGCCACTTTCATCACATATTAATTCATTTCAATAGCTATAATTTCTTGGCTAGCCATTTCACATCAGTCCATCATTAGAACACCGAACGCGGGCATGTCGGTTCAAGAAAATTTTTATTTGTCGCAAAAGCAGGTTCATTTTGGACATGTCTCGTCTGAATAATTACTGAAGCGATGATGAGTTCGAGGAATCTAAATATTTGAATGAACCATCTGACTTGGATTTTCTAGCTTTTTATCATTAGGTTCTGTTTTTTCGTCTGATTCGCCAAACTGACTTGTCACTGTCAAAAACTGCTCCAGTAACATTTACATGTAAGCTAATATTGCCAAAAAAGGAAATAGAAAGGCGACATTCCACCATATAAACGGAACATTCTGATAAAAATTACACATGCATACTTTCACCTACCTACACATTAGCTTTATACACACTTTCTTTATTGAATAATAAAATGTCACGGTATGAAAACGAAGGAGAGAAAAAGGCATCAGAAATGAGTTGTCGATAAATCGATTGAATGTTGTCAAAAAAAGCTCATTATTACATTTCCTACCACAGCAAAACTCGCATACTTTCTCTGGTAGGGGTATTTTCTGCAAAACCACGTACATACTGTAGTAAAGCACCGTTCATACTCTGTATGCCCAAAACTACTATCTCTAGGTAGCTTTTTTACACCAAGCCATGTCACATCATAAAGCACCTACACCGCAATAACACCAACAAGCACCGTATTTTTTCCAAGTTTCTCGCCATCATCAGCAGCCATCACTGCTATTAAAAAGAAATGAAAGTTTATACACTACTACGACTGCTGGAGGACTATGCTTTCTGGAATGTTTACATTTTCTGAGGTTGTTATTACATGCCATATGTAAGCATGCATACTACAAACACACCACAGGTAAATGTGATTTCAAAAAAGAGAGACACTGTTTCACGGTATTGTTCGATATAAAAATATGTACTGACTCTGTGTATCCATCAATGTCTCTAATGTGCTACCAATAACCACTCACCCAGTCAATTTTTTGCAAGGAAACCCATTTTTTTGCTTTTCCCTCTAGTATTATTATTACCGTTGGATGAATATACTGATAGCGGGGAAGGGAGGATACTAAAAGTGTGAAAAGCGCTCCCTCTCTCACCTTCTATATTCATAATCCTTAGTTATTTATGCAGCTTGATCGACTATTAGACCAATTGCGATCTATACACACTCTTCAGTAGACTGAGCGTAGCCAACCAATTTTTTGTTTCCACCAACCAGCAAACTAAACCACTTATAGTCAGTCATCGTAACAATAATAACAATACTTGCTTGGCTTACTTGCAAAGACGGCTGAGAAGGTGGAAGTACTAACACGCTTACAATTCAAACTTTTTCTCTACTCCCCAATTGTGTAGTAGTGGGACACGCTTATTGGCTTGTAAACTGTGACCTTAAAAGATTGATTTTTTCTTTTCCTTTTTTTTCTGGTGTATAATAATGGTGCTTTTATTGTCAGGTTGCATGCCAGAAAACACGAAATATTTTTTTGTCTTATCTGACTACAGGAATAGATGGATGGACTTTTCATGCAAGTATGTCATATAACTTTTTGTTTTCTTTTAGGCATGCCTTTCTTGATTTTTTGTGTTGCTTATTTTTATTATTTCCATTGCTTTTTGTGTTGTTTGTAAAAATAATAAGAATGAGAATAAAAATGGTACTACAGAGAAAAGTGCAGCTTTAGATTGACGTGTACATGATGAAACTACTAGAAAATGTTGGAAGGTTGCATTTTTTCACAAGTAATACAAAAAATGAATGGTTTACTTTAGACTAATGGAAAAATAGGTAGGTAGACTCAGCTTTGAATGTGTATTATCGATAAAGCGTAAACAATGAAGGTGTTTTATGTTATTAAAATTATGGGAAAGATTGACTATCATTTAAGGTGTGTGTGCTACTAAGAATTCCAATGTTTTTCATACTTCATTGCATGTATTTATAATAATACGGTAAGTGATTGTTTTTTGCACACAATTGCTGTTACTGCTGCGGCCATAAGGCCATAAGCATGAAAGATAGAGATAAACCCAAATTTCACTGCACAGCTGAAATGTGTCTAATGGAGAATTGTGAAAATCTCTCACGAGCAAGATTCATCCATCATAATATTCACAAAATTGTGTAATATATGAGCTACAAATACGACTGCTATGATGATGACGACAATACTACGAGTCCACACGTAGTAAACTAGAAACTGCTACATGTACGGCAGACTAAAGCTGTGCTATGTGGTCCTCTAGCTGTTTAAGCTGCATAGCATTATACTTACATGTGGAGAAATTCGGCTGACTGTGAAATCCCACATGATTAATAACATATCCATTCTGAAATTGTGTGCATGCAAAACTTTTTTACTCCAGGATTTTCATAAACGATAGTGTACGAGTATGACTCTACACAGAGCGGGTTCGGATGGTTTATCGTATGAATGCATAATAAATAAATATAGCGATATTGCTGAAAGGGAGCAAGAGAAAGAAGAAAAAGGGGAAGGAAAACAGGCAAATAACGGTCATATAACGTTACTCCTATTTTTATTACCTTGTGTGAACTTTAAGTAAAAGCGTGTGAAAAAAATAAAATGTGGGCTGAGCAAAAACAAGTACAATATGGCAATCTGGATTACTACACATCGGTCGTATATTTTTCTATCGTTTAGTTTTGCTGTACGTATTCGTACTGCAACGGTTAACATTAGTTTAGATCTGAAACGTTTGCATATGTAATATGCATAAATTGAATAGTAAAAGTACCTACCATGCAGCTCTCCTCTTCCAGAGAGCGGCTTTCTCCACACGATTGTGGCACAGATAGAGCAGCAGAGATAAAAAGAAAAGTTTTTGGAAAATTGGAGTAATGGATTACACCGATAAGGGGAAGACATACACAATCGTAGAAAACAGTAAACTTGGCAGTATGCATGTTTTAGTCAAACCTTGCTCCATTTTATGACTCTAGATAGGAAACACGCGTGAAATTTTAAAGAGTGACAGGCATATATCTACGCGAGTACCGGTTTTTAAATGTGTTTTGAGCTGCATTGAATATAGACGGGAACTGGTATTGAACCAAAGTTATAATAAAACAGAAGAAGATTTGTAATAAAAAAGTTTTCATTTGGTAATACTCAAAGAAATAGGGAAATTCCAAACGAGGATATTTTTGAATGGTAACTGTCTTAAAATAGCTATCCTGTTTTCCACTAAAACTCTCACCTGTCTTCATCAAACCCGACAGTTCAATTAGGGGAGAGGTTTCATTCAAAACCAATTTCAGTCTTTGGAATAAAATAACAGCATAGCCGCATTATGCAGTGTTCCAGTTTAAAAGGTGAGTTTTTCAACATGACTTGCTTACTCCATGCTTAGTATCAACTTTTACAAGTAGTGATTGTGGCCCACCAACACCAATTCATGTTTCTAATTTAGACCTACGCGGACGCAATATTGTTATATATTTCGCTTCTGACTGCTGTCTGTGTTGTCAAAAACTTACGTAGATGGCCAAGCGGTTTTCATTCAAGCTGGCATTATTATTTGTCGGTAAAGATGAAAGTACAGTGGGTAACATTGGTTGGTGGTATGGTGGTGGGCGTTTGTAATAGAATTATGGACTGGTAAGTTTACTAGAGACAGTGGAATAGAAAGTACGAGGAGCCACGTCACACACGCATCAACCAACTTCACAAGGAAATCTACCACGGAGCATAAAGGGTCTGTTTTCCAATCGGGAATTTATGTAGAGAAAGCCAAAAACACATCTGTCAGCTCATGGAATGTATCATTAAGCTGTAAAGCCTTCCGCTGAAGAATGGGAAAGCAACATGATCATCATCGTCATCATCAAAGTAGACGTCAAATAAAAGTGGCACGTTGCTGAATGCTCATCATAAGTTTGACCACTGGAGAACGAAAACAATATGAGGGTAGAAACACATCTTTTGCTTTTCTTCACTACTCGGAACGTTCTACTGTATTATTATGCTGATTATATGATTTTCCTTGGCACATTACACAAGACTTTTGTGCTTTTGCTAAAAGCAAGCTTTCAAGATGGAAGCACATGGAGAGAAAAATAGGTATCATCAACCTTGAATTCAATAGTTCTATTGTTTGGAAAAAGCAATGGCCTACTGCAAGCCTTAAAGTAACTTGCTTATTGATGCTACAACGTTTTTCTAACACGTAAAAATGAGCAACCACTCAAGTTGGTCTTATAATAATAAGCCATAATATGTTCATTATAGTAAGTTAAGGTCAGCTAGCAAATAAATATTATGCATATAAAACACATGAATATATAGCTATGTATCAATCAATCCGTAATAAATGATTTACCGCCGCTGTATCTCATTATACCAACAATAATACAGAGTAGCGCTTTGATTTTAGGTCAATCATTTTAGATAGCCACTTTTTGGAGAGCAGATAGAGCGTTGAAGAAATATCGCGTTGCTTTTCATCATCATTTTCGGCGTTATATTTTATGCCCACGGTGTATGCATGCGGTACTGTATTACGACCTTCCTCTCTCTTCCCGAACCGGAACCTGATCCACTAGAGAATGAACATCGTCCTCTCTTGTGGATTTATGTGCATTGCATAGCGTAAAATTGTGTATGGTAGCAACCAACTAGTAGCAAATGAATAAAACTCGTCGATCATGTTATCGTGAGAAGGGAACACTATAAATATAACCTTGTGTTTTTGCGGGTAGTATTGCCAAATTATATACACACCTACTACAACCTACCTCTCTATCCAGTGCATACATGTAGGGAACTGGGAACAATGGCAGCGGCATCGCTGCTGCTGGTACAACAACTTGAGAACTCGGCAGAGTGAAAAGAAGGACCAATCAATTAATCAATCGTGACATTTGGAGCGAACAATAATATGGGTGTATAGGGAAACATGTTCACGCAATGCAAGTATGTATCACAGTAGGTATATTTTTAGTCTATCGGTTTTCGACACATTTTATGCATTGAGTCATTATAATCACGACACAGAAACATATGCTAGGCAAGCAAGCTCTGGAAATATGTAGGGCACAGCGTGTACTTCACCAAAAAACGCAATGAATGAACAAATGACTAAATTAATGTGAATGAATAATGGAAGACATTGCACTGGCTGCGATAGTGAATGCAAAATTTTCTTATCGATTGGCCAAAACTACACACGAGACGAGGAAAATGAAGAAAGGTAGAGAAATGAGAGTAAGGTTAACAACAACGTTGATCATCATCGTCAGCAGACAGAAAAGAAAGGAAAACGGAAAGAGGTAATCCCCTTTCCCTGAAATACGCATTCACATTTTCTGTACTCCTATGCTGTCGCTCACACACAATGAACAAATATGCATAATATATCTAGTAATATTACAAAGTAGAAACGGAAGTCGAGCTTGGCATTTGCACACTCACACACAAAATTGAGAGGAAAAAAGACAAGTGAAAACTGCATACTGTTTTGACGTAACGTTACGTACACGTCGCCCTTTTAGTTTTGCACACGTAATACCTCTGAGCATATTTTTTCGCATAATGCTTCCTCCCACCACCACCGCCGCCGTCATCAGACGAGGAGTCAGTGGTAAAATGCGATAATGAAGGTGGCTTAAATAAAAGACTAGAGGAAAAAGGGAAAGAAACGCAGAGCAGCAATGTGGAATGCAATGCGAAAGGGAGCAAATAGTTCTCTGAAAATTTGTAATAATACTACTGGCTGTATTTGGTATATTTACTTTTTGCTCTACTCGGCTGACTACCCTACGGTGCGTTTTTGCTTGCCGGCATGAAGTCTACGTTATTTATAGTAAAATGTGAGAATGTAAGATGAAAGCTCTGTATATATAAAAGGTTTAAAGACTTACGCTGCGAACTACATCTCCGGATGATGTTCTCCAGAAATGTGTTCTGTGGTGCAACTAATCCTCTCCGTCCTCCCGGCATGATTACTAGAAAATAGTGTTGCTGTTGATGCTGTTGATGATGATGATGTTCTTGTTGTTGATTATGATGATGAAAAAGTTGATGAAGACGGCAACGACAAAATTATATGTATTAGAGCAAAGATAATATTATATTATTTACGGGGACAAAAACACAGAGGATGGCGCTCCTTTCTCTATTCTGGTTTTGACGTGGAAAATAATAAGAATATACAATATACACTTATATTTTATGCGGGTATCTTCTGGAGATTCCTTCTGCCGTGAAGAAGAAGAGCACGAACCAACTTTTTAATATTGTAGCACATGAGACACACGGCAGATGATGAGAATGACGATGCGGATGCGAAAGGGAAGTAGATGAAAATGACTTTTATCTTTTAAGCTTCGAGGAGGTTGAAGAGGAGGTGAGTGCGAAGTAGAAAAAAACAGAAACAAGAGTAGTATTTTTACAAATAGGGAATTAAATGGTGAGAGAGGGTGAATTAAAACAAAGTTGTTTTGCCTATGGGATCCCTTGTTTTTAAAAATATAGAAGAAAAAGAGAAAGAAAGTTTGTCTGGTAAAATCTTTGTTTAAGTAGGTTTTTATGTTAAGTATAAGGTCACGGGCGTGGAAATATCCTCTTCTTTATAATCAATTACTTTTTTCCAATGTTATATTTAGAGAGGCATTTATTTGGGTATGTTAAATACATGAACGTTTTTGTATATTTTAATGGTACAAATGTGTACAGGATGATGATGCTGCTTAATGTTGAGACAGCATCATCATGGACCGCACCACCTCATCATCACCTCCTTAAAAACGTAGGCAAAAATCTCTTTTTATATTTTATGAAAGCTTTTTAGAATGCATGAAAAGTAACCTACTATTAGGAAAACTGTAGAAATTACTTTTTGTTTTTTCGTCGTAGATAACTTACACTAAACAGGACATTTCACCTGTACCACATTCACCTCACGCTTATATTTTATCTTTTTTTTACAAAGTAATCGAGTAAAAAACTGATTTTTTTCTTCGTAAAGTTTATATTAACGCACACAATTTACACACTATTTCTCACGAAAAGCACATGAATATTTTTTCTCACTGCGTTAAGGAGAATATGACTCCACGAAATGAGTTGTAAGTACAAAGTTTTTAGTATTCAACGTGTACGTGTACTTTTCCAGCAGGATCATAAAGTAATCTCATATCCCCAACTACGGCGTACCACACACCACGAGTATAACCCACTGAAAAACACTAAAACGACATGTACGTCCGCAGTAGTAGCACGCAGCAATTCCCCTTCGTAATCATCTCATTTTGCACAAGTGTTCTTAAAGATCTCTATAATCTTTGTGTTTTTACTGCACACATTATTATTATATCATCATATAATTCCATCATCCTGTTCAAGAGATTCTGGTTTAGGGCGAGGGTAGTTTTTCGTTTGGTGGGATGCTGCTGCTGCTCTCGTTTCTGCATCACCATCAGCAGCGTTGTCGTATGGGATTAATGAACGTAATCATACGGGCTTAACTAGTCTCTGTCTCTCCTCAGTATCACCGTTTGTCAGCACAATGAAGTCATTTTGTCATCGTAATTACAATGGTATCTACTAGCATGATCATCATCCAGTAAAGAAGAAGGAGCAGCAGAAGTGGAGGATGTATTTTCAGCAACATCATCGGCCACCGCCAGTTTGTCGAGTGAATGGTTGAGGCAAGTGGATGCTATCATCAGAACAAGAGTAACTTTGACTGGGTCTTCAGCAGCATTATCATTTTTGCAGCCACTTGGGCACTTGATCATATCGCCGTTGTTGTTGTTGCTGTTGTCAGAGAAGAAGAAGAAGGGATAGCATGATCCTGGCTTAGAATTTCGCTCCAGCAGCATCCACAACAACATTTTCTCACATGTGAAGTAGCTCAAGTTTAATTGCATGATTAAGTACACCTTGTGGCAATAATCTGGATTTTGCTGCTCCAGGTGATGCTGATGACGACGTCGGGAGTGTTGCTGGCGAGGTTGCTGTTGCTGCTGATGATAAGTATTTGCCTCCTTATGGTCCGTAACAGTACTAGTAGTAGTAGAAACAGTTGTAGAAACATACATGATCATACTGCTGTGGACGACGATGATAGAGTGCTGAGGACGATAATAAATTCATTCATTTGCCTGTGTATACTCAGGTAATTTTCTTGTGTATGCTACTGTATTAAATAATTTTATTCGTTGAAGCTGGAAGCACCGCGAGGAGAATGTGATAGTTTTTTCCGTACAAAGTAGCACTACTAGTACCATAATAATTTTCTGGATGAAAATGTCACCACACATGAGCAATCAAGCCTATTATGTCAGGCTTTTCATATATACCATGTGAGAAATTTCACCCGTCGAGGATTCTCACTCGAAGTAATATTTGTCGTGTCATCGTCAAAAATAATAATTTCTCCGAGCATTTCCCAATATGCACTTTCACTTGACACGTACAAGTCGTCGGACGTACAATCCTTTCTTGTCAACAACCGCAACAACGGTGGCATATAATGCAGCATAGTAAAAATAATAGTAATACCTCTCACACATGAGCTATTCCATCAATTCGAGGACTCACGACAGCAGCACGCCGAGAAAATGGGTGGTGGAAAATTATTATTGAGAAACCTTCCGGCTACGATATAATATTAATTCTCTCTGGTGTGTTGTGTGGGTTTTGCGGGCAAAGTATTCCTCTGTAACTTTTTTGCCCCTTTTGCATCAGATCGTTGGCTCTGTGTATCGATGGAAAAAATTCCATGCGGCACAACGACTCTCTCACGCTCACACGTCTTCTTCTTGACGACTTTGTCGACTCATAATGCACATAAAGTATTCGCGTTATTAGATGGCCAAGTAGAAAAAGAATTCAATACGCGTACACGAGTTATGAGGATGAAGATGCCATCAAAATCTCTGGTTCAGAGTTGTAAGAGAGTTTCATGTTGTTGTTATTGCTCCTTGCTCTTTTCCTGCTAGTCGTCACACAGAAATATCCATATTTTTATTTGCCAGGGGGCTTTGACTTGACTTTTTCTCGGTTTTGTGCTTGCATAAAAACCAATGAGAACGATGGTGTGTATGTGTGTGGCCTTAAAACATTCACATATTTTATGTATTATTTCATGATCCGTGAAAAAACTGGTGATATATAGATGTACACACAACTAGATTATGTTCTCCCTCTTTACTGTATCTCTTTATTTGTAGCCAACTTATTACACTTTGTGCATCATCCCTGTACACGATAACACACAGTAGATAGAAAGCAGCAGCACCAGAAGAGAGAGAGAGTTTGAGTAGTTGTGGAAAAGGGAAAAAGTCAAACTGTAATAATAATAGTCTTTGTTCACTTTCGATATTGAATGTCATCAAAAATGATTACATTTTCGGGTGTTATTGTTATGCTTTTCTCTGTTTTCTCTCTCCTTTCTTTCTCGCAACAAGAGAGCACGCGGTTATTGATAATGATCACGATATATTATACTGGGAGAATAAGAAGGAGAAAGCACACCACAAGAAGATATTTTAGGTTATTCTTCCACTCAATGAAAACGACAAGAACGAACGCATAGGCAAAGCGGAAGAAAATTTATTATTTATTTATTTTCAAAAAACATATAATATATATTTTTCTAGCGAGCAGAGAAGAAAGAATCAATTTTCTCAGTTTTTTGTACACTGAATCTGCTTTTAGTAGTAGTATGTCTGAAGCTTCATCATCATCTCTACCGTCATCGTATCGTTACTAATAATATCTGTGGAAATAGGCACATTCTTCCTTGCAATAATAAAGTCCAAGGGTTCTGTGCACTGGCACTGCTGCTGTTCAATGGAAAAACCATTGTCACTGTAATAGTAATAATAATAACTTTGCTGAGAAGGATCGAAAGATGAAAAGTTGACGTTGGTCGAAGAAGTAGTGGTAGTACTCGTGTTGTCATCCGTGATCGTGATATTCCATTTTATTTTTTCAGCATGAGCCCCATGGCAGTTACCTCGATGGAGATGATGATGGTGTTGATAATAATCGTAATATTGACTGAGTAGGAGGAAAAATAAAAGCAACGTGACGATAGTTGGTACTAGCACTTTTCCCAAAATGAACAACTGTTCTGCAAGAAAGCTCTCCGTTGTTTCTGCGTTTATATGCAAGCCACGATCCAAATTTGTATTTTCACTAGTGTTCTTGCGGTAGGAAATGGAAATGGGATTTTCCTTTGCAGCAGAGAAAAACAACAACTGGTCCTCCTCAAAACTACTAACACTACGAGAATAATAAGAATAAACGCAACTACCACTACTTAACTGTAAGTTGTTGGTCTTCTTGTTGACATTACTAGCACTACTCGACAAAACACAAGTGGAGACTGTCCCATTTACTAGTCGGCTTATTTCAGAGAGCAGAGTGCTTGAAAGGCATAGGATCAGAGTGTAAACGACAAGGCGCACCCACGACGAAGTTGTTGCTGATGAATGCAATTTCTCCTTGTACAAAGATCGCATCCCGAGATGATGGTAGTGGTGTGATTTCTAAGTAACTTTTAAAAAGTGGTGATGATGATGGTGCTGAGGCTGCTTTTCTAATCATCTATTTTACTTTCAATTGCCGTATCTATTTTCCCCACAAGTGTGCTAGCTTTCTTGTCGTGCTTCCTGGTAACGTCCCACCCTTCAATTCACCAACAACACAAGTCATTCGCACTTTCATTTTACTTTCTACTTCAAAACAGCACCAGAAAAGTTAGGAGGTGTATTTTTTCTTCTCTTTTTCAGTAATTCACATTCCTATTATATTGCAACTCCACCTTCTTTCTTCATGGCGTCAGTTGGAAGATTGAAGCTGAAAAAATGTATTGACGGAACAGGAAAATGCCGCCGCACTCAATTCTTCTGCACACACAAGAGAAAACTTTTTTCTCACCGTTCGTCCACCTCTCTTTTTTATAACCTATTTTTTTCCTTTGTAGCGGCTGCAACACATGAGCGTGGACACAATGCTTGTACGTACACAATTCCTTCTTCGTAATCGCTTAGACATAAACTGGTTGATGCTTTTTCTAGGGCTTGCTGCCGCAGCACACAACTACAAGTCCATCATCATCGGTTTTTGTATTATAGGTAATTCAAGTCACTTGATGGAATTCAATTTGCTGTTGTGTATGTGGGCTTTTTTCTTCTTTTGAGTTGTTCCAAGAAAACAACAACTGGTGCTCTTTCCTGTTAACCTGTCCTCTCCTGATATCAACTTGTGCACGTTGTCTCGCACTGTTACGACTCTTCTGTCTGCCGTTGTTGTGTGATGTACAGGTTTATAAATTGGAAAAGACAACCTTCTTGGTCCACTATCACGTTGATGTGTTTTGCGTGACCATTATACCTGCAATACCGCAGTATGTATATTCATGGCAAGCAACTTCTAAAAGATCAAAGGACACTGCAGCACAAAACACACACGCAGTTCAAGTTTTTAAAAAGTGTTCTCGTGTGCCATGTTTAACAACAACATTGCATTCTACAAGCTTTGCGTTGAATGAATGTGCAAAAGTGAAAGTTCCAAGCTTTTTCTCGTCTCTTGCGTTGTGAAAGTCGTCTTGCTACCTCGATCCTTCTGTGTGATGCTGCGTCTAACAACACACGTTTCACTTTACTGCTGTCTGATGCTATTGCTTTTCACTCACTTGTTCCTTCTCTCTTTAGTATGTAATGCGTTTCCTTTAAACTCATTGCCCGTTAACATTACACATACATGAGAGCAAGTGGATACATGTATATAAACTTATATATTTTACATGGGCACAAGATTAGTTGCGAGAAAGAAGAATAAACGGTTTCCTGCTTCTGTTGCAGCTTTGCTTTTTAAGCATTTTTCTGTAAGAGAATAAAACAGAATGAGATAAGTAAAAAACACAGCATATGTATATGGATTTTGCACATTCAACGACTTTGCTTGAGAGGGTAACTATGATATGTGT
This sequence comes from Entomobrya proxima, assembly GCA_029691765.1. NCBI lineage: Eukaryota > Metazoa > Arthropoda > Collembola > Entomobryomorpha > Entomobryidae > Entomobrya > Entomobrya proxima. Next base: position 22,521,257 of record CM056171.1, read on the forward strand.
ATTGCTGTGTAGTAAATATCAACGGAAGGGAGAAAACTGCTGCTATTCGCTTTGATGAATGCTTGTTTGCTTCAATTTACCACAGCCACGCAAGAAAGAGAGAAGGAAAAGAGAAGAAGCTTCTTATTTTTCTTTCTTTTATTTTTTCTCTCTTTAGAACCGCGCGTCGTTCTCCCTCGTGTCGTCCTCGTCTTGTTCTTCTCACAACAATTCAACTTTAGAAGAAGAAGAAAAAAAGTTAGGTAAGTGCCTTTTGCTTTTTTCTTTCTTCGCTAAAGAGAAAAGGGTAAACCCTCTTGGCTATCTTTTGAATTGTATCAAAATAGCTTTACAAATTGAATTTTTTATCAAAATACTTTGCTTCATGTGATGATGTAGTAACAGTATACAGTAAACTAAGTGGTTGAGTGAACCAGTCACATTAGCAGCGGTAGTAGTAGCATAACAAGAATAATAATATGGATTCTGTTCACTGCTTTTACTTTCTCTAAAGATATATATACATACAGATTTAGTACTGTTTGATGTAGCTGCTGCTACCACCATTACCACCGCCACCACCACTTACCATTACCATCATCACCACTGCCACACCGCTAGTTTACGCCAGGACAGCTACATATGGGCTATACTTATGATGATGATGAATGCACCGTTTTCGACAAGAGCCCTACTCAAACAGCACGATGCATTATGCAAAGTATGCCAACATAATAAACGAACTTTTTCATCGCGTCAACGGCAAAATAATCGTTATATACAATGGGAGCACACATGTAACTTGTTAATCTGATGAGGAGAAGGGAGAATGATGATGAAATTATTATAATGCAGATGGAAACAAAAAAGAAGAATGAAAAAGAGTGATGCACATGGTGAAAGTTTTTCTCCTTGTTGTGCTAGTTAAGTTGATAAACCTTTATCACATATTTCAGCCAAACACAAAAGAACAGCTAAATAGATAAAGGAGCCAAAAAAGAAACAAGTCGAGCTTCTTTTACAGGGTAACTATTCAGCAGTACGCTTGTATACTTCTTGTTTGTCGCTCTTTTGTTTTCTCCTTGTAGAGAGCATTTTAATTTATCTTTTTACAACTATTCTTGTTTAGGGAAGGAAAAAGAGCAAAAATCTTGACACGACAAAAAGTTTATTATTTGCCTAAACAATTTTCTTCTCTGTTCTCTCCTTTTTAAACAAGTTGAATGTTTGTTGCCAGCAATCTTTTCTCTGCTTTCTCTCCTTCTCTTCTCCGTCTTGCATTATTTCCGGTTGCTTTCACCGCAACAAAATTCTTGTGTGCCAACAACTTGGCCGTGTTCTGTGCCGCGACTGCTGCGTTCTTTTTGCTAGTTTCTAAAATTAGAAATTTCTCACTGAATATCATTCACTCAATTTCAACTAAAAATACAATATTGTGTGTAAGGGGATATGAGAAAAGAATGGCAAAAGGATGCTGACCGTGTATAAAAAATACATTTATAGAGCGCAACGCACACATTATTTTTTATTTGACTTGATCCCGGCAACTCTTTACTACTACGATGGCGCGTTAGCACCGTAGTTCAATGTAAAAAACGATATCCACTGACTTAAGAATGAATCTTTTATTTTCCTTTGAAAGGCAAAAAATACTGTTTTCCTTTCAGCTCTCCTTAAACATTAAAGCCGGCAAGAATCCTTTTACCGTTTTTTGTCTTTTCTCTTATTCTATTACTTTGATATGTACACACACTCCCACACTTTAGCACGAACAATATCAAATGGGGAATGGTAATGCTTTTTTTCTTTTTTGGTGTCTAGTAATAATGTATAGATGTCCAAATGTCCTCTATCGATTTAAAATTACGACTGACCACAAAAACGCTAGCTCTAGCAGTAACTTGTCCCTTTTTTCTCTTTCTGTGAAATTCAAGAAGCTACTATTCTGCTTTACCCTGATATCTGATCCATGCATACCATTCAGTTTTCCAACAAAAATCCACACATCATGTATGTTTCTTTCTGTCTGTATATCTATAGACAAAGGCAATTTAAATGCCAAAAATAACTTGTCTCTACACACACTATATTGCCTATAGTATTGAGTATATTGGCTACAAGTAAATCACCTCTTTGGCGAAAGTCTCTGCTTCCAGTTTTATTTATTTACATTCCGTCTTTTTTTAACTTGTTTCTACATACTGCATAGTTGCCCGGTCAAAATGTTTTCCCTTTTTCCCATTTGGGCAAAGGAAAAAATCATTTTCGCTCTTCCGCAGCAGCAGCAGCTCTTTCGATCTTTGAGCAGATTTCTCTCTTTTGACAGCAGAATATGAAAGTAACAACCACTTTTTTGGTTGTCGTATAAATCATTTGAAATTCAACTTTCAAAGCATTAACGTGCATGTTAATATGTTATCTTTTCATACAGAATGATGGGGCTATGTTTTTGTATTGACAAAGCACGTGAATCCAACACCAAGAGAATGCGGAACCGAAAATGAAGAAACTTATAGATGGACCAAAACTATTTCATCCCCAACGGTATATCTCTCACATTTCACCTTTCTTACGTCCTACACCTCCATCACAACGGATTCTCAGGTTTACACAAAAATGTTTAAGAAATACACTAAAAATTGTATGCCAACCTTATTGAAGTTACACTTTATTTACGTGCACCTACTCTGAAACACGTTAATGTAATACTTTGTGTTTCTTTGAATGCTGTGCTCGTGTACTCACCGTAATTTCTTTTTTTCTCTTTTCAGCACAAAAAAACTGGACTTATTTTCCCTTCTCACTTTCCAGGGAAATGTAGCAGTAAAAAGGGAACAAGAGAAAAACTCTCTTCGTGTTCTGTAGTGGCAGGCACACAAAAGCCAAGAAGAATAACAAGTACCACTAAAGTAGTACCGCTGCTGCCAGTAGTATTTTTCCTTCTCACTGACGAGAGAGATAAGTAGAAGCACTATATGTACAAGTGGTAGCAGCCAAGTAAGTTTTTCGTCTTCTCCGGCTGCTGCTTTTACCGTGTGTAACGGTGGTGGTGAGATATGCAACGATGCTCACGTTGCTGTAAGCTTTGAGACCGTTTACCAATGTGCCTTTCTAGCTGGCTACCAGCAGCACCAACATCAGACTCTGCTGATGATGATCACGGTTGGCTATCCTGTTTCTTCTCAAGAAGTAAGGATAATATTAGCTTTTTTACTGGTAAAGCCTTTGCTCCTGATACTCGGCTGCTTCTCTTTCCCCCTTTTTTCTCCGGGTTTTTCTTCCAATCTTTCAGCCAAAAAAATCTTGTTTTTTCTGTTATGTTGCCGCCGAGTATCCCTTTCGTTTTTATTCTTTCTCTTTTTTTGGATTTCTATTTTTCTCCTTTCTCTCTATCTAGACTACTAACAAGACTCGTATTAGTTCTGGTAGGGACAATGTGATATAAATCGTACTTTATATAATATTGCACTCTAACACATATTAGACTTACGTTTTTACAAAAAGAAACGGCCAAGAAAAAAGTAGTCGGATGAGTCTTTGCAAAATGATGGCACTTTTGTACGAATGGATAGATACATTAGAAAAACGAGAGGCGACAGCAGAGCGGCAACATTAGACGATCATGTTGCCGATGTACGATGATAGGACACAACGATAGAGCGAGAAAACGAGGGAGACGATGATGATGGGTACCTCAAGTGTCCCACGGTCGGAACGAGACTGAATGACTCACACCAATGATCATATAAAAAGGGCGAAAAGGGGGTTTTGCAACTTGGAAAACTTTTTCTTTCTGTTTCTCTCTCTCACTCTGCTTTTGCCTTCGTCTACTTTCGTTGAGCTGGAAAGAGAAAATATATACATAAGCTTTAGGCTCCTCTACTATTGTGTGGGTTTTCGTACATTTGGTTTGCAAACGTACTTGTGAATACATACCTATGCATGTGTTCATTTTCTCTTTTCGCTTTCTCACTCCTCCGTAGTTTTGTGCATACACTTTTAGAGAAATATTATTTCTCTCGTAGTAGCAAGTATATAGTTGTAGTAGTACTAGTAACCCTGCTGTTTTTCCTTGCATGTTATGCGAGTTTTCTTGATGGTGGTTGTATTAGTCGTTCCTGCTGCTGTGGAGGAAAGCAAGGGAACACGGCTCTTTGCACGCTATACGTACATAAATATTCCCGTTTGTTTAGGTAGAAAGCATGCATAAATGTTATAACGTGAATGTTAGTTGAAATCCTGTTAGAAGATATGATTATGTTAGGGTACTCTAGCAGAAAAGGCGGTTAGCTTGGAAAATGTACTCACTCTTTCTCGCACACACAGAGGCACATAACAACGTATCAAGAAGAAAGTAAGTACGCCGAAGAAATAAAGAAACTAAAGCTCACACAGCAGTCCCACTACTGCCATTACACACATACATGCTACTTAATGCTACGCTCACAATAACAGTGTCTAAAGTAATAGGACCGCACATTCCAGGGAAATTTTTTGCTTGAGAAATAGGGCTACTGCTTGGCGTATACTACATGTGCATATATTAAAATAGCTAACAAACAGCAACATTTTTGTAAACATATACGCGTAATGATCATAACAATACTTTTTTCTGGAATATTGCTAAAACCCATAATACATTGTGCATGTAGCAAAAAAGTAACATTATCGTCAGAAGAGAGAGAGAGGAGGGAGAAATTCGTAGCAACGTTTGTTGGGTTGCTTGCATGCAAGCTTATTTATACAAGCGAGCGGTTTTGCTTTCGCGAAAGAGCAGGCAAGGAAAAGGATATTACACAGGCACGGCATAGAACCGAGAAAGGACTAGGAGAAAAGGAAAAGAAGCAGCGTGGTTGATGGTGGTTTGGAATGGTGTCGGTTGTTGGGATTGGGAGTAAAAGGCTGAATGTGGCGAGTGAGTAGCGAGTTTGTGAGCTTCTGCTAAATGGGTAGTATGAAAAGAAAAAAGCAGCAGGCAAGCTGCATAACATTTTACTGTAATAATAATAATAATACTAACCGGTTCGTTTGTGTCTAGCCAAGAGACCTGCTTACTGCAATGTTTTAAACTCTTGACAACTTGTATGATATTCAGTTGCTTGCACTTTTGAATTCAATTTAATTGATTCTATGACTAACGTGCATAGTTGTACGGTATACTAAGGATATATGTAAAAAATAGTTTTCCGCTATTTATTGATAGGAACACGGGGATTTCATACACGAGCTAGCGAGCCAATAATATTACTTTTCACACAGCAGTGGATTTAACTGTCTCCCTTTCTTTCACATGCACATACTCATGCAGTTTGCAGAATTTGTTGCGTTGAAAATACATTTATTTTGTAGATATTGTCCCCTTTTCCTTTTCACTTGCTTTTACTCAGAGTATTCCATATCATCTACTGTCATTTTAACCATTACATTTCCTCATCTCTGTTTCCTTTCTTCCTCGTATTACATTTTTGCAGATTTCAAAATGCACACTTATTTTCTGCCATATTCTCGTTTTAACAATGGAACTCCTACTCCGTGGTAAATGAAACGGCAAGTTTTGAAATATTTAATGCGCTCCCTATATAAAAGACGGAAGAACATAAGCATAATATTATATTCCATCATTATAGTAATCATCCCTTCCTCTTCATCTCATCATGAAAAAAGCTAAAACGATGCGAGCAAAATTGCGTATAAAAATAAGCTTGTATAATGCGCTGACTTCACTTGTATCTACCTGTCGTATGCTCGAATATGTGCTGAAAAGTGTGGCAATTCGAGTGAAAAAGTACAAGACTGTATCTAGATGCACGTACTTTAAGTACCTTTTATACAATAGCAATATGTGCCTATACGGTTTTGTGTGCGAGGAAAAGAAAGCGAGAGGTGTGAGGGCAATGGCAGCACTGGAATTTGCTGGCGTGTGGAAATGGAAAATATCTCGCAGTACAACTAGCAGAAGCAACTTACACACATGAGCATTTTTTCGTGAGTGTGTACAGATATTTTGTCACTTTCTACCATGGTCATGATGATACATTCCAGAGTAGAAAGTTGATACTTGAGTCAGAACTCTTTTAAAAGTATATTTTGCTCACGGTAAGTACCTTTTCCCATTTACAATAGGTTTATCAAGCCCAAGTATGCATTCTGTATAAAAGGAACTAAGTATGCACACACATTTTAAAAACTATGTGAGTGAACTCATCCCTGTAGTTTTACCGTGTTACTTTCTTATTTTCATTTTGAAAGCCAGTTTTTATTGTAAGCTTAGCGGTATTTATTATACGTTGTGTGTAAGTCGGCGGAAGTGATGTTGTAATGTTATAATGATGAGAGTTCGGGATGGGAAGTAAAAGCGGTGTTTTGTTGAAAAACACTAACCACACTAGACTCAGTTACGTGCTCACCACATCGTTTTAACAATGCTTGCGATCCTTCTTGATGATATTATCCTACTCGGCCTACCTAAATATTTTTGATATCGCTGAAATAGAGGACACTCATTTACATGCTAGTGATTTGGATTAAAGAAATCGTAGTAATATGCACTTATTGTGTAACGTCCATTTTATATGTATGTCGACAAGTAGGTACTTTTATTAGTGATTTTCTCAAATTGCAAAAGACAATTAAACGTTTCCACATAACCGTCACCACATCACACAATAACACTTGCACGCATAAACATGGATACTCTTACCGACTCAAAGCAGCCTATACATTAGCGAAAAGAGCTCAACAAACCAATAATATTTACAACTACCAGTGAAGCAAAACCCTCAAGCTTAACATTCTCCTATTATCATCATCAACATGGTGAACATCTTCATAATATTATGGGTTTCCTCTTGTGTTGCTACCGCCGTCAAACCGTGTGTTACTATAAAGTTATTATACTTTCTCTTTACCACCATGTTTTTACTTGATGAACAGCTTATTGTAGGGGATATAGTATGTGTGGCAGGGGTAGTGGTTGGTAATAAATGGTTACGCTGTTTTTGCGTTGCATAACTCACATCCAGTTTCCTCTTGCATCAACCACTTTCATAATATGCACAACAAAAATATGCAAGGGTATTCAGATGTGTTTTGTGTGTCGAATGGGAACTTTTTCAGTAAAATGAGCGGTGCCTGTTATGCTGCTGCGTAGCCGCTTTCTTCTTGTACAGATCCCTACATAATATATTTTCTGCTTTGCTTGCTTAAAATACATTATGTGGGCGCATCTGGTTTTTAGATAATATGACTTTTTCCTCTGTTGTTTTAACTAACTGCTCACAACATGCGGACAGACAGAGACATTTCATTTGAATGAAAAGAGAAAATCTTTCTCTCTGGAAAACAGCACGGCATCAAAATGAAAGAATAATCAGCTTGCTTTCTCTTTCTCCCTGTGTGTGTGGAGGTTTCAAAACGTGTACGCTTTTCGCTTTGTTCATCTCTCACTCTTTTCACTGCTCACTTTCCTTGGCAGTCGCTTTGCAAAAAATTCTAGTAGAGCTCTGCTGAAGCCATTTTCAGGAAAAGCAGAAGAGCGTGTGTTCACATTGTTTTTGTGGAAGGCTCAAGAAGGCGAGATGAAAATGAATATACGAATGCACATTTATAGAGGTAAGCTTTCACCACGACATTTTGTATGCGTTCAAAAGTATTCATAACGTTGTGATCATCATCTTTACACAATTTCACGTATTGTTCTCGTAGTCCTTTTGTCATCGTTTTAATATATATGCCTTGTGTCCTTGTGTGCTTGGCATGCAATGTTATGCCATTGTGATTTCTCATGAATGTCTGAGCCTGAGTTATTTGTATGATGGGATGCATTAATAGCACTCGTATGTCGTTGTTGTTGAATGGAAAGAATAGTAGTGGCTGTAGTATACAATTGGTTTTTGTGGTTTGCAAAGTTCAATGTACCTGTTGTAGGGACTAGAGACTTGGACAGAGAAAAGTGACTACAAGCCTAAAAGTCCTATGCCTTGAGGTATGCTTTCTTTCAAAATTATTTGAAAACTTTAAAAAATTACAAATCAGAGCTAGTATCACATTCCCCCAAACACCTTTACCGAACACAAATTGGTTGCATACTTTGTCATGTGTAACTTTTTGACATCAGGACGTGACTTTTCCCAAATTGTTTTGCCTACGCACCTGTCAACATTCAATAATAGTCAAGATTACCATTTTCACATGCATCATCAGCAACGCGAACAAAATTTTTGCCTAATATTGCCAGAGTCAGTGGAGCTGTTGGCGTGTTTACGTAGGCGCATTGAATGGAAGCAATAACCCTATGAATACACCTAGAAGGAAGAAAAAATCAAGTCAACAATGTGGCTCTACTAGTAGCAGTTGTAGTGATGGCGGTAACAAGTCCTACACTATTATTCCAACAAAAGGACTCCAGCCATCCAAACAGCGTTGTATTTGCAGCACTATATACTCCACTTTAGTCGAGATCCTCACATAGCCCCTGGTCGTTGTCGTATCTAGTAAACTTTTCCATGTTCCTTTTTTGTGAGTATATTGTGTAGAGAGAAAGTGGAACAAAAAAGGACAAGTTTGGAATATCTATAAGGCATCATCCTTATCATCATCTTTTACCATCGCGTTTTAGCCGTAGTAGCAGTGGCTGTTGCAAGGCATGGTGGCGATGATGATGCTGCTTGCTACTAATGCTAGCGCTGCCATGTTCATCGTTGTTATAAGCAGCAGGAGCACAGACAAACAAGCTTTTACTACGACCACCCTTTCTATACATTTTTACTCCATTTTCTGTGGTGGTGGTGCTTTTGCTGCTTGCCTTTGCCTAAATCGTCTAACACACACGCCACCACCACACACACAAACTAAAGGAAAAGAAGAGCGATCAGCAGGCAAAACTAGGCAGACTGCAACTGTGTAAGCATTTCAGGTTTTAAAAAGGTTGACCTGCGCTCTTCTATCGCCCATTGCCAAAAAGCACTAGAGAAAGAAAGAAAAAGACAGATAGAAGGAGAAAGAGAGAGAATATGTGAGAGCAAACTAAAAGATTTCTAATAGGAGCCTTTTTCTTACTTTTTCTTATAAGAATGTATTGCAGGGCTCCAGTGCATTTTTACAACATCACTGAAAAAAGAAGGAACACAGCAGCAGCATCAACACGCAACATTCTAGTCTCGAGAGCAGTATGACTAGCACAAAAAAATAAAACTTGTCTTACTTTTTGCCGTAGACTACCACCACCAGTAGAAGCAGACTAGACCAAACCATCGCCGCCACCACCATCATACACCAGCAAAAGAACCACGAACGCTTCTTTCCTGCGAAAAAATGGAAAGCGAGAGGACTACGTACTCTGTTTTGTTCCCGGGAAAAGGGAAGAAAATGCCGGAGTTATCCCACAAACTTGCAAAAGTATGTACATGAGAAAGCAGGGAAGAAGAAGAGAGGGACGAAGGGAATTATGTGCCTACACAAAAATGTTTATGATACGAGCGAACAAAGTACCTCTTTCTATGTCTCCCTTTCTCTTGGCTTGGTGCTGCTGGTACAGGAAAAGAGAGGCGTACAAAATATAGCTGGAATGTACATAGGGCTGTTACACTTTTACTTCCTATTTCACATTTATCTGGCCGACGTGTGCTTGTGTGATTATTATAACTTGTTCTATACTGCGAGAAACAAAACTGCTGCTTTAAGTTTACGTTTCTTATTGCCTTCCCTTATACCGGGCGTTATTATTGTTATCATTATTATTCCCTTTCCTCATTTCTAGTCGTCTGGTGATGTGCAGAGCTGGGGATGTGGAAGTTTTCATAGAGAGAGTTCCAATTCTGGAACTGGAGGAAAAGCGTAACGCATACTGCTGCTTAAACAAAGACAGTAGTGCACAACACGACTACTTTACTGCCGCAAAGTTCGTTCACTTGCTTTACACGTTTTTTCTTTCTTTGTACACTTTTATAATATTGTAGTTCAGCAAGAAAAGAAAGCATCCGAGTCAGCAGAGACTTTCAACTTTGTTCTGGCAAAAAGCACATGAGGAGTAAAAATAAAGGGGAAAAGTAGATAGACTTGAGGAAGCTAGAAAGCAATTCCGAAGCTGCTAAACTCTACCCTTCTCTGTAAGGTGATAAGCAATAAGCATACAGCAAGACTTATCAGCATTCCTATTGTGTTGCTGCACCCGATTCTATTCAGCAAAAAAAAACTAGGAGAAATGGAACAAGAGCTTTAAAACGTACTGGAAAGAGCAGGGCAAGTAAAAGAGAAAGAAAAAAAGAACCATCATAAGCCACAACATGAACAATGTGTGCAGATTCCAAAATAAGAATAGAGGGTATACAGCTGGTGGGTTATTATAAGATATGCACATACATTTATACAATATATATTATCATTAATGTTAATGCGTGTTGTGTTATACGGCTTCACAATATTCGGCTTATTATTATTACCGAGTGGAGGGATGCATGACTTCTTTTCTCTCATTCTCTTCTTTCTTTCTTTTCATAATATTCTTTACTCCTTCTGTGCCTTTTCTATTTTCCCACTTGACAAAACGTTATGACGGCAGTACAATTTTCTACTTGAATATAAAGGAACGAGTTAGTAAGAAAGAGGAGAAAAGAGTCAAAGTACGTTACTCATGTGAAGTTCCTCCTTTGCTAACATACAGACTGAGAATAATGTCCTTTCTTCTAAAGACTTGAGTGGGTACATAATATGCAAAATGTTGTTTTTCCTTTATGTTTTTTCATCAACTCAAGAAGAAAGATTTTGAATATTATGTAAAAAGCAGCTAAAAAGTGGAGTAAATAACGTTGCTTAAAGTGTGCATTTTTTGCTCATAAGAAAGCTATTTTATAGTGAAGCAAACTACACACCTTAAGTCAAGACGGAGATTGGTAAAACAACTTTTGCTTATAAAATTGTTCAAGAGTTTACGTACACAACTTTTGACATCTTATTACAGTTTATATACTACTTGTGTGTTTGCTCTGAGAAACATTTGCACTTTTGTCTTCAGCACAAAGCACAACAAAAAAGGGACTATATAGCATGCACAAAATGTTCTATTACAAGGGAAACAATGTTGGAAAAACTGCTCTGCATCAATAAGTTTGCCATAATGTATTTTTCTTATGTGAATTTTTTGCAGTGTCAGCAAACTTTTTTTTGCGTCGTATGAGGGTCTTTCTTGAGTCTTGAATAAAAAACAAGAACGCGAAAAATGCTTTATGCTTGGTGGTCACGCTTTGGCAAAGGTAAAGGTAAAAATGTTACATTGCTTCTTTGCAGAAAAACACAAAAGTCAATGGTTGTTTGTCTAAGGGCTTAATGTTTACGACTTGATTGCAGGGTTATGAAACCAAATCAGATCATTGTCTTCATTTTTTATGAGAAAAGGAGTAACGGTTTTTTGCATAATGGACAAAATACACTTGTTTGTTTGGTGTTTACATTCTTACGAAAAACATACACGGTGAAAGTCACTGTTCACATTGTGCAAGTAAATGAGCAAGCCCAGACTCAATGACATTTTGTAAAGAGAACCCAAGCACACAGTCATATTCCCCATTTTAATATCTCTCTCAGCGAGCTTGAATGAATGAGCAATGAGCTGCGCTGCTGTTTGCAAATTCAGAGCCTCTTGTTCAATTAAAAAGCTATCTAAAATCTAGCATAATCATCATCATCAACAGACAGTTTATTGAGTTTTACACCCTCACGTACATGCCGCTGTGAGGTATTATCATGCTATTTTTTCACCATTTAAAAGGACTTGGTGAAAGCAAACACACACACAAGTAACGCGTATTACGTTATTATTACGCGATAGACTGGTTTTATTATGGCAAGGGTTGGATTCGTAGTAAAGTGGAGGCTCTTCATAATGTTTCAAGTGGGACCAACGATAACGAAGGAGTATAACTATGTTGTTTGCAACAAAGAACAAGTAGAAATTCATTCCGTAGCGTTGTAATAGAATGTCTAGTTTTCCCGTCTACGTTGTGGACCTACAGAAGTGAAAGCCCAAACGCATTCGGCTTATTTTTTGGGAAGGGTAGGAAAGTGAAGTACTCATTCGTCTCACCTGAAAAGCCTGTTTAGTTCAACAGTTCAAATGTACATCCTTTGTCTCAATTTTCCCAAGTTCATAATAGGCTTTTCTATTAATTACGCTTGAGAACTTTCCTCTTTTAAAAGTTCATTTTGTAATGATGCTGACTTTGGACGCGGAAGCTTTCTTTGTAAAAAATGTAACAGTGATGTTTTGCACACGCTGAAACTAACATGTGGTAATTTATTAAATTAACTTTGGTAGCAGCTTCGTAGAATTATTAACAAGTTGACATAATTAACCTTTTTTCACCTTTAGCCTTTCCGTGATTGAGATTCTCAATTTGAGAACACGGCTTATTTCATCACTTGGATTTGTCGCGAATTGAGCACGAAAAATATGCTCAGTTTAATCTCATTTTTCATCTAAGCTTGCCCTAAAATTCTAATTCAAAAGTGTAGGCCGACTGGCTGCGTTTAATAACAGTGTGTATGGGTATTTCCAACAGTAAAATAATGAGGTGAAAACAGAATGTCGTGCGACGTGATTTTTCCTTTGTTTTGAATAAAATGCTAAAATATTTGCCTGTCTCAATTCCATTTTCTCTAGATTATTTTAACAAAAACTGCGTCGCAAAAACAAAATGCTATATAATATGCAAATATGCGTATTACGGAGAAACACGGTTATCCAAGGGAGAAAATAGGGTATATGGTGCTTTTTGCTGTTTCATGGCCTGGTGACCCCATTTAATTTGTTTCTAGAAGTTTATACAATCTTATCAGATTTTACGTGTACGACCGCCCAGCTCATATAACCTGACAAGCAAGCACCAGGTGCCTGCATAACCCGACATGTATGTATATTCCGACCAATGAAATAAATGCAAGGACCCGAAGGAAAGTATTGTGGCCAACAAATAACGTGTTTGTAAAGCGCGTTAAGAAGAGAGTCAGTAAAAAATAAAATTAAATGCTCTTGTGAAATTTATTTATTGCATACAAGTCGAATTTACAACAGTCACGTAACACATAATCCCTTGTTGGGTGTACCACCATGATCATGCGGAGAAAGTCGAGGAATTTTACTTTGCTCATTGATCAAGTTCAAAATGGTAAAGTGTAACATGAAAGTTTCTCATTTAACCCTAGCGGATTGCTTGTGTCGATAAGAGTAGAACCGGATAAATTTGGGTGTAGTGGAGGTGGAGGAAAACATGGAAATAGTGCACTTGGGAAATAGCCCAGCGTTCCAAACAGTTTCCCATATAATAAGACGCGAGTTGATTATACGAGCAAAGAGGTACATGCACATTATGCATATCCTGACTAGTTTTGCTGGAACACACGGTCCAGTTAAGAATTTGCATGATCAATTGACTAAAGGTTCAAAAGTACATTAGCTATGAACGTCAGGGAAAATCACAGCGAGACTTTGGTGTGTGCAGAAAAACCATCACCGCCGCAGCGAAAGTAGCAAAGAGAAAGGGAGAGGGAAAAGAGTAGGTCAGCAAGACCTGCCAGTTTAAGTCGGTCGAGTGAAACCCCTCTTTTCCGTTTTCCCTTCCGTTTTACAAGCCTTTCCTATGAAAACGGTTTTCTTTACTTTTTAACCATATAAAAAGGTATAAGGTTGCTGCTATAGGTATATGTGTGTGCATGTGTCTGAAATATGTGCTTAACTTGACGTAAACTTACATGATGTTATTGATGTTGGTTGGATGCCGCTGCTACAACTAGTATAACTTGCACTTGAGTTTCAAGTAATGCCGTTGACGGGATGTAATCAATCTCAACACCAACAGGGAAGAGGTAGTGAGTTCATGCTTACTATAATGTGTTTGTTTCGCAATGGTGGCGCTAGAAAGTGCTTTGCTGGGAACGATCTGTCTAACAAGTGAACATTTCATGACCCAGAGGCAAGGGAAGAAACGGTAAAAACCAATTTTTACTCATTGACGTACGTACCAAAAACCAACAATCATTACTCAGCAAGTCCACAAAGGCCAAAATCGAATTTCACTTTCCATCTCGCGATGAACATGAAAGAAGAGAAGCTTGCACTTTATGTGTAAAAAATAGAGAAACCCCCACAAAAGTTTTCCTCCCTCTTTCAGAATTATTTATTAACGGGAAGCTGATGAATGAAAGATCAGAGGAACCAATCGTTCCAGTGTTTTCTAACCTCTGACGACGACAATGAGTCCGTCAACCTCGAATTTTCTTTAGATGTTTGAAAGATGCTGAGTCAACCGAAATTACACTCTATTGTGAAAATCTCAGCGGTATAGGTAATTTTGTAGAAACGGAAATAAAAATGTTACTTCTCGGAAATCATTTTTTAGAATTGGTTTTGGCTTTAATGCATAGTGCTTTCATCTTTTTTCCATTTTCTATAATAACTTATGAAAATACATTTAGTATTTAAATTTAAAGCTTTAAATCAAGTAAAAACAAAAAACTAGCTCTTTGCAAAATTAAAAATATTCTTATTACATATTTTCAAGTTTGGTATAGGTAACTAGATTTAGAAATACTTTACTAGTGCATAGACCTAAACTCAACTGTTGAGCTTTTCATTGTTCCACGGTTTGTTTTTCTACAAGTCGACGGAACAAGCCATCTTGAATAGTCATCAGTTCGTGATATGGACCAACCTCATCAAACCGTCCATCATTTAATACGGCAATCTTATCTATTAAGTAAATAGTAACAACAGAATTAAGTAATTTGGTTTGACAAAGTTTCCAGATAAGTATAACTAAATGTTTGTGGAAGCGTACCAGAATGTCTTATTGTTGAAAGGCGATGGGCTATGGTAATAACTGTTCGATTTTTCGCTACACGTTCCAACGCTTCTTGCACAAGATGTTCACTTTCAGCGTCTAACGCACTAGAAATAATACAGAATGTCTTTCTAAATTTACTTTAATTCAAAATTTAGTAAAATAAAAAAAAGTTGTCAAAAGAGTTAAATTCATACCTTGTTGCTTCATCAAACAACAAAATCTTGGGATTCTTCATCAACGCTCTGGCAATCGCTATTCTCTGACGCTGGAAACGAAATGATTATCAATTAGTAGAGGCTATTGATACTAAAATGTTTCGAGATTGACATGCAGGTGCACACTTACCTGCCCTCCAGAGAGCATTACGCCTCTTTCACCAACCATTGTATCAAATCGTTGAGGAAACCTCATGATAAAATCATACGCATTAGCTTCTTTTGCTACTTCATGAATCCTTTCATCAGGGACAGATTCTGGATTAACAGCTCCGTACAATATATTATCTCTAATGGAACTTGAAAATAGGATTGGTTCTTGGCTAACGGTTCCAATTTGTTGACGTAGCCAATGTGGATCCAGTTGAGAAATATTTAAGCCATCAATGGTAATGCTCCCGGAAGTGGGATCATAGTACCTCAGCAGCAGTGACCCTAGTGTACTTTTCCCGCTACCACTGCTGCCAACAATCGCCACCACGGACCCTGCTGGAATGTCGAGATTCACTTTGTTGAATATCAAAGCATCCGTTCGAGTAGGATAGCTGAATGAAACATCTTTTAGCACAATATGACCATCCATTCCTTTCAAGGGAATCACACCACCTTTGCAACGAAACGAAAGCACATTAGTTACATAATGAATTACCAAAAATGCGTGAAACTTTTGTTAACTGTCAACCTTGAAGTGGTATGGACGGAGTTGTATCAATCAATTCCCAAAGTCGAGTTGACGCTCCAAGACCCTTCATCATCTCCGAATAAAAAGAGCTTAGTCCACCGATTGCAACACCAACATAGGCAGCATACAATAAAAACGCAGATAAGGCACCCACTGTCAATGAATTTGCCGCAACTAAGGAGCCACCATAATATAGCACCGACAGAATGATAAAGTTTCCACTGAGGCCAGTCTGTAATTTTTAATTTACTACAGTTAGGATTTGTAAAAGTATGTTGTCACAATCACAAATTAAAAAATGACTCCGTGCTCACCATTCCAAAGAATATTCCTCGAGCTAATGCTTCTTTGTATGACAGTGTAAGGACATCCATTATTTTGGACTCGTATGCCCGGTTTTCCAAACCCTCTTGTCCAAAGGCTCTGACTGTTCTAATGTTGGCTATTCTTTCTTCTGCAACTTGCGTTGCCGTTGCTAGACTGTCTTGAACTTTTTGGGTAATTTTCCTAACGTAACGTCCATAAATTACGGCCAGCCCAGCTACTGGAGGAACTATACTCAATCCAACAACGGCCAATTGAGGAGATGTATAAACCTAGTAAAGCAATCAAATAATTAAAGAAAACTGTGGGATTATTATGCAAACATTCATTTTCTAATTACCATCATAGACACTCCCGCTGCCACTAAAAATGTGGACCGCAAGCCATCAGATACGTTCATCGTCACAGACTGACTTACTAGCGACGTGTCCGCCGATAGTCGATTGATAAGTTCTCCAGTCTTGTTTTTATCAAAAAATGCGATATCCTGCTTTAAAATAGCCGAGAACACCGATGTGCGCATCTTGTTAGTTATCCTAAGACCTAAAACATTGAATAACAATAATCAAAAGAATTAAAAAGTTTACCATTTCGGTTAATTCTCGCAGCTCGCTAACTTAAAGCAGTCTTATTGTTTACCTGACGTTTGCATAAGATAAACTCGTCCAAAGTTGCACATTCCACCAATTAAAAAGATTCCCAAAAGACCGAGACATACCCGATCTAAATTCTTTTTGGTTTCCTGCATGTCCTCGCCCGTATAAATAATGTCGATTACCTTTCCCAGGCAAAAGGGAACTGCCATTGTAACCGTACTGGATATTACAAGTAAGAGAATAGCACCTATTGAGAAACAAATGAAAATTATTATTTTTGGGGTCTTCTCAAAATAATAGCTAATAATACTTGCAATGTTCTTTCAAGCTAACCTGTCAGTGTCCATTTTTCACTCTTTGCCAACCCCAATAACCTTGATATTTCCTTCCTGCCTGCATTCTTGATAGGGAGAGTATCAGACTTAACACTAGGATTGGATAACGACATTTTCCGCCTCACAAACGGCGAAGTTTTAAAGTTCCGTATCCCAAGGGAGGTAAATGGGAACAGCCGCAGATTCTCTAAGGGTCTCCAAACCGCTTGACTACCTCCATCACTTCTTGTATGCAAATTTTTTAGGCAGGTGCGACATCCCTGTGTCCAATAGTTTCCATTTTCCTTAACGCTCAGGTAAAAGCCCCTTTTTAAGGTGCGTTGCGGCAACCTATACAATCCTCGACTCATTGGAGTCAAAACTCCAAGTGTCCAACATATGACAGACATTTTGAACTTGCAAGTGCATCCAGACAAAACTAAAGTGGAGCTGTTGAAGTGGTGAATCCTCACACAAACTACAAAGTCCCATGAGTTTCTGCATCAAATCCTTCCAAAATCTCTTGGAAAGCAGTCTACAAGAAAAAATTCAAGATTACAAGAAGAAAGCAGTGATAAATGACAATAACCTTGATCTCCCCTTTCTAAGAAAACAAATACTTACAACTCAAGCCTTCTTAACCATTCTGCCTTCTGCTGGAATCACGTAGCGCCCACCATTAAAACCACTTTCTCCGCGTAGTCCACAGTCAGCTGATCTAGATGAAAATGATGCGATGACAAGGCAAATTTCATCAGACTTTCACCATTTTTGTTACCATCATACTTTCACTTTACACTACACTTTCTAGGGCCGGATTGAATAAAACTTACAATTTTTTGTTAACAGTAAAGCATTAGTAAGTAGTAAGTACATTAGTAAGCTAATGTATTCCTCATGGAGAAAATTTCGGTAACCATGGAGAACTTTACAAATTGTTAAGATTATAAGCTTACAATTTTGTATGCAATGGGCACCAGAACGTATTCGGTAATGCGCAAAGAAACCTTACAACACTAACTATAACTTAACTCCTTTTTTATAGAAAATATCTCCCAGAAATAATCATTTTTCTTTGAAAAGCACTACTGCCGCAGGTCCCAATCACAGCCAAAGCACATGTGTATCCACAACAACAAACAGAATCCATCTGTTCTTCACCCGGAGCAGACTCCCGGGACATTCTGTTCAATTTTGTGAATAGCTTCAACATTCTGTTTTGAGGTGCCGCTGTCAGCTACTTTCTTTTTTATAAGGCACTCCTCGACAAAAAGCACAGCCTTGCAGCAGCACAGCACCATACATAGACTAACGCCACGTCAAAACAAGATTTTTTACGAACTCTTAAAAAATCAAAATCGACGGAAAGTAGAAAATTCATGCGTAGGTCGATAACTAGTGTTAAACAAATATTAACACAAAAAATGTGTTGAATAAAGCTAACGTTAAGGAGTTATTGGCATTTAAAGTTTAAATGATTTTGAGCAATTAGTGCTGTAAAAGTGCAATTTTGATTAATTAAATTTTTTGGCTGGCTATATTCAAATGACATAAAAGAAGTAGCCAAACAATTTCTGACCAAAAAGTTTCAAAAAATAATTATTTTATAAAATGGCCCTGTTAACTTTAACTGCAATTATCTTTTTTGCACCACCAATGCTAAAGCAAATACAAACGTCATTAAAACCAGGTTAATTCAGGTTTAGCATTGGTGGCGCAAAAAAGATAATTGCAGTTAAAGTTAACAGGGCAATTTAAAAAATAATTATTTTTTGAAACTTTTTGGTCAGAAATTGTTTGGCTACTTCTTTTATGTCATTTGAATATAGCCAGCCAACAAATTTAATTCATCAAAATTGCACTTTTACAGCACTAATTGCTCAAAATCATTTAAACTTTAAATGCCAATAACTCCTTAACGTTAGCTTTATTCAACACGAAATTTTTTGTGTTAATATTAGGTTAACACTAGTTATCGACCTACACATGCATTTTCTTTGAAATATGACGATCTTGATTTGACGTGGCGTAAGTCATACCAGAAGGTAAAGCAAAAACTTAAAACGTTGTGCTAGTGCTATGGTGATCAAAAGACTTGTGTTATGTAGTTCTACTCCACACCCTAGTTACCAATAGCCTTCGATAGCTCAGTTGGTAGAGCGGTGGACTGTAGTGGAGAATATATCACGGTTATCCATAGGTCGCTGGTTCAAATCCGGCTCGAAGGAAACTTTTTGCTCTTGCAATTTTTGCATAAAATGGGCGCCTCAGTGCCTTTGTAAACGGCAAAATATTTTTCATACTTTTTGCATGCCGCCTCCATCAAACCCGTATACACATAGGGTACCACTAGTACGTTTTTACGATATGATGTCCATTAAGGAAAGCCACCAAATTTCCCGATGAAAGCCGATGAGAAATCTTTTAAAAACATCCAAGGACATTAACTAAACTACCGTTTGGCACATACAATCATGCTTGTTTACATAAGTTATTTGGTGTTTAGTAGAACATTCAATCTGAAAGAAAAGCTCAAGACAAAATGACGCTTTTTTATTTCTGCTTGACTTTACACGAAAAACAACAATGTGTAATTTTTTAACATTTCTAGAATTTAGGTGAGTTTTATTTATGGTGGCTACTTACTACTTCTTATTAACTTGCGACCTTGAAGCAAGTTATTAGTTTTGTCCTGTCCTTCTGTCTGTCCGTCCGTCCGTCCGTAGATGCTCTAGAAGCCGCATCTTTCAACTTTTTTCAAAATTTCTTTTTGCATATTGTTCAGAAGCATCCTCGCTCGAATGAGTTCGAAGATGAGCCCGAAAGGTCAACTCTAAGGTCAAGAGGTTACGACGATTTCAAATTTTTCCCAAGTGACCTATAGCATGTGGCACATGATTATAGATCAATTTTTGACCAAATTAACGAATCCAACGTCAAAATTTCAAAATTCAAAATCGTGTGGCCGTTATGGCGGTATTTATATTTAAACGGCTCCAGAAGCCGCATTTTTCAAGAATTTTGAAGAATTCTTTTTGGAAACACTTCAAAAGCACCATAATTCAAACTTATCTGAAGTTGATTCCAAAAGGTCAATTCTAAGGTCAATGGTCACGACGATTTCAAAACTTTTACAAGTGACATCTAGCATGTGGCACATGATTATAGATCAGTTTTTAATCAAATTACAGTCAAACCTCACTATAGTGGCTATGGTAGGGCGACCGGAAATATGGCCACTATAGAGTATGGACAGTATAGGTTATAGTGGCCTAGGCCAGTATAACTTGTAGTGGCTTAAGCCACTATAGCTTGTAATGGCGTACGCCGTTATAGTCTGTAGTGTCAAGGGTTGGTATAAAGGTTTTATTCAAAATGGAACAGTATATTTCGAAAATAAATACACATTAGGGACTATTCAAATGGTATCCACGGTAACGTTATTTCCGGAACAGATTCTACCTACTCACGAAGTGAACCATCTTTATTGAATCAAATATTTACTCATCCACTATCAAATTTGGCTATTGCGTAATCAGTTAGCAATACACTGTAGACTAACCAAATTCCACAGTTTTACAACAACAGTAATTTTCTTCGAAAAAAAGTTGCCACGGTACTTAAATGCCGGCGATTTTATGATTCTTCTATCCATTTGCTGAATAGAGATTGATAATTTTTCTGAAGCACATTGGTCGAGCGCTTCTTCTAATTACCAGTGGTTTTACCATATGAGTCGATCAAAATTTGCACTCAGTAAAACCGTTAGCCTATTCTTTAATTGTGCTACACCGTACTTTTGCTTCCGTTTGTATTCCATCATAGAATTTCCCTGATCTTTTTTGGCAACAGGCGAAAAAATAAACCTGTTTACCCACACAAGAATGACGGACAAACATTCACTGTCCAATCCCCAATGGATGCTGCATTAACTGCACATCCCCGGCAGCGGTTTCGAAAACAATACAGTGCCTCTGTTTCAGTGTGTCAAACTACATAACCATTGAAACCAATGATATGTACTGGGCTAGTTAGGGCAAGCTACGTACTTCACAAAAGTTTTGGTCTACATTACAGTTGCAGGCAATTTCATTCTGCTTTCAGAACTTCTGGATGCAAATTTTGCGCTACAATGTAGGATATTTGGCGTGGATCTATGCCCATTTTTAGAAATGTGTAATGCAATGGCCACTATAAACCAAGTTATTGCTTGTAGGGACCCTAAAATTTAAGCCACTATAGTGCCGTAGCCAGTATAAAACTGGCCATTATAAGCCTTGCTACCCTGATTTACTTTACATTACAGACCGCCAAGCGGCAGTGAAATACGCCATTACACCCGGGTCGCCAGTACAACAAAGGCCAGTATAGTTAGGTTTGACTGTAACGAATCCAACGTCCATTTTTTAAAATTTGGAATCATATGGCCGTTATAGCAGTTTTTAAGATTTGAAGGCTCCAGAAGCCGCATTTTTCAAAATCTTTGAAAAACTATTTTGGAAACACTTCGAAAGCAACATAATTCAATGTTTTCTGAAGATGATTCCAAAAGGTCAACTTTAAGGTCAAAGGTCACGACGATTTCAAATTTTTTCCAAATGGCCTATAGCATGCGACACATGATTTTAGGTCAGTTTTTGATCCAATTAACGATTCTGATGCCAATTTTTCAAACTGCATAACCATTTGACCGTTCTTGCCAAAACTGTGCAAGAGTTCAAGCATTTTAAAACTACATGGCATGTGGGCTATCAAACGAACAAACATGAGGGGTCGCAAGTTTCCTATATCCTGTTTGTCAGGTTTATTGTTTATTTATGAAGGCTACTTATTAAAGTCTATATTAATTTTTACTAATTTATATTATTATATTGACAAACTATATTTTTAGGCCTGAAGAAGCTATGATCAGCGAAACGCGTTGCTAATAACATTCCAGTAAAAATAACTCAGTTTAAAGTGGTCACGTATTTTCTTATCATAATACACATTTCATCAAGTATCGGCCAAGATACTTGATAATATTGTGTTCCGGCCGTCCGTCCGGCCATATGCAATTTACTCAGTAACGGCTGGATGATTACAACCAAACTTGGTATACGGATAGTATATGACCTTAGTCACAACCCAATTGAATTTCAGGTCAACAGATCAACTCCAGGTCAGAGGTCACAGCAATTTCAAAACTTTTTATAATATGAGCTATAGCATGCGACGCATGATTTTATGTTAGTTTTTGACCAGCATTACGAATTTACAACCGGTTTGTTAAAATTCGTGCATTAATGCCCTGATTCAGGACCTTAACTGCCAGATACAGCAGTTTTACAGCATATATGATGTACAATACATAGAGTAAGGTCAGTTTTTGGCGAGCATTAAACCAGGTTGTTAAAATTCGTATTTAACGGTCTTGATTTAGACTTCCTTGACGATACTTAACTATGCTTTTATAGAGTTTATTAATTTTCCCTATTCCAGCTCATTGAGAGATACCAACTTTATGAAACTGCTCAAAAAGCTTGGTAATTCACTTCGCTTTCTTTATTTTATAACATCAAATTTTTACTTGTCCATTTTTGAATCATTACCAGGTGGATCCTTCAAAGAGATGACAAGTAGAGAATCACCAAACGCTGCAATTAAAATAAGTAATTATGCAGCCTCTGCTGAAGAATCATAAAGGAACGTGATCGTTAAATCAAGTATTTGCAACATTACTTCCTTTCATGGGCGGCATGTGAGTTTGTGCATTGGCTTCAAGAAGGATGCTGATATTCTTCGAAGAATTATCCGGACAGGAGGAATAATTAATATCAAAACATAAAAATATAACGTATTAATGTCGGAAGCCATTCATCACCTGTGTTCATCCCAACGGAATTCAACCTTACTAACCCTATAAAATCATCGGTTTTGGATTATAGGATTCATGCGATGGTATTTCGTTTTCTGACGGCCCGGGAGCTTCATTATTCAGTATAAATTCTGAATTTACGTCCGAACAAGTTAATACGTTGATCATTTCAGGTGATTTGCCTTGGAAATTACTCTCTGATGTATGCTTGCTGGATCCTATATATGACTCCTAACAATTTAAAGTTATGCAACATTATGCGTACTACAGCTGGAATGTTAACTTCTACCCTCGGCAAATAGAACGGTAGTCCCTATCTGTCCTGTATTTTAAGAAGGAGTTTACCGATGCCAGGCATCAGCAGATGAAACGACGCATTTTCATACTATAGAAATGTGAGACGTTGTAGCGCGAATATCCCCATAATAATCGATCCACCACATATGCCAGGGGTAGAAGTATTGTCTATTGCATATTTAAAGTCCCTGTCTAAACTTCTTTATGGAACAGTGGAGGAGAATTGGACGTGGGCAACCTAATTTCACAAGACCCCGTCAATTTTTTATTTATCAGCCAATGAGAAAATAGCAATATGACGTAATTTCAGCTAAAATCAGCTGATCGTTTACTGCGTGGTGTGGTTCAGCTGATGATAGCTATATAGATAGAATCTAATATTGACCACCTTACCATCACTTTCATTCTGTATGATGGTTTTAGTCTGCTTCTTCATGACATTCTTTCGTTGCAGTTTCGACGATTTTGTCATGTTCTTGGCCTCGGGTTTTGACCTGGTGATAGGTATAAATTTAACATATCATTCATTTAATCATCACAAAAAACTATTGAAAATTGTATAAGCTTACATTCCATTAAAAATGGGAGACTCCGAACTGGACGATTCAGTACTTTCAAAAAAGCTTGAATCATATCTGGAGGACCCCTGTCAAATAATTCATTAATTATCGCATAACAAATGGGATCACACTTTGAAAAAATCATTCATGCGTGTATATAATGATGTGGTACTTACCTGATCATCCATTTGCTCCGCTTTCTTTCCGATGGTGGTGATTGGCCCCCTGAAAACAAAGTGTTACTTGGAATTATTAAGAATTATTATTTACAAGGAAACGACGATGCATACACTTTTGGTTTTTCGTTTGCCATCGTCCTTGGAACTACTGAAATCGTACGGTCATCTGGCAGATTTTGCAATAGTTTTGAGAAGCCAGGATCAGTTTGATTCGGAATAATTTTATTTCCTGACTGCTTTTCTAGATGATTGCTTGGAAGAGTCCCCCTCTTCATTTTGAGGTTTCTGTGTCGCTGCAAATTTGAGTCTGATAACGATGACACGGGTGTCTGATTTCGTCTGGGGATATACTTTGTAGATTTACTTTCATTGAGTGTGGCCGAGACTTGAGCCGGGATGAATCTAAGTTATTCTTAAAATAAGCAAATGTCAGTGAAACACAAGTACCAAAACTCTGTAAACAGGAAGCAGAGACTCACTTTGTAATCGTATGGTCAATGCCGTTCTTCCCTTTATCCGAGTTTGAAGACTGTAAAACAATAAATTATTACGCGATATTATATGGATTATTGTGCAAGTAGTTGAGCTAAAACATACAGTAAGCCTGAGGTTAGGTGCAGACTTTCTTTTCCTTCCCTTCATGGGATGTTCCGCTAAACCTTGCTCTTTATTCGAGATAAGATTAGGGTCGCATTGTTTACTTCCAGTACTGCTTCCTTTTCTTGGTCCTGGTGCCTTGGTTGACGAGATCTCACCTTCATCTGAAGACTGAGAACATCATAAAATTCATACTGTGCCTTTGACCAGAAATATTCATTCTTAATAAATTCGTTTCAGTCTTACATTGCGCTTTCTCTTCCTAGTCTGAACGGATGGTTCAGCAGTGGCCAAAAAAGTGCCATTATTACTTTCTCCACTCTCATCAATGCTGTTTCCTTTATTTAGTATCAATCCTGCTTCATCCTGTTGGAGACAAAAATTGTTGTTAGAATTATATTCTTTCACTTCAGTCTTAATGAGGGCAAAATGAGAATGCTTACGGAATGAGATTGCTCAGATTCGCTACTAATTATCATTTTCCGATTCTTTCGCTTAAAAACCGGACTTCCTGAAGAGTCAGACGAGGGCAATTTTTCGCATTCTAAATGTCCATGAGACCTTTCACTGATAACTTCGCTTTTTCCTGCAGTTTGATCTATCATCTGGAATAATAAAATTAATATTTTTGTCTCTTGTCAAACATTTGAAATATCATACTAAAATTACTTACGTGAGACATTATTCCGGAAGTATGGGATTCAGATGATGTTATTTCGTTTACTGACAGATCGGTAGCTTCATTATTCGATATAACTTCTGAATTCACGTCCGGACAAGGTAATAAGTCGGTCATTTTCGGAGATTTATCTTGGAAATTGCTTTCGGACGAGTGAATGCTGGATCCTTTGTTTGACTCCTAATAAATATCACAACAAAGTAAAACTATGAAACATTATGCATATTTTTTCGATGTTTTTATTATCTGTTGAATATTTTCGTACACTGGATGTATCCACTAGCTTGCCAGTTATGCTACCCATGAATGGGTCAAACACAGGCTTAATGACGGGGTCCATTGTAGGTCCACGAGGAGGAGGTGGATAAAAAGGATTGTCTGTGTCCATCATCGAAACTCTTTCCTGTTCTAAGGACGATTCCTCATCATTCTGAATAATTTCGGATAAATACACATCCGTGTGTGAACCACAGTGGCTCTTGAAGGGTAAAGGTGGTGTGTCGCATCCTGAAAGTGTTGTTTATTATAATTCAATAATCAAAAAAATTGTTGAGGAAGTCTGTGTAGAAGTTTTTAAGATGTACCTATGAAAAAACACATGTTTGCTGCCAATCCGACTTCATTACATCCACCGTTGATACGCCAAACTTGCAATCCCCTTACTTGGTGCCCCTTCAGACATAGGTCACCGAAATTCGGATGCGAATATTCCTGTTCTCCACGTACGATTTTGTCGTAGAAGGGCTCACCATAGGCAGTATCTCTCAATTTCAGGCCACTTTTCCGTGTCTCCTCTGTAATTCAAAATAATACATAAACAGAGACAATTAGCTATTTAAAACATTTTAAGAACATTTGCACAATTCCACCAAGGATTAAGTTACTCTAAATTAAATAACGACACAGAAAAACATACCTTGTTTTTTCCGCATTCTGCCAGCATAATCCACGTATGACAGTAAAAGCGGGTTAGCCTCTCCATCTTTAAACTGCAGTGGGTGTTCCATTTTTATTAAGAATTAAACTTTCTTGCGTAAACCAACTTTCACTTGTCCTTTAGAAAACGGCCAACGTCAAAACTTTATAAACCTCTTAATTCGAAATTATATGTTTGACAACTTTAATAGTAATGAAGCTATCTCTAGCCAGTATATTATATTTAAAACTGCTTTTACGATTTTTAAATTTATTCCTAAAAAACACTACGTTCGGGAGAACAGTAATCTCACAACTATCTATTAAACAGTTATATTCGTATAAAAAACTAGAGAATCAAATTGAACACAAAAGTAGCGAGGCATTAACACATGCTTTCACAGTGCTATCATCATTTTGACAATCCCAATAGTACGCGGAGATGTGCTGTTTTCTATGAATCGTATTATGTGTGTTGATGCAGTAATAAGCAATCTTGAGTTTTATACGCCGTTGCAGATATACATCATTTCTCCCCATGTAGTATAATGCGCAGCGTCCTCTTTCACTAAAAGTCTACTTTCTCTTTGTTCTCCCTCAACTTTTTATTGTCTTTGGAAATCTGCTAACAAATACTCAAACGTGAGCAGATAAATACACCGAAATAGAAAAGCAAACGTGACAGAAAGTGCATCACAAATTATTTCCTTTCTCTGGTTGTCGTTGTCGCCATTTCAGTTAAGTAGTTGCATTGGTTTGCCAGTTCCTTCAGCTCTTCGTAGTCTAAACAGCGGATAGTACTTTTTTTTACCGAGTTTGTTGTTTTTACTGGTTTCGCTCTTCCTTTCTTTTTCTCTTGTCATCATATTCCGAATGTATCATAATATCCGTCCGTCTTATGTAAACTAAAACATTTATAACGCAACTTTTTTTCTGTTTGGGTGAAAGCATTTTCCTTTTGAGGCTGGCTTGCTTTCTGGGCCTGTGACAGGAGGAGAAAAAGATGTAGAAAGAGGGAGACGATGAATCACGATGAGAAAAAGATCCTCAAGGCATAAAATAAAACAAACCAAACGAAAAACGGAGGCAACAGGGAAGTAAGATATGGAATATAATAATGAATATGAATCCTTTTTTCACTAGTCCTAAACTACTACTTCTTACTTCTATTATAAACGTCCTCTGAAAAAATGCATGTAGATTCTTTTATATTGTGAATTTCATAGAAAACGAAGCACAACATCGAAAAGGGAGACACTTAAATAAAATGGAAAGTTTTCGACAACATTTCTCATACATCCTCCCTTTCCTTGTGATGTTTACTGGAATTTTCTCAAAAAGATGTTCAAGTGTTTTGATCCGTGAAATATCATGCAAGGCACATCACAGACAGAGTGGTGGTAGTGGCGGCGCGACGGCAGCATCGGTGCGGTAATGGTATAGAAAGGAGAAAGCTGAGTCTTTCCAGTAGAGTCTTCTTCCTCCTTCTCATCATCATCTTTGCACACACCAGCAAGAACAACTTCTCCTATCACATTCACATTGAACTTGACTCTACCGCATCTTAGTGGCATTAGAAGTGACATAAGGAGAAGACGACGAAGCTTACGACAACATCGTCCTCGGTTTTTACTTTTCAGAATGAGTTTGGCTTTATATGGCTGTGCTCAAGTTTAACTTTTTACTTCGCCCACTCTGCAGAGATTCTGTTTGCTTGCTAGATGTAATGCTGTAGTTTGTATTCCTTTCTTTTTATTGTTAATGGGGAGAGGAGAAAAGGAAAGAAATTACGTGCACGTCGATACATTTGCGTTGTATAAGAAGGCTTCCAACGAAAAAGTGAGTATGGAGTGGGTAAATGTATATTCAAAGTCAACGTTTATTGGGCAATCACTTGACTTTTACTTTAAATTTCCTCAGCAGTAAAGTTTAGTTTTCTGTAAAATGGGAGCAAATCAGTTAAACAACATGGAACCACCGTATTATGTGTGTTTCAATTAACCATGTAGTAATACGCAGCAAATTTTCTCAGGATTCTTTGTAACAATAACTGATGTGCAACGTAGAATGAAAAACTTGCAGTTTGTCCCCTAGAGTAATGATAAAAGGGCTAGGTTTACGTAGATATTGCACTGTGCAATGCGCTGATGACTACATTCTGGATATTATATTGAAATTTTGTTTGGTCGGATAGCCCGAGTACCTAAATGCTAAGTAAAGGTAATAAAAGGTGCAGCATATAATTTACTTTTATTCCGACAAAGGCAGGGGTGAAGTCATTGTTACGTTATTTGTTGACCGCGAGAAAAAGGAGGTTTCTGGCAAAATTTGTGTTGACGCTACCTGACTGGTACCTGATTTCAAGCGTTAAAGTAGCATTACTCCATTCCATTAGTAACGTAAAACTACCTGTGAAATTGAAACGTGCACATATAGGTACAGCAGGATCTGATATATTGACGGTAAAGAGATATAGATTTTGAGATGCTATATAGTGTGTCATGCATAAAAGATGATTTGCATTATGTGCTTGCTTGCAGGTAAATAGCTTGCCTTGCGGGGGAATTACATTAAAGAGGATATAGGTAATAGGTAGCTTGCATGTAACTTACCATTCACAATTGCAGCTTTACTCTCTCTTCCATTTCATTTTTGCAGTGAATCGTTTTTGTAAGTATTCACTGATCCTTCTTATCACCAACAAGCAGCCAATACTTATGAGCAGCACAAGGAACTTTTGTGCCTTGTCATTTTCTTGCTGAAAAAGTTAGAAAGGTGCCCGAAAAAGATTCAAGCATTTGTAATGCGATTTGTAAGAATAATTATTATAAGCGAGCGACTTTTAATTACAGATTCTTAAACAAAAATACAATAACAATATTTGGGAATTACAAAATATTCTATGAAACTCCAACAAAACAAAACAACAAAAGTATATGTATTAGTTTCCAAAACTTACCATCTCTCGACTATCGCCGTATCATGTAAGGATCAGCAGCAATACGGAAAGCCACTTTTTCCCACCCACCACTTACACGAAGGAAATGTCAGCAAAAAAGCAGTGAAAAGGGAGAGAGAAAAAAGAGTAAAATTATAATGTGGAGAGCCGACGAAACACACAAGAAAATTTTTCTTTCTTAAATATAAAAAGAAACAAACTGTGTGTGCTCATTCAAGCATGTCTAAAATTTGGTACGTGCAAGAAAGAGGTGAAGTTTAGCTGAGCAGAATTATTAGTGAGCTGAACTCTCAACTCAACTTAAAAAGCAAGTTGTGTTCTTCGATGGTGGTAGTAGTAGTACTAGTAAGTAAAGTGAGAGTAGTAAAAGGCAGACACACATCATCATGATCATGAAATAGAAATGGAAGCATAGCAGTTTTTGTATATATTCACTAGTGGCAAAATGCAATATTATACTAGTGTTGTGTGAGTAGAGAAAAAAAGAAGAATGAGAGAACGAAGAGGACGAAAAGGAAAAGAAAATGTATGAACTTTTCAGAGCAGTTTTAATCTTCCTAATATTGTAGCAACTTTCTCCCTAAGTCTGTTCGTTCGTCTCCTTTCTCGGTAACAACTTAAAAAGTAAAAAAAAAACTTTTTACATGTAGGCGACGTCGGCCAATGTACTTTACTTGTACCACGTTTTATGAAACTACCAAAAAGCAAAACTGGAATTTAAGAAGAAAGAATGCAAAAGTGGAGAAAAGTAAGTTTATACGAGGACGAAAAGGAAAGAGAGAGAGGAAGAAAGACTTGTGCTTGTTGTTGGTTGTGTGTGTGGGAAAAATGAAAGGAGCGTTGTGCTGCTAATAGTATTCCATTTTTCCAGTTATAAAGTCAAGTGACTTCTCTTCTCCTCCACTCCAAAACGAGTTCGTGAGCTCTGTTTTGTAAAGCGTGAGAGAAAGCGAGCCTCACCCTTTTTTATGCATTAAAAAGAATTCGGGTTTATACCATATCGTCTTGGTGGTAGTAGTAGTCGTCGTAATAACTAAAGTAGTGGAGAAATGTGAGGAATAAAAATCATGATGGGATGAGACTTTTTCCGCGTTTACCTACAAGAACAAACGCTCTTTTTTATTAATATGCATGCATACAAAAGCAAAGTTAAATTGCACCAGCTGCTGTTTGCTACTGCTACTGATGCTTGGAGTATTATTATTAATGGTATGAATGAATAACACGGCTTTCTCTTGTAAATTAAAAAATAGTTTGATGGGCTCAATAAAAAATGAATCACTTCTACCCTGCCGACGCCTCCGTGTAAAAGATATTTAGAAAGCATGTTCATTATGCCTGTCTACCTGTGTTTAAGTGTTCGAATTTTTAATTCCAAGGAAAGTACAAGATGAATGAAAAAATTTCCGGGATTTCTCTCCACGGACCTGTGTGAACAAACAGTAGGCTTATAACTATTTTACATGATTTCAAGATAAAAGTTGCAAAAAATAGGTAGGCATTCTTTTATTGTGTCCAACAAGCGTATGCTCAGATTTTTGTTATAGCTGAAAAGTACTTTTAGCAAAGGAATGATTTAGAACAAAATGACAAAAGCCAATTACCTACACCATCATTTATATTTTTGAGGGGAAGAAAATTTGGAATATGTACTGTTTCTGAGTGTTCTCTTTTTCTGTTATCCCGTCTCATGACAAATGTTAAATGCGCATTAGTAAAGACAGTTCTTTCTGCTCGGGTAGCCCATTTAATATCCATTTGTAAAACAGTGCTGTTGTGGCATTGGACATACCTTGCTTACTACTACATGGATTGCAGGTTGTCACCAACACACCCTTAGTCAGAAGAGCAGAGTTACAAGGATCAACATAAAACAGACAGGCTACTACACGCCTGCTTTTGTGTCCCCTTCTTACGTATCTTGACTTGACTACTTAACTTCTTGACATTCTAGTTCACTGTCAGACGCCGTTATATTGTCGACGATGCTATCTGCCTAGCCTCAAAGGGATTCCCAGTGGTAATGCACATAAGTGAGGCATGTACAGGTAAAACACAAAAGCATTTACGGAACAGAGAGCATCAATGGTATGAAATGGAGTCTTCATGTAAAAAATAAGATAACAGATAAAATCATATCTAAATGCAATATAAACACTAATGACAATTTTTTCTATTCGAAATACTTATCCTACAGCTTTTACATCGGTTAATCGGTTTCATCTATTTCGAGCATGATTTCTAAAGCATTTTCAAAATATTATGCAAATTTAGCAATAAAGAATACAAAATACTATACAAAAATCAAATTTACTGCATTTCTAGATATAGAAAACAGCTACATCTATGCATGAATCAAGGATCACGAATGGGAATGGACTTTTATTTAAATGGATAACAAGCAGTGTCCCTTTTTGAACATGACCACATCGAATGGGTCTTGAGCATTATTGATTGAGATCGATATGCCCGAAGAACGAAAGTGATGTGGTTAACATTCTCAAACTATTAATCATAATGAAACTGCGTAGTCAACAAGACATCAAACAGCAAGTTTTTAACCTTTCCCTTGCTCTCTGTGTAACCTATAGGCAAAAAACATGACATGATGCCACAAGCAACTGCAATTATTGTTTCTGTTTGCCTGCTGCTATATACAATTCAACTTGCCATTACACTTATATTCCCAAACTTGGTGAGCTTTACACATTTCAGGGTAATATAGTGGTAGTAATGGGATAGTGGTGTAATAATGTTTACTACTGCTGATAATAAAAAGTGTGCGTTTTTCGTGTAGTGCTTACACATTTTCTTTCTATACTTCCCTTATTCTTATAGCATGCGCTTAGCTGTAAACCATATTATACAGGTTTTTATCCTCGAGAAGCAAACATTTGATCTTTCCACTTTATACGCTGTGTGTGTTGTGTCAAAAGCTCTGTATACGAGAACTTTATGTGAATTCAACGTATGTAGTAGTAATAAAGTCAAGTGAGCAAGAAAAGACATGAAATGCAGTTAGGATAATGAGACGTGGATAGAATATCCAGGCAAAAGATTGAGATATAGAGGATAGTGGAAAATAGGAAAACATGCATGATGAAAGTTAGAAACCTAAAAAGATCTTTGTCCATGTATACATATTATTATTACTCTTTGGAGATTCTCACATTGTATACATACCTATCTCATATTGTATTTGGTGAAAAAAATTTAGCATGAAACAGTGAAGAAGGACTCTAGGAACTCTTTGAAAAGTACGCAGGATGGCTGTGCTATGATGTGGCAGTGGTGGTGGTGCAATTGAGAAAGAAAGGAAACTATCAAGTATCGCATACAGAAAATCTCTGCTTTATAGTTACATAAGGGAGAAAAGCCAAGCAAAGGGAAACAGCAACCACACACAAGCCACCGCATGGGTTGGCTTGCGCATAAAACCAAACACTTTTAGAGAACAAAATCAATGTATCACCACGAGGCAGACAGGCCAAGACCAGACCGTAAGACCTAAAGTATTCAGTCAAAAAGCCAGCAGCAGGAACAACAGTGGTGGTGGTGGAGGAGCAGTAGTGCTGCTTTTCATGCTGATGATGATGGTGTTATGCTGGTGTCGGTGGCAAGGCAAGCAAAAGGAAGCAAAAATGTAGTAGCACACACAGCAGAGCAGCTGCAAATTGTAGGAAAAAGAAAAGGAAATCTAAACCAGAAAAATACTCGGGGAGATACTACTGTTTACAGGAAAGCAGGGTTCACGAAAGTAAATATTGTATGTTGCTTCCATATTATCTACGCCTCATAGTTATGGGCTTAGAACATGAAAAAGGACAAGAGTCACTTGCTACGCACACAGAACAAACACACAGCTTTTGGAAAAAATGTAGTAATGACCAATGATCCGTTTTATATATGCACACTTAAACTATTTTATTATCAAGTTGGTCTTCAACAACTATACAGTGCTAAAATGGAATTTTAAATATTTGGATTTCTCTTAATTAAATTTCAAATTAATCTTGTCTTCATATAAAAAGAGCTAGGTTTAGGCATTGCAGGTTTGAATTCGCCAACCTACTACACGTGTACATAAAATATTATTTTCTTGTCCCACCAATCTATTTGGGTACCTATGCGAATGCATGCACAGTATAATGATGCGCTCTAAAAATGAACCTGTCACTTTTGGATGAAAACCCCATCAATAAGATAAAACGCGGATACGTTGCTGTATTGCATTATCTCTCGAAGCAAGTACAAACACCAGCTCAAGTATCTCTTTTTTACCAAGAGAAAAAACATTTCACTGCCAGCGTCATTGGCACAGCCACTCTAGAAAATTCATAGTTTTGTGATATATGTGAACTATACAATGCAGGTATGAATGTAAGCGATTGCAAGATAAGTAATTTGTCCACGTAGTGGTAAAAAATCGATCATATAGCAAACCACGAAAATTTTTGTATGTATGATCCGACTCTCTAAAAGGAATTTGCTCCAACTGTGACGCTCTATTCAATCAACAGAGTAGGCGACTGGTGGCATCAGTTACCACACCAGTCTCTGCCATTCTGTATGGTTTCATTACATTTTTTCTACGAAAATCATGAATAATATAGACACAAACACATCACTCAAGTTATCATCTTATTACCCATTAGTTGTGAACAGTATGCTAATCAGGCTATCAGATAGCCAAGAAAACGCTAATGTATAAGTTTCTATACTGTTTACTTTCCATATTCTCATTTTACCTCATAAATTTAATAATGATACACAACAACAATACTTGGAAATTTTGAGGGATTGGCCATTGGTAAAACTAACAAGTACTGAATATATCTGTACTTGCACACACTTGAGCAAAACTATCATTATCATCAACAATACTCCCGTCAACGTCAACAACATCACGAAGAGATAAAATGGCGATGATCGTTCGTTATTATTTCCATCATCCTCAATAGCGGAACATCCGTGTGGCTTATATAACACCATTAAAGAGCGCATACCATTGTACACGGTCTATTACATGATGTGAGGCAACAAGATTGAAAAAGAGAACTGAATAGGAAACAGAAGAGGCAAAGCAGAAGCAGCAGTACCATCACCGTCATCATCATCAGTATCAGCATTATCCCAACTCTCCACCACATCTCATCACCAGCCAAAAAAGGAAAAAGATCCTTTAAGAAGTAAGTAGAGAGAGAGAGAGAGAAAGAAGACGAGAGTTTGCTTTTGTTATTGATATAAAGATTCTTTTTCTTACAATGTATCAACCAACATCCTCCTATTTCTCGGCCTAGCTTTTATGCAGCAGCAGCAATAGAGGCTGCTCAAGTTCACTCAAATTCTGAAAACAGTACATACCACACGGCAGTAGCATCGAGAGACGGAGATATGATATTGTAAAGCTTTATAGATAAAGACACCCAATAAACATCTATAAAGTGTATATACACCGAGATGATATAGTTTGGATGGATACACATCATCGACTTTTATGCGGGTAGGCAGGCAGGCAGGAGGCTTTCAAATGATAATAGTAATCTAGCTCTCTTTCTTTCTACTTTGCCTGCTGATATTCCACCACGAACTATTCACTTGAGCTTCAGAGCAGAGAGAGAGCTACAAAACTGTTGTTGCTCCTGCCTGATAGCCTGCTAAATGCCTCCGATCTCCTGCTTAGCTTGTTCTTTAACGGAGAGAGCACAAGCTTACATGGCTCGCCTAAGCCGTATATTAACTTGTGTAGAATTTTTAGTAAAGCACATCTGCTCCTAGTGCTGGATCTACTACTGCTACTTCCACTGGCTATCACTACCAAAAAACTTGCTGTATACCTTATAGACAATGTTGAAGAGATAAATAAATATGTAATATGCATGATGTCAACTGCATTATCCTGTGAACTCCTTCAACAGTCTTTATTTTTCCTTTTGAACTTTTTTTGAGGTTCTTTTTCATAGTGATAGGGATGCGATGATGATCATCAAAAATGCTGCGAGCAAAAGCAGAGTTGTCGTAGCCAACAATTTTTGGAATCTAACAAAACGAGTAGTGTATTTCTTAGTTGATGCCTTGTCACACACAATAAATTATATTGTTGCTTTGTACTATGTGTGTGCTTGTGTTTGCGTCATGTATTACTTTCAGAAAAGCATACTCGTCAGGAAGGATAAAGTGTGTATGAGGGAAAAAGTATACTATTTTTTAGCAGTCGAGTTACTGGGCCGAATGATACACGCTACACGAAGAAATATGAAAAGTTATACAAAGATAAAAGCATTTTAGCTTTATTAATAATGTATAAAGTTTACCAAAAGATCCCTAACGTGTTAACGTAGACAAGTTTTTTCATATTTTTTAATTTCTTCTATAATATTCTATAAATGTTAAATTATTAAACTGAACATTAACGAAAGTTTTCTAAATAAAACCGATACACCCTAATGGTAAATGATAGCAAAGTTTTTGATAATACAAAACTGATTTTTTGTCAGGTATACTAAGGATTTGTTTTATCCTTATTTTAGCTTAGACAAAATCAAATAAATTCTAAAGTGGAATCACTTGCCAAAATACATTTTTACAAACAACTGTTACAGACAATCAGAGTGGTTCTGCTCTGTATTTTAGTTTGCTTGCATACTAAAAATTAGCTGCTGAAATTCGACATTTCAGTACTGTAATTTGTTTTGCTGAATTTGAGCAAATTTGTCATATGTCTCAAATTGAAATTTGAAAAAATTAATACATGTAATTCATCATGAAAAATTATATTTGTAAATACAGTTTAAAACTTTTTCATATTAAATCTAAGGTTAATTATTAACCTGCTTAAAAATTCCAGTAATTCATATGAAAACGTCACAAAAAATCGATAAGAGTCGCTAATACCACTGTGACTGTCATTATCTTAGCTTGCGTCCTACTTTACTTTGGTTGGACTGATTTTGTGTTTAAAAACACAAAACTATACTACGTAGGAAGAATGATATTTAGGTTACCTAATTATCCCAACCAATTTCACTTTCTGGCATGATGAAACTTATTGTGCAATCATAAGTAAAACGAAAAAGCTTTTTAGGTTTTGGAGATGACATGTGGACAAATCACATTTGAAAAACAAGTAATGCAACGACGGAGGCTTTTGTTAAATGGATCAAGTTCAGAAATGACATTGAGCTTATTTTCGGTTGGAAGATGTTTTAGAAACTATAATTTCAATTTTAGCACTATCATAATATTGTGTTCAATACTTTAAGTGAAACCAAGAACAATCAGAAAATTCCAAAATTTCACAGTCAGTTTAAAATAGTTTATACCAATGCATGGACGGAATAATATTTTATCGTTATACATTAACGTGTCATCAGTCAGTACAGTACAACAACTTATCTCATATTAAAAGTCAGAAGCATACACTCATTTAAAATATCTTTGTTCATTATCGCCATGAACTTGTGTGTATGATTTGATTAGATACATAGAGAGAAAGAGATGATAACATGTGAACGCGAGGATCATGTGCATTTACATGTATATTCGCTCTTCGTATTCTCTTTGTGCATGGATTCGTGAACGTAGTGACTGTACGTGTCTTGTTAAGTTATTAGCAGCAGCGTAGATTGATTCATATTTGGGTTCAAGGCTGTACTTATGCATAATGCAAAACCTATATAAAATAGAGGAAATATATTGTGGTAAAGCTCATGAAATTGATAATTTAGTAGCAGCAACTTGGCCGTAATAATAATGCACACGTCTTGTTTGTTCAAAAGCGAGTGTCAGAATGAAGTCAAAGAGTTTTATTATTACCTATCATAAAAATATGAATTACATGCTACCTTACTTTACAATAGTATTCGAACTTGAATTTGAATGCTCGTAAAATTTTTAAACTTGAACATACCCTAAGTATTAACGCGTGCTGCAGATAACAGAACAGGGAATTTATGCGATTATTACAAGCTACTTGCAATGTGCATTATGCTTTTATGATAATAAAAGTTCAGTTCTTTCTTTTGTGTTAAACGGGTTTGGCTTTGGCTTGACTTTTAAACTTGAAATCATGTCACATGGTCAGGAGTAAAAAAATGTACAACTTTAAAAATTTAGAACAAATCGCAAAAAATAGGACACTGCAAGGCTATTTTTGAAGAGTGGAAAATTCTTATAATTTGCATCTCTCGTAATAGCTCCTTAGGCCTATTTTAATTATAGGGAATCAACGAGGCAGGCAAAAATAATATTGGGTTTTCATTTTCGTCTTAAATGTAAATGAAGCAAAGCCCACCGATTTCATCTCAAGGTCGGGTCCATTAGCTTCACGACTAGCACAAGAAGAGCGTACTATTTCATGTCCTATTTGAATCATTGGAACCGAACGATAGAGCAGCACAGCAAAACTGTTTGTTTAGCTATCATTAAGTGGTTTTAGCAATAAGCATATCATCAAATCAAAGGTAATCATCATGTGTGTGCGCGAACATATTTTATCCTGCTCAGGCAATGGGATGGAACTTTGAGAAAGGAGCTCATGATAATATGGAACTCATCTCATCAGTAACATTATTTTATCGTGCCCAGTGTAAAATAATACTTTTTGCATAATTAAACCCCGATTTATGTACGCCGCATGTATATATTATTTTGACTACAGCACTGCTGACGATGATTATGATAAATCGGCCAAAAGAAAAGAGAGAGAGGGAGAAGTTAAATAATTCATGAGCTTCGTATTTACGGTAATCAGCAATCTCATAAAAATCTAGCTTCTCTGCTTCATCGTCCCTCTTCTCCGTTTCTCCTCCTTCTGAGAAACAAGCAGCAGCTCATCTCCCTCTCTCCCTCCACAACGCAATGCTTTAAAATGTCAAGATGATATTATTTTGTTCGAAAGAATGGAGGAAGGCAAAAGGCTTCAAGTTTTCTACAATGTCGACTCCAACTTTATACTGCCGTGTATGATGCTAAAGGAAAGAAAGGAACTTTAATGGAGAGAACTTTGTAAGAATTTTGAAGTACAAACAAGCAATAATCATTGTAACTCCTTTTTCTTTGGGTCTTCCCATTATAACTTAAATGTACACTTGCCACGGAAAGAAAATCGACCCGAAGCAAGCATGTATATATAGCTACACGATTCAACTATATTACAAGAAAACGAATAGAGCAGCTCTTTTATTTCGCTTAAAACGCTCTCTTGTCTCTCTCTCCAATTCATTCACTGGCACTACCAACCAAGCCAACTATAACAGCAGGAGCAAAAGAGTTTGGCTTTGGCACTCAACACAGGAAAAACAAACTTTCGCATGAAATAAATATAATGCACAGACACACTCTCCATTTTGGTGCTTTTCTCTCTATTTCTGCTCTTCCATCTTCTGCTATAATATGTTCCCTTTTCCTCCTCACACGATAGTCTACGGACAGGCAGAACTACAACAGCAGCAGCGTAGCGTAATCCAAACCTAATCATCAATGGCTTACCGCATCCAACTCATTTCATAGTCATTATTACACTGCGCTATTAAATGCCGCGGCGGTGCTGATGATGATGAGAATGGTGCCGGTGTTGGAGGTATTCCTGTGAAATGCCTAGTACCTTTAATGTAACTCGTGTGTACATTGTATGTGTGAGTGAATAGTTGTTACTATTTCATAACATATTTAAATGGTCCGGTCCAGCCGGTTCTCAGCTTACATAATATAATAACTAAAGTTGACACTTGTTCATTATTATGATTATTTAATAGCTAATATGATTATAATAACTACACACACAGAGATTCTACAGAGAACCGTCGGCCGTCGAGAGTTGGAAATTGCAGAAAATGCTATTTATTCCAGTACTGGGATAATATTAATAAATTTTTCGAGAAAATATTACTAAACTGTCAGTTTTTAAAACTGTATGCTGTGCTTTTTGTATTATTTGTGAGGTACAACTTTGTACGTATTGTATCCACGCACGATAACAATCATCATAACTGTAATCGTGCCGAGAGTGACGAGTCGTTCACTTTTTACATTTTGCTTTGTTGTTTGTAGAATTGTGCGGAATGTTGAATGTGGTAAAGCTTGGCATATTATACTTTCAATTACATTTCTTGTATCTTATAAACTCGCAGCTAGTGTAAGGGTGGAAGAGGTAGGTAGTTTTGCGTTTGTACCTTATTATTTATTCACTTTGAATACAAAATGCGATGTTTTATAAGCACTTTGAAGAGTTAAGGCTAGGGAGGGGAATTTCACTGCAGCGTTACAGCTGGGGCTTGCGTGTCTTAGACTGTGAACGCGAACGGAAAGAAATTGCTTTGTGTTTGCGTATATTGATTAAATTTTCATTTTGTTTCTATTTTCGCAGGATTTACTGATTTCATGGCAGTATTTATCAGGATTCATAGCATAATGTGCCGAGTTTCTTAAAACCAACAAAATATACATGTATACTCTGTAGCTTACCCGATTTTTGAAACCACTGAAGTAAACCTCACCTTTGTACTTGTATCTTGAAGTTTTTTATTGAAAAAAATCTGCGACTCGGTGTCAACAACATTGGCTTGCACTTAGCTAACTATACATGAGAGTAGCTTTATAAACTGAAATCTGTTCATCATCATCATGTTGGTCTCATGGTCATTTCAGAAATGCGCATTTACATCCTTGCTTTTTGGATATTGGACAGGACTAAGTAGATATTTAGGTAATTGCGATGATGTGACTACGTAATTACCACACGAACAGATATTTTCTGACCATTATCCATCAAGTACAAGTTTTACTGTTACACGGCACAACTACAACAGCACCCACAAAAGCCGCGAAAAAATGGAGGTTACACTTACTTTTGTTGTAGTAGATTGCGGTTTACGTGATGCTTCAAACAAAAACGAAACAAGCGCAATTGGAGTAACGCGACATACAAAATATGTTTAGATAACTTTTTACATTGAATGAAAAAAGCATTGGGAAAAAATTGAATCACGAGTTACCTAATCCTAAGCCTAATAAGTGTATATAGACCTACTGCTTGACATTATAACATGCAAGATATAGTTGCTTTATTAGCAAATTTATCTTATACATAAAATTATCACGATTTCATCATCGTATCATCACATAATATCATATTATACCGCCTGGGAACGCCTGTGTCTTCTCGCTTCATTATTCTTAAGGAGGATAATGATGCCTACACGGCGGACGGCGACGGATAACCTTGTAAGCGCAAAAATCGAAGAGTTTTCCTGAAGCGAGAATCTATATAGTAAAATATTTCAACTTGGTATTCGTAAACAACTTTTGATATCACTAGTTTCGTATTTGATTGAATAAAACGGAGTTTTTCTGCTAAATCGCATGTAGTAGTACGTAGTAGACTCAATACTTATGACTGTCATGATCATCTAATAACTGAAAATGAATTCAAATTGCAAACTGCTAGACTTTTAATTACAGGAAAAGATATGCATCAAATTTAACCACTATTTCATTAATTTATTTTCAAAGCAATGCAGACTTTCGAACACGTGTGTCAAAAAAATCTTGAAATGTAGATGTTTAATTGATATTTTGCATCGTATGGTGTTTTTTTGCATTTTCCTCTTTTTCTCAAAACCTTTATTTGCTCTTGTATGGAATATTATGTAGACTGAAATGATATTTAAATTGAACAAATGCATCATTATTACTATGAGCAGCCTGTTTTGTGTTTATTTGTATCTTGGAATCGTTTTACTATCGCCGACCAGAAGCGCTCCCAAAACGACGGCCTACCATTGCCTGTGTATGTAATTTAAATTTTAAAACTACATGATGCGTATGTAAGGAAGATTTACATCTTGCTAACAAGTTATAATAAAAAATATATGGATTGTTTTATTACGCCTTCGTCGTCCCTACAGTAAGACAGACAGCAAACAGCGATTAGGATCATGATCATCATCATCAATACAGTTTCTTATTGTTCTAAAAGTAGCCGTCCAAGAGGAAAAAAACTACCTCTCAACAAAAAGGTTATGCTCATTCAGACGTTTCGTATCTCATATGAGAACACACAATACACATATAAATGCATTATATATAGAGAGGCCTGTTCAACGCATTTTATTTATTTTAGAAAGGTGATGGTATTTACTATGAAGCAATGACGATGAAGATGGTCGACAACTCCGTCACAAAATGATGTATGGTCAATCACATTGTATTATGTAGGTTTGTCGTAAACAAAACTTGTTCTCCACCCATTTTTTATTATTTAGAACCGTAACTCTGTGTTTGTATGTGTCTACACCATTCTGGCCTGGTTCATGCGGAAAGCATCTGTCTTTTAATTTTCATAATGTTGCATACAGTACTTTTTTACATTATCATTTTCCCATGCTGGCAAATTTACTATCAAATGCTATAATTATAAACTATCCTTGCATTTGCAATTTGTATACATTATCTACCTGTATTAGAAAAATTTTCAATCTAACTATATATTGCTGTTAAAAATAATGCGATAAATCGGTGTATTGCATTAAAATCATTTAATGAATGCTGATGTATCTTCATTGCTCTGCACCAATGTGGCATTCCAGCAGGAAAAATGCGTAAAATGCTTCAAGGTTGATATCATTTAAAAAACACATTCTTGCATTTATGGACATGAAAAGTGATAAAATTGGATAATTCGAGATAAGTGAAAAAAATACTGAGCCCATCTTCCACGAGCAATATATAGTTGATCTGTGTGTAATGGTTGTATTGCATTCAGTTGAGTTTAACAAAAAGAATTATATGTACTTTTAAAGAGCTTTACACACTGCACCTGAGCAGTATACCTACGCCATTGTGTGTTGATTCTCTAGGTTGAATATATACATTGTATTTACAAATGCCTACATATTATGCTACTTGGTTTATTTATTTAAGGACCGTCATTTTCGTTTGGGCAAGGGCAACGTCAAAGGGGCTGCTAAGAGGACTCTTGTACCCTACTCATCAGCAAACTCACAACCGAGCCAGAAAAGAGTGAGTAAAACGAGGAAAATAGACACACAAAGAGAAATGTGAGATATCGAATTAAAT
This sequence comes from Entomobrya proxima, assembly GCA_029691765.1. Taxonomy (NCBI): domain Eukaryota; kingdom Metazoa; phylum Arthropoda; class Collembola; order Entomobryomorpha; family Entomobryidae; genus Entomobrya; species Entomobrya proxima. The sequence continues at coordinate 22,563,321 of CM056171.1, forward strand.
AAAGAGCATGTATAGTTCCGTACATATGTCCATTCTGATCTTTTCATTTTCCCTGTTCAACGACTACTGCCATACTACACACAGGCCATGCACATCCGCTGAATAATATTGAAACTCATCTCATGTGTTTTATGATGAGATCGACTGATATTCTTCCTTTTCTAGTTTGATCAACAATGTCCCACAGTCGCTGTGGTGCGTTATGCGTCTCTCTGCCACACAAGAACTAGGATTGCTGATAGCGGACAATAAAGATTACGTTACTCAAGCATGCATCCATTTTTCTCTTCATATTTTGTCAAAAATATTTTATACAGTAATAGGAATACAAAAAAGTATAAAAACAAGTAGACTTCTTCTAGATAATAGCATACATCAACTACCACCACCTCTACCACCTCACATGTCATACAAACATATTCTGCACGTACTCTACATACGACGACGGCGACGATGATGATGATGTCGTTACCTAAAAGCCAAAAGAGAGTAACGTAACAAACAAAGTAAGGCGTAACGTGAGATATAAGGGCGAGCGTGAGGAGAACAACAGCAAAGTGGAAAATGAAGTTTTTGCTGCTGTTCTGTTGCTTTCTGCAGAGAGACGAGAAGTGAGAGAGACCCGTAGAACAGAAAAAAACTCTTTTCCTACAAAACTCAGTCAGTAGCTAGCAGAGAGAACAGGAACATTCAACCTCACAAGACATCTGTAAAAATGGTATAATATTATATAGTCAAGAGATATATACTTGCATACAAAATACAATTTTATAGATGTTTATAAACCATTATAGCAGCATAATTTTATGCCTATATATATTCCATATACACCATGTCCATTTGCCATTGCGTTCCTTGACTAGCTGTAATGTGGTGAGCTTTTTTCAGATAGATAGATTGCATTTTCTGCTGTTCTCGTGTGTGTGTGTGGTTCTTTTCTCTACGAACGACACATACTCTAGGCTGTTGTAGGTTTGGATAGATTGAACTTTGTGTGTGCTTGCTGGCTAGAGGTTTGCTGGTGGATGGATCTATATTAATGGCTATACGGAATGGATTCAAGTTTGGTCTGAAAAGTAAGTATAGAGCGTGTGACTGGAATAAATAACAGATAAAAAGTGAAATAATAAGTGTGTATGTATACTACACACTACACGCACACACACAGCATATTATTGAAGAAGCAATGCAATATTGAGTGGTGGTGGTGGGGAGATAGATGAATAGCCAGCAGAAAACTTTAGATACTTTATATCTGTGTGTTTGACTGCTGTAAACCAATATTATTTTTAGTGGTTCGTAGAACATTGTACAGAAAACGAAACGGTCATGATCATGATGACGGTGATAATGATGATCATCGTCATGCATGGTTCAAAAAAGTTTAGACAACAACACAAGAGTATGGCATTATGGTTATTTAGTAACTGGTTGATGGGTAGGGAGGGAGGTGATCTTATGAGAAGTTGAAAAATGATGATGCAGAGAAAAATAAAGAAAAAAATCAGATAAAGGAAGACAGCGACATGTGAATAGTTGAAAACGACCAGTTAAATGCTATTTTAGACTATCGTATTACAGTAAAATAAAACTTTTGATGGTAAATGTATGTAGCGTTTTTTATTTAGAGTGTCATCATGGAATGGATTTGTCATTTTTTGGTCACTTATCACATACATATTTATAGGGTTAAAGTTCAAAGAATGAAAAGCTAATTACCTGACATTTTATTTTAAATTATTATGTTTTCATACTAGTAAAACCTGTGATACTACATGTGCTGATAATAGAATGCAACGGGCGCAGAATGAGAAATAAATTATGCTGTAAAAATTCCATTATTATCATGCTAAAGTGTTTTGCTCCACATATATTTACAAGTTATGTATAATCTACCGTTTTAATCAGTATAATGCATCAACATACCCTGTAATTCTAATTATCGTGTCAATGCTCTTACCTCACATTAGTTTGAATCATTACATCTATTGTGTTATTTTCGATGTAGAATTCTCTACCTATTACTACTTGTACTATTTGTAATTATATTAAGCATGATATTATAAGCATTCAGCTAATACAAGAATTTATACCATTTTACATACATATGTATATGTGGTATTGTACTTGTATCTCCATTTTATTTCATGTTATCATTTCTATCACCATGATCAGCAGAAGCAACAAAAGCAAGCAAGACACTCAACTAGTAAAATCCAATGTAACGAAAATGCCATTATTATTATGATCACCTCAAAAAGAGACTCATCAAAACCAAACTCACGCAGCAATCAGCCAACCCACCAGACAATCTTTGTTTCCCACTAAATACAAGTGCAACAACAAACACAGAATCGAAAGAACACAACCATTTAAAAAGATACGTGGGGGTACATTCTTCTGATGTTACTGAAATGACTGACTGATTGAACTAAAACCTTACTACTTAGTACATTTTTAACGAATGATGAAATCTTAATTCTCATTCTTACACGCCACTTTTGCTGCCGTTTGTTTGCAGCTAAAAACGCTTGCTGGTGTGACCAATACATAGTCACAATGTAAATACCTACCCTACTGCACACACTGCTAACATGATGATCAACATCGCCATCATCATCGCCACCAGAGTATAGTGCTGACTTGCTTTGTTCGATGATTCTCAGATTTCAACAGTTTTACGAGCACTTCACTTGCCTTTGAGCGGTGTTTTATTCATCACTAGACTCTCCTCTCTTCTTCACATCTCTCTTTTCTCGCTGCTGCTGCTATTTGGTTGCTGGTTGATCCTCTCTATTAGCTATATAATATACCGTAAAGCTATAAACGCCATGGAAGGAGGCAGCGTGAATACAAAAGCATTATATAAAATCTTTTTACTATTTGTGTGTACACGTTTGGTTTAACCAAAAAAGAAAAACAGACATTATTATGCCTATTTAAGCACACAACAATTTCTGAAAAAGAGTTTTTTATTACAGGGTTTTCTAAATGATCTACCCACAGATTCCATGTTCTTTTGTTACAGGTAAATGCTAGGTGAATTCATGATTGAAATTTTCCACTGTTGCCAGTATTTATTGATCTTTGAAATTTAAAACATTTATGTTCTCTCAACCAGATTTCATAATTGCAATCACTATATTTTCAAGCAAGATTGGAGGTTGTTACAAGCAAAATATTGTTAGAAATACAAAATAGCATTTATAAAAAATCTACAGAAAAAACAACAAATGCAAGATTCGAGACAAAACCAGCTCATTTAAAAGCAGGAATCATATTTACACGCTCCTTATAAACTCATAAATTGTTATTGATGATTAATTTATTACAATTAGGCTTATGTGCAAATTCTAAAATATGAAAAAGGAGAAAAATATTTGGGTAAAGCGTCAGGTTAAAAATGATTGTTTTCTCCAAAACCCAAAGAATTCATCATAAAGCCCATTTATCACAACGAAAAAAACTGTGGGCTCTTTTTGATGACCTTTCCAGCGAAAGTAGAACAACGGTGTATAGGGGAATCTTTGCTGCATCACCTTTCTCCTTGCATTGTACATCCAAGTAGTTATCCTGTTACTTGAGTTATGTAAACTCAAGCTAGGCTTCCTTCACTTTCACTTCCTCGTATTCGGGCTGATTCCGGAGAAGAAGCCCTTCAATATATATATTATTTATTTTCCGTAATTTTTACAACCACACAGTAGTCATCGTATATGAAAGGGATATACATAAGAGAAACTGTGAATTTACAAGATTCACGCTAAACTCCCATGTGTCATGCTCACACACTCCTCATTCTTCTCCGATTTTCCAGTCAACCTCTTTTAAGCACCAGCGCTACTGAGCCAACAACCATACCTAACTAACTAGTCTAGCTGCCTACTACTTTCCCCGAAATAAGCCTTTCTAGAAAAAACAACGTATCCCTTGACTTTCTTCCACCATTCACCAGCACAGCATAATATAGCCTGAGCGTGTGTGCGTGGCTCACTGCTACCTACATAAATACAACACACACATTTAATTCATTCCATGTGTCCTTATTTTCCCTTTACTCCTTCTTCTTTTTCTCGTGGCAGCAAACCAATTGCAAAACTCTACGAGGAAAAGAGAAAGCAGAGCACACAAGGCATGAATAAAGTTACCAGCAAGAGAAATTCAATTTCCAGCAGCGGAGTATATAAAGAACACTGGGAGACAGAAAACAGGCGTTTTATATGCCTAGCCAACAGCATGCCTGCCTTTCCTCGCATGATGCTTTAGAAGTACAAAAAGGAGAAAAAGCGAGCCACCATGCATACCACCGTCACGGCCGCCAAGAGAAATGGAATGATAAATACGGTGTGATGCATGAATACATTTTATATGCGTATTGTACATCAGTTGGTAATATGCGTATTTTTTTTAGCAAATAGCATATAAAACTGTATGTTTATATACCAATGAACCCAGTGAGATAACAGAAACACTATCTATTTTTTTCTCCGACTCTCTTTCCCCTGTTATTATTTTTGCTACGTTTGTGTGGGTTGCTTGCCTATTTGTACGGCTGATGGTGATGACGATGATTGTCCATACATGTTGTGTAGGTACTAGTTTTTCTTTACTGTAAAGTGAAGTCATCCTTTTCTAGCAGAGAAAATAAGATCATTACAGTTACATGCTTATGAAATAAATGGAACTTGTGTTATACGTGCAGCTTTGTGCTGATTTTAGCAAGGAAAAGAATAAAAGGTTTCAGTGCACTGTGCTATTTCCTTTTCTTTCTTGTAGTTGTAGTAGGCGTGCTTCTATACAGTTACAGCACACGCTTCCACTGCCGCCACTGTGCAGTGTCATTCTAGAAGACTTAATGGAAAAAGGAAATCCAGTAATTACACTACGTATCAGCCAATTCTCCAACTCTGTTTTCTCTCCTGCTGCTCAATCACAGGCAAGCGAGGCAAGACATTTTTTGTGTTACTTTGTTACATTTTTACAACGAAAAATTGGGCAAGGCTTCTAAAAGTCCTGCTATGTGGTACACATATTTAGTAACAGCATTCTGCTACACGATATTACATACTTAGTTTTTTGCTCGTTTTCGCTTGATTTTATTTTGCTTCTGCTGTAGTGTATATATACATATGATTTTTGTGAATTCACTCTGCTAAAATGTTTTTGTTGCTGCAAGGACACGTTAAAGAAGCATTAGAGAATATATAGTATTTTTTCATTGATCTACATGTTTATGTTGACTTTATGCCTCATTTTCTGCGCTTTATTACAAGTAGAGCAAATCACTTTGCTGACATTTTTCGGTTTGTGTGCAATTCGCCTTTTACCTTGGCCAAGTAACATTTTTGTAGTGAACCATCATCCCAAAACGTCATCACCGTCACCACAAAGATGCACCCTACTCCGTGTTACATCAAAGGAGCTAAACACGACACATCTCAGTATTGATAAGCATCAAGAAAATGGCGGTGGTGAGGATATGTTCGGGAAAGAATCCTTCATTTCATGGCAAAATGAAATTGAATTGAGGATATAACATGCCACCAAAGAGTAGTAACATTCGAACCATGCGAGCATCAACATAAAAGTGGCATATAGAATATTGGCTGTAGGCTACAATGTACTTTGCACAAAAAAATATATTCTGATCATACTAACATTTATCGGGTATAAAATACGGTCAGGTCGAAACAATTTATTTTACGTAAGGAAAGGGGAGAGAAATGATACATGCCACAAGGGAATATCCAATATGGATATGGCACTCGCTCTGCCGACACAAACTGCCTGCTGCCGTCTGCAGTAGGCATAGATTTTGCAGTGGAAGTGAGGGAGCTTTTTCCTCTATACACATTTTTATGGTTGTTTGGTTGGATTTTCTTTGCTCATCAAACTAAGCAGTTGCCCAAATGCATCAACAATATTATTAAAATTGTAATGTAATGTGAATCCAAAGTTGAAAGTAAAATAAAAGTACGAATAAAACTTTTTTTGTTGAAAATCAAGTATGCAACACAAAGAAAACGAAACTTGGGGTATATAATAACAATGCAAATGTACGTAAAATGTGTAATATGAAATGTCTCTGAGCATGTTTACCTATGCAAAAAAATAATCTAGGATAAACTTTTCAGAAAAAAGGGTAGAGACAAAAAAGTGGATACCTTTCAGTTTTTAGTGAGTAGTTTTGATAACATGTTTGTGTTGCTGCCGCTAGTAAGTGTGCAAAAAGACCAACTTACCAACAGGGACAATAATAATAGTATAGAAACAGGATATAAAAATGTTTGTTCGTGTACGAAAAAAGCATCTGTGAGTTGCGGTTCTCTTTTTAAGAGTTTTTTCTCGACACCTCTCTTTTGCATGCTTAGAATTTGGCTTAAACCGTTTGTCAAAAAAACCAAACTTTTTAACGTGGTTTCCTTATAATATTATAGTTTCTTTATTTCGTCAGCCGTGTGTATTATGGTAGCTGTGTAAAAATGCAAAAAGCGCAAAACAGAAGACCATTTGGTTCATTTCATGTCGGGTCGAGTTTGAGTGAGTAAGACAGTAACAACACTACTGGTATAAATGCCAAAAGCTGTGGTGGTATCAAAAGTAATAGAAATGTGATGTGAATGCAGTATCATTGAAATCTCTATGAGAAGAGAAGAAAAGGAACCCCCAAAAATCCAAAATCCAACAACTCACTATAAAACTAAAAGTACCACCGAACCAACCAACTTTTTTTGCTGCTCCTTCAGCCTGAAAACGCTGCTCAGATAATAATAACATGACAAGCAAAGCTGAAACTCTTCAGGTTCAGCCTGCTTTTGATCTGGTACATATTTCTCTTTCTCGGTATGCCTTCTCCGTCACTATAGATCACACTTATAATAACATATAAAGCAGCTTCACAGCTTTCATAGCCTGCAAAACCCACTAGATACTACTCAAAATGTGGAAAAGGTGTACTTTTTTACAAAAAAAAAACAGAAATCATACCACCTCTCTGGGAAAACGACGATGATAATGATGATGATGACGATGAAGAAGACCGTTCTCGCTTTCTATCCGAGGCACAATGAAACTGACATGACAAGCAATATTACACAGATGTACACAAGACCGAAAACGAAAAACTAGTAACCTGTAAAGCAAAGAGAGTGAGTTTGTCTAGATCCATCCTTGCTCGCCTGTCGCTTATTTTCTTTCCCCTCTATATAAAACTATTACTTCATTCCAATCCAACAAAAAGTGGTGTACCCCACACACGGCACGATGAAAGTATACCCCATCGTCAGAGAGAGAAAAAAAAAGTATACCCACCGTTTGCAAGCTCAAGCAAAAATTTGTGGCATGAAAAAAGAGTTCAGTTACTTTGTTCTCCTCGTGCACATCCTTGCCAAGGTAGTCGATAAGAATGGATTTGTGTGTAGTTGTACTTGTAGTAGGAGCAACGGAGAGGAAAAGTATACCTCCCCAAAAAAGCTGACTGACTGACTGTTTTGCCTTACTTTTTCCCAACAAAATTCCGTACATCCACCAGAAGCAAGTTGAAGAAGACCAACAAAATCTTCCCATTCTTTGAGCTGGCTGTTAAAGAGCCCCAAACAGAAAAATAGCATTAGAGTCCAAGTTTACCCCTGATGTCTGCTGAGTTGTTTGTTTGCCTCGGTGTGTGTGCATACTCATTCTCGCTGAGAATCAGACCTTTTCTCATCTGTTCCCAGAACATTCAACTTCAGTGTCGGCTCAGACTTTGCACAGGGAGGACATGCCGTCCGTTTGCTCTGTGAATTTTACTCGACTTGTTGTGTCTGTGAACGTTGTTCGTAGTGAACTTGAACACAAGCAAGCTTTAAGCATAAAAGACTCCACACACACATTGTAAAACTTATATACTTGATCTGTCAAATGCAAAAAATAATCATCATCAACTTACCACAACCGTAAACGTGAGTGAGTTGCATTATTATTTTCGCAGCAGCAACGCATTGTTGTCAGTTGTCATTGTGCTGTACTGTTACAATAAATTGTTTTGGACGAATTTTGTCGATAGTGGATTGTTAGTTAACACAGAGTGATAGTGCATAAAACAAAAAACTGACTTTTTTGCACTTTGGTGTTTTGTGCTATTGACATGTGTGCAACAAGCCAAAAACGTATAAAATAGCAATATATTTAAAAAATATTATTGACCCACCACATAAAAAAGCAACAGTCTATAAAGAAAAACAGCATCAAAGTGAATTTGGTGAGAGGATAAAAATATGTTATGATGACGATAAATAATAGTAAGTGAATACATTACAATTTTAAGAAGAAAACACAAGAGGCTTCTCCAACTTGGATTACCATTATTATATTATCATTACGGTTCTTTAAACAAAGTGAGTCCTCCTTGTAGTACTGCTTCACGCTAGACAGAAAGAGTGTGTGGTGAAGTTGGATTTTGTTGTTGTGTAAACTTGTAATCATTACCATCATCATCAAATTGCACTGCAATTTGTCAGTAAAACGATCCATCAAAAAGAATCTTACTTTTCCTTGTGTTGTCAGAGCCGAAAACAATGTGCAAAGTGAGCCGTGTGTATTTAAACGTATAAAACACACTGTGTGCAAAGTCACTGTGAATACATAATCAAATCACACAACTTTTTTTGAATTAAAAACCAAACATTTTCAGACTGTTTTGTGCGCAATATATAATTGTGTTCGCCTCATTTAGCAAAAAATCTTTCTCTTGGATAAAATATTTGGATCTTGAATAAAGTGGTAAATACTTGTGTTTATACATTCCTTTGCTTGAAAAGAATTTTTATGAGGATTAAAGCTTAAGATTGGCATCAAGTACATATTTTTTTAGTTGGGACGACATGCAATGCATAAAAAATTGAAAAGTAGGTAGATAGATAAGCAATGGCAGGAAAATTACAGGAGTCTCTTTTCTGTACGTATAGCATTATGCCAGCAAGTGTTTTTTGTCCTGTGAATGGTCGGTAAAGTTAACTCGTCCCCAGAGTTAAGCTGTCAGCTTATTGATGTGAAGGTTGGCAATCTTGATAAGATCATGAAAATGTAGGAATATATAATCTAGTGATGTGCCTCCCGCAAAAAAAAATCTTTTCGTTAGGTACATATATCATTGCATATATTGGTAAAAGCACATTAGGTACATACAAGAGGAAAAACGGTTTTTTGTCGAAATACCATTTCATTTCTTCAGCAATGCATAATAATAAATATGTCAGCTGCTGCTTGAGGAAAACGGAATAAAAAGAGGAAAAACATTTTGCCTGTTGTTGTTCTGCTTTCTTTATTCAAGAAAAAGGATTAACATTTTTTCCATGCAAAAGGTAAAAACAACAACACCATCATCATCATCAACAAAAAATAAAATTTTAGTAAATTCATTTTGCCAGAGAACTTCCTTCTCTTTTCCCGGCTCATTTTTTTTCGCTAGAACTTACGGTACAGCAACGGTGATGCTTTTAAGTAGTAGTATGAATATTACATATACTACAACCACTTTTGGCTGGTAGCGTTCTGGCGTTCGTCATCATCAACTTTTCAGATTCTAGTGAAAAAGCAGTAAACCACTGGTGTTTACTACTACACGCATGCATGAGTACTTACTCTTTACTACCATACTGTGTCCGTAATAATATTCGTGCACGTTTTTGCCTACGCTGCTAGTACACTCGCATCTCCCTTGTTAACATTTTAACTTATTTTTAAGTGCAGCGAAAAAGGCACTATAAAACTATGTAGAGAGACATAATAAATATAAATGCTCACCAAGAGAAAAAAAACCACGACTGTTGTGAAGTTGTGATATGATACAACCCTACTACCACCACCTTCCTCTTTGCATGCTGTATTGACAGACCAGCTTTCTTTACCTTCTTTGAAGCTGCTAGAAAGAAGCCAGGAGAGCAAACTTACCTAGTCACTCGCCGCACTTCATGCATGCATGGCATGTAGTCATCATAATGCAATCCGTCTTTAAAGTTCTTTGAACTTGAAAATACATGTATATATCATTGTTGCAAGAGAGGTGCATGTTTTGTTCTGTTTTAGTATGTTCACTCGTCTTCTTAAAAGAATGAAATGTGTACGCGCTGGTCCTCCTGGTAAAATAAGTGCCCCTTCTTCTTTTTTCATTGAGACACATCACATCTGTTTCTTCTGGGAAAAAAATTATTATGGAGTATAGTGTTTCTCTGTTGATGAAATTGATGTTATTTTTCGCGGTGATATACACAAAGACAGCAGGTTGGCTCTGGTTGTGTGAGATTTTAGAAGGTAACTCAAGGTAATAAATTTATACAAGAACCGCATGATGCATAATATAAAAAAGTTTTTTTCTTATAAGAGGATACAATAAATAAGCATCCTATTCATGGCGACCAATTTGCCATTTACTAAGGTTTTAAATGAATGCAGTAGGTACAGTTGGAATAAATAAATACGCGCAAATATTATTATATAGGAAGTCAGTAGGTAGATAAAAAGGTGTTGGCTCTAAAAAGTCCCGTGCGTGCGGTGGACCCAATGGGTGTTACATTATTGTCTCTTTGCCTGGGTGTAGATAGATTGTTCAAGTGGAATAATAATGAATGGATGAGTGACAGATTCTTTCCTTTTGTGGCTGCACTATTTTTATGTCATCATCATCATTTTGTCGTGTACTACTCATCCTCTTTGAATTAGAAAAGTATCCTTTCTAGAAAGATTACCGTTGCAGTAAATAAAAGTCAAAGACTATGTGTGTAGGAAAGTGCTTTTTCATTCAGTAAAACTTTTACGCGTAGTTGTCGCAAAAGGTGTATCATAATGTCGGCTTGACAAGTTCCCTTTAACTCGCACAACTAATTATTCTTTTGTCATTTTGATTAACAAACAACACGAAACAATTCATAATGACTAGGACAATCTTGATGTGATGATAGTACAAAACTTGTACAGCTTCTGCTCATGTTGCTGATGATAATGACTACGATGATTTGATAATGAGACTGAGAATACAAGTTGAAGGAAGAAGGCTGAAAATTAGCAAAAATAGTGAAAGTTTGTCACGACACCATCTTCAGTCCTTCTCAATCTCAACATTATCGTTTTGCCATCATTCCCCTTGTAATCTATAAAAACAATACCATCAGTATAAAATTCTTTTGATAAAATTCGTAAAATATAAATAGGTACACTATCAACTATACAGAAAACAATTTGTAAGAAAAGAAGAAGTGAGCGTCAAAAGAGCAAAGTTAGCTTGAGCGACAGGCAATACTATAGATGAATAAAATATTAGCCATCCTTTAATATGTCAGTCAACCCATTAAAGCGTTGAGGTGCTTTAAGTTTTTCCCCTTTTGTCTTTTCAACTCTGCCTTCAAGCAAGTATACAACAGCAGCAAAGTTATTTATCACAAGGTAGTATCAAGTTATTGACCCTGTTTATAAAGTGTGACGAAAAGTTACATAGATAATTTTTAATAATTATTAGCCACCACCACAATATATATATATGTGTGTCGATGTTATCTATAATGGAGTTGCATGTGTATGGCTTATTATAGTTTACTACGCTCCACTACTACGGTATCACTAGTACCGTAAATTTTTGACATGTCAGAAAATATGTATCCTTTCATACAAAGTGCAAACTCCATATTTAATGCATTTACAATAATGTGTGCAATATTGTTATCATATCAGTAAAAGTGTCAACTTTTTATAACACAATCCCAGTGAATTTCTTGTACAGATACAGTCACTTCATTTGATATTGTGACTGCATGTCAAAACGAATCCACCGAGTGAGTACGGCTCTTGTTTTAAGTCGTGTTGAGAGGTAGGCGTAAGCCCTTTTTTATACATGACATTATTGTTGAGTAAGCAACTTTATCTGAGCAAGAAAAAAAATGTTCTTCAAGTTGGTAAAGAATTTAGAACACAGAAAATAAATTGCTGGTGGTATGAATTTCATCCTTGTTTTCGTTGTCCCTTTGGCGTTTTTTCAATGTAGTGATTATAGCATATTTATTTCATTTATCAGATTGCGTGCTAACAAAATTTGCTTAAAAATCTCTCTTTTTATTGCTCTTATAATCCTTTTGAGAATGTATGCCTATCTAAAAGAAAAAAAAGTTAATCAGTCTTTAGGACCATTAAATTTGCAATGCCGCATCTCAAGATTCTCTCAAGTCTACGCCAAATAATATCTCTTTTCATGTGACAAAGTACGACACACAAGAACAAGAGGAGCATACTAACTTGTAACAAAAGTGAAACCTCATTCATCTTACCTACATTTTTTTCCTTCTCTGTCGCAATACACAATGCTTTATGAATATCTAGCGAGAAAAAATGACTATTTGTAACCTCAACCGTTACATGCAATATGCACACAATTATTAAAATTCCCACGAATTTTTCCATCAAATATGAAACAACGCTAGGGTTTAAATTAAAGTTTTACACAAATGACAAAAAAAATGAATCTGCAGCAATATAAATAATGCACAAAGAAGGTCTTGTATTTTATACAAGTAATGTAATATACTTTATACTTTAAACACACACCACTCGACGCAAGTTCTCAGACACACATGTACCGTTTATCCAAGCAAGATTTTGTTGTTGGTTCACCGATGAGAAACCTAATAAAACCCATCATTCAATCTACTTGCAAAAAATACTGAGAGAGATAGAGAATGCGTATTGCATATATTATAAATCTAGCATTTTATTATACTATCAGAGAACACACATGTAAGGTTCATCCTTGGTTTATTAGCATCCAACTTGAGCTTTTTATCAGTACACACGCATTTTTCTACACGGACGGAATGCTATCAAATGCTCAGAAAAGCGTTATATCATATTACCCATCCTCATCATCATCTCTGTGCTAACAAGATTGCATCCTGCTGCTGCTACAAGCTGCTGTTGATGATGATGATGACGCTGAGCGGAATGTAGCGTAAAATAAAAACTAGAGCTGTTTAGTGCTGTTACTGCTACAATTTGTGTACTATTACAATGCAAACTTTTCTCATTTAGAATGAATGGTAGAAATGTCAAATAAATGGTAAGTAAATATAGCATAGTATTTAAAGGAAAAGTGTAATACACGCAAAAAGGGCAACCGGAATCGGTTCATTTATTCCATTGAATGAAAAAAGACTAGCGACTCAAATCAACTCAAAGAGAACAAAACTGTGTCTTTAGTAATTTGCGCGAACCGTTCACCATACAAAAAGAAGCATTGCTCTGCGAATCTGCAAAAAAGAAAGATTTTTTTCTGCATTAGTCAGCACACTACTACTATAGTCAATAGTCATTCATTCGTTCATTCATCCACATCATTCACAAGCAGACATAAGAGTAGTTAGTGAACAGAGTGACCAGTGTTGCTAAAATGTATATACCTATAGGTGTTATATACCTAATAGGTATACAATATACATTTCTACATTACAGCCTGTTTGCTCAGCTAACACGAGAAATATCATTATGCAGTATAGAATGGCTAGTTGTGTAAACGTATTTTCCTTTTTCACTTGTTCAACTCAACTTGTGTGACTGGGAGAATTGAAGAAGTTTTCTGGTTAGCACTTTGATCGATTGCACACATTCCGTTTCATTCAACTTCCAAAGAATCTGATACATGCGTTCAGAAAGAGTTAGAGGCAAGAGAAAAGGCAGACCGAAAAGAGAAGCCGAACTTACCAAAAGGAGGGAGAGGGAGCAGGGCAACAACAACGGAAACAGACATCAAAATAAAGTGTGGCGGTGGTGGTGGTGGTGGTGTGTGTGTGGATGGAATGGAGGAAAGACGAAATAAATGAAAAGACGTTACCAGAATTACTACAAAAGTCATATGGGCCTGGTAGCAAACATGTAGTGACTACCGCTTGCTACAAAGGCGTGTAGAACGGATTGTAATCTCAATTTCCTCGCAGGCACATGTCAATTCTTATACCGTACAAAATGCTCTGTTAGGAATAACAAGTACAAGCAATCCAAAAGTAACGAACCAGACATATCAAATGTACCGCACTATATAACGTTATATGCTGTTAGATGTCTAATAGAATTAAAACGATGTAAAAATCCCTTTACATCTGCAAAATATCAAAATATTTATTCTATTTTTTCCTCCTGAGAAAAAAAACAATTACCTTAGATCTTTTTTGTTGGTTGCCCTTTTTAAATGTTAAAGGGGAACCTAAGACAATACAAATTACTTGATGGGGTGAACACACAAAGGTAAAAAAATAGATGTACTTTATCAATAATATAATATTAGTTTTTTAGACTCCCTCAAGTCGCAAACACAGTAGGAACAACACTGTACATAAATATAATGGCTCCTAAAATGGAGCCGTTAGTGTTGAATTAAAAAAGGATTTTACTATTATTCTTACTGCCATGTTACATTTGCAACAAACATGAAGCATTACAGTGCACGTACATATTGCATACAACGTGCCTAATAATCTGCGCATAAATCTTGGCACCAAAGAGAGAAATCACATTTTTGCGGATTACCAAGGCTATCTATGAAGGATCTCATTCTCTTCTGATTATATTTTTATACAATAACATTTTGGTTGGGTTGTAACTTACAAGTTGGTATATGAGGCTCATATTATGAGCAAAAGGAGATATAGAAATGATCATCATAAACACTCTCTGCTCATATTTTTTGTACTCTTGATGATGATGATGATGGTTTGGTTGGTGTAGAATTACTGAGGGTATATAACTTGAGCTTGATTGTAACTAACTTGTGCTGGGTTCTGTGCTCTTTGCCAGTAGTAAATTGTAAGTTGGTACGTGCAAGCATGTTGTAAGAATTATTATTATTACCTATCTCTCTCTTTCTTTCTGTTGGTGGCTGCCACTACATCATTACTTATATCCTGTGCATTGCTCCTTACTTAAATGTATATAGCTAGCATAAATGCTTATTTATAAAACCATGCGTAAAAGGAAGGGATCAACCAAACTACTACTACTTATTATCATGCTACTTTAGTTACTGCTTTTGTTTTCGACCTAAACCACACACCATCGCATCGTCGTCGTCTGCATTAAAAGGCTCGCCTCATTCACAATGCAGTGTAACTGTAACAAAATGTTCTAGTAACCACACGCAGAGTACTTAGAATGAACTAAAATGCATCAGTATGTATGGTCAATTCAATCAGGGCAGTTGGGATGCAATATTTTTTCTGTGTGACCACAAAAGAATGGCAAACTCAAGTAGCTTCCATCATCATAATTACTTCTAAGCTGTCAGCCATAATTGATATTCATGATAACACTTAAATAACTGTACGCGCGGTAGCGTTTGCCATTCGTTTTTGCAATTAGCAGATTTTATAGCGTATCATCATTCTATGAGTATATATCCACTTACTAATAATAAGCTGATACGCGTGTTTATTTATGTAAAAATGTATGAATTACAACTTCCGTGATTTTTTATTCCAATGAAATATTTTTATTGATTAAAAAGTAGCTGTATAATAAAATAAATAGTACGATGCGATGTAATGCGGTCATCAGTCATCAAGTGAAGCAAAAGGTTTACTTATTAGTTATTAACAATCATGTGAAAATGCTTGTCAATGTAGGTAGGAATTTGACAACTTATATGCCATGAACAGCTTACAAATTCAAAACTACTTCTTTATATGCGCAGTATTATCATCATCAACAACCCAACTTATTATTGCAATATCTGTCATACACAAACAGTTGTACACTGCGCAGTCGTGATCCTCATTAATTGCATGTGCATTTGAATTAAACTTGGAAAAATCGTCTGTGTGAAATCTGTTTTCACGACTTTATCGAATGATTGAAGGATGAACATTTTTGGGTGAAGTCGTTTTGCTGCTGTGTGTGCTACAAAATAACGATAAAACATCATGCGACTCATTATGGCACAGCAAGACAAGTCCATTTCATTTTAAAAATCAAACATTCTAAAATTATCCTTTTTACATATTCCGTTCACATATTTGTAATTTAAACGAACAAATAAATGCATACAAGCCAGAATAAAACAAAAAACTTTCCTTTCTAAACGGCATATAATTGCGTATAAATTTATTTTTCAAGAATTTTACAATTTTTTAGGGAGACATGATAACATGATATAATTTTTAAATGTAGTATATGGCTTTATTATAAAATTAGCATATAATTATTCAAATTGGTGTATTGCGCCTGATCAATTATTTCATAACTTGTTGAGAATTCTTAATAATGTTACATTTCGCAACGCTATACATTGCATGATTATGTTACTGTTTACAGAAGAGCATTTGGTTTTTGTACCTGCTGTGGCATGTATAATTTTATAATATTGACAAAATTCATAAAATGTAAGCGTATCCTATCATCTCTATATATTTTATCCTCAGTTTGAGCAGAGACATGGATAAAAAAAGTGTTTTAATATGATGACGTCAATCAGCCCGCTTGGCTAAATAACTCTGCGTTTATGTATTATCCACACAAAAACCTAAATATATCTACACATACCGACGACAGCAGATAATAATAAAAAGACTAAAACATGAAAGTTCAGACACGAAACCACACACACAAGTTCAGCAAACACAAAAAACACACAATATTGACTCCATTAGCACACTTTATATCAAATGGTTTGTGTTTAGTGTTTACACTAAGCACGAAACGAAACAGACCTGCCATTTCATGTCGATGTGAAGAGGATATACCATATCTAAAAACTGAAACATTAAATCATCATTATCATTGGCTCGATTTGATTTCGATTCTTTTCCAAAGTCAAAGTGGAAGCTTGAAAAGTGCAACTTTCCTATCTCAAAAGAGTAGGTACCACAATATACCTACTAGTACACGGGTACAAGAGGCGATCAGTTTAGAGGTGTAATGGTGTTGAAGACGTAAATGATTTTAAAATGCAAAACATCACATAAAATCCTAAAGAGTGCCACTAAAAGATCCCATAATCCCAACAGCTCTATGAAATGCAACATGCCTGTTTGTTTCGTATTATGACTTCAACAATCCTTTTCACAGGCACTGCTAATATACCCCATTTTTTGCCCAAGTGAAAATAATTGCCGTAAATTCTATTGTGTGGTGATTTTCCTTTGTTGTAATTCTACACACACGACGCGTCCTCTTCGTCATCAGAATGCCCTGAACGTACACACAGAGAGCATAAAAGAGACGCGTATCACATTGCAAGTTTTGCTTGTGTGTGTGCTTGCTAGTGTTGCCAGTACACTTTTATTGGTGTGGCATTGCCGTGAACAAAAAAAATTGTTAAATTAGATCCGGTTCTTTGTACAGTCTTTCCTTTTCGTAAATTTAATACTTACATGCATTTCAAAAATATGTTGTATGTAGACATCCTGCATTGTTGACAGTCAGTAAGGGAGCAAGTGTTTTATCCACAGAGATGAGAGCTAGTAATCATCTGCCGAATTTTTTTATTCGCACGGACACAAAAAAGTACAGTAAATACAGAAGCATTTTTTAGATAAGTGCGTAGGCTCGTTTTTCACACGGAATTTTTGCGTAAATTGTATGTATAAACTTTTGACTCTTGCACGGCATTCTTTTACACCTTTATCATCCCTTTTATCTGGCTTCTGTTGCTCCCACCTCAAATGGGATGTTTATCTCAGTGCATGGGGAATAACATGGTGTAAAAAGGAAACAAAGTTGCCTTATTGGATTTTATGATTTTTTCTTCAAAATAACAAAAATCCTTTCAACTTGTCAAATCACGAAAAGAGACTAACATCGTGAATATTAGGGAACAATAAAAAAGTTCAATGCAGTTTAGCAACCTTTTTTGCTTCTGCTGATCTTTCTCTCTCTCTAAAATACATATTTTATGGGCGCGTGTGATTGCGCACGGCACAAAAAGTAAGGATTCATGTTTATTCATACATTTCTACAAGGGTTCATCTCTCAACAAAAAAGGAAAAGCTCTCCATTAGATTAAGTATATACACACAACAAACATAATAATAATAATCGTCATAAAAATACCTTGCCTCGTATCATCATAAAAACTTTGCTACATCTCTATATATACAAAACAATCTTGCTTGCTTCCCTACAAAGTGCAGTGTGGATTATGTGATTTTACGGTGCCTCACACTCTGACTGACTTGGCTTGTTCCATTCCAACACCAAGAGCATTACCATTTCTGACGAGCTGCTGCTGATGTAGCTGCTTTACTTGTCAAAATCAAATCGTGCCACTTTTACTGTCATCGTAAGTTAGTCAGTGAGACTGAAAAGTACACTAAAACGTGCTTATAGGCGCATCAGGATTTGTTGCAGCAAACACAGATAGGTTTACTTCTACCTGACGGATTGTTAGAGAAGAAATGAAAAAAAAATGTTTTGGGGATACGTGCATACCTATACAAATGTATACTTTGTTCTCAAAATTCTCTACCTTTTTCCCTTTTTCTATTTTCATAATATTCAATAATATCATAACGCATTGTGTGTAGAGGTACATAATGTGCACCTTGTCGTAGCAATGCATCCGCTTGTCAAACTACCACCATTCACTTTGAGCTGATGATGACGTATCAGTCAACTCTAAAAAAAAGTCGTGTTCTCTGTTCTCTTACTGAGGCGTACATGACACATTAGGAGCACATGATCATCATAACATGGTAAAACATTTTGAAAAGACGAGGAGAAGAAAACCAAGAGAGTTTAGTATAAGTATCATCATCAACACCGTAACGATAGGATGCAATGGCATCATCACATCGCCAACATCATCATCTTCATCATCATCACCGCACTTTTGGGGACCATAACCCGAGTGTAGCGTTATTTGCTGCACAACACATTTTTTAGGTTTTCTTGTTGGTGATTGTGCACTTTACAGACACATAATACAGTTTATTCAACAGTCAAAAATGTATAGCAACTTGAATAAAACGTACAGAGTAACAATAATAAAAAGAGACAAAAAGAGACTCCTTTGTGCATTCTTTATAGAATGTTCTAACTGTATTTTACATTATATGCATGATGCACACCGCGCACACACACATTAAATTATTATTATGCACTCTCGGCATCATTCTCGACATTTTCTAATACCACTTACTGCACTAGAGACAAGTGAGAAAGAAAAATATTGCCATTTTGCTATTGTCGTGTACAATTTAGAAAGTTAATATTTTCTGCTTTATTTCTTTTGTGATACACAGAGATCATCATCAAGTCGATCGTCAACATCATTACCAGAGCAGAGCAGAATACATAGGAAGAGAGTCAACCAATAGACCACCACATACCATTTTCGTTGATAGTCAAAGAAGAAAAATATATATTTTTGGAATACACAAACAAAAAACGTTGTCATCATCATTAATATCAATACCATTTTATATTAAGTTTCATGTCTTGAAAAACTACAAAGGAGCAGGAAACTAGTAAACCAATACGTTTCTCTCGCGGAAAGAGGAAAAATAATAAGTATCTACATTACTTTTAGAGAAGCAGCATCAAGCCAACAAAATAATAATTCAACATCCGCTCTCCTCTTCTTCCCCACTTTACTGAAGAAGTTTCAACCAAAAAACATCAGAAAAATCCCGCACACACACGCAAAGCAGTATAAAAAATATTTCGGATCCCTCTTTTTCTTTTTCCCCACTTTTTTTTGCCTGCCTTGCTTGAATTGTTTGGATCATTTCTGTCTCCTTCTCGCGTATCACCACCACAAGAAGGAAAAACCAAAAGAACGAAAAGAAACCAAGTAGCTAGAGCAAGCGAGCAGCACATGTCAACTTGAAAAGAGCAGAAAAAGAGAAGAAGAAAATCCTAAAAAGCCATCCAAAGAGAGAAAAGAAAGGATTCACACACATCTGATGATTCTGGACAGATTCCAGCCACATATAAAAAGGGTGAAAAAACCGAGCTTCTCCTTATAGTTGTTACACTGCATTTTTATATGCCTCCACACGCGTGTGTCTCCACTTTCAACAAAGTTTGATATGTGTGCTATATAGCTCAAGCATGAAAACATTACAATAATGGTGGTGTGGCGGAATCATGCCAAAAAAGTATCTCTTTGGTAGAAGTTTTTTTTTCGTCTGTGCGGTGCCTACACACTTACTATATAAAACTGCTGCTGTGCTGTGTGAAAAATTGAGTTGAAGAGTTGATGATACACATCACATCACCAACAACACAAGCAAAAATCCAAATGTGCTTTTTGTTCATAGTACTTTTTAAGCCTCTGTACAATATATTTATATACACTTCTTCTTTTGGTCTTGTGTCTTCGTGACTGTGACTGCTGTTGAGTTGTAACGAGTGAATGAAGAGAGGATTGAGACTGTAATGCAATATTGTATTGATATATTACACAAGAATAACTGCAAATCCCACCACCACCACAATCATCATCAGTACAACTAATAGTAATAATCATAAAACAGTGAACAGAAGATAAAAAACGAAGAAAACCCAAGTTTTTTGTTGTTGTACGGGTGGTATATACACAATTATTATTGGCATTGCTTGTTTGTTGGATGATATTACTTGCTCGTTCGGAGAATCACTACTGCCTGCTAACAAACAAGACAACTCGACTGGTATCATCATCATCGTGATCATCCCATCTTTTTTATAAGGAGTATACCAGCAAATCTTTAGACTTATAAAAACTTGATATTATACATTCATCGGTTTCAAACGAAAAGACGATCATATCAACATACAGTCATCATCATCGTCGTGTCGTGCTGTTGTAATACTTATAAATATCGAGTTAATGTGCAATTCCCTTTTAGGTTATTGCCAGCCACTTGACACAATTCAAAGAAAAAGACAGCAGTTCAATAATAAGACTACTACGTACAATCTATAGTTTTTTTTCTTATTTTTTCCCGAATCAGATTTTTCTTTACCACCGCCATTGTCGTCGTCGCTTTTTTATCTGGCTCCGTTTCAGTAGAGTTCAAGTGGAATTTTTTGTGCTTATTATGTTCGTTTCCTCTGTTGCGAGCCTTTTTGAACAGTATATCTCAAACAACGGAATATTACCACCGATCTGTTTTTGCCATACCAAAGTTTTGGTTTAAATGGTGACAAAAAAGACGAATAAAGAAGTAAGCCCATTATCATGATAATGCAGTTTTTTCAGCAGCTCACTTTTTTGGCTGCTGCAGTTGTTCCCTATAAAATATAATGATAATGTGCAAGCGCACTAAACAACAACAACAAACTGAGAAGAAGAACAAGTGACGCGGTGCGAAGGAAGATAGAAAAACGAAAATATATTCCGCAAAGTAAATATTCAAAAAGTCAGAGAGACAGCAGAAAAAAAGGAATCCTCATGTGATTTGTAAACTATTAAAAATATTCCACACATTTTACGTGTACTTTTTCGTAGAGTACTTTTTTATTCAATAGTCATTCATTCACTCAGCCATTCATGATGTCTTCAAGTGTTTGTGGCTTGTCCTCCACGGCCTCCATTTTTGGGGGCCTTTGTTCCGGCAACAACCGACGACCCTCCATGTTTACAGCAAAGTACAGACTCCGGGAGGAGCGGAAAAAGGTAATGGCCACATATAGTTTTGCATAATAGCTTCCTATTCTTTAGAATTACTACTACTACATTATTATACATACGCTTTATATTTATAAAAGTATATATATATGTCCATATAAGCATATTTGACTGTCGGTCGGTACACAAAACGTAAGTATAATGCACATCAAACATGCAAACATTTTATCCTTTGAATAGAGCGTAGAGCAGAAAAGAAAGAATAGAAGGCTCTGATGTTTTAGTATGTCGTCTTTGGCTGAGCTGTGTACATATTTTAATGATTCATGCTAGCTTATGCCTCTCATCCGCTGTAGTTAGCAGCTCTTTATTTCCGATGTACCTACTCATTGCCTTTTTCATGCAACCCAGAGACTATTTTTCTTTGGTTGGACAACTTTTCTTTTCAACCATTTTACCGAGCAGAAAAGAGAGAGGTGTTATTCAGTTGATAAAATGAAAAACGCACATAAAATGGAATACGGAACATCTCATTTTTCAATGGATTATGGTTCAGTCAACTGCATTAATTTGAGAAAACTCGTCTCCTTCTTACGCTCACCTTCTTTTTTTCTTTGCATGTAGTTAAAACCGGGCCGTTGTGCTTTTGCTACTGCTTTGCCTTTCATTATAATATTGCACGACAGTGTTGTATATAGGGATTAACATTTGCTCGTAATGATTCGTGTGATTTTTCTTTTTTTACATACATATTTTCAAAGAAATATTATGATGTGGTTATGTGCAGCATATTTTTAATATATCTGTGCACTCCATAACTCATTAGGCGTATGACTAGACGTTGCTCGTTTGACGTTTTAAAGCCTTCCTGCTGCACAACAACATTATCTTGTTATTTTACAGTGACGGCAAAACTTGGGCTGCACAAAATCGTTTATGAAAAGTTTTTTTCAGTGTGGAGCCTTCTAGAGTAGCACCTCCACATCATTCTCCAAATAATATAAGGGAGGGCTATGTAACAAAACACGAGAGCAATGCACTTTTCATTCCTTTCGTTTTTTATATTATTTGTGTAAAAACAGTTTAGTACATTCTTTTTACATTCCTTACTTGTTATATAAACTACGCAATAAAAAAATATGTGCATATAATGAGGATAGAGAACTCAATACATTAGCACATGGCTTATTATGATGATGATAAAGTAAAAAACAAATAATATATCACCTTTTCATGATGATGTAAAGCGCTAGAAAAACGCGTATTTTCAAGCACGTATGACTTTTGAGTGCATAACTGATAGATTTACACACACTGAGCCAAGCCGTTAAAAATGTCGTTTGGTTTTGTAAATGCCTTTATCATTGCTTCTCTTGAAAAGGTTTAGTGTAGTGAATGTAGTGAAACGAAACAAGTGTATACTGCAAAGCACGCAAGTATTTTTTTCAACTTAAACGTTTGTTAAACTGACTTCAGCCAACCGCAGCCTAACACACTTTGTATACAAATCATTCAAGGAATTTCCTTGAGAGACAACGATATGTCATAAAATACTGTAATCATCATATCATCAAGAAAAAATGTCTTTTCTTCTGAATCCATCCACTTTTTCAAGTGGCTCTATTCAAATCCCAAACTAACTGCTGCAAGTCCGACATTTCTTTTTCTTTACACATATTTTACAAACATTTTCAATGTGTTTTACATAATCATCATCATTATCATTTTCATCGCCATAATCCTTCTTATAAGCAATCCCACTTACCTCCATCGATGATAAAAACAAGCTTTAGTGTGTATGGAAGCCAAGAAAAACGTCTTTCCTATTTATCATTCAACTCTATAAAAAATTTCCTCCTTTTTGGCCTACATAAAAAAGGTGGTTTGGCAAAGCATTTGTTGGTTAAACTTGTAACAAGTTCCGTATGTTGTTGCATAATAAAAATTACACTCTCAGATTGGCGTAAAAACTGAAGGAAAGTACAAGAAAAAAAATAAGTTTTTTATGCCTGCATAGCATAGTCATATGAAAAGACGTAAAAAGCGATGATACATGGTAGTGCAAACACAAAGGAAAGAACAAAGTAGTTTTCTTCTGAGAAAAAGTGAATCTGTTCATCATCTGTACACACTCAGAGAAATTATACGAGTGAAAAAGTAGAGAAGCGTAGCATCTTCATCATCATCATTGCCCCACTACATATCCACCACCATCAAGAATGAACACGAGAGAAAAGATGAAGCAAAAAGGAGAGCGAGGGAGAAATGGGGAAAGAGATTAAGATTAAGCTTAAGAAAGAACCTCTACTGCGTTTTTTGCCGTGTACGCATACACGGGCACTGCTAATACCATTCTGTCGTGTGTGGCACACGGAGGCAAGTAGTTGTAGTGGCGGTGATGGTATTATAACCACCGTCATCTTGCGTTGCCCTATACCCTTGAGCATGCTTTCCAGCTTGCTTCCTTTGCTCCCTTGTCGGGTTTTATTCCCCCGGAAAGCTGCAGGCTGCGGCAACAACCACTACTACCAGGGCACTACATGATACGTATAATATGTTGTAAAAGTGCTCTGCTTGGCTCTTTCCACACACACACAGGCTGACTACTAGAACTCCTTTATGATGATGATGATATTAAGATGATTCATATAAAAGGAAATGTCCTATACGGAAAAATAAGTTGGTATAGTGTAAGCCGCCACTACTACAAGTAGTAGTGGATAAATCTGGAACTTCTCTCTCGGGATTTCTCTTCAATTCACACCAAAATACAGCGCTGTACCTTCGTATTAGACAATCTGAATGCATACATAAGCCTAGTGCTGTGCTAAGCTAGCCCACCCTAGTTTTAATGGTTTTCTCTTTTGAAAAGTAACGAAGAAGGAAGGAGACATCATTTAGTGTTAAGTATTGAACCATACAGCTAATGGTATGTACATAAATATATATATGTACACCATCATTGCCTTTTGCCTGCTTGCAACTATCACCATTATTATTACTTCTTGATGGTACGCGTGTCATTTTCATGTCGTTCTTTCAGTGCCTGAAACAGATAGGAAGGGCAAATGGTGGCAATAACCAGTGAAATGTATTCACTTTAGGAGAAAAAATAAAAATGTGATAATTTTAAGAAATAAGTAGAATAAAACGTAAAAAGAACACAAGACGCGCAGCAAAGAATAAAAATGGGGAGTCGAGAAAGAGAGAGAAAAAACTTTTTTCTTGGAGATTTTTTTCCTTCCCAACTTTGTAGAGAAGTTGGGGAAAAAATGAAAAGGAGGAATTCATCTCCACTCACTCTCCTTCACTCAGCAAACACCACTGCCACCGCCACCAGATTTCTGGTTTTTATTTCTTGATGATGAAAATGGTGATATGTACTTTTGTGTAAGTTGCATTATATACACTATTACACCACTTTAGATTATCATGCACTCTTGTTATAGTTTGAACTTTTTCCTCCCTTCTAACTGAATTCTTGCTTTCGCTTTATTACACTTTTCTCAACACTCAACAATATAGAGGTAGACAGTTTACTTCCGGCACGTGACTGCTCAGAATAATATAATAAAAATGGTGTTGCTATCACTTGTATCGTGCATAATATTGATACATATCCGTACGGTAAAAGAAGGACTTATCAACACACAGCAGTCCGTCAAATCGGCAAATTGTATAAAAGGGAATTTGCAGATATTTGACTAGGCAAAAGATGTTTTCCGCGGAAAATCACTTGAAACACACAAAACAACAAAACACAGTTTTTTCGAGAGTTTGTGTTATCTGTACACTAAATATACTGTCTTTTTATACACTGTGCTTTTGCTATCCTTTCAAAAGACGAACATCAAAAAGAGCTGCAGCGCAACATAAAAAGTACATCAAATGTTACTTAAGAGATTACTCTTTTCTTGATCTGCTGATGCAGATCATCATGAACATCTCTGAATTCCAAACGCCATTTCATTATCTATCAGCAAGCTGATTTTTTTCTATCTCCCTCTGTTTTGCTTTTCTTGCTGCTATATCCCACTATGAGAGGGATCGCTTGAAAGGAAAATGCAAAAGATGAAATTATGACGAAGATAAAAAACTTCCCATTCGAAATTGGATGGGTAGGGCAATAACAGATAAAAGCTCTCGTACAAAAAAGTACGTATGGTTATATAACCCATCATCTCATCCTCCTGATTTTAATACGACATTCAGCATTATCATCATCCACTTTCCTCACAAAGTAAAACTGTGTGGAATACACGGTGAAACGATGTTTGCTTTACTGAATGCTCAAGTACCCGTGAAAAACTACAAAAAATACGTATCAAATGTCATAAAATAATGATAAATAAATAATTATTTCAATTTCGCTTACGTATGCAATAAGTTGGACCAAAATCATTTGATATTATGATCTGTAACACATATATATCAATATATAATTATCAGAGTGTAAGTTGAGTACGGAGTTGAAGAATTTTTTAAATGTCAAAAGAGTCAACTCTCGTCATCATAATCAGAAATATCAAGTTGTTTCTCTTGCTGAGCTGCTGTGCTGCAGCTCACGGGGATCGTGATGATGATGGAGAACTTCATGCACTGCTGACTGACTGACTGACAAGATGGATGAATATTTAATGCTGATTTTATAAGCAGAGCAATAATAAGGGCAAGAGTGGAAACAGGATTAAAATAGTGGATTATAATAATATGTTATTTTCAATCCCACACTCTCAACTTTACACTCACTTTCTTGTTCACTGTTTTGCTCTTAATACGCCCTGTTATCGCTTTTTTGTCAGTTCAACAGTTTCTTCTTCTGAGCAAAAGTATAAAAACCCCATATATTATGCGAAGAAGCTCAAGTTTTTTAAACCAAGCTTTTTCTTCTGGTTTTAGATATTTGGCTTTTAAGTGTTTTTAATGCATGCGCTAACATTGTAAAAAATATGTAAGTAACACAAGAACATCACGTCATCATCGGCTGCTCCTCTACAGGATAATCTTTTCAAGCCTGTAAAAGAGCAAGACGATCATGTTGTTTTTAATGATAAGCAATTCTTCCTTTATGATGCAGGCATTAGGCACTAGTGCTACGGCAATTATTCGGAAGCGCTCATGATAGAATTCTTTTTTCTCCCTTTTTGTGATATATCCGTGTTTAAAGTTGAAGGGATGTTGTTACATTTTTTTCTACTAAACTTCACAACATGAATCTCATCGCTAGAGTCAGGCTGAATTGTGCTCTCTGAGTTGAATGAAAAGAGTATAAAAAGGTAATTAGAAATTCAACCCTTTAGAGAAGAAGCAGCTAATCAAAATTCAAGTCTTTTTGTCTGCCCTTTTTCCTTACACCATACCATCATTTCTTTCCTTATAGCTTTTACGTGCCTATACTGCTGACTTCTCGGCACTAGCATTATTAGGCATGTACATAAATTTAAATAATAAATATTAAAGCCATAAGACACACACGTCTCTATATGAGATCATATTTATTCTATTGGTAGAGAAAGAGACAGTCAATGATTTGAACATGTGTAGTAGTAATAGTAAGTTGTATATAAAGAGCCTAAAATGTTTTTTTTCTTCTGATGTAAAAAAGAAAAGAGTTGGTAATAATAAGCTGTAATGAAGCAAGTGAGCAAGCAAGCTTTTTTACGCACAGAGGGACAACAATCGTGAACTAATGCAAAGAGATAATATGTTCCCATCTAGAAAACAAAGCGAGTGAGTGAATAATATGCGAGCAGTGTGAGAGATGAGAATTGAAGTTTTTTAAAGGGAAAAAATATTAGTGCAGCAGCAACAACAGAGATGCTGAAAAAAGTGCTTAGATAGATGAATGGGTGGATGACTATGTATATAACCGTATTAAAAAACGTAATGTGTACACAGTACATAGACAGACTACCCAGATATTATTCAGATAGACGAGTTTGTGAAAAAATGATTATAATACACTGTTAGATTCATTTATATAGACAAGCATATTATAGAGGGATGAATAAAAAAAGTGATGAATTTGGAAGAATTATATGTATAAAAATTTTTTGCTATAAGTTTGAACGGACGTATAAAAAGTTCTTATGGTTCAAGTTTTGTTCTTTTTTAGTGTTATACGAAGGAAAATTGTTGGTTCCCCTTCTATCTTGTACTTGTGCTGCACAAGCAGAAAGCACAAAACTCTCTGCTCACTTATGTTCTTCTCTTGAGTCTTCTCCGCCTCACGATCTCGCCTCACTCATTCGCCTGCTTGTCAGCAGGAGATGAGTTAACAGATGCTTAAAGTTTGACTCGTTTTTCTTCAAAAGTTAATTTTATTTGAAAGGCAGCAAGTGTCTTGCACTTATACATGTTTCGTCTCTGTATATTTTGTATTATTCTCTGATACTTCCATCTATACACAGCAGACGTTTTAAGCAGAGATATTAACCTCTTCTTTTTTTATCTTAAAACTACTTCAAAATAGCATTATGGTAAACAAAAAAATGTGTAGCAATATAATTTTGTTTTATAGAAAAACGTAAATATTATAGGGACATATTTTTCAGAATTTGTTCTTTGCAAAAAAAAGAAACGCCTTTTGGTTTTCCACAGCTTAAAAGTTAAGTACTGTGTATTAAGCAATAATATTCTATCCAATTTGCTTGAACAGTGATCACTCTTTGAAGTTTTGAGCAGAGTTTAATTGGAAGGTAGGGAAAAAAGGTCCATTGCAAATGGAATCCTTTTTTATCTTTTTAGTGCTTACTCAAGCGTTGGCAATTATAATTAAGTGAAAAAGCAGCCTAACAAGATAAATGATATTCTTTCTGCGAAGCGGAAAAAAGGCAGCATTGAGTAAAGCGTGAAACTCCGGTATTTAAACATGATCTGTTTTGTTCCAGGGCCAAAAGCAGATTATCAGTCATAGAAATGATAAAATGTCCGCCATAGCAAGAACCACTCCTCCTGTGTGAATTATCTATTGAAATGGAGCGATTTGCATACTTGAAATACTGAAATGCGCATAATGTTGAAAACCGTGATGATGATGATGACTAGAAACAAACAAGCAAGTGTCAAACCTTTGAGATTACGCACATGACACACAACAACCGCGTCATGATTTGTTGCGGAGACGAAAATATGATGATGATGATAATGTGTAGGCATATAGCATGTCGTCTTTCATTCCTTCTGACAAGATGACGAATTGAGTCTTTTATCCGCGTATCAAATTATCTTGCAACTGTAGAGAATCCCTGTGAGGAAGTGGATATATTTGGCACACGATTTCAGTGCAGAAAACCTAAGCCGGAATTCAAATCTGGGGCATTGTAATACAGGTTGGAAATTCCAATTCCAAGCTATTCGAAATTCCAATTTCGTTTCAACGCAAAAACTTGTTTTGGATTCAATAAGCGAAATGAATTCAGTTTGCACAACAAAATAGTTTTCATCCATACGCTTATGGCGTTGTGTGAAGTGCACGTAGTCCACAACGGAATTTGTTTTGTTCCGAGTCTATTCATACGTGATATTCAAGGATACTTTGCATACCTATAAATAACTAGTATCATCATTCTACAATTCTACAACATCCAAACATGTAAATACGCTTCAGTACGCTGTTGTTCAATTCTCGTGGAATGAGGCAAGAAAGGAAATAATAAAATAGCTACTACTACTGTGTCACTACCAAACAGTAAAATCAAGTGGAGAAACAAACTGTGTGTGTGTGTTGCTCAACGTCATGTTATTAGTAATGACGATGATAGTTTGTTGTATAGTACACAACACAACGACTTTGTCTGTGCACAAAACAGACACATGAATAGACAGACACAAAGTTACATATTCAAGGTTTAATGAGGCGAGGAGAGCACATACAACATACTCTTTTCCATCTTATTATGCATGCCACTTTTATACTACAACTGCTTTTTGTACTGAAGCGGAGAGAGAGGCAGAGAGTGGGGGAATTACAAAGTGCCACTGCAGTATTCAAGAAGTTGTCGAAATAATTCTCTTGAACAGCAGTACTGTGATGGTGGTGGTGGTGGTGGAGGCAAAAGCGGTGATGTATATTTTATGAAGACGTTATAGCATTAACTATTATCAAAGCAAAACGCAAACCAAAAAAGTCATCAGCACACACACAAAAACGCAAAAAATAACCTCAGACAGCCAGTTTTATTATTGCAGTTAAATGGAATTGTGCATTTATAATAAAATGAGCAGCACATAGCATTTTTTGTATTGGTAAAATCATTTTATTTCCAAGTTTAGCATGTGTGCACATTCTTTTTTCTCATTGTCAGTCGAGAGGAAATGGCATATATTTGCCATTTTGGATTTTGCGGCTGCCATACTTTAAAGTTAGCAGCAGAAATTATAAGACTGTCCTTATGCTTTGAATGCAATTACCTAGTATTTAATCTTGTACCCATCACAGTCCACTTCCTATTTTGTTCATTGGCAGCTGCAGACGCGTATAGATAATTATGTTGGTCACTGGTCACCATTTGAGCAAACTCTCTTGTCTGAGCAAATTGCCTACTTTAAAAGGTCAAAGGAAGGTTGTTAAGATGGGCTTGGATTTTTTTCTGGCTAATATGACGATGAATGTACTAGAAATAAATATTCAACCAAACATACAATGGAAAAATCTGTCATAACCAAACCAAACCAACGTAACGCTCATCAATCAAGTCTCATCACATAAGCTTAAACAGCAGGTATGCACATTAAACGAACGAGCATTCCGTGATATTTTTTTCCCCTTTTGGTGGGATTGCCTTTATCCTGTTACCAGGAATAAAGCTTTGAGCTTACATATTATTTGCCTTGGCTTTTGCATTATATTTCGCTCCATTTAATATACTCACACAGTGTTTCGTGCTTGGTAAATTATTCTGTGCATTATTAATCCCGTTGTTGCCACATTACTACACAATATTTTTTATCTATTTATCATGGAAAAATTGTATTCATTCGTAATACTATTATGGCACCACCACCAGATAAATACCACACAGTATACATTTTAGGAGAGAAAAACGGTACCTTGTGTTTTGTGCTCTGGCTGAACTGAAAAACTGTTTCTCTTCTCTCTCTCGCTGGTGAAACAATGCATACTTAAACATGCAATATTACTTTCCTCTTTTTGCTTCTCTTTTGTCTCGGTCTGTTTTTCGGTGTGCGTACCTTTTGCTCCAAAAAGGATTGTATCTTTTCTTCTTTTCACTGTATGCTGCAGTGGTTTTCCCTCAAATTGCTGCGTGCCATTGCCAGTGATGATGCAGGCAGCCAGGCAAGAGGAGTAAAAGCGTGGCTCAAGATAATGAATATTTTAGCATTTTCATACAAGAGCGTTTCTTGTGCTACCACCGCCAACAACAGAGTACGACATGATATGCATACCTACCTATTCTTTGTGTAACAAGCTTTTCTCGCCAGAGTTCATATTTTAGGACATTCCATCATCATTGTGATACATTTCGTGTAAAGTATATGAACGGTAGACAAGTATTAGAATCCATTATTCATACATTCTCTCTCGCATGCCTACCTACTCTGCAATGAAAACCTAGCAAACATCACATTTTTGCTCCTGTGTGCTCTTCTTTGCTTTAATATTACAAAAATACTTTGCTCTTATCTCATCCCGGAAAGATTCGTTAATGATGCTACAGTTTATATAGGTATAAAGGTAATATAATAATAAAGTATTTGTTGAGCTATGCAATAGGCTCATATTATGATTTTGTTTTGTGAGTCCATCTACATGTGTGGTTGATGATGTGTATATAATTTTCAACTGTTTTTCCTTCCATTTAGTGATGAGGGGGCGATTATGTATGTGTGTTTTATTACGTATGCATTTGTGTCAACTTTGGTCGACTGGTAATTAATGGGGAAATGATCATAAAAACAACATCATGTCAGATAAAAAGGAGTATATATCCACCGAAATGTGTGCAGACCTGTCGTTATTGCTGTTACAGCAGATGAGTTAAAGGGTCATCATCATCACGTCACACAAATAAAACAATAATGATCATATAATTATTCCTCTCGGAAATACAACTCTCATCATCATATCAGTTCATTAATGCTGCCTCTCTACCGCTACATGATAATTCTGTTAGACAGATACGCACTCTCTCTTTGCTCTCCTCACAAAAAAATGCAACTCTGCCCCAAAGTTTTATGACGATCCTTTAGGAATCCCCAAACAAGTATAAACCTAAGAAATCAATAAAACAATCTTGAGGGGTGCTGTAAACTAAATTCCTTCGTCCGATCTCTTTTTTGACAATGTAGCATCATTTGCTGAGTTGAGTAACATATGTCAAGCCTCAATTTTACAAAGAAACGTAATATATACACCCAAAAATGGAAAATGTACCTCTTCTTCAGAAATCATTAATGCATTTTGCATATTGCTCTTTTGCAAAGTATATGTTTCCTATTACTTCAATCAACAAAGCTATCAGTTTTCAATAAGGCTAAATCACAAGCTGCTTCCTACAAATATCGAAAAGAATTCAAAAGAATCATAAACAGATTTTCGGCTGTTTTGCCTTAGCACTAATTAATTGCTTTATAGAAGCAACTTTACATCTTCTGCTGACTTTGATCACAAGTTCACCTTCCACCTTTCAATTTCATCAACGATCACAACAACATCAGCAGCTACATAAAAGCTCTCGCCCATCAACAACACACTTTTGATGATGTTAATGATAATGGGAAGCTCATATAGGTGTACCAGAGTCGTGCGCTCTACTTGGGAGTGGCTTGCCAGTACCACTGCTACCACTTTTCCAACTTCAACACTTTTTGTATTTCAACTTTTGTATCATATTTTGAATAAATCAATTGTGGAAAAATATGCTGAACTTGTATTACGTGCCTCTAAAGTGCATGCACAAAAAAGTAGAAATCTATAAAAAGTACGGGTAATCGATACATAATAATATACAACATGATTGTAATTAGCATCTCTGTGAGCCTAATTTACAGAAAAAGTCATGCGTAGTTTTAGGCCTTTGTAAATAAATGCTTTATTTGCTTAAAAATAATTTACAAAAGTAGTGGTTGTGTTCGCCTTACATTATCCACACCACCACGATTAACCAGCAGCCAAAAAACAAGCCATTACCGAACCAACAACCAACCACAAAAAGGAAAATGTACTCTGTAGAATCAGAGCTTACCTGTATTTACAAACAAGCAATGTAGTGGTGCATTTGCCTCAGGTCCTTTTCATCGCTTTCAGCAGCAGCATGAAGCTTGGTAATGCGAATTGTGGCGGACGGATGTGAACATAAAGATTGTTAGGAAAGGTATATACCTGTTTTAAAATATATTGCGTACGTAAAATTTAATGTGCATATCTGATTAGCATGCAATGACCATGGCCATAATATGCCTAATAAGTGTGCTGTTTTTGAGTATTGGCTTAATTACGCTTTTAATAATTGTTCAATTTTTTCTTCCTTTTAAAAAACATTGAATTAGCATTCATTTTTAAAAGGATGTATAATCACTCTCACTTTAGTAATATATGTTATTGTGGTTGCAAAGAGGGCGAAAGGAACAGCTACATGCTCTTAATGTCAAATTGAACCTGCGAAAAACGCCATTTTCATTACAGTTATGACTATTATTATTACCACTACAAATCACAAAATTGTTATTACAAGGTAGAGATGAGGGGCAAAATCAGAACACCGAAAGGAGTAGAGAGAAAAAGACAAAAGTGACTTTGTGATGGGTTTGGTATATGATCTAAATTACACGCAGACAAGCACACTGCATCCCAAAACCCAACTTTGTTCACATGCATCAAGTCGTGAAATTTATTATAATGGTACCTCATACCCATGATGCTGTTTTGTGTGCTGTTAATTTTTGACAATTACAGACAACCAAACTCATACGACGCGGATGATGATGACTGCATAAATGAGAGAATGAGTGACTGAAAGGCACAATAAAGTGCCAAAAGTAATTATTACTGTGGAAAAGCTAGTGTATATATCTACCTAGCGCTTCACCACACGGCGTAGTTCAACACACGCATTTATCATCAACCTGGCGTTTTCCATTGCTGTTAGCGTTGCTATTATTTATCTGCACAAAACAAGATTCATCATCACTAGCATTTATCAATATCGCATTTTGAAGGAAAAGATCATCATCGTCATCTGCGCATCCGAGTTACCTAAAGTACGGCCTAGTAAAACCCAAGCCAAGCAAAAAGATCCCAACATCGTGATCATCATCAGAAAAGTATTGTAATTGTAATAAAATGTGGCATATTACTAGCAATGTAGCAACAACAAGCAAGAGAACAACTTCAAGGCCTTTTTCAGCTCACGTTGAGTACTGCGACGCTGCTGATGTCGATTTTGTTTTGTTTTGGTAGTAATGTTGACTGCTCTTGCATTGTTGCTGGTTTGTGCAGTAGCTGAAGCCTTGCTCTGCTCTTCTCTTGTGTGTCACACGAGGAGTATTTAACATTCTCGTGTTTCATTGAATGTTGCCTCAAGGCTTTTTATTTACTTATTATTGCCATTATGATGCCTACTACAACCAGCAACCAACTACTATCAATGTCCACACTAGCACCGCAGTATTTTTTATTATTATTGCTATTTTACGCTCTTTGTGGTGAGGGTAGAAACATGTACAAAAGGGTGTACTCTGATGAATTTCAATCTGAGTGTATAAAATTTGACCAGAACAAGGAGAGATTTAAAGGCAAGATTCGATTTAAAAAATACAATGGAAGAGTCCCAAAATTGGAAAGTTTTTTTATTCACAGTCATCATCGTCGTCGTCATTATTATCAAAACCATCATCAAAGCAAAAGAACTACACACATCCTTTCTGCTCTTTACGTCTTTGCATTTGTAGATACATTTTTTATATTAACGTGCATGTATACTTTTCTACCGATTTTTTATATGCCTTCAACGATGCGTGGGCACACGAGCGCAAATGAATGAAAAGATTGCGAGTGGCATTCTTAGAATTTATTATTGAAAAAGTATAACTATCAACTTATGCGACGTTTTGCGCATAATATTAAAATGTGGCAAAGAAAAAGGAGAGGAAACCCAATGTGGCACTTTGTAAAGCATTATCAATGTGAACAGGCGATAATAATCTTGTTGCTCTTCTGGCACTGACTGTGACTGTGAATGAACTGCATTGTCAAGCGGTGGTGATGATGTTGAGGACGATAATGGTAATAGTTTTTCTTCTCGCTCCCTGTGTGTGCTCCTTCACATTTGTTTGAAGGCAGAAAGTTTAGTGGTCTTTCTCCTTTCATCTCTCAAGATTGGTATTGAAATGGCAATACCTTTGTTCTAAATTCGATTTTATTCAAGTGAAATATGCGTCAGCAATGGCGTATAGTCTGTACCTCACGTCTTATCTTTCCTTTATTCTTCAAACTTAATTCATTTGCCGCAGTAGATATGCCTATTTTGTTCCTGCCGCCTTTGCACAAAAATGGACCGATGATGATAATAATAATATTATGATTGTTATTTCGACTGGCTGCAGATACGCAATACGCATATCAACCTTTTACACCGAAAGGGGCAACAACGAATATATCGACTCATTAACGTTTTTATTTGCTTTTGTCTCTTCACAACTTATTATTAGTGAACATTATCATTATGATTATTTTAGCCAAGTGTTTTGTGTGTACCTTTTTTTTGCTATTTCCTTTATGCACTTTACGGGTATAACCATATATCTCCTATCATAAAAACAAATTAGCCATGTATAGCAACAAAAACTTATATAGACATGTAAAAAGCCTCAAAACATGCACTCTAAACACGACAGGCATGCATGGTAAAGGTATAACATAAATTAAAGGGACTCTGTCGCGAACAAACACATCATGCACACCGTCATTCATTCCTCTTTTTTGCCTTGTTGCTCAAAGCAAGAAAAGGCTCATTGCAAACGCCATATTTCTTGGTTCACAACACTAGACATTTATGTTCGCTTCAGCTGCTGCGGCTGTATGTGTTAGATTATTTGCGTGTGCATTTTTGAAAGTGTTGAGTTTTCTTGAGCCGCTTGACTGTTCCTATTTATTGTGGGTCAAGCAAAAGCATTGCCATTTGTTATGCCGTTTTTTTGCATTTGTGATAAAAATCATTTTCTGGTTTATTTATTTACGATTTTTGGCTGAGTACGAACATTGGAGTTGGAGTGGCACTCGTCGGGCACTGGGCACTACCTGTTTATTTATTATGCAGTTTTGAACACACAAAGGAGGAGTGGCCATGGCGTGGTGCATAAAGGTGATATTACAGCAGCACTTTTACTCCTGTCCTTTGTTTACGTAAAAGCCAAGTTTTTGTTTTTCACTCTTGCTCCGATTCTCTTTGAGCCGAAAATGTATCGTGTCACACGTTGCCCCGCATTCATGTTTTTCCATGAAAATGTCTGTCATGTGTGGTTAGTAATACCTTCCATAATAAGCTTTTTGCTTGCTTTGGCTAGCGTTTTCCATGACCCCATTATTATTAGCTGCGCAGTCAAAAGAGTGTGGCAATTCATCTTTTTTTTGCTAGTAGAGCAACTATACACACAAATTTCACAGACAGAACAGCAAAGTGCAGTAGCAAAAATTGGTGGATGTGTGCTGGTGCTATGCTGTTGGTTTCGTTTTTAGACATGCAAAGAGATATATTATGTACGTGTACCTCACTGTACCTACTTTGTATGCTTTTTTAGTTCTGCTGACGTGACATCAATAGTTTTTGCGAATTATTCATTCCACTGCTACTACTGGATTAACAACAAACATACAATGGAATTATTCCACCACAAAACATTATATCATTTTACACCGCCATCATCATCATCATCCACACTGCCACAAAAAGTAAATACCTACTGCGTACCTACACGATTTGTAACCCTATCCATGTTTAATCTGATGGAAATGAACAACAGACATCTCATTAGAAAAAGCGTTGCTACTTTATTCAATTTTGAGTCGCATATAAAATTATAATACATACAATGAAACAAGCAATTGGTAAAATAATCCAGCGAAACTGTAATGGAAAAAAGTTTTATCGAGCAAACTCTTTTGGTGGTAGTGATTGTGCTATTGAAAAACGTCCGTCGGTCGGCACTCGGTCGGTATTGACTTGTTTACTTGTACGGTAGAATCGCAAATCACAATGTCACAATCGGAACAAGACAACTACGTATTATACTGATGTATATATACCTACCAACCCACCTTTGCAATATGCATATTATCTATGACTTAAAATTGTCTTATGCATAATGTAAAAAGTTTCATATAAAGCTCGCACCATACAATTACTTTTTATATACATCAAGCCATCATATTTCTATTGTCAGTGGTGTGGGATATTACCGTGTCATTACTAAACACTGGCCATGGCTATTGAAATAGTGCTGGCACATTTGTTGTAGACTTAAGAAATAATATCGTCATTATTGCCATTTCGCAACTCAAAGTTTTACTGCGGGGTTATAGCAAACGTGTCTGACGTCATGCACCATCGCGGCATAGTAATCACAACTCAACTAATATCCATTATCCACGTACGTACAAAACGTATCCGCATTTTATAGGGACCATACTGGAAAAAATGCTCATCCAGGAGTTGGGTGAATCATATTACTACTTGGAAGAAACTGCATGACGGCTGCGTGATAATATATGTGTGGCAACATGTTTGGTCTTATTCTTGTAGAAACCAAAAGATAAAAAACTAAAACTCTATGGAAGTGAGAATAAATTTATGTTTCACAGAAATAGTGTTACATCACACCAAGAAAAAAACGTTCTTTCTTAATAGGAACATGCGGAATTTACTTTTACTTCATGAACCCTGGAAAATATGGCCAACCATTTTAAATACCACAGCGAACAAAATGTATATGTTTGATAGGCTTTACATAAGTGGAAAATTAGAAAGTTTATTTAAATCATGAAACCACATAAAATAATTAAGCTTAACAACATGTCATCAATATATCGCTTTCATTTGGCAAAATAACATTTTAAATAATGCAACACGCGCTTACATGTTGAAAACACTACGTATTCACACAAACAGTGTATTCAAACGGATAAAAATATACGGAAAGGGATAGTCGAAGGTCAAGTATCTATTTTGATTTCTGAACAAAGTATAGAGTACAAGAAATGGTGGTAGAGGCAGTGCTCATGTTATTTATCACAATGGGATGGACGAACATGTCCTCATGTAAAATTACATTTTTCTCTTTCCCTCTCCCTGGAATTATGCAAAACGACCAGTGTGAGGACAATAAAAAGAGTTGAAATTGGAATGAAAATCCATTTATTTTATTTTTCTTGCGTGCCTGCCATACAATATATTCTTGTTCCCACAAGACTGTCATAATAATGTCCTTTCTTCCAATTTTCTCTCTCTTTATGTAGTACTACTTGCACAGGTTTGTAAATATTATAAGATATGCAATGTGTATACAAAGCATTATTACAAACCGTGCAACCATCATTTTATCCTATCCTCTTTCTCTTCCTCAACAAGTTCGATAAAAAATTGGATTGCTTTGGATTTCTTGCGCTTTCGGATCCTAACTAAACTGTGTGAAATGAGCATATAAAATGTCATAAATATACCCCTGGTTGTCCTGCTCGTTTCCCACAGGAGCGAAAGCGAGAGAGAGAGAAAAAAAGAAAGAAAATAATATAATATTATTGTTATTGTGAACCAAAAGATAGAGAAAGAGAGAAAAGTAGTCCAACAAAAAGCGAGTCGTGTAGTAAGTAGTACATTCATATCGTGTTGTACACGAAATAACGGGGGATAATAGGAGAAAAACAAGACAAAATAGTTTTGTTAGAGAAGAGAAAGAAAAGAGGAAGGAATAATAAATGGAGAAAGAACTGAACAAACAGTCACACAACAACAAAAACTGCCAGTGTGAGTGGAAGAAAAGCACTGCTACGATGATCAAGAGAGAAAACGGAGTGGAGCGGTGTAGCAGCAGTAAAATACTCCCAAAAACACGGCACATGCTTCCCTTCAGAAAGGAAAGACTTTGGCTCTTCCACTGTGGATAAAACTAGACGAAAAAAGGACAGAGTGAAATATGCCAAGCAGCAGCTTTAGCTTGCCTTTGCCATGCTTCTTCTTCCTCTCCGTTTTTCACTCTCACTGTTAGTATGTCGAGTTGGTTGTATATGTTCTCCTTATACTACTGCACTTGGTCTCGGCGCAAAAATAAATGGGTCGAGGCAACAAAGAGAGTAACCAGAAAAGTCGTAAGAGAAAAAAAGTGGAATGAAGAAAATAAATGCTAGTTATTGTATGTACTTCTACCACCAATGTGCATTACTTATGCAAGACTTTATTATATCAAGCTGCTTGTTTGCAATAAGAAGTGAAAAAATGGAGAGAAAAGGAAGAAAGATGAGAGTTGGAGGAAAAGAAAGAAAGAATATGGAAACGTATACCACGATGGAATCAAATCGTGTTGCACGGAGAGTGAGTAGGTACATAATTTTTGTATGTACAACACTAGCAAACTTTTTTTTGTGTGTGATGGGGTGTTCTCCTAGAGGTATAAAGTAGTTAGACCATAAGTGCAGACGTACACACACACATTTTCAAGCCTTTAACCGAGTTAAGAGGAGGCGAGAAAGATGTTTGTATGTGTCTATTTTAGAAGTACACAGAGACGCAGGGAAAATAAAGATATTCATTATATAAGCATAGGACAAACAGAAATATTAGTATAGCAAAGAAAAAGGGAAAACTCACTTTGGGGAAAAAGTTGGCATTACAAGTGGGCCTTCACCACTTGACACAAAGCACAAAGTTAAGTGTCACTCAAGTTGTAATTTGCTCCTGTGTTCTCCTCTACTCAACTCTCCTGTGTGTAGCACTCGTACTAGAAGTCGTCATCATCGTCCTCCTGATGGTGTACTACCACCACTACTACGAGTCTAGTACGAAAATGTAATGTAGTGTAACTCCTCTCGCTCTTCCTCTCTTTTTTTCTCTCGCTCTTTCTGCACACAACCTTATTATTATTATAATGTGCCGCAGAAGCAGGAGCGTAAAGCAATATGACACAACACAACAGGCAATATTATATGCATCTTGCAAGAGATGTGTTCTTCTAGGCATTCTATCTAGTCACCAAAACTGACGGAGCGAGAGAGTGAGAATGAAATGAATGTAGTCACAGAGAGGAAAAAATAATAGAGAGTGTATTAAGCAAAATAAGCAAATGATTTAGAACTTCATTGAAACAAAATACTTAAAAACAACATCATCATAATCAACAAGACCAACAACAGGAACAACAAGAGGCACTGTAATAGCATTCTTGTTCCCTCTTCAAACAGTACATTTTGCTTTGTAGGAGAAATAATAATAGGTTTAATACATATACTGTTAGAACTCTTGCTATAGAATGGGTACTGTATGATGTTGCTGCTTCTGCTGTCTCTTTGTGATTCCAGAGGCGCTATTAGACAATTGCGGGAAGTAGAGCGTAGAAAGCAGGAACACTCGGCATTTTGCTACTGGGGCAAATAAATGCGTACAATGAAGCAAAGCTTACATGGTAAAAAGAGGGTATATTATTAGATCTCTCTGCTCGCTCTGTCTTTGTTGGTGCAGATTTGTTGGCTTGTGCTTGTTGTGCCCTTCTTGACAATGATATTTGTAAAACCCAGTAGGGAATAGCATGAAGAAAATTGTCGTATTTTATTTTTCCGCATGCTGTTTATCGAGCTTGAAA
Organism: Entomobrya proxima; assembly: GCA_029691765.1. Taxonomy (NCBI): domain Eukaryota; kingdom Metazoa; phylum Arthropoda; class Collembola; order Entomobryomorpha; family Entomobryidae; genus Entomobrya; species Entomobrya proxima. The sequence continues at coordinate 22,603,690 of CM056171.1, forward strand.
AAATGGCTTATATAACGCAACACAATGAGCATATGCCATGTCATTTCAGGTAAAATGTCAGTTATACAATGCAAGTGGCAGAAATAGTACAGCACAAGAAAAACATGCTGGCCGATTGGAAATAGCCAAAAAATAAAACATATTTTATTAAAAGGGCTTCCGAAAAGGTGATAAGTTAAAGAGAGAAAAAGTTTCTACTGAAATAGGTTCAAGTACAACTGCAGAGCTACGGTGGGAAAAACAATTTGACAAGTTAATAAAAAATTCTGATGTTCAAGTACAATACAAAACACAATATTTAATGCCAAGCTTTATAATGTCAAGTATTTGTGAATTTTTATACGCAGTTGGGAAATGTTATAAAAAGCTTCGTGTTTTTGAGTACGTATTGATTTCTGAACTTTTCAGTTCGACTGACAAAAGGCGTTGCATTGAAAAATAATATGAAGGAAAGTGAATAACTCCTTGTGAATTATAATTTATTGGCAAGCACGGCCTTTCACAAGAGCTAGACATTTTTTAAAAAGAAATTCACCAGAGGATGGTAGTGAGTGGTGGTGATGCGCATAAATTCGTCCAAGCGGTCTTCCGTCTGTCGGCAGTAGCATAGGCATTTAGGAAAGCATGCGACCAGAAAGATAACGAAAAGAGACTCGCTCAACCCGAACAGATAACTTTATTTGCACAGATATTATATACGACTGAAAAAAATGCCAAATGAAATTGGCGTATCGTAATAAAAATCACATTAATTATGCTCATACTCCCACGCTTTTCCTTTTCATAATTTTCAAGTACAAGTTCACCACTACGACTAAACTGCTACTACAACGTCTACTAATACTGTTGCATGGCATGGCACATTATTGTACATAATCACGTTCGGAGAGTGCACACACGCTATTTGGTGTGAGTACGTGAACACAAGCACTTAATCCGTTTAAAACCCACTTGTTCGCATCAGAATCAAGTAGACGCGTAGAAATAGGAACAATGGTGTTTTACGATGATGTATATCGCTGAGAAGTGCTCTCTGAAACAATACTAGTGGCTTGTGTATTTTTATTTTATGGTCATGTTTGAACATCTAATGAACTTTACATGCCTATTGATATACACACGAGTACACATAGTGGTGAGAGTGTTTAGAGTACGATTTAAACACAGTAGAAGAATTTTCCTTTGAAATTCCGAGACCTTCCGTTGAAATCAAAAGTGGAACATTTATCATAGTTCCCCCATACCAAATGGTGTGTGCAATGTGCGCACACACAATTCACCTTGACATGATTTTTTATGCATAAAGATGAGCTCCCTTTTGATTCTTGTTAGTTTTCAATTTGCACTGTGCATTGGATCAAGTTGGATTAAAAGTTAGTACATTAAATGAATAAAATCATGCTCAGTGCGTCATTCGTCTCGTGAGAATTAAATGTGAATTTAAGTCTATTAATACCTTTTTTGTAGAATTGCTACGTGACTGCCGAAAAAACACGGGTCACTGCCGTGGCTCTGCTTGTCACATGCTAGATAAACGTGAAAGACGTCCTCGCCCATTATCCATTCAAAATCCAAACTTTGTGCTAATATGTCTGCTTATCTAACCCATACTCCTAATTGTTATTGTAATAGTTGCCATCACCCTCGTAAGCGTACTTTTGCGTGCTTCAGATGACACGGCTACGCTGCTGGTACCTTACTTGATAAAAGATTTTGTTCCATCTACTCGATGAAAACTCCCACTTTCTTTACATTGCACTCTCAATAATTGTATGAGAACACCTACGCACATTCGCTTAAGCCTCCTCCTCATCATTTTCGTAATCATTTTTGCCAGGAGCAATCTCTTGGTTGAATGCAAACGAACAAAAGCGAGAAAAGTGGACACAGTGACAAGAAGGAGTATGAAAATGACATGTAATAGGTTTGCATGCTACAAATTATATTCCCAATAAAAGAGAAAAACGTGCGTGCATGAAAACAAATGAGCTGAATTGAAAATCAAGCAGACACAAATGGATTCAAGGTTTCTATGATTGTATTCTATAGAACATAAAATTTGTTAAAAATTCCAGTGCCAACTTATTAAAAAGCTGTATATAGCAAAAAGTAATTGTTTACAGGTTATGTGATCAAGCGCGTACAAAGGCAAAATGGTAAAAAATTGCAGGTTGCTCAACCAAAATGAATTTTACTTCCTGTCTTGTAATAACAAATAAAACGAATATTACACACACTCATTTGTTATTGTGGTGTATATGTCTGTGGGGAAATAAGCTATTAAAATACAATGTACTTTTCTGTCGCTTTTGATGATGATGATACACCATCAGACAACAGACTTTTGCAAGCTGATTATATGATATACCGAGCCTTTTTGATAGAGCACATGTTTTTTGTGCTGGGCTTTTATTTGATAGAATGTATTCACTATTTGTCTAAACGAATTCAATAGAAAATGTGAAATGGACTGTCAAGTCGGCGGCGGCGAAACAGTGGTTAAGGACCGCGTATGAACCAACTAATATAATAAATACATTCATATAACTATATACTCATAATATATAGCTTCGATTTCCACACTCGCACACTGTACCGTCACCACTACCAATAAAATGATGATGAGGAGACAGTTGGATAAAAGACTAGATTAATGTTGATATATCTGTAAACGCGTTCTCTGTGAATGCAACAAAACGTTTGCACGTTGAAAGCCAGACTTTTACAGAAAAAAATGTCGCCAAATCAGTAGCACACTTGAAGACAATACTAGTAGTGGACAGCTCAGTATAGAAATAGAAAATACCTACTTTTATTTTGATCACTAATTTGGTACTACAGTATATGAAGCAAAATTACTTGTGAAATAATCTATTATCTAAATAACGCCTACAGAATAAAATGGTTGTTGGGATTTGTGTGGGAACCTTTCGATATTAATCCAATCTCGACTCTTGTGTCTCTCCCTCTCTTCTCCCTACCCGAGTCGATACTCTGCTGCGTTAGTCACCCCAAACATCCTCAACTCCTAACTTTTCGTACATGTACGTACTTGATTATTATTTCCTAGTTCGTATAATAATCGTTTTTTATTAAATACATCTTTCCATGAAAGTTTGCCACGGTGCAATAAGCAGTATGGTAAAAATAAATACACTGTACCCTGTCTCGCTCTCTCTGCGAGCGTCAGCCACATTTATTAGGTAGTTGGAAATTCATTGAGGAAAAATTGCTCCTCTTCTTTAGTGGATATTTTTTCGCTTTTCAAGCAATTGATTCAATTATGCGTGCCACTTTTACAATGCCCAGCATGCTCATACGGTACTTTTGACCATATAAAGCTTAAAAATACAAGTAGACTCAACGTTATGGTAGGGTGGCTAAAGTAAACTGTTCCGTAATACTACTCCAGAAAATAAAATGAAAAGAAAGAGGACATACTCAACATAAAAATGTATCTGAAAAGAAAACTACATAATATTTTTCTGCTGAATAATAGCTTGAATGCAATCACACTTTTAAGTTTAGCCAAAAGTTTGCAAATATACAATTTTTTCAATATTTGCCGTTATACAACTTATAAGATTGCAGTAGCAACAACCTTTTCATACACAGACCAACCATTATTCAGTAAACAGTAAAGATGCTTTTGTATGCGTATTTCAGCTCTAAAACTTCTGGTATTCATAATCAAAATCAGTCACACATAATTTTCTTTCGTACGCAAAGGGGAATGCCTTGTCCATGCTAAAGCTCACGAACGAATTGTAATAAAATACACAAGTACCCAACAAAAACGACGACCAAGCATCATCATCATCATCGTTTTACAAAACCCCTATTATTATATTGTATGCGTCAGAGCTGTATTATAGATACACTGTACTTGAGTGTACATTGCTGCTGTCTTATGAATGAACAAGGCCTATCCTTTATCACTTTCTGTTGAGAACTTCAAAACTTCTCACTCGTTCTCGTCTCTCGCGAACAGAACCAAAACCAGTGCCAGTAGCAGCTACAGCATCATCATACACAGAACCAACAGCAGAACAAGACAAGCACGAAATGCTATATAATATTTTTTTTCTTTTACATTTTTATCATTTTGTGGTATTTTGGTATGGCTTAAGGATATTGCTTTTATATGCTTTGGAAGGTTTTATCAAGCCCTTTAGAGTTTAAAATGCAAGTTTTTAAAAATACAATAATCTTATGATCATGATAAGATTAGCAATGTATAAAGAACCGGAAAAATAATATCAATATCAATTTTATTTTGTTAACAAAATAAATCTATTAAAGCTTTAAAAAACATATTCGATTTGGCGCATTACATTTTTATAAGTTAGTCCCACTTGATATTTCAATTTGACTCTTTGTGGTGCATCATCATGAGTTAGCAACACCTTCAGCAACGGTCATTATTACTGAATTCTTGCCTTATCAGCAAAAAATGTGTCATGTCATTTGATTTTAAAAACATATACATATTATCTCTGTTGTATGCTGGCAAATTGTCAGAGACGAGCGAAAAAGGAACAGCTTGTTCAATTGCACATTTAAAGGATGAGCAATTGATGGGAGGTGGGAACAAGTACAAAGTATGCACATACATTGCTCGGATACGTGCATGATACATTGTAAACATAGCTGCTTGCCAATTTTTTCTTGATGATGATTACATGTGCATTGAGTAAACTTATAGCGATGATAGGTTATCGTATCTTGACAATAACCATAATATCAGCATATACGATACTCTCGCTATTACTTTCAGAGGTGAGGTCAAAGCTCAATAAGTTCATGTGCTAAATTGTTGACGTTTATTTCTGAACCATTCAAGTTTTCACATTTTCGCTCAATCGATAATGGTATATGACCCAACTTGACTGATGGTGTTGTACCGTCATCATTATTTAAGTGAAAAACATGTTTTAATGTAATTTAATACTCTTTTTTATTAAATTTTTACTCAAAATGATTTTTATGATAAAAATTATTATGATATGCTCACAAAAAGGAAATGCGTGATTTTGCTACTTTATCCTCGTTTGAAAGCGAAATTTTCCACGGACTTTGCCTAGCCGTCGAATTTGACATGCAAAACAGTTTACTTGACCTTATTCTTCTCTTCTGTGCTGACATGTAAACATGGAACTAGTAGTTAAAGAAAAAGACTGGAGTGTGCAGAATTGGCTCCAGTTTGGAATAAATGGGAGGAACGCTATAACAGTATGAAATATTATATGGAGGGAAACAGATTAATTATTAACCTGTAACGAATAAACCAAGTGACTCTCCTATCAATTATGTACTTATGTCTTTTATAGAACTGAAAATTAATTAAATATTAAATACATACCCATTCTCGTGCACAGAAAATGACTACTGTCAAATGAGCTTTTCGTTAAATTATATACACAATGTGTACTTGACACTCTGGTGGTGGCTTCATAATATCATGTTATATCCGCTTCGGTTTGTGTATATTTTCCCAGACAAACTTTGGTTAGAAATGACTACCAAACAAAAACTTGCTAGTTTATTTGTTTGACGTGAGTAAATCTACATGGTGTTGAGAATATCAACACAAAAAGACGATTATCTTTGGCATGATTCTCTAACGATATTGTAAACTGAAGGGAAATATAAAATAAAGATAAATCTGTTATTTATGGCGCTACAAACTACTATACGTTTTATACCAACAGCCAAACAATGTTATAATGCAAAAGCCCATAAGATTATAATATACGGAATTGGCGAGCTTGTTAAAGTGCAAGTTTTGTGAAATGTGGAAAACATCGTCATTATCATGAGATGATCTTGCTTTTCATCTCTCTTTAACAAACCACAAAAAGCAGTATATTATCCCAAAAGCATTTAGCGTGGCGGAGTGCTAATCTCATGTAAGGATGATCACGGTATATTTTCCGTCAAAAGCAGGTTTTAGACAGATTCCGAGTAGGAAGGTATACGCCAACGGTATACTTACCCGCTTTTTATTTTATGTACCTAAAGACCTAGCTGCTGTTGCTGCTAGAGCAGACAGGATTTTTTTTTTTGAGCAAAAGTACCGTATAACCTCCCCTTCCGTTTTCATCATTTTCCATTTATAAGCATACTTCTCTCTCTGCTTAGTGGCTGTATAACGTAATATGAGCATGGATAATGGGCCACTGAGTTGATTTGCCTCTCAACAAAATTGCAATGCAATATAAATACACTATTCACTTCCTATTTTGTCATGCTATTTCATTACTGGAGCACGAGCAGTTTTTACTGCTTCCACTTTTCTCTGTTGTGTTTTGCATGCTATTGTAATGACAACGCCTGGATGAGAAAAGAGAAAGCATGATATTGCTTTTTTAGATTTTCACTCTCCGTTCAAATATCTCTTCCGCGTTATACCTACAATGAAAGCAGCCAGGAAAAAGGATGCAAAGAGAGAGAAAGCTTGAACCCGGTTACACACACAGGAATAAGCTGTATTTTCCACGGAATACATTTTTCTAGAGCTTAAAGTAACCAAATACTGCCACAAATGGCACCTTCCCTATATATATGTTGCAGTTTTAGAACTGCACCATGTTACAGTTTTGGAAAAAGAGAAAGGTTTGAGTTTGACAGCAGCAGGAGCCGAGAGAAAAGTGAATCTCTTCTCTGAAAACCATTTTCCCATTCCAGCAAAACTCGCATTTTCTTCTTCCCTTTTTACTACCGCTGCTGCTGATACTACTGGCTTATACCACACTTGCCTTTTCCTCTATTCACTCGTTCACTTCACATCTTGCAAGTTTACTTGTTCAATGTCTCCCTGGCTTGTAATAATATTCCAGCTGAAACGGCAGCCAGAGCCAACGCGGCCAAGTTGTACAAGTTGGGAGTGAGGGAGACAGGAAAAAGTATATAAAACTATTACATCAACATACATGGCAGTTTACATTATTATAAGATGAGTAGTCAGACATAGATTCCTACATGGTCTGTTGTATACCATTTCTCTTTCGGTATAATATGTTTTCAGTCTTATTTCTTCCTTCCTTCTTGTGTGTGTGTTGTGTGTAGGTCGGCCTCTGTCGGTGAATCCGATTTTCGGTCTTTTTTCTCTCTTCTCAACTCTCTTTCTCTATACACTTTTGGTTTTCATCTTTAATTCCCCTCAGTTTCTCTCATTCTTTTATGTTCATCTCTCTCTAGTCTTTTCTCCCTTTTGTGTAAAAAGCAGATTTCCTTCCTTCCTTTTCATTGCTTTCTTATACTCTTTTTTTTCTCTCTCTTTCTGTCTCGCACTTTCTTACAACAGGATTGTTTGGTCGTCACTGCAATTCTCGTTGTTAAAACATTATTTATATAAGTTTTAGCCTTTCCCCTCTCATAATGTCGTGAATTGGATCCGTTAAAGGTTTAAGTTTTTTTCTATATAAAATGAAACCCGCTTTTCTCTTGGAGTGGTATACTTGTATTCCCTCAATTGAACCTCTTATTGTAAATAATAACGGCAATCATAAATCTCTTCTTTCTTCCAAACAAATTGGTATAGTGCCGCCTTATGAGCCAGAAAAAAGTCTCTCGAGTCAAAAAGACGTGCATTAATACACAGGAGCGGCTATACACGCATCCGTCCCACCATATTTTCTGTTTTTCACTGACTTGTCTTATTTTTATCTTTTTGTAAATCAAATCATCTTAACTAATTCCTTGCTGCTGATGCTCTGCTGCTACTGAAATACACTCTCAAACAACTCGAGCGCTTCACACACGCTTTTAACGGATGGATCACATCACATCAACAGATTACATCTCTCTTCTTCTCGTCAGCTTTTAAATCACATCATGCTAGGATTACACAAGATTACTCTAGAGAAGTGTATATAGTACGTAAAGTCTGACTGATGATGTGACTGTGAATAGCATTGACTTTTCTTGGAAAAGGAATAAAACTTGCAGAGTGTGTAATATTTATATGGGTTTGTGCATACATATACATGAGTACATGTACAAGAGTACAAAGTAGCGAATCCAATTGAAGCTGCTGGGAGCGTGTAGTCGGGATCATGATGTTCAAGTTGATAATCTCAAATCATGATAGAGTGTTAAGATTTTTTGAAAAACACAGCCGCACTTTTACGGGCAGCAGCAAATGTGTGTTTCAGGTAGCATTGAGAATACCCAGCTTCAAAGATAAATTTTTTCTCTTGATTACTTAACCAAATTCACGTTGATATCGTCTTGTATTTTAAAAACTTTTGGATTGATTATGCATTCGTGTGGAAACATTTCCAAAAAAATCATGTCCATGTGCCAAACCGTGAAGATATGTGTATTTTTTATTGAAAATATGAAGATGTGTACAGTGTGCATTTGATGTGTTTACTTGCAACTTGCGTCTTAAAATACTTCCGTTTGATCTGTGTTTGAGCTCAAGTTTTCAAACACCGCGTCAGTGACAATATCCTTCGATAATTTTTGTGCATGTGAAGCATATTTTGAACACAGGATGCTTTCTAGTTTATGTATTCAAGGAAAAAAGACGATAAATGACAGGAATAGGATCCAGACACATCCGGAATCTTGAGCAACATCTTTTTTATATTACGCTTTTACGATCACATTACTTTCATCAGACAAACAAAAATCCGAACAATGACTCCGTCACTCACAGAGAAGGAAATCGGTTTGAACAATATGCGTTCTCTGTTAAATGTAGCTATATTACAAAGAATTGCTTTCTACTAAAGTGTGCCATTTTTCACACTTGCACAATATGAGTTAAATATGCATAAAGAAAACAATAATCCTTTCCTTTTTTGTTTCCCTTTCAAGCACACTATAAAAAGCAGAAAGTAGCATAATATTGAAAACGAGAATCGGAATATATAAAAACGATTTTTAAACTAGGTCATGACCTGTGCACTGCTGCGTCTGTCTTCAAATAATAACACTCTAAATCAAAATAGACTCGTATTGAGTGTATTATTACAATGTCTTAACGTTTGACATTAGCCCCAAATTGTACACATTAATATATTGCACTTGACTGAGCATATACCAAAGTTTTGGTGTGCTAAAGATATATTAATAAACCAAAAAGAAATGTCTTGCTGAGCCAAAATGTAAAGTGACGCAATATGTGCCTTATAACATGACACATAAACTCCTGGTTTTGTTTCATTCTTTTTTTCGGTGTTTTTATTGGCACCACACTCTAAAGACTCAAATATTTTCGAATATTTCTTTCTTTTCACTATAAGTATATTATTAAAAATACAGTTCGTGCAAAAGCAATATATCCTGTCCATGATGATGGTACTTGTGATTTTGACAGATTTATTATGGAAAGATGAGTCAAAACTATATATGAAGGAAGCAAAAAAAGATTCACACAAAAAATATCTCGTCAGAATCATGGGTGGAAATTTTTGCGTATGTAGTCAAACAAATCATAACACACACGTGAAATACAGAGCAAGATTCCAAGTATGTGGGTTCGGTACTAAAACAGCATTTAGTCCACGTGAATATTTTTTATTTATGGATAAACACGGAGAGGAAAAACGATCATTATATTTTTAAACAAAAGAAATAATATTAGCGCTTGCCTTTTTATGTGCAAATAGCATGTACAGTGTATTTCCCTTGAAATTACACTAAAAACGAAAATCTATGTAAGATCTCGGAAAATGTATATCTATTTTGGCCTTGCTCAAGAAACTTTTTTCTCTCACGACGAATAATAATGAAGAAGCACAAAAAAGGATAAAAAATGGTGTAAGGCTAGGCAAAAGACGGAGTAGCTCACAGAAGAATACGATTATGATTATTGTATAAACAGAAGAAGAAAAAAGACAGAACAGAAAAGAATATGACTGACAGTCCCAGTCAGAAAAGCAAGTCTGTATATAGTAGTAATGGAAATATGGTTTTATAGAGCACATATAGCACGATGAAGCTCGCCATCACTGGCAGACAAAGTCCCCAAAGGTTACAATATATTATCAAGTCAAGCAAATATGTGAACATGGCATTATGGTATATAAACTACATGATTATTATGATTATAGTTTACATATTTTTATACTGCTCCTCTAGAGACAGATACACACATGATACTGACAAGAAACGCTCGCTTGAATGAACATCATTCTCATAATCATCATCCTTCTTTCTTGTCAGTGGATATATGGGAGTAGTAGAGGAGAAGTATCTCACAAAAACTTGGATATTTTTTGGGAAAGAATATTACTATTATTATCAAGATGACGATTATACTCATCTGACAAAAAAAGAACAAGGAAAAAAGTTGTGAAGCAAAAACATTCTTTTCTGAGCTGATACATAATGTGATAATAATTTAACTAAATAAAAGTTTAACTTGTCTTTTCACTCGGTGTGTTTGGTGAACACACGAGAGAAATAAAAAAAAGACAATGCAAAATAGTAATAATGTGTAGATTTAATAGAATGTGAATTGAGAATAATAACTCATGGACATGTCTCTTTTTCATTTTTTCCGTTTCATTTACCCTGTCTGTTGTTTGTATGGTCATGTCTCTATTCTGTGTACATACATGTACCTATATTACTTTTGATGTTGAAGATTTGCATGCAATACCAACTTTTTCGCAGTAATTGTAAAGACATAAGATAGACGAAGGAAAACAAAAAAATGAGATTTTTTTCTGTTTCGTTTAATGAATGTGCGTGCTTTTGTTGTTTGCTGTTTTGTGTAATGATTACTATTATGACATGCCTGCCATCCATGGTTTTCTTACGGCTATAAATGCCATACTAAATATGTGCATCACACCACCACCATTGCTGACTGCTGTCATTTTTATAAAACTTGCTTGTTATAAAACAACATCACAACAACAGAATCAGAAATATGTACTTTAAACCAGTGCTATCAACACTATCAAAAGGAAGAAAAAACAGTGAAGCAGAGAGCATTATAAATTTGAGCTAGTGTGTTTTCCTCTCTATCCCCGGCTTGTACGGCACTGACTCTGCGTTGTTACGTTTGTACCGCAAATCCCAAGTAACCAGAAAAATGTTTTTATAGGCAGCAGCAGCAGGCACTGAACTAAAAGCGAAGAGAGTGAGAGCAACAGTGCGTAAATCTCCCATTTTTTCTGCACTTTTAATGCAATAAAACCTCAAGGGGCATTATATGGTCTTCTATAATAACAATAATAATCATACGCTTCTGTAATAGTATATTATATGTGTCTTGGCATATGGTTTTGCTAAATGTTCCCACCAGCAGGATCTCTCACATTTTCAGCTACACGGCACATCAGACTACTACTGCATACTGCATTGCACTGCACTTTGTAGTATATATAAAAGCTCGAAAAGATCTCTTGTTCAGCACAACCCTTGATAATACGGTTGCTACACAAATACCTTCTCCTCCTCGACGGTTTGCACTAGAGCAGCATTCACAAGACAAGTTTGAAAACCAGAGTGGCAGCCAAAGCAGTAGCTAGGTTGCATTATTGTAAACGTAGCCTTGGAACACATAGCACACCAAAGAATACACACATATAAAATATCTGGTTTGCTTTTTTGGCTTGAGGAAGTTAAACGAGAGAAAAAAAAAGATGAGAGATGCGAACAGAGATAGATATTCGGCAGCGAGGAGAGATCAAATGGATACACCAACAATGATATCTTGTAATTTTGATATAATAACATATAATACCTCGTCCCTCTATCATGAGTCGCGTATTCATGTAAGCACGCACACAAATCTATTCAGAAAAATATCCCGTTCTCTATAATATACCGTGCAGTATTATTATGGAATTTATTGTGTTGATTGTGTCCCCGATGATGATGATGATGAACGAGCAAGATACATAAAGTGCAGTTTGTACAGACTACTTTTATTCACGCTATTGAAAAAGATTTGTATGCGATAAACTTGATATGATGCTAAATTACTATTATGCTTCATATGAAATACATATACAAGGTGGACAGTATCAATAACCAATACACATAATTGTTTTTTTGCATTTTTTAGTGATCGAATCAGGTTCAGAAGCTTTTTTCACTTGTTTCTTTGATTCGATTAGTATTTATACAAAGTGAATTTTTGTGTCTTCCCTTTCCCCAAGTGTACATAATATAGATGTGTTACAAACATATATTAGGTTACATAATAGCAAGCAAGCGTCGGCCGGTCGGCGGCAGGTGTAACTCCAGTAAGTAATTAATTTCTCCAATTTGGGTTAGAGAACTCTGGTAATTATTTACTTTCAACTTGTATGCACATACTTTGTGGAGTAAAAAGGGCCGACCATCCAACACATCGTTTATACCTTGGACAGCTTGAAACAAAAAAAAACCAGGGATGAAAAAAGAGAAACGTTCTAGATTATTATATACTACCGTCTGTGAGTAATATATAGGTAGTTAGCAGCAAGCAAGATTGAATTGAATTGGTTAGCATCTGATGATGATGATGGCTGCATGTAATGCATGTAACCAACTCACTATTAATGTGTTGTACCACAAGTAAGAAAAGGGCGAGAGAGCCAGTTAGTAGCCACAGCTCATGGCTCACACTAGTTTTTTGTCAGCCTTGCCCTATCTCCTATAGAAAAGGCTTCTCCTCTCAAGAAGCTGTATAGAAGTAACACGGACGAAAGAAGAAGAAAAGCAGAAAATGGGCATGATGATGATGACTTCTCCTTTGCTTGCTTTAGTTTTTACTACGAACTGTGGGTTTTACTAGCTTTGGTCGCTCGTAAGTAACTTGGAGATTTTATGGCCTTTCAAGTCATCTCGGCATGCTTTCGGATTTCTATTAAATTAAGTAGTAGTAGAAGAGCAGCACATATATATATACTTCTCCAGCTATGTGGCAACATTTTTTGTCTATAGAGAAAGTATACAAGCCTTGTTATACCTCGGAGGAAATTCTCGCAGTCTTGAACATATTTGTCAGAGGAAGAGTATAGTGTGCAGGAATGTACACTTTACCCTAAACCCACTGCTCACGTAATAATATGTACCGTGCGGTGGTAATAATACTGGGGAATGAGCTACATAAGCACCATCATCATCAAAATAAGGGCTATTAAGGGTTTATTCAAGGAGCTCAACATGATTATTGTAAGTTGAGAGTTTTGTTGTGAGTGGGACTTTTTAGTTGAGTAGTCTAACCAATCCAGGTTTTGTTACGTTAAAAGCTGTTGTGTGTGATGTAGTCAGCAACAGCAGCACCAACAATAACAGCCAGAAGAAACCATATTAGCAAAATAATACAGAGGAAAAAGTTGAGTTATTGAACCCTGCTGCTTTAGCGAACTAACTGAATTTACAGCTTTTTCATCTTGTGCTGTTTGTTTGCAGTTGGGTACAAAAAAATTCTCATCCAATTCAACACACACGTGATGCACAATATGTTTACATACATATCTGCTTTGCTACTCCTACGCAAGACAGACTGATGATGTGTTTTCCTGAAACGCGTGAATAATTTGACGTGTAAAATGAAATCACCCAAAAATTTTGGCAATCTTCTCAGAGGAAATTTGTAGAAAAACTGACAGGCACAATAAACATCAATGACGGATAAATTATCTAGCAAGCCAGGTAGAGAGGAATTTTATCACTGACATTGAAAACCATATTGAAAGAAGCAAAGTTGTTTCATAGTGCCCTTTGTCGAAATACGATTTGCTATGGCTGGTTTGGCATTCTTCACTCATGTGAATTGATACTTCAATATTGAGTGCATGAAGGAATACAAAATTGAGAAAAACTATTAACAACCCAGTTAAAAAATGTACAGCATAGGTATATCAGAATGACCAAATGAGATATTATCGCCCTCAATGAGATGAAACACATTTCGGTATAATCATCACTTTTGGGAGTAACGTCCGTTTGTACATTAACGTCATTTTCATCGCCTCGTATAAAAGCCGTCGCGGTTGTAGCAAACTGCAGTAATATCCTAATCATCATCAACTCCCTCGTCACCATCTTGTGTTGAAACGGCCCTTACATACTACTGGATTAGGATATTCTTATATTTTCTGCTTATTATAAGGTTTTCCCATTTGCCTACCACCATTGCAACAAAGTGACTAACATAATAATATACGCGTTTTCCTTGTCGAAACGTAAAAGAGCAAAAATTTATTTGTATGCTCAACAGTGCAGAATGAAAAATGGTGTCAACCACTGTGAGACCAAATAGTTATTTTTTTCATTTCTCTCTCTCTAACTCTCCTTTGCAATATACTCATGTTTTCGGGCTATATGAGCACATTTTTGCCATTTTATTTTTATGAATCTATATTGCAAGCATTTTTGTCGTCTTCTCCTGTGTCGTGTGTGTGCTTTACTGCCTCAATGTTCTTCGTTTGTCCGTCCTCGTTGTCGCCGTTTTCCCTTTGTTTGTGCAAAAAAGTTGTGTTGGTTTTTTGGTATGCATGCCTGCCTGCCTTTTCTCTACTGCCGCTGTTACCACCACCAGTACCAACCAGCAGCCCACTCGCTGGCAAAGCAGCCAGAGAAATGGATGTTGTAGTAGTAGTGTCCGCATGTGTCAAACGGGAACTTACCACTTTAACTTTTTCTCTTTCCATTTTCTCTCTGTTCATGTGTTTTTATATACGCTATACTTTATAAAATTGCCATATTTTGCAGTTTTATTTGTTCGTGTGGTGCTGGGGTCGCAAAAATGCTAAACGGAGGACCACCAACCAGTAGTAAAATAACCAAGTTTGTATTAGCAGCAACAGAGTGTAGAGAAAACTATTATTGCGTATGGAGAAAAGGAAGCAATTTTTATATGCACACTATACACAGTCCTTGGTAGATTCCCGCATGAATATTTTAGTGTGTAGTATGAAGGGATAATAAGTAGTATATTTATATTAACGCTTTACTTTATATGTATAGTTTTTCTATAATAATATTATGGATCTCTGTCTGTGATAATAGTCATATCTATATACCGCCACCATCACTTCACTGACTACACAGCACACACTTTGGGTTGGTGGTGATGGTAGTACGAGGAAAATAATGAAATGGATGGATCGCGTTATTAGGAGGAGTAATATGGCTGTAACAGCAGCAAAAAAGAGTTTAGCTGCGGGAATAGAGCCGAGCAAGGCAAGTGGCAAGTTGCTTTGCCCCCAGCCAAGTTGTTGAAAGTTTTCCCTTCGGTTTTGCTTTCCACCACCACCACACTAGAGCTAACCAAAAGTATACAACTTGCTATATGCACTTTAACCAAAAGGAACTCTACAAAGTTGCCTTCTTCTTCCCATTTGGTGTACCATGCAGTATCCATGAAAAAACCATAATACTTTGGTATGGGGCTTTGCGTTTGGTCGTCACCTTTTTTCTGACAATTCTCGGCTTTTCAAGGTTTTTGCACTTTTGATAGAAAAGTAGTTTTTATTCATTTGAATAATGCCAAGTCAAAGTGGCATAAAGAAGGAGCACAATGCAATGATGCTATCGAAAAAATGCATATCTTTTGCCTGTCAGCAGGCTGTTTGTCGTCATCACCATCATAGTTGTCGGTCTCCTTTTTACTTACCTTTTTGCCATAAAAATTGATTGGAACGGTAGTAAGTTTTTGTCACAAGTTTGATTACACACTTTTGTGTTCATTTTTAATCAACTTAATGCAAATTACTGGTTCGTTAGAGACGAGCTGCTGCTGCAGAACATATGAGAGCAGTTTTATCTAATAATAATTGTTTCTCCATATGTGAAGTTCCGCGTACTTCAGAAAGTTATCCATCAACCAATAACAGAGCAAAAAAGTGCATAAAAATACAATGGCTTGTGGTTGTTTTCTATGCTTACATGGCTTGCCCTGTGCTACCAACAAATAATAATGCTGATTTTGTGGAAATGCGGGTTTTCGGCCAGATTATACGCTATACAAACACTAGTTGTGGTTTTGATGTGCACTTTGGGGAAACCTCATACAGATCGATTGAACAATTAACTTTTTATACCTTTTTCCCATATGGCTCTCTGGACCTTTTTTTGCATTTTTGATATTCGTAATTCCCATACTAGTTTTTCATTGAATGTAGAAAATACTCGAACGTAAATAATAATAATAATAACTTTAAGAAGCAATAACAATTTCATTGGGTGGAAAATCAGAATCGTGCATGTTCATACGGATATTAACCTTCCATCCACCCATCGTCAACATCCCATCAACCATCTTCTTTGTTATAAAAGTTTTTTCGTTTTAGCAAAGTTTTTATATATTTGAATGTGTGAGGCTTCTGACTGACACTCACAGACTTTTTACCTTTAAAGAAAGAAACAAAACGAATGCATAATATTTTCAATGGCTTTTGTAAGGGAATGTATAAAGATGAATAAGAAAATGAATAATAAATGTTTTGAACAGGATTTGTAAAAGGGAACATGTTAAAAATGCAGCGTACATGCCAACTCTCATCATCATCACAGTGCAGTTATGCATAAATGTGGGAACTTTTTTCCCAATTCAAGTTTTGACAATGCTGCATAGACAGCAGACTAGAAAGAAGTGAAAAAACGCAAAGTCGACTTTTTTCTTCTCTCATTTTTACCCTTCTTCTTCTTTCACGAGAGAAATAATATTTGCTTTTGTTTTCCTTTTGTAGCAACATTATTATTGTGCACAAGCACAATGTAAAAACATACACATGCGTACACAATATTTATATGGTGATGGCAGAGAATATGTGAGCATATCCGTTTAGTGTCACTGTATATTACGGTGTGTCTTGTGCTGTTTTTGATATGTATGGTGTAGCCTTAGAAAATTCATTCTTTTTCACTGTACATGACACTCCACAGGAGCTAAAGCAGCAGCAGCAACAGCAGGCTGCATTTTGCCTTCTCTTCTCGTTGTTTCTTTTCAAGTGACAAGTGACATTTTTTATGCTGGCTAACGCTCCTCTTTTGCCTTCTGCCATGCCACCGTCGTGCCTCCTCGGTATTCCCCCCTTTGCTTGCTGTGTTGTTTTGTTGTTGTTGATATGTAACTATGTTAAGCAGCAAAATACTACTAATCAGAAATGTGGTATGGTGTGATTATCTGATGTTCCTTGGTAGAAGCAAAGAAAAGCACAAAACTCAACATACCACACTGGCTGTGTAAACATGTGAGAACATTCCCTGGCTTATAAATCTCTAATAACTCCTTACTTGACGATGAAGAGCATGCATAATAATATGAAAGGATGAATGAGTAATGTTTAAGTAAAGTGTTATTAGTATTGTTGTGCCAATGTCAGGCCAAAAGCCAATAATGCCTCCGTCGCATTCTCATACACAAAGACATTTTTGATACACACAAAGTGACACATGAAAAAAGTTTTTTATTTGCATTTACGTGAATTTATCTACAAAACAAAGTTGTAATATTTTGTTTTGGCAAATCATATAAACCCTTACCTGCTTCCTTTTTTATCCTTCTGTACTAACGAGTGGAAATAAAGAAGAAATGACAAGAAATGGAAGAGCATGTAAAAACCGATAAAAGCGCTAAGCAAGTTTAAAGGGGAAAGAAGGAGAGAATGAGAACTCATATGGCTCACTAAGCTCAATGAAGAAAAAATGAAGAAGAGAAAAATATACATTAAATAAAGTACAGCAGAAAGAGAAGGAAGAAAAAAGTGGAAGCAAGCAAAAGAGAGAGAGACGAGGAGAAAAACTCATGAAATATTCATCCAAGCTTTTTTTCGTCTTCACATTTACTCGTTACTGCTTACCACCACCACTACCGCTAGTTTCTATATAGTTTTTATGTACACACACAATACGGTGAAACATAAAGACACATTTTTAAAAGCAAAAAGTGTATGCACACACACTCATAAACAGATACGTACTCAATATTATAAGCTTAAAAAATAGATACAAGGCAAAAAGTGAATAGTGAGTAGGAAAGAATAAGAAGAGAAAATGTTCAAAAGTTATTTGTTGGTGTTATGTATGCATGCCTGCGTGCCATCCAAAAAGGCATGGTATGTATACGAGCATTCATCCATGCATGGCATGTGTATGTGGCAGAGAGCAAGAAGAGAGAGAAAAAATTTGAGTCAGAAGTAGGCATAATAGCCTCATGGTCTGTCTTTTCTGTCTGTCGGTTGTCGTGTTGGTGGTGGTGCACTTTACAATAAAAACGGGGCGATGGAGAAGGAGAAAATGAGCATAACGTAATAACATACTTAAATATGCCTAAATACCTCATAACATTTCATATCGGATAAGTAGTTTGGAAAAAACGGTACAAAATATTTAAATCACATCTTCCGTAATCGCGATAGTGTATCTAGTAGATTTGATTGCAAATTTTGTGATCACGGGTAATAAGCAAGGTATTGCATGATCCTTTGTCGTACACTCGCTTTTGAGCGTAAATTGTCAATGTTAATCGTACAGATTTTAATCTCTGTTGTCTGCAGTCCGTACAATGGCGGATTATATTGATTAGCGCATATGACCAAAAGAGTTTTTTGCCTATATATAAAAATTTGCGACTCAAGCAAAGACCTTTACCAGCAGAAATGACTAGAGCATTTGGTTGTTCGTGATCTGCTCTCTGTACAGAGTGCTGAGATTAATCAAGCAAAGAAAAGTAGATCAAGATCACACTGCATATTATGCGCAGTAATGCTATCCTTATCATCATAATAATATGTTTTATGGACTTTTATTAACTAACGCGTCTTTTGTAATTTGGATTGCAAAAAAAAAGCCGTCGTCGCCCTCTCATCCTGTCCGATCAGTTTTGTGTAACAAAAGCCTTTCATCGCGCTTGTTTTTCATCCCTATTGTTATAATATGAACATGCTCAGACAAAAATTCTTAGCCCTCGCAGAGTATAAAAATGTACATTTTTATACTTTATCCGACTTTATATCATCATGTTTGTTAAGTAATAATAGTAGTCGATTATTCCACATACATTCCTTTTATATTGGAATCAAAACGTGAGAGGTTTTGAAAGTGTAAAGGGGAGAAGAAGAAAACATTTGTTCATCGTAAAACAGTGCATACAAAATTTTTTACCTCTGAACGGTTTTAGAGAGAATACACAGATAAACAGGCTGTTGTATTGTGTGCGGTGTGATGATGCTCATCGCTCCTACTATCGTTTCTTGAAACATTTTACGAGGACAAAAAAGACGGGCTGTTAAAAGCATAATATCCAATATATGTCTCTACCACCACACCACGCCACACTACTACTTCTATTACCATCACCACTTTTATATTGCTTGCTTGCCACTTATCAGTCACGTACACCATCCTTTTTACGGTTTTTGGGAACGATCGATAACATAATGGTATATATTGTGTGTGGTAGGCTTTTAAAAAGCTGGTATGCACATATTTTTTCAGATAGATAAATAAAAATATGCTTGTCTCACTACTGCTACATCTGTTCATATGATGATCATCATCAAGCTTAGGAAGCAAAAAATATATAAATCGTATCCGATGATCCGGCCTTATCATCATCAGTCATACCACACATCACCACAATACTCGCACTGGTCGTCTAATAATCCTAGTGAATGAGGCATCACCATTCACCGTAGAATATTTTAGTCATGCATGAACATGTATCAAGTGACTGATTTTTGTCAACTAGCATGTTGATGTTGTAAAATAGAAATTATTCAGAAATGGGACGATAAATCTACTTAATTTCTATTGAGAGTATTGTCATGTTCTTGTTGACTATAGTAAAAAACTGTATCTGAGAATGAATTGACAATAAAAAGCAACAGACCAGAGTTGCGGAGGTTGCTGGTTGGTTTGCTGCTGAGGATTAGCATAAATAAAAAAGGTGGTCAAGCGATCATGTTACTTATGTAGTCCTGTCTTATTATTCTACGCTTTATTGGATCGATTTGCGATTGTGCTTGCGACGCTCATGGCGATATACAATGGTATAAATGAAAAATAGCCGGCAAAGTAAACTGATACGGAATTTTAGCCATGTCGCTATGTCGTGATTTAAATGAATATGGCAAGCCAAGAGATCAAATTATTCAAAGGAGTGATTTTCAAGTTTATTATGAATTCGCTTATAGATAGTCTTTACCTTGATTTTTTTTGAATATGTGCTCTCTGCAGTAATTGCAATAACTTATTTGTGTAATGAATATGTGTATTGCCAAATAAATAAGTTGGTAGCAGTTTGTGTCTTGAGAGAGCATCTTATAATCTATTCATTTGGCATGACTCTCATTATTTCTGTCGAACAAACTCCCAGAATGGAATGGTTGTTTAGTAGAACGCGGCTCTTGTTATAAAACTTTTGAACTAGTATAATATAATCTATATAAAATGGAGCAAACATGATGAACTATATAAGTTTACTAACTAGTAGAAGACATATACATAGTGCAAAATGCAGAGAATTAAAAAAGGTCTTCTTTTGACAACATATCTTATTGCTTTCAAACTTTCGTTTGCAGAGAACTAGTAAAATGGTAATTATTGTTATTGTATTTAGATTAGTTGGTTAGATGTTATGTGTCGTTTTCATCTTATTTATTATGGCAGCCAATGCAGTATTTTATTCAGCAAAGAAGAGAAGGCATTCAAAAGGAAACACTGCACACAAAAGTCATATATATTGATGCATATTTATTTTCTGCATTTATACGTATGGAAATATTAGCAAAGAGGAATGATGGACTGATTATGAAACAAGGCCAAGAAGTGAACTTGAGCTAACCTTGTTTCGCATAGCTAAGCTCCTCTCATAATTCTTCTGGTAGGTAGGTGACTAAACTCTGCTCTACTGCGTAATAAATAAAGAACTTTGTTGATGGTAATACCTTCCCAGAAAAGAAAGCACAGGCAACAGTTTTGTGGCACTTTCCTTGTTTCCAGATTGAAGCCTATGCACATATGCAGTAATTACTCTAATGAGGAGTAATTATTGAAATCGGCCAATGTTACACATGTTTTTATCTATTTTCACTAGCATTCTGAGGTATAAACCCTTTTCCGCCATAAGTTGTAGCTTTTCACCACAAAAGTGTACAGAATGCAACGTTTGGCTAACCAAACCTGTTTTAGATTTAATGGCAACTAGTAAGTATCAGTGCTATCAGTAAACATTTTGTTTACTCGTGTACATATTTTTCTCCTTCACCTTCCTCATTTGTTATCGTACGAAAACAGCGTGTGCGCATAAAGCACCAGCAGCAGCAACAGTTTAGTAAATTGCGTTTGTGTTGCTCCAAACGATCGTCAAAGTCATGACTCATGTTGATGATGATGTGGGTAAAGTCATGTTTGCCACTCTCCCTGAACACTGAGCACATTACGTTTAGTAAACTTTGTGTGTTGTCTCTGTCTACTGTATATATACTGATCGCTTAATCGTTCCAAGTTTTAAAATAGCGCAGCAAAGAATGTTGTGAGTGAGGATGAGAATGTTACATGATTAACATAAACACAACTATGTTATCCTCACAAAAAACATCCCACACCATATGGTTTTTTCAGGGATGATGTAGCTATAAGCTCCGCATAAAAAAGTAATATTACACAGAGACAGAAGGGCACGCATGCAAACAGACAAGTAATTTTCCGATTTTTACCGGTGATGACTATTTTCATGGTTAGATGTGTGCACACATTTGTTCATTTTGAATGGATGAATAGAAAAATTGTAAAAAGTTAAAACCACGCTCTTTTATATGCAATAAATATAAATATCTATTCCAGAGAAACTGAACCGGGTACGGTAAATATATGGATCGCTGGTCTTTGTATATAAGAATGAACTTTTGTATGATAATAACGATACGGTAGTTTGGTGTGGCGTTGCCACTACCGTGAATCCACTTTTTAAGCACTCTTCTCTGCCATTAAAGTGCTGCACTCGTTTCACTTCCCCTTTCTTTTTCTGCTTCATCACCACCTTCGATTTAGCTAGTAAACATTTTTTCGTAGATTCACACTCAACCTCATTGGCGTTTTTATGCATTTTCTCTTTTTTATTCAACCAACTTTGAGTAAGTAAGTTTACTGAAAGAGAGATGCTACTTTATCTCGTAGAGAATGCGCCTGTGTTGTATCAGCACACTGATAAGACGTATTGGGTGAGACTCATGTCTAATTAACTAACTAATGAGTTGTGTCAGGCTTATAAGAAAACATCAACTCTTTCTACTTTAAAGCTACTCCCCATCTCCCTCCATGCATGCCTGTTTGTTTAAACTATTTCAGTTATTGCCTTTTCTGACCCTCATGAAAACGGAGCGCGTAGTAAAAAGGAATACTTATTGCCCAAAGTGTACACGAGTGTGGAGGAATGTAGCAATTTAAAAACCAAGCAGCAAGACATTCTCTCTCTCAAAAGAAATGCCATGGCATGCAAAGTGGAAAACATTCTACCTATTTTTGCCGAGACGTTTCGTTTGTAGCAAACGGCTTCATTTTGAAAAAAAAGTATAATTGTGTAGTATTTTATTCTTTGTATATATAGTGACAGGACATATGCATCATCATAGTTTTTGCGTTGTTTTTACAAGTGTACCGACCGACTGACTATGTATGTATCGTCATGTATGTATTATGTGTGCAAGCATGTAAATAATGATGATGGTTAATGATGATAAGTGAAATACCGAGTGAATTATAATGGTGCACGGCACAAGTTGGTTTAGATTACTCAAAAGAGATGTTCGTGACTCTCTGTTGCTTCTGCCTCTCTTTTCGACTTCTCTCCTTTTTTCCTTTTTTTCTATCATGCTTTTTAGCCAAGAACTGTAGTGTTGCTGTTGAATGAGCTGAAACAAAAAGACTCTTCAAAGTGTATAGCCTTCTTGGCGAAGAAGGGAACATAAAATTAAAGAAAGTAGGACAAAAGAGAAGACAGCGGCATGTAAAATGATGAGATGACAAGGCATTGTACAGTGCATAATAGTTTCAAGATATATGCATAGATTATCAAAAGGAAGAGAGGATAAAGTTAATTTAATTAGGAAAAAAATAAGTTGGCGTAATAAAATAAACTCTCTTGTGGTTTACAAAGTGGATTGTACAACTAACTTTTTTTTCTTCTCTTTTTTGTCACAGGTGCTGAAAATGTCCTTAGCAAAAGTGAAGAGGATCGAAGATCCGGAAAGCTTTCTCCGTCGCTCCGTGCTAATCAATAACACGATCAAACGACTTCAGCGTGAAGTGCGTGAAGAGAAAATGATGCGACACGGTGGCTACACTTCCAGACTCAGCTCCTGCTCCTCCTACCGCAAAAGCTTTGCTTGCTCGAGGCTCACAGATCTTCACGTCGTAGATGACGGTCCCGTGCTGGACGACGAGCCTGGTCTTATGGAACCCGAAGGTCCTTCGCCACTTGATAGCATTACAATCGATAAAAGCCATCATAACAGTCCTTCCATCATGCATAATTCCCGAAAACGGCCACTCTCTGAAGAATCCGAAGACGACTGTGATGTTCAAGCCGTTCTCAGTCAAATCTATATCCCGCCCACACCCTGCATAATTTCCAGCATTGATGAAGACGACAATGCAATGCACTGCGGGGCAATGAGCTCATCCTCAGCTACAACGTCTTCAAATGTCAATTCCGCCTCTACAAATTGCTCTAGTAATTTAAACAATCTATCCGACAACTGCAACAATCCCTGTGATTCCTCGTCATCTTCCGTTCTTGACTCGGTAACATTTACAAATTGTACTGCCATGAATGGCAGCAGCATCATCTCCTCCACCAGCAACAGCTCATCGCTAGACTGTTCGCTGTCAAATGTGAGCTCCATGTTGATCTCCGGACCTTCCACATATTCATCTGCCGCATCATCCTCTTCCATGGCTCTGGTACCATCAACCTCATCTCTCTGCTCCAACTCCGTTCCCGACTACCAAGGCCCAGAGTGCAAACGTGCTCGCCTGGAATGCAACGCTGGAAACACCAGCAGCAGCAGCGATGACGACGACGAGGATCCCACAACCTCTCTCCTCACAGCTGTGAATGAGGATGGTTGTTCCATGGACGAGGATGACGTAGATGTTGACGTAGTAGGCGATAGTGAGATGAGTGACTGGCCTACGCCTCCCTCCACGCCCACGTCACTATCTCTCCTTACCTCGGCTGCAGCAGCTGCTGCCGCTGTTGCTTCTTCATCCGCAGCCGGGATAAGTCCTCTGGCAGCCTCTCTTGCGCTTTCCTACTCCATTTCCGCATGTGCATCTCTTGCCGGTTCCAGCGTGGTACACCATCCCGGCATGACAATGAGTCCCATCTCAGCTGCAGCAGCCGCTGCTGCTGCGGCCATGCAAGCCACTCAAGCCTCCTGCCTTCTCGGCTCACACAACCTGTGTGGCAACAGCGTTGGCTCAAATCAGGGCAGCAAAAGCAGCAGCGACGAGGATGATGAGGATGACGAGGATGAAGATATTGAAGAGGACGAGCTCGAGGTTGGCAGTAGTCAGGATGATGTCAGCCAAGAGTCTTGCGGACAAATTAGTGATAACAACAACATTAATGGTGCTTCTTGTGTTCTCGGTGGCGTTGGTGGAGGGCTCTTGTTCGACAAGGATGAGTGCAGTAATGATGGGAGCAGCAGCAACAGCAATGGCAGTAGCAGCAACGACTCCCACTCCTCGGAAGAGGACGACATGCAGTTTCCTTCTGTAGTGAGTTCCTCTGCATGGGGCAATCTGAGCAGCCTCTCGGGCAGCCAGCACCATCCGTTTAGTATTAGCTCACCTGCATTCCCCATTTTCTCTTCTTCCTTTGCCAACACAAATCCTACCGTTCTTTCACCGTCTACCATGGGAAATGGGCTGATGATGAGTCCACTACCAATGACAAATCCGTGTTCAATCCCCACTTTTGTTACACCTTCCATGTCATTGCCCACAAGTTGTGGGGATGATGATGACGAGGAAGAGGATGAGGAAAATGAGTCAGAGAATAATACCAAAGAGAGCAACGCCAATGATAATGCCAGTGATGATCAATGCTGTGACATTTTAACAACCACCCCGGTGGATAACAATGAGGATGAAACAACAACCAGTCTTGAGTGTTCCTCCTCGTTTTGCGAGGAACCGCAGCAGGAAGCTTTACAAGATGCTGAACAACAGGAAAAGTCAGTAGTGGATGCCATTTCATCCGAAATCACTTTCATTCCATCGACATCATCAAATATTGACTGTGTTAGTACCGTTGTTGGTTGTTCGGAAAGTTGTGAAACCAGTGAGATGATCAGTCAGCAAGCCAGTGATAACAATGAGGGTAGCAGCAACGAGAACAGTGAGAATGGTAGCACCAGTTGTGCTACTGCAACCAGTAATGATAACAATAACGAGAACAATAATAATAATTCTCTCAGCCCATCATCATCATCTTCATCGTCCTCCTCCGCTCCCTCGTCGCCCCTTGACGCGGACAAACAAGCGCAGCAGCAACAGTATTCATCATGTGGGCATTCTTCAATGTTTGGAGAACTTCAGTCAGTTGTTTTCCATAATCTGATTGCATCACTCGAGTCGTAAAAATATCATCAGCAGAAAATCAAAAGGCAACCTCAATGTCATGTCAGTAGTGGATGGATGGAAATCCTGATAGGATCACGACTCATCCCATCATCATCATCATCACCACCACCATCTCTACTTTCTGATGTATTTGCGTTTGTCACTATTGTTTACTGAATCATCATTGGTAAAAAACATAATGTTTAAAGCTATTTATTACTATCTGTCTACCTTTTTGATAGCGCAACCAAACACACAAGTCTACCTTACCTACTTGCATTATATTCTAGTTAATAAATTATAAGAACAAACATGTAGCTTGTAAGTTACCTTCATCCTACGTAATCTTTAGGTATATATAGGTACATGCATTTTGCATTAAAATATTTTAAGACACTACCGATATTTTACCCTGTGTGTTTTCTCGTCAAGGGTAAAATACATTGAGCTGGTTACAAAGGCCATTTACAGACAGTGACAAGTTTTGGTCATAACCTGTGTACATAACCTACTACTAATAACTTATACATATAATAAAAAGTAAATATATATACCAACAGTTAAAAAGAGGCATTATTATTAGTTGTTCAACAATTCAGCTTTATAGTAGTCGATAAAGAAGAAAAAAGATAATGCCATTTTTATGCAAACTATATAGTTTTTAGCAGAGAATAAGATTAGTAGAGTTTAGACAATATTTTTAGTCAAAGTTGTTCTAAAATATAAAAATTTTATATTTGGAAATAGACAGGAAACTGGTAGAGACTGGTAGAGGCAGAGAAAGTAAAAAGTAATTACTATTCATAAAAACAGATTTTTCTAGCATTTTGTGAGAAAAGTTGTGGTATACACCAAAAAGGGTTTAGTTTAGCAATAGGGAAAAGACTATATAGCGGTAAAAATGATGATTGGACATTTGCAGACTTTTTTTGGATTGTTATTTCATTTATGACGTTCCTCTCTGCGTCAGCAACATCAAGCAAACTTTATAAGCCGATAAATACCAAAATATTTATGATACCAGGTACATATATAGGATCTAATTAATATTGTGGTAAAGGTTTTATACGCGTGCTATACACACATAATTACGTTCATCATCAATTCGAATATGTATGACTTTTCCTTGTTCGCTTCGAGTGCGTATCTCCTGTTTTTGCATGACACAGTACACAACAACGCTTCGTTTTAATTACCTCAACAAAATTGTCTTAAAATATTCTAAAATGCAATTTCAGTCAAAAAGTATTTTTTCCATTACACCATCAAACTATGACCACCGTAAATACCAAATCATTCAAAGTTAATGGCAATTTTTATTTCCTCTCAAAAGTTTAATAGCATTTACAACGAGTAGAGCATATAAAGCATTATCTAGAAGTGTACAAATAATTACGATACGGTATTACTCTTTTCTCTCACATTGACACAACATTTTTCTACGCGTTATTTCCATATATCACATCACAATCGTGCCTAATACGTGGCTGTGTATATAACAGTTAGTTTCACACAGCCACGTTTTTACAAGTTACAAGTATAAAGGTAACCAACATTATAAAACATTTCATGCTATTGCCATTATTTATCCTAATCACTATTGTAAAAACTTTTTTGTTGAATCTTTTCAAACAGTTCAATCTCAGTGGTGGTAGGGGCAAACTGCTGTGTGCTGTAATGATTTTTCTGTCACGAGTTTGCTTTATAGCGATTATTAGCTACAGATTTGATTTTCTATATAGACCTTCACGCAGTTTTGAGTAGCAAATTTTTAACCGTAATTACTTTTATTAAACTCTCTCGCTCTATCTACTCAAATACTGTCGTCGTTCTTTTATCCTTGTTTTTACTCAAGTATATGTTTTTCATTGTGTCATTCATTTATCCTTCTTGTTTTGTACAGCAGAAATTGTACCTACTGCCACTAAGTTGCCAACAACACACACACCATCACCCATTAAATTTCTGTGTAGTATAGGCACTGTTGCGTTTGCGTTTAATAAACTTTTGTCCTAAAAAATACAAAAAAGCTTATTACTATTCTACATGTACCATACATAGCATATTTTTTTATTTATTAGCGTATTCTGTTTCTGTTTATGCCCAAATGTATTAAACGTTGCATGCCAAACCAAGTGTGACTTAAGTGAAGGAAGACTATAAATATATAGGAAAGAAAATGCTTGACAAAAAACATATAGGTATGCAGGTATACAAGAAGCACAAAGAACAGCGGTAGTGAAAAAAAGTATAATGGATAGATAAAATTTGATGTAGATGGATGGTTGGAGATACTTGTGTCGTTGTGTCCATTTTGTAAGAATGCCTGTAGTAAGATGGGCAGATAGTAATATTGCAAAGCTAGCGTTGTCGCCGCTTTTGTTGTCGTCATCCTCGACGCTCGCCACCACTTCTCACTCACCACCACCACTACATCGAACAAGGTGAAGTATACCATGCTCGCTGATATAGCTTCTTTGAGTCGTTGATGATTATGATGGTGACGGTATACCCTGATCTTACCAAGTGGTTTAACACACACACACGCAAATATAACCGTTGGTAATATGTTTTGCTGCCGTATTGCTCGCTCTTCAAAATCTTAGTGCATACAATCTATAGACAATATTAGCGTCATAATATTCAGCGTTTCTGTTTTTTCTTGTCGATTCACCTTTCATATTATATGTATTATTATTATTCTTTTCTGTTCACTTTTAATGGGGAAAACTGGGTCAAACACATGTCAGCTTAAAATGCAACCAAACTATAATAAGTATAGAAACATGTAAAGTAGACAAGAGAAGAAAAAAAAATCATGTAAAAAGCAAAAAAGTAAAATTGGTAGCACAAGTAGCAATAGCACAAAATATATCCTCTCATTATCATCATGATTACCACTGCATTGCTACCGTTGCTGTTATGCTTATGGTAAAATTCACAGTCTGTTAAAGAGAGCAAGAGGAGAGCTAGCAAAGGAAGGTCTCATATATTTGCAAATAGTGCTAGATTTTTTTAGTACAAGGTATCAAAAATGCCTGCATTTACTTTACTCACTCGTGAAAAAAAGAAGAGAAGAACAAGCAAAAGCATTTCATGTAGGTAATGTCAGTAGAGACCAAGACCAATTTCAAGTGATACCTAAGCTTTTAAGCTGAACGAATGGAGGCTCGTTTCCTTTTTTATTACTCGGAGAATATACATATATTTGTTCCTTTTTAGCAGGGACTATTAGACATGCTCTCTTCTCGTCTATGGTGCATGACATGCTGGTTATTTGTTGGTTGTAGAAGCTCGCTTATTATTATTAGAACAACATAACCACCACCGCACTATCCACCGCCACAAGAACAATTGATTTTCCTGTCAAAATTCACTCCTATTTTCGCTGAGTTTATGTTGTAAACACAAAACAGTGGTGGGCATACTTAACTTTTTGCGGACTATACGGTTAGTTCCTTACACTACTAAACCAAGTAATGTGACTAGCAACAGTAGTAGTCGTAAAGTGCTCCCTCCTGCTGCTATTCCTTCCCTCTCTTGATTCTCTCAGCTCTCCATTTTCCTTTTTTTCGGCTAATTGATTCCTCTTTATATCGACCAGTGAAAAAAAAATTACCAACTGATGAATTTACCTAAGTAGCTTTTTGTGGAATGAAAATGCTCGCTTGATACTTTATTAAATCTCGGTAGTAAATTGAATGCAATCTTTATACTTTCTTTCTTTTTTGCTGTCTTGTGCCTGTTGACAAATCAGTATACTTTAGTCGTTATTTACCAAAGTTTATCCTTTTCTACAAATTTATCTTCATGATTAACTACACTTTTTATGGCAGTTGGTTGAGTTGACTGAGCGAGTGAGAGAGTGATGTTGCAAGTTTTCCCTTTAAACGGATTTGATTTGACGTATTTTTTGTCTTTCCCTGAGCGACCCTCTTTTCTCTCTCTCTCCTGTACCGCTTGCTTCAATTCCTGTCGCTGTAGTTGTCTCCTGAAAATGTGTTTTCTTCTCTTCCAAGTAAATAAAGTAATTGGATTCATCTAGGAAAGCCTGCCAGGCCAGGGCTGAGAAATAAAATCAATAACAGTCGTAAAAAGATGTAGAGGAGGGGATAAATACATAGTTTCTGCATAAAATGCCATTTTATGGAAAGGTGGAGTAGGGTTACCCATATTGCTTGATTGTTGGAGAGGGAGTATGGCAGTAATGCATATTATTATGGTCATATGTCCAGAGAAAAACTTTGTGTTTTGCGTATGTGTTGTGTGTATTATTATACCTATATGAAAGTCAGGCATAAAAGCTGATTTGAGAACTGAAGAGTTATAATAAGGCTGCAAATTTTATGGATGTTTGCGCTGCGCTATATAAGCTTTAATGTGAGAATTGTACACAAATAATAGATATATATGCCTCTGTATATGTAGTCGCACGTTTAATTAATTAATTTTGTTGCAAAAGACACGGCTCCTTTCCAATCGCAATTCTGCGACATTAGGGAGGTATATGCATTATGTATTGTTCTGTTGGGTGATGGGTGTGTTTATCGTGTACATTGACATTGTCTAATCCTTATAGGAATTTACAAGCTATATAGAAAATAAAGTATTCGCTAAAATACAATCAATTTTTTAGCCAGTATATATAAATATTATATACAGTACACAGTTACTGATAAGATAGGTTACATAAAGCATTCTTTTAGGGTCCTTAACAGGCCAAAAAAAGAATCAATAAGGGCAACCGCCACGATGCCAATTGTAATTAGTAGGATACTGACTCAAGTTTCAACACTTAAAATATTACATAGTACTTATATACGCATAATTAATTAGTAGTACAACTTTACCTCTTTACAAAATGACTGCACGCGGTCATTCTTTGTAAATATAAGTGTAAAAAGAGCATTCACATTTGTACTTACCTGTTACATTAGTCGAAGGAGAAGAGAGAAAAATTTACAATAATAATATGTATTGTATTTATGATAATTTGTTTTGGCAAAGGACAATTTATTATGCCAGATACTACAATAACAGCCCCACAAGTTTACAAACAAGGTTATTAATATTACAATAGGCTAACATTGTACTTTTGCCATATGTAGCATAAACAAGCTATTATAGCAGTGAATGAAGTTGGGAGTACAAACTACAATAGTATGTTCAAAGATTCTCCAAAAGTTGCGTATGGCAGTGGTATCACCTCTCTGCATTCTGCATACTCTAAAAAGATGACAACGACCTTTCCGTCAAATATGTGTGCTTAGCAAACAGAAACTTGTGTTTTTCCAGCCAAGTGTTTAGTCAGAAGGGTGAGAACCACACATTTTTCATACCAGCAGAGTGATAGTTTACCATCAAGATTCTAACGGAAGAGCAAGTTTTCTATCAGCATGATCTGCTGCCTACCATTTACAATCCAGCAATCTCATAAATAGTTTACGTTACTAATTGGTCCAATACAATTTATCGATCTAGCAAGCAATCTCTTGTCGTCTTCAACATTGTTTGAAAGTAAAAAATGGCTCGAAGCCTATTTACGTGCCTAACACAACAGGTTTCTTAAATAGATTCTCCGTTATTTACAGACAGCAGTGTGTGGTAACTCTAACCATTCATCTGATAAAGTGTACTTGATAAAAATAATGCACAAAAACGGAGCAAATACAAACCACAGTAAAAATTATCATCGCCACCACCACCACCTCCATCAAATCAACCACCGAATAACCTCATGCTGCTAAATTGCTACACTAAAAAGGCTGACTATCAAAACATCCTTTTTTATTATCATCTTGCCATCTTTTCAGTGTGTGTAAAAAGCGAAGGAGTTACACGAACGAGCTGCTCTTATAGGCATATTAGGCGTGCAAAGCTATTTTTAAAAATAAGAAAGAGAAACAGGTTCTTCTTTTGAGCTGGGGTACTAACTTCACGTAGCCGACGGCTTGCCCGTATATCAATTCAATTTGTGTGCGTATCTAACATCTAGTTTCACAAACAGACTTTTATGATAATGACGGAACGGAAATGCATTTAAAAGAGATGTTATGGTCATTAAATCAAACCGTCATCTCGTAACAGATTTATAACATTCATAATAATGTTATTTTAGAAATAATGCAAATTCAACATATTCTATTAGCAGAGAATAAATCACTGTCGTTGTTCAGTGAGAAGCCATAACAGATGAAAAAAATGCTGCACATGTAATGTAAAATTGAACACAACTCTCACTTTACCTTTTTTACCAAATAAAGAATCGAAATCAAATTCTTGCTGTGGTAGTAAGCTGGGTACAAAGCACAAAACGAAATGTTACAGAACTTTGCTATTAGTTAAATCATACAGTAAATTCTATAATACACGTATAATACACTAAATTACAATTACGCAAGCATTTTTACAACGCTGTGAAAAGAGGTGCATTGCAATGTGTCAACTTTAGGATTAGATTATAAAGAGTATACACACACCACCTGTATAAAAGCGCAAGCATTTATTCAGTCACCGAAACTTTTTAACCTTTGATCTTTGAAATTGTATATGCCAGCCAGCTTCATGCGATCCACTGCAGACTCACAGAGATCCTAGGCAAAAAACAACATTTTCATTTCGATGATAATGTCAAATGTCTACAATCCTCTGTGCTAATTGGAAAAAGTATAGGGCACTGGCACTACATGCTGTTTGTTACTTGTCATGTTAGTATTAATAGGAAAGATAGATGTTTCGATATAAATAGTAACTTTTAGACTAAGGCTCATGTACAAGACAGCTATTTTAAAGGATTGAGAGAGGAAACAAAAATTGAAATGACATTGAATTAACAAGCCATTACGGAATACCTATACGAGTAAAGCATAACATGTGGGAAGATTAAATATACATCGATAAATTACACACTATATAGTTTGACTGATAGAACCTTCCTAAACTATCTACATATAAAAATCAATATAACCATTAAAGTAACTGTTTGCAGGTATTTCTAAGCACACTCGCTCTTTTTTCTGAGGCGATGTGATGTATTAAAACAATATTGTGTATTGTAACACTACCTACTTTTGCTTTCATTCCTGCTTGCCTTCCTTCCCTACTTCCTTTTATATATCCTGAAACACACCACCATACGTAATAAATTGCGATATTTGTACTACGAAAAACTCTTCCCTTTTTACTTTCCTACTAAAAAAGTACACACATGGATGCTTACAAATACGAACGCATAAAATACCCTTTACTACCACTACAACTGCTTAATCTATTTTCCTAAATGATACGTGTAAAAATCTAATTATCATAATGGTCCATTATAAAGGAACAATAGACATTTTTCGAGATTGTTTACCTGAAAGATTGGTATATTTTATTGACTCGTTTTCTTGGGAATTTACCAA
Source organism: Entomobrya proxima (assembly GCA_029691765.1). Taxonomy (NCBI): domain Eukaryota; kingdom Metazoa; phylum Arthropoda; class Collembola; order Entomobryomorpha; family Entomobryidae; genus Entomobrya; species Entomobrya proxima. Next base: position 22,636,623 of record CM056171.1, read on the forward strand.
AAAGGAACAAATTTAAAAAGCACGCATGACGAACAATAACAAAACCAATTATGGTTTCAAAAAGATATTTCTAGTTATATGTACTAATGAATTGATGATGATGATTTCCAATTTTTAGCGCGCATTCAGATAAAATCGGTGAATCTTCTTGTAAAAATCGGCAATTTACGTTTTAATGGGTTTCTGTTTTTTGTACTGAATACTTTGAACACTCTGTACATGAACATACCCTAACAAAAAATACCAAACCTTCCTGGCCTTACACCTAAAAATATCTTTAAAACTGAACTTTTTCATGACTAAATCTTAATATGATAATGTTTTCTTACAAAATTCTCTAAAATATTATAAATCATTCAAAAAGGTTATCTTACTTAGTACTATATACTAACAACTCTTCGGAGATTTAAAGAGCGGAAAAAGCTTGCAAAAACCGGTAGTGAGAGGTTCTGTATAGCTATAGGCAAATTATTCATATAGTAATTATACGAATGTTAGTTGGTCGAAAAGAGAGGTCAGTTTGTAAGGTCAAAAAGGTATTATATAAGCTACCTTATACGTCAGTACTGTACTCCGTACTTTACTGTTTTTAAGACTATATACATTTAACACAGTTGTTGTCTGTAAAAATGTGAGCTAATCATCATAAAAGTAACCGCAACAATGGTATAGTTATATAGCTATTGTAGTAGTAAAGATACAAAGGCAAGAATCACATAGTGCATTAGATTTTTTACAATAGAAAGATAAAGTGATGATGGTAGTGGTGTAGTGGCATACCAAAATTGTACAAAAATTGCTTGATATATATAAAATATATTAAGTTACAACATAACTATAAGCTTACGCATAATGCGTATAATATGCGTATATACATTCATAAGTAGAAATATATAAGATTACATAGTTTAATTATTGATCGTGGAGGGGAGAATGGGGAGGAAGAGAGCATTCACAAAAAGTGCTTGTAAGCAAAACTCTGTAGATGAGCTGTTTATATTTAAATTACTTATCTAAACAAAAAACAGAAAGCTTAGTAGAGCGTACCGCATTGTACATTAGCCGAAGCCGAGATATTATATATATATTATTACTACATATTATATATATCTATTTACAAAATGCATAGCTTTAAGTAGTTGCGACGTTTTTCATAGAATATTGTATAGGTATATATTTTCAAGAAAGGAGGCTATAAAAACTAAAGTTGATGAATTAAAATGTTCGGTAAATGACTAAATGAGAGGAAGAGAATAAGGGCATTTAACACTTATGGATGTTGATGACCATGATCACAAAAAGAAACAACGTGTCTAAGGTTATTTTCCATCATGATGAGTACCAGTACCGATCATAGAAGGAAGACGTTCTCTGGCAAAGAGCATTTTTAGACAAAACAAGGTTACTTTACATTAAGTAATATAGTCAAACCTTTGTTGAGGAAAACTGACTCAATTTCCGCAAGATCTTTAAGTTCAAGTTCAATCATTTCAATACTTCATCTAATGTTCTTTGGTTGCTAATAATTTAATAAATCGTTCGGTTGTGCATTCTCAAGCAACTTTATAAACTTTAGTTTTAAAAAACAATGCACATGCTTTTGACATGACCATTTTCAAACAAAAGTTACAAAAGCATCGAATCATCCTTAAATACAGAGCACATTATCCATTAATTTCATCAAACTCGTGAAGTATAAAAATGAAGTTGTTGTAAAGGAATAAAAATAGGAACAAGTTGTCAACAGGCAGAGGCAGACGCGTCTCAAAGTCACTGAAGGTTAGACAAAAAAGATGATGATGCTTTTCTGTGCTCGCAGATGATGATAATTAAACAAACGATAATGGTGCATTACTTAACGTTTTATATACTTACCGCTTTATAGAGATAACGTACCCATAATTGCAATTCAATACGGTTGGTTCACTAAAATCTATACACATGCAAGAAGTAGGTCAAATTTTTAAGCTTGGTTCTTTTTTGTTCGTTCAGTTGTACACTGATTGTTATAGTGTGCTACAGTATGCAGAGAAGACATCACCAGTTGTCGCATTTTCAAACGTTATGCTAAACGCTATTCAAAGTTCGTTTTTAAGGTTTTTAAAAAAGATTCATTTAAAGTAGTTATTTAAATTGATTTGTATTTTGTTGTTCAGTCTTCACATCACAACTCATTCATCATAATGACATGTCAAATAATATATTTAAAAAACATATAATTACATTATACGTATGCAGAGTACCTTTATTTAAAAAAGAGACACATGTACAATAATACTTAGGTAAAGGGAAAAAGCCCAAAAGTAGTAAATATTTTAGCAGTCTCGTGTAGTAGCATAATATAACTTACATTTTAAACTTATCAAAAATCCCAACAACGTGGCTGTACACAAAACACGACATAATCAAATGCTTTGTGTGTAAGTGATTTCTTCTTTCATCAACATGTAATTGCTAATCAATAAGTATAATGCGTACATAATCAAAAAATGCATAGGTATTAAAAACTTAGCTTTACAAGTTTACGACACAACAAGTCTATATAAAAAATCTGTACTAATAAATTGTTTTATTATATTGTATTCAATTGCCCATCAACAAAGAAAAAAGATGCCATGAAGCAACAAGACAAGACGAGTTAAAATACCTGTGTAATAAAGAAATGAAGGTAGACAATGAAATTGAAGCGCTATTTGATAGAACTGACAAATAATGTGTGTGTTGTGTACTGATTACTCTTCTCTTCTATCTTGTGTCTATGTCTGTGATGATGGCGATGATGATTATGTACTTAATCGTGCGTTAAAAAAACAAACACCACACACTCCACAAAGACAAGTTGGCGGTATGGTGGTGTGGCTAGGGTTCTAAATGCAAAGCAGTTCTAAAAATGGCATCAAACCCACTTATACCAAATGAGCATCGCCATCACACAAAATTATAATCCTCTGTGTATATTTAAATGGTTGTGTTGCGCTATGCGTTGTGTGCAGTTTTGTACAATTTTATACGGTAGAATTAGTTCCCTATGTATACACTAGAATCCTATATATATTTGAGTCACTGTTTGTTTTTGGAAAAAGGTTAAATGCGTGAATAGCATAAAAAAGTCAAAGACAAGAAAAAAGTGTGCGTTACTTGCAATTTTTTCTTATTGCATTGTTATGCAAATCGTCGTGAAAAAATAATAAGCAAGCATATCAACATCAAACAATCGAAAGTGTTTCATTTGTTCTTGTATTATGTTGTTGTTTATCCCTTTTTTGCTATAAAAAACGCATGCAACCCTAATCACACATTGCTCTTTTATCATCACAGCCACAAAAAACAATGTGCAAAAGAAGTATGCTTTAATAATACTTGAGCACTGTGAAGAATGTTTAATTGTATGTTGCATTTAGCTATGATGATGATAATAGCCAAAAACGAAAATATGTGTCAACGAAGAAAATATAACATGTTAAACCTTTATCTGCCTAAACACACAAACATATACTTTTGTGCTATATAATTATAAAGAAAATTATGCAGAAAAAAACTATTAAAATAATTGTTTAATTTTTATCTTATTCTACACTTTAATAATATTACTTTCGTTACTTAACATAATCATTATATCGCTCCGTTTTTGGGTTGACACTTAATAATTGCTTAAAACAGCATAAAAAGTGTAATGTGCTTTACATTGTTTATAATATGTAATAATTAAAATCATCACGAGAGTAGAGACACCGTTCACGTTAACATAGTTTTTAGATAAGCTTAGTCATTGCGGAAAAAGCTTTGTCGTTCTGAATTAATCAAGCTTGCAAATATTAAAGTAAACTTGGAATAGAAAAATTTGTAATAGAGATCAATCATTATTTCTTGTAATCTGTATTATAATAGGTAATATTAATAATTTATGTATATAAAGTGAACTATGAATACCATATATTATTATATTGATAATAAGTTTTACATTCATTTTGTATAGAGATACATACTACATACAAATCTAAACTCTGATGTGTTACTATTATCTGTTGTTGATGATAAGGTTCGTATAGATTTATGATGATGTCTATATGCACGACAAAAAACAAACAGAAGATAGCAGAAAAATGTAGCAAAAGTGAATTGCAACGTTAATTTTCAAAAAAGAGTGAGAGAATGATATAGAATACAATTTTTGTAGATATTAGAAAAAATCACTTATTGTACATATTTATAATTCTACACACAATATCATCTTTGTTGGGTTGAGTGTGTGTGCGCGTATATTGTTGATACTGCAATGATGATGATCATGACATGAATAAAATGTTTCATCATGATTACCTTTTTTTCTTTTCTACTAAAAAACCAAAACAAGTGCAAAAATACGAAAAAATAAAATAAAGCAAAAATGCCGATAAAGGAATTTTTAAAAATGATAATTAAGATTTAGAATATATTATCATATAAAACATTATATATGATTTAAACAACAAAAAATGCCGTAAAAATACTGAAAAAATACATTATGTTAGTTTTAGAGCATAATGTAAGATTATTATGTTATTGTTATTATTATCAAAAATATTGCAGGCATCCATACCTATTGCTAATCTTTAATTAAATCATAAGATGTACATATACCTATTAGTTAGTCTATAGAAATAATATCGTAATGATAACGTGCTCGTCGTGAACATAATATATGATTATTATGCTGTAACGTAATCTATGATAAAATAATAATAAAATCTCAGACTATTATGTCTCTGAGTTAAACAGAGAAGAAAAGTTCATCTTGTTGAAGTGCCTAATTATTACCTTTCGCCGCACATAACTTGAAGTTATTCAACTTTCCAGACTGGACAAGCAAGCATATTATCATTATTACAGCTTTATCATCAGATTCCTCAAAGAAAAATCTCATTTTGCATTCTCATAAATCTGTGAAGATTATCTGTCGCAATCTTCTACCAAATTGCATATCATCATTCACCCATTCATGATGACTGACTGCACAGCTACTGGAAGGCGTTTATTGGTGCGTTCAAACATTCGGCTTGAGCTTCTGACTCTCCTTTTTGAGCTACACAAAACTATCATTAGGCAGATATTGCATTGCCATAAAATAAAATAAAAAACGGTTCAAATGTTAATCTCGAAGGAACTTGCAGTATCATCAATTAAAGCATCAAAACATATGTAGTTCATAATGAAGTGGGAGGAACGGAAAGAAACATGTTGTTCAGTTTGTATCATCCGTGTGTAGTGCACCAAAGGAGGCGCACATATAATAGAAAAACGAACATTCTCTGAAAAGGCAATTCACAGTATTTCCATGATTCACAAGAAGAAGGGACTTGGTGTAAAGGAAATCACATAAAAGATGCAATAGACGAGTAAGAAGAAGAAGCAAAGAAGATGAGAAGCACATAAACACAAGGATACCAACAACAAGGAGTAAACGAAGCAATGAGAAAAGATTTACATCTCTCTCTCGTTTTTTTGATAGTTCAGATGAAAAAAATCCTGTTCCTAAAAGAAGACGGCACCATCATCACGGCCATGGCATAACATCTAGAGACAAGAATGATGATGTACTTGTGAGTGGTAGGAAATATATGGAAATGCCTCGTTCAGGTTTATCTGGCAACACAGCCAAGCGAGAAAATAGAGTAGTGGAGTTGAGTTTGAGTTGGTCGGGGCGTGCATGCATTAACCATGAAGTATGAGAAATTTCATATAGCATGTTGTACCATATCATGATATAAAGCAGGCATACAACAAAATAGATATATACACAGCTGCAACGTAAAAGTTTTATACTTGTAAAATATTCTCGAATGAAAAGCCCACTACTATTGGCTTGCTTCACACAAAGTGTTCAAGTGACAGACATACATTAATTCATTCAAGGACCACCAAGTACGTAAACATTATCATCATCAAACTGCATCTTTTATTTTCATAATAAAATATAATATGCCTTAACAAATAGCACAGAAAGGTTGTGTACTTTTATATATTCATTTTATACCCGTAGGATAAACGATCAGTTTAACCATATTATCTGATTTCCATGCACAGTAAAGTGCTATAATATAGCTTCTCTATTTACATTCCAAAGCCATCATAAATCCACTTCTTAATCATTCATCATTTTGCCTATTCAGCCGACAACATGGACGTATAGCATCATCGTGATAACAAATGAAAATCAGCACCAGCTTACTTCACTCTCATGCTTGCATTTGTCAACAAAATTAATGCCCACTTAATAAACAACATGGTATTTGCCCACTACCTTTTTTATTCGCAAAATTATACCAAAAAATGCAGAAAAGTCATAATTATAATACTGGAACCAAGTTTCGCTTTCAATGATCATGCAGGTTAAATCAACATACCCATCCGTACAGCAAAAAAAAGCTATCTGGGTCAGCAAAAACAGTGATAGTTTTTTATGAGCGGTTTATTCCTATTTGATGATGGCAATGTGTGCAGCATATGACCGTCCAAGTTGAAAGTAATCTTTATAGGATGTGTTTGAAGTGCGCAATTTAGCAAAAAAATAGCCTCAACCGTGCGTACCTAAAGTATGAACTGAACAAAAGCAGCAACAGCAGAGAAGGTCACCTTGATTGACATTTTGTGTGTATGCTTAAGCCAAGCAATAAAGAAGGTTACACACACATAAAGGGAATACATCCGTATAAAATGTCGAAAATTCTTACACAATAAACTCGAAATATATAATGCCATCAATATAATATTACATTATTATGGGCGACAACAGAAAACACAAAAAAAGTGTTTTCACCCAGAAAAACTGGAAACAAATCCAGCCAAGTAATATGCACATAAGCATGCCATTACAAAAAAACACAGAGAAAATGTTGCTCCACCTGGAATTCCCAATCAAAATGCTACTACTAACCCAAGTCGAGTGCAAAACGCTCATATTCACATCATCAAAAAAGTCGTAACATGCATCATTCGTATTCGGAGCAGAACTGTTTTATTGTGCAATTCTTTTTCTTACAAAAAATTTCCAACAAAAATATGGAGATTTCTAGGCATATTCATGGGAGCAAATAAATATATACATATAATATACTTATTCCTGTATTTGAACATCCTTCTAATGATTTTTTACACGTATATAGTTAAGCAGAGGTTCCAATTTCACAACTTGCAACTATTCCCTGACTTGCTACAAAAAAAAAGATCAAGCGGTGCCAGGGAATAAAGAGAGGAATCTTTTCAACTCCGAACTCATTGCATTTTGCTCCTATTTTACTACTTTATTACTTGCCATTGCTCTGGCTTGTGTGGGAATCAGGTAAAAAACGACACTACTAGCTTGTGATGATGCGGAATATTTCCTGTCCTTGCCAAACATAAAACTGCGTAGTTTTTTGTACTTTTCAGCTCTCCGTGTGTAGTACTCCGCTGTTGATTTGCTATGCAGCTACTACTATTGCTATAAAAGAGCTCCCAGTTCTCAGTACTGAAATCACGCAACGCTAAAAGGAACAACAAAAGAAGAGCAGCATGAGAGAGCCAGCCATTCACTCCTACTCCAATTACATATTGATGATGATGATAACGATGATGCTGGATTGCGGTTCATCAATCAAAAAATCAAGGTTTGCATGCCACTCGTTCGAGGATATATATATGTGCTACACGTATTGACGTGCATAGTTTAAGTCAGTTTATATATTTTCATGTGAGGATGATCTCAGGAGGTGACCATACTGACCACACACGTACTTACATACCTACAGACAAGTATTTGCACATGTCATAATCATCTAGAGTCAAACTGGCAATTTTTTCTCGAGCGTAGAAATGAATTGTGCAATATTTTATACGACTTGACTTGCAGGCATCGACTTTTTGTAATTTTACACGATCATCATGACTTTTCTATTTTAATCGACACAATGGCCTACTAGGTACATTTCTGCCATTTTGTGCATGAAAAGCGAAAGCGATTATTCTTCCACTTTGCAAGTGGTAGTGGTAGCGCTCCTGACTGACATCATCCCAGCGAACGAATTTCTTTTCAATTTTAATAGCAATAAATCACAACATGAATACTAATGCTGCAAAAATTTGTTATACAAACCAATTCTACAAAAATATAGCAAAAAAAGTAAGAGTTACGCAGATGCGGAGTATAATCGAGCAGCACACAAAAAACAGAAAAATGAAACTCAATGCCTATCAAAGGAGTTTTCCTGTTATGACACTATAAATCCAATCTTACACCAGCACCAAAAGACAAGCCATTCACGATGATCAATCTCAACTCAACAATCAAAAGAAAACGAAATTTAATATATTTTAAGCATGTGTGTACGCTGTCGTAATCGAAATCTATTTAGACTTTTGGTACATTTATGCACAATATACACTCGGTAGGTACCTACTTACATTTTATAAGTACACATGTAGCGTGTTTGCCATGTAGAGGTCTAAATAAGTTAAGCCATTATTACACAATAGGCTTCCTCCTTTTTCATCCTATTCATAGGAAGATTAGCAAAAAATGGGAAACGACGATACAAGCTGTATAAAGAGCTGAATTACGTGATAACGATCATTATGCCACCACTGCTACCACACCACCACGACTACGACCAAGACCAAACAACCAAAAAGCTGCATGTAACTAACCATGGCTTTACAATACCAAGTCACAAGCAAAGTGGACTTGGATTTAACTCGAAATATGGGCTCTTATTCCTTCTAAAATTTCTATTCACACACAAGACTAAGGACACACAAAGAATACGCATAAGAATTAAATGGAAGTCTTAGACACGCATGTTTGAATTCATTTTATAATGGCCCTTCTCTACTTTGCTTACTGCTGTTTCTAACTCCTGAAGAAAAATTACTACACACAACTTCAATGAAACTCTTTATAAGTGTATAAAACTCCTTGCACATGACAGGCCTGCCTACATAATATTTCCGTGACTTCTTTTTGAATTTAAGTTTGCTATCTTCAAACTTGCTATAAACATGGAGCATAATGATTCCCTTTAGGGAAGCAGTAAAACATAAAAATACAAGAAAGAAAAAAAGTGCGTTAATTTCCTCTCCAACAAGAACATTCATTTTTTCTGTCTCTCGCGCTCCCACTACTACAAATCCGATTCCAAGTGCCTTCATTATTCTGTCCTTTTAAGGAAGATTTGAATCTCAATTTTAGTTCTCATTCAAGTATACCTACTCTAGTGCACACTTTTTCACGGGCATAAAAGCTACCTTGCCTTGCCCGCCGGCTTTCTTCATTCTACTACTACATCTACTATTATACACGGCAAAATCAGCCCATGAAGAAAAGAACCAAAGGCCCAACACTATCTTTTTCCTGCTTTCCTCCTTACTCATATATTTTATTTAACAAAAAAAAACTAAAGAAAAAAAAGGAAACTCTCGAGCAGCTGCCTTCCTAAATGGTTAAAACGGTTCCATTGTTCTCCGTAAATCGCACCGAATTGCACTAGTTGTGCCATTCATTTTTTTACGTTCTATTGTAATTTGTAATTCATTCATCCAATTCAAACTTTGTCTTTCGCTACGAAGTCTATTATATTCCGACAGAATTGCTCTGGAGAGGGGAGATGAGAGCTTCAAAAAAGTAAAAACAACAAAACAAGGATAGACCTTGGCAGAAAGGCTAGATTTGGATATTATTCTTGAAACTTTTTTCAAAAACTCATAAAACTTTGTAACTCGCTGACTTTTCTGGTTGAAAGAAAAACATTTGTAATTTAAATTAGCTCTTGCAATAAAAAAAGCAATATAGCCTATATTATATAGGCGATGTTGGTAAAACAAGGGCATAAACAAACGACAACATTCATAAAAAGTGGCAACTAACTATTATCTTTGCATTATGGTTTTTATGCATATGGCATCTACAAATTGCTTTTCTAACAATAGTATACAGTCTCTCTGAGCACGGTGCATGGATTTGTCTTTGTGGACTATAGTACAGCATCTGCCCATACAATGCATCTATGACACGACACGGCAATGCTGAAGTGGAAAAATACTAAATTGTTATTTCAATGTGTTAGTTTTATGCGCTATATAATAGCACGTTTATTTTGAGTATCCTGTGTCTGATTCCGGATATTTTCAAAAGGATTTTCCTTATTGTTATGCATAAAATTATTGTGTACTCTGTGTTTAGAAAAATCATAATCCCAGTTACACAGATTCTTTTTAGACACAAAATTAAGATCTTGAATAATTTTTAAATAATACTTTTAGAAACAAAATCTACTTGTTTTATGCTAAACAAGTAGCACTGAAATTTCAGATAAGTCAATAAAGCACACACGCACAGAAAAATGAGAATTTGAAATGATAAGGCAGAAGAAAAAACAACAAGGAATATAACACGAAAAATTAGGTATGCATGCAAAGCACAAGACAAGGTTGCGTAACCATTAAAAGTACCAATTTTATGCACTGTTCGTTCGGCATATTAAGTAGAAGCTTTAACAACTTGCGTTGTGTGTGCTGGCAGTTTCATCATTAATCTCTATAATAGTAGACAGTCGTAACTTTTAAACCTTTATCCTACATATTTTATAATATATGCATATATTATTTGTGTAAGTATTTTTTATCACTGTACATTTGACGCTGTGATTGCGATAATAATGATGCTTGGGCTGGGACAATGATGGCGATTATCGCAAGAAAAATGAACGGCACTTTTTAAACAATTCTTTAAAATGTTAAGTTTAGCCGAGGCGAAACTCGGCAACACGGCATCTTTTTAAAGTTTCTGTTTTTATGAGTTGGCATTCATCATAAAGACGCACACTTTGTCAAAACATCAAAAGGTTTGTTTCAAAATAAATGATATTATTTTTGTGGTGATTCTGTACAAGCGAGTCAAGTCTTCCGTCATGTCATGCCACAAGGAAAAGAGAAAAACAAAAAATGAGATGATGGCCCTAATAAAAATATGTGTAGCAATAAAAAACGATCTGTATTACGTTATAATTGTAAATATATTCACCAGACAAAAAACGCCTGATTTTTCTCTCACTCTGTTGTAAAGTGAGTGAATAAAATATATTCCATTTTATGTAAGCCATCATCATAATTGACGAATGAATGATGATGGTGTCTTGTCCTAACTACTTAAAAAGGAGAAACGAAGAAATGAAATGGGGGTATAGCGCAAGGAATAACACCGACCGAGTGAGCCAGAAAAAAATATAAAAGTCCAAGTCTGGTGGTGACGGTGTGTTACATATTGCTTTAACTTATTGCTTGCTAATCCTCTCCTGTGTGTGTGCTGATGGAAGTCAGTAAATATGATGATTATTATATTATAACGTAATACGGGGAGTAGTCGTGTAGTATCAAAAAATTTGAGTATGGGATCGTGAGGAAGAAGATGATGATGATGCTGATGACGATTTCAGTTTTTAGGCAGAGGGGAAACCAGCCGTTTGTTCGTTGATCATCACATGTTAGATAAATAATACGCGAGGAGAGGAGAGAAGAAAAAAGTTTCAATATGCATGCACCGACCAACTCTGACTGCACTGCACTCCTCCAATGTAGCGAACAGCAGGGGTTATCAAACCACATAGGTGAGCTAACAAATGCCTTTCAAATCCAAAAAAATGCTTTGCAAGGAAAATATATTTACAAGCAAGCCAGGCAAAGCCACAACCACATTATCATCATCATATCACATATCGCTACCCATTTTTTAACATCAACCAAAATATTATTATTCATTTCTTTACCGCTACCATCCATCCATCTATCCACCACAATAGAGCATTATCTCTTCTTCTGCTACACATGCAACAATATGTGTTCTGAAAGACGCATACGTAATTCCTCAAAAATTGTACAATACAACACACGTAGCTTTTTGATTACAATGAAGATGAGCCTAAAAACTTTGAATACATAGTTAAATCTGTTTTCTTTAGCATCTTCACCTAATATATTTTATAGAATAAAGAGAATGGCTATAAAATGTCGAAAAGTGACTATATCTTTATGTTTTAATAGGTTGTAGTTGGGTAAAATGAGCTTCATGCTTTGCAAAAGTATTTTGTATTTAACCGTTGCATTGCGTAGCTCCGCTAGGAAGTCATTTTCGTTATTCCCTGCCAGAAAAATTAGGACAGTGACAAAACTGACAAATCAAAAATATCAATACAAAATATTACACATGCTGTCCAAAATCTACTTGACATATTGCATGAGTTTGAGAAACAGACAACTAATAGCTAACATCATTATCATTATCAGCATATCACCTTCTTATTCACACTTTATGGCAGCAACAGTAGCAGCAACAAACTGTTTATTCGACAAGAAGGTATCAACAAACAAAAAATGAACCTTGTTGCTTTTCGTCTTCCTCATCTTCAAATGTTCAGAGAAAAGATAAAAAGATTTTGGTTGAGGAATTGTAATAGGCACACCAACCACCATACTTGCATTTTAATGCATCATCAGCTTACCGGGCATATATAGGGACAGACAAGAGAGCACACACACAATGCAGTCACTAGTACAAATAAACCGGTTTCCCGTAAAATTGGGCTTTATAGGAATCAGATTGTTCTTAAGTTGCTGTTACTCTCTGTTTCAGTATGCTGCAATTGTATTTAGCAGAGTTTACTCTCTCATGAGTTTTGTGAGAAAAGTAAGCAAGTTCATATGACTGTTTTACGATATAGTGCATGGCATACTACCACATAAACTCAGCATTTTCAGCTTAAGTTCATTTCAGCTGTCTGAGGAAGTGATACATTACTTTACTTACTTAATACTTTGCTGGCTAGCTACTGCTACTCTATTCTACTACCGTTGTGTTATCGCCTGCCTAACAAAATTTTGTATTGTATTCCGTAGTGTAAACACTTACACCATGCATTATTGTTAGGTACGAACGAGAACAAAAACGACTCATCATGAAAAGGTTCTTGGACATATGTAACTCTACACAAAAGTTGTAAGTAGGGTTTCTCAGAGAGAGAAGAACAGTGAACAGAGAGAAATCCGATGAATTTACGAGACATGCTTTTGATTATTATTAATAACACCATTGCGCTCACAAAAGAGGAAAATATTAATTTTATAGATAAAAAGTTTTTTTGTCTGCAATACACTAGCTTACAGTGCAAAATACAGAATGATCAAAATATACTGTTTCTAATGGAAGGCAATTCTATTTACTACCGTTGCTTCTCCCATTCCTACCAATGATGGTGCTACTGGTGTGCAAATTTTAAATTAGCCATGCTTATTCTCCTATAGACTACCATCCATCTAGTTTCCTCTAATATACTTGTTGGGAGTCAGGCAATAATGTTAGAGCAAAAAGTCTGCTTGTGTGGTCATGTATGCTGCATTTCATATATATGTGAGCGTGAGCAACTTATATTTTCTGCGTGTACAAAGTAAATGAAATATCATAGATAAATTTGTAAATTCAAAATTTCTGCAGACAGGTAAATGTATAATGGGCACAGTAGCCGTGTAATAATAATCTGTTTTCTCATTTATTTCGCTTCATGCACATGCACATCAGCTAACAACCACTACACAATGCACATATTATTGTAAATTCTAGCCAGAATACCAAAGTGTTCAATATGCCTGCTTGAATCTTGAATAGTAGTCATCATGATTATCATCATCAGCCCATAATTACGATAAATGGTACATAGGTAATGTGCATGTACACTGTGTTATGATGGCGTTCCACTACTCAACAACTTATTTTATAACATTGGATAGAACTGAAAGGGAAAATATTTGTGTTTGGGTGCAAATTCATGCCTCTTTGAGCTACGTTGGGCATCTTTTTATCTAATATGCTGCCTGTCAGCCTGTGAGTCTTTTAAAATCATTTTGAAAGTGAAATTGGTTGACATCAATAGTTTTTTTCTGCCAGAGTTACATAGTCAATTTATCAATATTTGGAAATTATTGCAACTAGGCATAAAAAATATGTTCTCAGAAAAATATCATAAAGCTGTTTTAATAATGAAAATGAGTCTGCGTTTGTCTGAATTACAATTCATCTGGCATGCCAGTTTTTATATTTGTCCTTACTGCAATAACTGCAAGCGTTCGGCTGTTATATATCGTTATCACGATCGAATGATTACGAATTGTATCATGGGGCGCGTGTGGAGTACCTACCTTCCTTGTACCAAGATTATTTCCGCAATTGATGACATCTCACAAACACAATTGGTTTTGATGTCTTCGTGGTAAAATTGATATGTAAATATGTGCAAGAGGCATCATCATATGCGGTGTTTATATTTATAACCAAAACTATAATGATGAACTAATTGCGTTTTTCATCTCGCATCAAACTTTTGGACTTAATTTACACAGATACAGTTAATGGATTGTAGTCGAGTTCATAGAAAATGACGACGTTGATGATACTTGAAAAACACTCTCCCTTTTGGTGTTACCAGCAAAGGCCATCCGTACAATATTAGAGTTGCAAAGCTGTTATTTTGGAGGTCAAAGTTGGTTTGACAAATAATAACTGTGTGTGTATGCAATTTTAGCGCTATGCGCGAGAGAATAAAGCACAGCTGGCTCTTTATGTGGCATGCCCCGTGTCTCCTGACTGTGAGCTCTTTATAATTCTTTTTTAACGCTCACAAAAAAAATCTGCCACGGTTGAATGAACAAGTATATAATTATATGAATGAGGAATGTATGATAATCTGTATGTCATTCTCTAGTTTGTATTCATATTGGTATTTTACTACTACCTATTCAAGTTCCTAATCTTATCAAGCAGTAAAGTGCACCGATTCTGTTTTATAGTATATGAAATGAGCAACAAAATGCGGTAGACTGCCATAATTTAAAACTGCATTTTTTGCATTCTTAAGTTATCATCCATGCCATTTATTTTATCAATATTACTACTTTTATTTGACTTGAAAAATTTAATGACAATTATTCATTATTCACATCCTAGAAAATGGAACAATAGAGGCACATATGTCTTTGCTTTACCTTATTTCTCTCAACAACCGCATATTTTGTACTTGCTTGCCCACCTACATACCTTACCATAATAATGATTAAAAGTAGCTGACGTTTAAAAGAAATATATCGATTACCTTGCAGATTATACCTGATTACACGCAATATTTAGCAAACGAATTCCGCAATCAGACAATCTATATGACTTCATTATTCATTGAGCTATTAAAAATGCAATGAGCGTCTAAATAATTATTGCTTATAATGCGGTTATGTGTCACAATGCGTAAAACAGCATGTTAGCTTGGACCTTTGTAGGTAGGGACTATATGTAAGGAATAAAAGGGTAAACGACAAAGCGTTTTTATAAGTGTTCGTTTATGCAATTTTTCTGATTGCCGACCAAACAGCACTGACACTAATGTGCGTATAGCACACGGCATTGCTTCTTCTGATTGCTTGCAGAAGCCTATCCGCCCCCTGCATTAAATCCTCCTTTTTCCTTTAATTTCCTATCGAACAAAAAGTACGCTAAAAGTCTTAATGACAGCTGCTTGTAATAAATGACAGTCTTTTAAGAGGAGTTGTTGTCATCTACCAGATATTGCAGCGTCCTCATCACCACTGAAGAATCATGAAATGGGGATTATGAAAGTACAAAATATAATGATTCCAAGCAATGTCACCTTACTGCTTTGTAGTAAGAATTTCAAAGACGTTTTCTTAGCAGACAGCCACATCAAAGGAACATCATAGTGAACATTTTAGGCAGTTGATTGTTATACCCGACTACTACTTTGTTTTGTAAAAGATTACTATTATTATTTACTTGGGCATATAGCACTATTAAAGGACACACTTTATACGAGACTATATTAATATTATTAATACTGACACAGACATTAAGACATCATAGCGAAATGGGCTATAATAAACAATAATTTTGCCTTTTATACATGGCTTGGCTGGGTGCATCTTGTATCTCCGTCTATACATATGTACATTACTAATACTATCAATTTTAACTAAAAAGTCTCTTATGATTGGCGGCGTGTGTGTACCTTATAAGCTTTTTAGATTATAATAATTTTGATGCCTACACAATAGCTTCTACTTGAACATACAAAATATCGGAGCAAGTAGCTCAAGGACGTTGGTGTAGATTGGTGCTTCTACTAGCACGCCATTTTAGCACTACCTAGTGGCTACACGTGAAAAAAGGTAACAAGTTAGTTTGAAAAAGTGTTAGAAATGCATCGCAGCATAACACTTTCAAAGTTTGCATGACTTTGGTTTGTTGTTGTGTGGCAGTGAGTTAGTTGGTTGGTTGTTGGATGGGTAAGTAACATGCAGCCTGTAGGTGAAGCTGATTTGTGTGAGTATGCAATTATTTTGCAATGATGAAAAATGTTGTCTATAATTGCGTTCTAAATGCATTTTTATTGGAGCCAGTCAGAAAAGGTGGCAAGAAAGATCTTTATGCATATATGCAGAGGGCAGAGTTGTGGAATAAATTAAGATGGCATGGACATTACAGAATAATGTGCAAATAGAGTTGAAGCAAATAATGCAAAAGCCGATAATATGTTGGTTTAGTATAAGTTAAAAACTTTGCTGTACTTGATAACAAAATGGGGTAGTTTGCAAGTGGAATAAGTATTGTGTATAGATTGCTGCAATGTACCTAATATCATATCATTAGTAGAGGGGGAAGTAGAGGAGCAGGCAGGGTTATTATTTATTAACTGGAAAGTAAACTTTTAGTAATTGGTGTAATGCGCCACACACGCATTCTCACGCTTGTCTTTCTACAAATCCCATTAGTAGGCCTGTTATCAGTTTTACACACATCATAAGCAGTAATACAAATCCATAATTGAGTAGGTACTTATTATGCTAAAATGTTTATTTATTACAAATTGATGAGATTTTTTATGTTTCAGAGCTAAACAAGTAGACTTTGTGGTGAACTGTTTGGTTATTGGAGTGTGGCAACCGCTGCTGCCAGTTATCGCATTGTCACCTTGTTTTTAATTTGTATTAGATTTTAAGTTTAAAATAATACCCCTTCGACCTTACTTTCATTTTGTTAAAAGAGTCATGTAAAATCAATTAATTTGATGCTAAAACAATGGTGCAGGATCATGCATTCAAAATGAAATTCATCAATCAATACCAAATTGTTTCTCTTGTTGTTCACAGATTTACTACGAATGAATGAATTCAAGCGAGCAAGTGTGCTCTATGAAAAAGTAACAAAATACAACACACTTGTTATATTAGCAAAGCCTTTATCAAATCAAAAATACGTTAGTTATAATGTGATATATGATGTCTCAATAACAAAGCACAAGTCCGAATGTGTGCAAATGACAGTTAAATTGCTGTTGTTATCATCATATTCATAGACGTATCTCTCTACCCAGTCAGTCGTGCGGTAAGCAGAGATGGTTTTTGACGTCCTCGTCATCTCTTTGTAATGATCTTGATGGCGATGATCAAAATGCTTACTTCATCAAAATGACAAGCCAACCTAGAGAGGAGCACAATAAATGACACACTGCTGCTGTTGCTTTACTCTGATGGTGATGATGGTGGTGGGCCTCTCTTCAACAAAAGCATAAGCACATACCTTTATCACATTCCTTTAAGGCTGAGCACATTCTTCTGATGATGCTTTATGGTATAGTTGCAACTGTGACTATGAAATGCATAATGTTGTTTCGTACGATTATATAAAGCTGTGCCTTTTGTTTACGGTTAGTCTCATCCAAACAATTTTATTCATGAATGATTCTTTAGCGTATAACATCTCATTGAAGATACAGTATGTATTTGTATATAACAGTGTATTTGATGCCCATCATAACATGGAATTTAGCTTGAAAGTCAAGTCAGTTTCATACTTTATAACCAATCCTTTTTGAATTGACATTACATATTTTTGCATTATTTATTTTTTTAAATGGAACTATCTTGGAATAGTTCAATGTGCATTCATTCTTAAATTATCATTATCTTTGCAGCTAAAATACAGAGACCATAAAAGTAATGAACAAGTTTGAAAACAAAATGTACTGATTTTTTAAAGCAAAATAACTTACACAAGTATGAAATTTTGTTGCTATATTATGTACAAAAACATGAATTGTATTCATGAATTCAAAGTAACTTTAAATTGTTCCAAGAAATGAAAATTATTCTGGTTTTTGCACTTTGCACTCATAGAATTATCACATGTATCTTACATTATACTTTGTTTTTTTCTACGAAATAACAAATATTTAAGCGGAGATTTTTTGTGCGTGAAAGTTTAATTTGTAGAGAAACGGTTGCTAGAGCTGGTGACGCAACGCTTGCTATTGAATTTATGGCCAACTTTTAAGATTTATGTAACCTTGTCATTTTGGCCTGAGCATGTTTTATACAGTCTATATGATATATAGTAGGGGAAACAATCATTTCCAGCCCATTATTTCTCGGATGAAACGAAGAGTTTACAAGGCAGGGAAAATGTCGACACACATGCTGCTATCCTGGCCGTGCCAGCGCTATCACCAGCACACTGTCGTCCTCCCTCAAGCTTCAAAGTCTCCAGAAGAAGATAGCTACATAAAGAAACAGGCAGTTTATGGCACAAGGTTCAATACAACAAACATGAATGCGATGTGTGTGAAATATGCTATTAGCCTGTCTACTCGTGTCTTTGATCAGCCTTGATAGAGCGAAAACAAGAATTTCCCTTTTCATTATTCACAACGTATCCTCTTTTATTTCTTCCAAACAGGACATATTTTATCGTCATAATAATGTGACTGGATTGAAACGCACATTAAAATGCCATTTTAGTCTTTTACTACCAACATTATGAGCTCCTTATATGTTCACTCTTGTGTTGTGTCTATCGACAGTTTTGTATGAAAAATCCGGTTGCACTATGCCCCACCAAACACCGATTTTGCTTTTTATGAACAAGTTTACTAGCTTACGAAAGGGAAACGTCTTTTTATAATAGCGTTCATCAGAAAAGTAGCAACAGGAAGACAAGAAAACAAAAACGCATCCATATTATATCCAAAGCAGAAGTTTGTACAATGTTTTCTTCACTTTGTACTAGTATAGCATTTGCACAACTTCCGTTTAGCGTCTTAGAATGTTAGAATAGTGTACTATATACGCTTTACATATATTTTTCTGCCAATTAGGGTAAAATAAAATAAGCTTCAAAGGAACATCCTTTCTTGGTTTTTTTATTTCAAAGAAAAAGATGTGAAGTAGCAAAGTAAACTGCTGTTGCTTAATTCCCAATGTTGTTGATGATGATGGTCCTACAACATTGAGAGAGGCAAATGATAATGCTACCACTGAAAATGAGAATAAATAATAATGGTAGCAGTAATGTAGCAATCACAAGGGATTCACGGAGTCATTAAACATCCTTTCATTTCATATTATTCAAAGCGCAATGTCATTTTCATTTCACAGCAAGTAAACAATCAGACATCATCTTCATCTATCCGTCCTCCTCCACTAGTACTAGTACCATCACCATTCTCTGAAATGCTGGCTTGTTGTTTTTTGTTATTGTTGATGATGCCGCTTGAGAGAAGAGTTGTTAGCCTATTGCTACAATGTATAAAAAGTCATGAAGATATGAGAACATAAACTCTAAACCATTTTATACAACGTGCATGTACATTTACACTGTTTTATTCAGTGAGTGGGTAAACTGAATAAAACCAAAAACCAATGAGTAAATGTCTGCACAGAGTAATTTATGTACAGTTTTGTGATGATCATGATGGTGATGTGAATGTGATGAGTGCATGTTGATGATGACTACAAGGCAAAAGGAGGAGGAAGCGAAAAAAAAGAAGACAGACAGAGAGCAAGCAAAGAAGGAATATATATACCTAGAAAGGCAACGAGAATGAAACGAACGGATCTGAACTGACTGACTAGACTAGAGTGACTAGGGCAGAGGAGCAGAGCGGCAAGATCACCATCATCATCTCTCTCCGTCCTCCTCACGAATTCAACGACTTTTGGTGGCAGAGTGGTGGAAAGGATGATGATGATGTGAGTGTGTGAGAAACTCTCAACTATCAAAGTGAAGCGTATCATTACTGAACTACTGCAGTCGTGCTTGGGATAACGAAAAAGGGAACAAAAATATCTGCATAATCAACCAAAATGTTGAGTTTTGACATTATGACTAATATAGTTACACTAACATGGATGCATCTCTAAACAATCATTTCAAATTTTGTCCTTTTATCCCTCTCCGTCCTTTTTGCGCTACTTGCCATCATTTCCTCCTTCTTTCACAACTAATCACATTGTAATAATAAGAAAATATATGGATGGCTACATTAATGTGTACGCACACAAGTGCTACTGTGCAATTCACCAGAATAAGATGATATTACTATAATGTGACCAGTGGTAGTGGCGATGATGCTGAGAAGAAGTTTAGAAATAAATATCTCAAAACCTAATTAGAAAATAACCGTGCGAGAGAGAGGCAGGCAGGGAAACAGTAGGCAACACAACACCACACGCACACATGCAGACAAACATTCAAACATCTTTTATTCTCCCCCATTTTCCCCGTTGCATTGTCTGCTCTCTACTTCTCTCATTTACAGAACGGACTAAATTTGTACATATTTTAATTTTTGGTTGAAAGAATTACAACTGTACTTAAAAGACACAAAAAGAGGCAGAAGGAGAGGAAAAGGCATACCACGGGGTGGAATGCTCTATTGTGCACACAATAAAACCAACTCATTTTCAAGTGACAAATATGAATGTGTTGCATGCTCAGGGAAGACTTGTTTTGTTGTAGGGGATAGCGAGAAGCTAGTTAATCATCCACTGGCACAACAAACAAAACTACTACTTCTTCTTCTTTTGCTTGAGCTTTTGCTCTTATAATATGATGGCAATGGCAAGGTGTGCAAAGAATAAAAAAGGAATGAAAGTCGTGTGTTATTTACTTCTAGTTATTTGCTTCTCGAGTTGAGTCTTCTTCTATTGCCACCTTGTATATATATTGCGCATACATGAGTGCGTGCGTTGTTTACAGCTGCATGATGATGATGGGTGTTGTGTTGTTACAGCAAGCTGGCAAAAAAGAAGGAAAAGTCATTTCGCTTCTCTCTCGTGCGGCTCGACTCTGTGTTTAACTCTTTAGACAAGAGAAGAAAAAACACAATCACCACACCGCCATGTCATGCCACAGACTGTTTGTAACTGTAACTGTGCACAAAGCGCAGTCATCTACAACCCAACAAAAAACGTATGACGTTTTCTTTCCTACGTGTATAATAGGGTGCATTACTTAGCGTACATTGATGGGCACACAGTCAGTAAACTGTAACGCCTTTTGTATATCAAACATAGTAGGTGGGCTGTTCGGTATTTGCTGTCTGCAAAAACCATTTTTCAAAAGTTCTCTTTCTTTCTGTTTCAAAGCCGCGGTTTGCCATGTAGTACAATCAATGTATCACGCTATTGTGTTTAGCAGAAAAATTACTGTAATGATAGAAATTGCAAAAAGTAAAGCTGGATTTACGGAGTAGGAAACATGGAATGTTTCATGGCATCATGCTATTTTCAGACACAAAATCATGTTTTTTAATACTAATAATTTGAATAACATAATGTTGTGGCTTATAGCAAATTGGCAAGTGCAGCGTAAATTGAATCCTTATCAATTACCTTGATAAAATATACAAGGTTAGAAGCGCTAGTTAGAATATTCGTAGAAATTGAAAGGAGACCAAGAAACCGTCCCCTAAAGCTAAATGGTGCTTGGTTGAGCGAAAGCGAAGCGTCAAGTCATTCAAAAGTCAGTAGTGAATACCCGACGAATACCTTTGAGCTTGAAAGTGCTGCTACTAATATATAGTGAGGCATTTGTACATTGCCTTTCGTATCAGGTTTGTAGATTGGAGGTTAGGTGTATACCAATATGTATGCAAGTTTTTGACGATGAATTTTTGAGGAGACCCCCGGGGAAGAAAGGCTGGCTGAGAAACTGGCTTTTTCTGAGGAGATGACACTAAAAACTTCAATGCATCTTTATCATCCAGTTTTTAACCTTTAAGGAGAACACGAGTGCATGATGGATAATGTTGCTGCTGTTGTGCTACGCTAAGTCAAAGGTGAATCAAGGTTTTCATTGGCACATGAGTGCACATTGCACGCATGCCACCACCATGGCCACCATTTTTTTGTATTCAGGAAAAGAGTAAAAGGTGTTTCAGATGATTCTACACTAGTTTATAAAAACCTGCATTAGCTAGCATACAGCTAGGGACAAAAAAACACAGTATAAAAGTAATAGTAATACTATGCCAAAACCCATGCATTTACACTGTTGTAAAAAGCCTCTTCATGAACATCGTCTGACAGGTCAATCTGTAACAAGCAATCGTCTGATTATCTTTCCAAAAAGTAAATACATAACGTTGCCCTCGTTTAGTTATGATTATATGCTTTTTGTATTTAGTGAAATATCAAACAACCCGAAATCCACTTGAAAGTTTTTTCCCACTTCTTCAAGTTTTTGGATGTAGCCCCGAATGTATGCCCTTCTCATTTTAGCTTGCGTATTCATCCCTCTGGCAAAAAACTATAATATTTTATGGCACAAACTAGGAAACATTATGTATACCTACAAGTATAAAAAACAGACGATACACTAGCATTGAAGCATCCTCCCCGTCCTCTCGCATCAACGAGAAGGAGAGTAAATATGCGTCCTTATTTCTCGTCGTATATTTTCCTCCTTTGTCGTCTCCTTCCTTAATATTGGAGCATTATCAGACATTTTTATTTTGCCTTCAGAGAGAATACTTTTTGACAGGAAAAAGGTGAAGAAAAAAGCCGAAAGCCGTTCGTCGTCTTCTTATTCTCATTCAGCACTTCTCACTCAATTCTTGGCTATTGCCATTTACTACACTTTTCTTCTTTCTCGATCTCCTCTTATTCCACTTTACAAACTCAACTTTAGCTCACCTTCCACCTCACCTTTCTCATTCTTGTTGCGCAATAACCTTCACAAGGCTGGCTGCAAAACTTACTCGCTCAACTTACTTGGCTTTGCTATTATGGCTTGCTCACTGTATTTTTGTGTGAAATCAGGAGAGAAGAACGATGATCATCATCATGATCATCGTGTGAGACTGGTTTGTTGATTGTGCGGCAGGATTGCGTGCGTTGTGTGTAGACATATCATACATATAATAATAAAAACATTCGAGACCAGAAAGCCAGTTCCACTACTGCCACCGTCACCTCTGTTGCCTCCATTTACACGGGAGCACTAGCTAACAACACCACCACCACTACTCGTGATGCTCTTTGCTGGCATTGCCATTGCCACCAACTGCACTCTCCTGCTATATGCTAGATTATACGAATGTCACGGTAGACTAAACGGATTAGTTCACACGTTCATTGTAGCGTACGTAACAACGGAGAGCTGTGTGAGTGAGACAGAAAGAAAGAAGGGAAAGGGAGTGAGTCGTAAACTATAGGAGAAGCGGATCACTGAGCTTGCTTTTTTATATTCTCCTTTTCCACTTTTTCAGTTCTCACCATTGAAATCTGTTTTTTCTCTCTTTTCCTATGCTCAGCTCATTTTTTACCGATACCATAATGAATGGCACGAGAAATGAAAAAATATCAAGGAAAAGTCAGCCAAGGAACTAATCCTACGTTGAGAATTGCAATAAAAAACTGGATTATAATAAAAACATCGTCGCAGTAATAAAAAGTTTACTTGGACTCTTGGTGCTTTATTAAATGTACAATAGCACTAATCCCAAAGAATACGGACATTTTTTAACAATTTGACTAAAAACACTTTAGCTTCACACTTTCAACATGGCAGAAAGTAGGCGCATACATACATGCATCTTGTAAAATAAACCAATAATATACCGTGCACGTAGTAGTGGGTGCGTAGTAGGTATTAAAATTCGTATCAGTACCAATTATCGCTAATTCATTTTACGTGTAGAAAAGTTCCCCTTGAGTATATATATTGTTGGCCCCTGGAACAAAAGAAAAAGGTATTCCTTATGGTTGAGTATGATGGCAGATATGTTACAAATAAGTCTGGAGGCAGATTATTATTGTTATTATTCACATGCCAAGTTGGAAATTTGTTATCTGTACTAAAACAGGGCTGACGCGCTTTGACGCAACGCATCTTAGTTGATTTTTTCTGAGGAAAATAGAGAGTGACGACTGACGAGAGAACTGCGAGAGAGAGAGTGAAATGATATTATATTTTATAGTTTACCATAACCATTTTAGGAAAAGATGGTAATCATCAAGAGATTGAGTCGACTGCTGCTGTTGTAAGTTCTCTCTGTTGGCTTGTTGCTGTTGTTCTTCTTGTGTTTGCTGCCGTCATCCTGTAGACATGTAGTGTTGGAAATACCTCTATGGATGAATTTTTCCAGCTTGTGTGTGGTGTGTTTTGCCTCTCTGCCTTCTCTCTGCATGACTGCCTTACTAATCCAAAAAATTTGTTTACATTATCACATTATCCAACAGCGCTGCTCGGCACACGCTCCTGAAATAAAAAGGCGAACCTGCTGAAACTTGAGCGCAAAAAGGAAAAGGCGAGACAGCCAACTTGTAAAATGTTGCTTTGGAGGAGCCACCTTTTTTATTTAATAAAAAATGATGAGTGAATCATAATAATGTAATAATAAGTTTATAGGTATGTCTTTCTGTTGAAGTGTGGTGCTGGTGTTATAGGGACACGGCCCCTAACACAGTATACGCAGGGTGAAAAATATCAAGCACACAAATAATACATGATGTATGCTAAAGACAGCAACACCCATTAAATTTTCACTGGTTAATCGACTTATAATTGAAATGAACACGGGTAATGGAATTTTAATTAATTTGACCTAGGGAAAATGAGAAAGTTGTTGGATGAATGATGCTGTACTTATGTACGCAGAGAGAGAAAGGATCAGTTGGTGTGTTGTGCATATACATGGCCCTCATTTGATATCAGCTATCAACATCATCATGAACCTGCTACCACTACTACTACTTTTGTATGCTTTATAAGTTTGCAAAGTAAAGTGTGTGTGTGTACTCGGCACAATAATACCGATGATGGGGGAAGGGATCGGGAGAAAGAAAGGAGAAGTGAAGGAGTGAGCAAACATGAAGCGCAAAGAAGAAAGGCAAGCAAAAGAGGAGCATTCATGCCGCACATAGCACCACACTTTCGTCTTTTTTTGGTGTGTACTCCTGTTAGGAATGCAAATGGATTTTCTGGTATGCTTTTCCTTTTCTTGGAACTTGGGAAAAGCTTTCCACCACCACCACCACACCATATTACATGGATAAAGTCACACTTTGTTATATCAGATAAGCGTATCTACAAACGGAGTAAAGAAGGACAAGTTAAGCTTATGTGAAGTATCTACATTTTGATTTGATACACCGATGACTTGCATCTTGATAACTGGTTTATACAGCTTTACATTCTGGCCTGAGAATAAGGCGTATAAACTTTTGCTTTAGAGAGTGTCCCGTTTACTTTATCTCATAAACGCAGAGCGCAAGCATATCGACAATAGAGTAAACGTCTGTGATATGTGCGTTATTAAGAAGAAGATGAAAATTTGGTTGGGATTTAACGCAATTTTCTGCAGAGTTATAATATTGTAATATCACACGTGCTACAAAAGGCCATATTTACCCACACAATTTTGATGAGAAGAATACCAAGAGTACACCACACAACTTTTCCAAGGTATTCAGACCCATTTCACTTTAAAATTAAGTGAGCAAGGTGCATGTCAGAACGTCGTCAGAATTTTAAAAGAGAGCAAAAACTCATAAACTCGTCGACGAAAGTAAAAAGCGTATGTGTGTATTAACTGTGCACACACAAAAATATAATAAACTAAGGTCTGGTGAAAACGCGACCCACCTACAACCTACATTGCTCAGCTTTCGCTTTCTATGTAATAATTATTATTGCTATTTCATTCATATGCAGTACCATAAAGCAAAAAAGCACCTTGTTAAGCGGCTTATTGCACAATAAAAAAAGAAATAAGATGCTGAAATACAATCCACTAAAACACGCTTGGTTTACAGTAATACGCTGCTGATTTGCCGAAGCATGCGTGCACCCGTTTCGCGGAAAGTGTGTTTTTATAATGAATGAATACGTTACACGAGTGTAGGCTAAAGCATCTACACTCAAGCGTCCAAAAAACAAGAAAACAAATAAATTGTCTATATGTGGACGCATGTAAAACTCAATCTTCTTTTCTTTCTTTTTCCAACTCTCTTTTCCTTTTTCAATCGCTTCCCATTTTACGTCTTTATTTTTCTACTTTTTTCCATCTTATCTCCTTACTCAGATCTACAAGATATTTATCGGATTCCAGTCAGTCAACCTAGACATTTCTATAAAAGTGGATAGATGAATGACATACTCTACTTTTTACAGGATTTATCCTCCACGCAAAGGGAACAAGCTACTTTTCCCAAAATAACAGCGTAAACAGAGTAGCTATTATAGGTGTTGCATGCATATATGAACAAGTTACTTTTTCACTGTACTGGCTTCCAATTCCCAATCCGTTTTTATATGCCTATTATTCAGGCAGTAGCGAGAAAGTGTGTAATGCATTACATTATGCTCATGTAATCACGTATATCTTGCATAATACGTAATATACAAGCAGACGGAGAAGAGGACAGGAATGGAATTTGGAGCAGTACACGGCCTGACCTCCGGTCTGAGAAACCTCCTGCTGCGCAATGCTTTTATTATGATTATATCAGATACTTATGCGAACAAAGTACTGTCTTTGAATGGTCTACTACCACCTATTTAGCTTTAATGTATAGCCAAAGTCAGTTGCCAGCTAGACAATTCGACTATCCGGTGGTTTCATTTTTATATAAAAACTACATATCAAAAATCTATAATTCTGTAACAAAATTGTAATTCTTCTTGTAATCGTCAATTTTTGCTTGCAAAGCATATGATTAACATTTGCTTGTCATTTTTATTCCTCTGGATTTGCAAATGCAAATGTTTTCTCCTTTCAGATTTTCAAGTGGTTTAATGTGTCTCTAGGAAAAAATGTAACAGATGTAGGCACACAGTTCCGCCACATTAACATCGACACGTGTGATATGATATGGAAATGATGATTTTTCTGTGTATTTTCAGATTATACAAATCATCTTTCTGAAGAGTAGTGAATGATAGTAAGAGATTGTCATATTATTTTGGCTTGTCCATGTTCACAGACAGTCTGACATGCTATATAACTCCACTAAAATATGCAAAACTTTCGCTTTCTCCAGTGACAAGGTTCTCCGTTTCCTTTTTATTCACTCGTGCATCAACATTATGTGCACAGTGCCATACGACGACATAACTTTGTAGTCTACAGAGACTTCTGGTCTCTGAAAGCAGAAAAAATTGCAAGTGGTGGTATTTGAAAATACTATTTTCTCATTCTCTCTCTCTCTCTTTTCCTCTTTTGTTTTACTAAGCTTTCTTCTTGTAACACAATATATCTAATATTTTATGAATGTAGACCATATTTATATCATTTCATTCCATTTTGCTTTCACTCTCCCGGGGTAATAGTTTCAGTAAAGCACATTGTTACAAGGCTCGTCTCCTCAGTCCCTGATTTATCCCGACTTGACTCCTTATAAATAAGTAGATCGATCGATAGATAAGTAGGCCAGAAAGCAAAAAAGCAGGCAGGCGGGCAGACAAAAAGGCATAAGCAGCCCGGTTATCATGATGATGATGATGACTACGATATTCATAAAAAGAAATGAAAGCAACGCTGCTGTCCCTAAGTAGATTTCAATATAATGTACGTGACGTACGCAGGCCGACAAAAGCCATAACAATTTTGCTTATTTCGATTAAATTCCGCGTGTGAAATGCCTGTGTGTATGTGTTTCCTTTTTTATACTCTGTATATTTATCTACTTTTGACTGCCTTACCCAGTCAAGTCAAGCCAGATCAGCAGGCCAGGCCAAAAAGCTTATAAACTCCTGGAGCGATTTTTAGTAGCAAACGTTGCCAGTCATTTTGTAATGGAAATACAGTAGCGGAAAAAGGAGAAAGAAGAGAAAAAAATACAAGGCAGTAAAGCAAAGAGAGAGAGCCCAGGGTTCTCTTTCGCTGCCTACAACCACCACATCACTCATCAAATCATATTATTATATAAACAGACTGAAATACAGAGTATAACCAAACATTCTTGTTGGTCGCTTCTTCTTCGCCTTCTCCAAATTTTCCACGGGAAAGAACTATTTACCGCTGCTCCTGCTGCTCTCTTTTTCCCTCTTGTCCTCTTCTTCTTTCTCCCTCTTTTCTTCTCTGCTGCGTTTTAGCCATAATGTACAGTAACCAGCTGCTCAGCTTTTCTCCTTTTTACTATCTCCTGTTCACTCTATCAGTCAAGTCAGTTTTCCCTTTCTCTTCTCAAGCCTTTGCTTATTCGTCGTCGTCGACAGCGTCATCCTTTTCTCCGCGCTACTATAGTTGGAAATAATGGTGGACGTCTCCGTGTAGTCGTTTTGTCGTCGTGTGTAGTGAGCACACATATAATAAATACTTATCTCTTCACAAGAATTTTATAAAGGAGATTCTTCTTCTCAAGAAGACAGCAGCAGCGCAAAGATATTTTATAAGCATGTTGGTTGCTTGTAGTACATGACTCAAGTGAAAGGCAAAGCCTAGTGGCAACCCTAACAAATAAGTGTATTAGGCAAAATGTATCTATTTTTTGAGCCCACCATATAAATCCATAATGTATAGGGTGACTATTCCCATTTCCTTCTCGCTGTGTAAGGGAAAACCATAAAGTTTTTGTCGTGCTTTCGCTTTTCTTCTGTCTTGCCTGCCTGCTGCTTCCAGCTCATTCTGTTGTGCATGCATGATATGCCCTCTCTGCTTCTTTCTTCTTCTTCAACTTCTCCCTTTTCTCCCGCTTTCTCAATTTTCCATACAAAAAAAGCAGCAAAGTTAAAATAGAAAGGAAATATAACAAGAAGTTGGCCTGCTTATAGAGGATATGAAAAAATACGTGATGTGTGTGTGAGCCCTTATAGTGGTTTTTGGACGGAAAAATACCTGAATATTGCCATGCATGTATATTCTAGTACAACATTATCCATCCAGGCAGGAGCATTCACCACCGCCACACACCACGCCAGTAGTCTCACAATCCGTCAGAGTAGTGTGTAGAATGTGATACCACCTACCACGATGATATAAACTATCCCAGGACACTAATGTAATCTAACCACCTTTGCTGTCGACTTTCCCATTTCTCTGTAATGTTGTAGAATGGATGATGCTTCATGCCGCACGACGACACCATGTAAGAGTCGACGGGCATTTCCAGAGAGGTGGGTAGCTATTTACAAGGCAGTACAAAAAAGACATAACATATAAAATGTAAGCATGTATATAGTAATGTAGGTGGGTATAAGTGTTTAGGTGTTTATAAAAAAGCCACTACCAGTGGGAAAATGGAGAGAGAAGGCTGCCTGGTGGAGGAGGTGGTGGTGGTGTGCTGGCAAGTTTATAGAGAAAAGGACTTAGGACTTTCTAGAGAGAGAGAGAGAGCGAGTGTGTAGGTTACTGCCTCTATTACTTACCTTTTAGTGAAAGAGCGGATGCCGATGATGATGATGATTATCATCGTGATACAATGTAATATTCTTGTTACAGCCTTTTGTAAGCTGTATGGTGGGTAGACAGGAGGAGATATGCAGCACCCGCGATGTTGCTATATTATGTAGATAGTGAAAGCGTATAAAAAAGGGCACTGGGTATACAGACACGCAGACAGGTATAAAACTTTCTCTGTTGTTGTTGTTGCTTCTTTGCCTTGTAGAAATGCAGGTATAGAAGGATTGGTGTTTGTATTATGGTACGGCGGTGGTGGGAGAAGCAGTGTTGCTGACGATGATGATTATGTTGGCAGTGCAAGTCTAGTTTGTCGTTTGCTAAACTCGACAAGAAGTGGAATATAAAAGGTATAAAGTAAGTAGCTGCTGGAGTGAGAAAGAGAGAAAACGAGTGAGTGAGGGAGAGGTTTGCAGGGAAAGCGAGAGAGAATGAAAGCATTCCAGGCTTTTCCTCTTAAAAAGCCTCAGAGAATTCCGGAGAAAGTGATGATGAACGGATGTCATCAGAAATGACTATAATAGAGCTTGTAATGATTTTTCTGGGTACATGCACGGCTTTGCAGGCTCACAACTATACAATATCCTGACTCTCCGTCCGCCGTTTGTCGCTTATGCTTTGTGTGAGCATTTTAGACAAGTTTTATATGAGCATAGAGACACACAAAACCAAACTTGTGCAGAGAATTATGTATCATTGTAAATGCTCTTATATATATGTACGTGCATACAGTACAGACTTACACAACTTCTTTTTTCTCTGTATTACATTTTCACTACTTTTTTGTTGGCGGTGGTGGAGTAGGAGTGAGTGTAATAATTTTGTTTTATGTTTTGCTTTCCGCCACACACTCACACAGATAAATACACACCAGGAGAGACAGAGAAAAAACTCGTGTTGTTATTATATTAAGGAATTATTGTAGCTCTGAGCACAATACAAACTACTTGGTATAAAATAACCTTTTGCATTTATGTTTATTTTGGTGTGTGTGTGAATAATATAATGGTAAATAAATCTCTTTTTTCTCTGCTCCTTCTCTTTTTTCAGTTGCGTAATCACATTATTTTCTGGTGTGCCCTGTAATGCGTAGGCTTTCTTTATGGATTTGCATTGTACTATGGCATTTTTATTCATGCTATACACAAGCCCAGAGGAGCATAAAAAGGAATTCAAGTATCAAAACAGAGAGATGAAAGGTAGCAATTTTAATTGCGACTGAGAGTGTTACATAAATGTCAACAGTCAGTAGTTTGTAGATGAAATAAATTTTCCAACCGATGAGACTACCATAATACTACGCTCTCTTTTTCTACCCTATAAACCACTTTGATTTATCCTTATAGTTTTCGACCTCTGATTTAAAACGCTTTGAAAAACAAATTAAGCGTGGAGAAGTACAAGGAAATGCATAGTTGTTCTTGTATGTATGACTATTATTCTTTTTTATAATACGGGCTTCATTACTTGATGACAATCATTAATTGTGAGGATTATTAAACAGCTTTTGTCGATGCAAAGAGCAAAGAAACAGAAAGGGGAAAAATTCCTGGGGCTACATGAATATGTATACCAGTGATTTTCTTTTATTATTTCTGTGAAGAGACAATACGAGACTTGGGTCGAGAATTTCAAACAAAAGTATTAAACAGTTACTATAATATGTTAGTTTTATATGTGTATACAAGCCATTATAATGTTGTTATTTTGGCATGAGTCAGGAATAATCATCTTAATGTTATCTTTTGGCTTCTCATTAAAACAAAGCACATTATAAAAGATGGGAAGTTGTACGCTTCATTCCACCACTGCTATCAGCATCATCATCATCATCAGCATGCATACCACAACAAAGACTATTTTGCAGAGAGAGCACATTAAAATGCTGTGTACGCCAAGAAAGAACAAGTTAACTGTTTCTGGCTGGTTGGAATGTGACAGGAGCTGAGTGCCAATTATCGGCAAAGGGAAACACACAACAATTTTTACAAATCTGTTCTGTACAAAACGCACCTTTTCTATTGAAGAATACACGAAAAGCTGTTTTGTATTGCATCTACACATATAGCTGTACGTTGAAGTAATTTATAAGTAAAAGGGTTGTGTGCTAGTACTAAAAAACGAAATATCATAATAATATATGAAAAGATATTATGTAAATTTAAGGAAGTAGTGACACGAATAAGAATACCACGAAAATCTTCTTTTAGCTTGCTTTCGTGGTGGCGGTCATAATAGAATTGTATTTTCCTTGGAAAAAGCTTTACGGGGAAATTTTATAATAATTGTATTATACCGACCAAAAAGAGAACCACACATGATTACTGGTGTTGAATGAGAAAAGACGGACGTCATCATTTATAAGGTTTCTCGATTGCCGCTTTTCAAATAAGCTTGACGTAAAATGTAATATGAATTAAGGTCACAGAAATTCCAGCGCGGCTGTCAGAAAAACCTGAGTATCGCTTTACTGTGTTTTTACGTATTATGCTAAATGGACATATATTCCTCATTTCATCTTGGAAACTTCTGTAACATTTAATGTTCGATATGATTACGAAAAATGTCGACTTAAAATTCTTAGATTTGCTTCAATAACCTAAGTTAATATTATGCTATGCACATGGTATTGGGTTTGGAGGAATTACAGGATAAACGCTCTGCTCAGACAAAACCAATCTCATCTATAAAGATCTGGCATTTTCCTCTGCAAGAAATGATTATCCTGATTATGTCCCACTGCCAACAAGTAATTGAGCTAACTAGCTCAAGATAATGAATGGTTGAAGTTCTTGTGCCAAAACAAACATTTGTTATGCATAAACTCTTGAGACAAATATGCTGTATGTGATTAAGTAATAAGCCACGTAACTGTGTAAAAATATTCCAAATATATAACGTGACGAAACCAATATATCGGAAATTGTAGAGAACCGAGCTTTTTACATGTACATATACTCTCACGGCTACAGTATTTTGAAATGCGAAAGGGTTAAACTATTTTAGCATTTCGTTACAAGTATATTCAAAAGAAAATGCTTTCGATAAATTTGGGTTCAGATTTCGTTTACAGTTAGAAAATGGCACTATCTCAGTTTTAAATGACACTCTACCATTTTCCGCTACCATTCATGTTCATATTCTAAAAGCTGAAAATAATAGCGTGAGGAAAAAGATGAACCTTTTGAGGAAAAATTGTGTTCCGTCATTTTCTGAAAACAGCAGGACCGTTCGTTGTGGGCCACTTTAATGTGCCATCCCATTTAGATAAACGAACATTAATGTGCTCACCGGTGATGGCAATAAAGTGATGCCTGCATCTTTTTTTCTGCGGTATATTATGACTAATCACCTTGTACGCTCGACAGATTTTTTTAAAGAAAAAATAATGCAAGTTGGTAGTACATTTCTTCGAGAGCAACTTTAATGTGTCTGTTATTCTGTCAAATTCCATTATTTCCCTGTGTGTTCCTTGTTCATACTTATGCTCGGCTCGTGATAATGGTGGGCCACATTACGTTTTTTTCTGTTTTCATTTCTCTGTTACTTCTGGTCCTCCTTGCTCTTCTTGAAAAAGTGATTCATGGCTAGATTGTTCTAACAAAAGCAATAACGATAAAGAGAGGAGACGTCACATTATAATAATGCATGACCTGTTCGTGCGTACCATTTTCAAGATGAACTATCTAACTGAAGCCGAAAATACCGAAGAAACGAACGAGACGACGATATGATAATAACATTCACGACCATGATGGGGATGTGGTGATGAGGATGAAAATAAAAAGAAGAGCGAAAGATCATCAGACGCAAGAACGCTCTGTTATTCGGCGATGATGGTGTGGTGAAGGTGATGCTGGTTTTTTGGTTGATGGTCTGGTATTTCTGAGAAAAAGAGACGTTTAAACTCTTTGCACATCATGCATCATGTAAAAGCAGGCAAGTGGCAACTATTACGAAAAAAATCGGTAAGGCACATGAAAACGAGAATGAATGCATTTTGTATACATTGTCGAAATGCACACATAGTACACGGAACAAGTTGTCCCTACAAAATATCATCACAAGTCAAGTACTTTGTGTTCGTGGTGTTTGCAGCAAGCATGCCACACTAGGAATGAAATAGAGTAGAAGTGACTGAAGATGACGATAATGTGAGTCGAGTGAGCCGAGTGCATATTTGAATATCTTTGAAAAGCATCATCTCGTTCACTTGTGCATTTACATCACATCATCGACAACAACAACAACGACGACGACAAAGACAGGAGAGCAAACCTCTACACAGAAATAAGTTTGCTTATTCTCCTCCCTGTCTATTTATGCAGATAACCACTACACATGGACCATCATTGTTACTTTTATTGATGTTCAACGAACAAGTGCTACTTTTGAATGTGTACATGCATATATAATTTATTCTTGGTTAAAAAGTACCTACGTTTGTATCAATTAGAATATAACTTGAAATAAATCCAACTACAGGCAAGTAGGTACTATGTGCTTTGTTTATCTTCATGACCATTTGGGCACGTCACTAGTCGGATGAAGACGGAAAAATTGAAGAAAAAATTTAGTTTTATCAAAGGTTAAGTCGTGGGAATAAGCATGTAACAGATAAAGATATACACAGAACATATCTGTGGAAGGTATACTTTACTGGCAAACAGTTAAACAAGGAAAATGTTGATGGAAATGGAGACGATGTGTAGAATATTGTAGAAAAACTGTGTCTACAGCATAATGGTACATGCAACATGCAACAAATGCAGCGTGTGTGCTATCAGTAAAAGATAAGATTGAAGTGATGGTGATCATGTTTGAAGAAGATCTTCTTACGTAGTTTCTGTCCATTACTACGTTGAAGCTTCCTATCACTTCATAATAACTGAACTCATGACTGGTAATACGGACACAGACTCGTATCTTAAATATCTCTTTTGACTTTAATACCTAGAATTTTCTGTTTTACGCGATTGTATGAACATGATTTAGAGTACGCAAAAGGAAACAAACTCGTAAAATATTTTAAGTAATTTAACTATGCAAATAGTAAATGTTTTCTCTGCACGTAAAACTCTTGTTTGCTCTTGCAATAGGTACAATTATTATCAGTTGCGTAAAGTGGAGAGAAATAGGATAAAAATATGATGAAATTGGATAATTCTTAGCTTCATGGATATTTTCCAAACAAAAGTTTTCAAGCGAACAGGCGAGATTAGATTGTGGTGAACTCAATTACCTATAACCAGTTTGGTTTCATAAACTGCGCAAGCAAACCCAAGTAAAATACATTTTTTATTTTTAATATTTATACCATACCAAAAATACCATAATATACCACACACCAGTCTAGTCCTGTTTAAATGAGCCAAAGCGTCAATATTCCAATGGTATGATGTCTTCATTACCTGAGATTACTTAAAGTAGTCAAAAACCATTAGCCCGCTGCGCTGCCTTTTCTACATATACGGTAGTACTACAAACTAAAACGGCTGCGAGAAGGGCATCTATGCTCCAAGTGGTCTAAATATCACTTGGAAAAATGATAATGACAGTAATAATAACATTCTTGACAATAACCCTTGGAATGTCGGCTTGTACTCTGAATATTCTCCACTTGTGCATGCTTGTTTGATAAAGTTCCGTAAAAATCATGTGACGAAGAAACTTTATATTAATAATACTTTTTATAGCACATATTCTTAAACGTTTTCGTAGTAGGATTATTATTGCACGTCGATTATCATTATGATAATCACACAGTGCAGCTGCGGCAATTTCTTACAAATCCAAAAATTAAGCGTCGGCATCTATAACCCTGCGTTTGTGTAAAGGTTAATAAAAGATTAAAGTGATATTGTACTTTTTTGTGTAGATATATCTACTCCAGTTCCTGTTCACAGATTCTCTGGATATGAAGAAACTTTCAACTAATGTCATTAATACGGATGAGTATACACATTCAATAAGCTTTCGACATCCAAAACATGATGATGGTAACAATGGTGGTAATCCAATCCAAGGAAATCCAAGGTGAAGGAGATCAAGTTGAATGTATCGTGGAGTAGAGGCGGAGGCACTACTAACAAAAATACAAAATGCATCCCTTTACAAAGGCATGTACAAAAATTATTACACGAAGTAAAAAAATAAACACACATTAAAAATCTACATCCTTAAATGTATATTGTATTTCGTATAACATGTATTCATGCACAATATTGGGAAAATTGTATGTGTGAGTGTATATTTAGCTTGTAAAAATTCTTAATGCTGACTTTATTTCTAAATAAAAAAGTGAATTGAGGAGAGTATAAGGAGAGAGGACGGAAACGGTTGTAATATCTCGTTTAGCACAATATTGTTGCTTGTAAGTAGGTACGTAATGTGTTAAATGGGATGTACTTATTTGTATAATATAGAGAGGGACGGGAAGAGGCACACACAAGAGCAAGAGGGAGAAGAAGAATAAGAGAGTTTTACTATCATTGTGCTCAATAATAATGGTAGAAGACTGCGTCTTTGTACAGATCTACATTTAGTGTCTGGTATACTTATACGATATCTGCATTCTCCTCACCCCAGAGAAGTAGGTATATATGAGCACAATAATGGAAAAAAGTTTGTTGAAGAGAAAGGGATCCCATAACAAGGAGCATAAAACCGTAATAAATTCGTAATGTTCCTCATTTTAACCTTCCGTAAAAACGGACATTGGGAGCATCAAAAACAGCGTGTAAAAAGCAAGCAGGCAAGCAAAAGAGCATCAAGCACCATCACCACCAACACTACGACAACTGGCTACGGCCAACCATACATATAACTTGTTCTTATAAACAAAAAAATGTACGGGGATATATAGGAAATGGATTAGGTAAGTTTGGCTGAATTTTAGCCCGAGTTTACCCATTGTGGTTATATTCCTGGGTTATGTTGTATGTGATTATGTTGAGAGTAGAGAATTACATAAAGGAAGATATTATACGTCTGCATCGATAATAGCTACCGACCCGACCGACCGGAGAACGAGAGAGAGAGAAAGAAAACTGGCCAGGCATGGACATGACATGACAAGAGTAACATAACACCAGCTTATTATAAGCAGTTTGAACAGACTACAGAATAAAATTCATTTTTATGCACGCAACAAATATGGAAGGTTGGCTTTTCTGCTGGAATGGAAGGAAACGGAACCTAAGGCAAAAAAGCAGGGAAGCATGACATGACACTACTGCTCTAGCACGGGTTATGCCCAGGATGTTGTGTGTGCATGTATTCTACTTGTTATAATAGTAAAGTGCACTTTGGGCCATTTTTCATCTACAGTTTCAACACGAGTTTTGGCATGTGGTTTTAGGTGGTAAAATATATTAACCAAATAGAAAGCATTGACTTTTTCTCGAAACATGAACCATAGCGCGAGATGAATATTGACAAAATACAGCAAATAAATAAAGTACTGTAAACAAAGATGTTGGCCAAAGGTTTTCAAAAACAATATTCAGGGGTACTAGTAGAAGATACAAAGTACAAATTACCCATTTGTAAAATTGATTTCCTTTGTTTCTAACTTTTGTCATAGACGAATACATTAAGTACTTCATGGTGATTTGGATTTAGGTAACTCTTCTTTTGCATTTGGACTTACCACAACCCCACCAAATGTACTGTAAAGGTGTTAACAATGAAGATGAAACGCAATCATCCGTAAACAAAGTATATAACATCAAATGTATCATAAAAAGCAAAACAATAATGCAACAAATAAATATATACGTATCCAAGTTTTGAGGGATTTATTAAATGAGAACAGAAAGCAGTAAAGTAGTTCCTTGAGGCTCAATTGAAAAATAAAAAAATCTACCCCAACAATGAAATCATCATTATGACCAAACAACGCATCAGTCAGCAAGGCAGTAGTTGGGTTCAGGTACCTAACCAAATAAAAAAATGCACAATAAAATCCACTACACTGAGGATCATGATACAGGATAAAAATCCACGCAGTGTTTCTTTTAAACTTGTGGCGATCAAATGCTTACGATAATAGTAATAATGACAATGATGATGGTAATGTGACGCTACATATTAGAATGTGTGGTGTGAGGAGAATGCCTTTTCTGTGCGTGAGTTTCAATTAGATTTGAACAGAACAACAACTGAAACTGTATTAACATCAAACATCATCGTCACTAACAATGATCGCAGCATTTACTGCCCGAATCTCTGTAAAGAAAAGGGATCATCGCCATCATCAAATCAAGTATTATAAAAATATGAACGCTATAATTTATATCCCCAAAGACGTGGCAGCAGTATACAATAAAGTCCTTTCGAAAGCCTTTTGTGTCGACTTGGTATTGGAGTTGCTGCTACAATAATAGTAATGATGATCATCATCGCCGAAAGGAAGGGTAAAGTAGTAAAACACATTTTCTAATGACAGCAGTGTGACCCTCTTTCATTTCCCTCTTGTACAAGTACTCGTTATGGTGGCCATCTACAAAACGTTTTTGAAAAAGTGCATTGTATTTCAAAAAAGGGGAGCTATGACGTAGCCATTTTTAGAGTTGGTTCTCATTTTCCCGTTTTTGTAGGTTGTTGATACACGTAAGCAACATAAAAATATAGTTTTGTTGTGATTTAAGTTGTGCTGAAAATTGAGGTGCACTTTCAAATGGAAAAATACAATGTTAAAGTTTGTCTGAAGAGCTAATTACAGAGATTACTAACTTTTTGTCCAGATTCTACGTAATTTCCAAAGGAGATGGCTGGTCCTTATTTTCCACGAAGAATGAATGTATAATAAGATGTAAAATGTCGCATTTAGGTAAACAAATTCATACACGGTTGGTTATCACATTTTACGTGTGTATCAACAACGTGCCAGGTTGAATTTATTCCCATTTACAAGGAAAGTTACGAGAGGGCAAGCTAGAGCAAAAGAGACAAGTAGTTAGTGAAGCAAAACATTATCAACCGTGTGTTGTTGTTGTAAGTATTTATCAGAAAACATCCTACGCATCATGCATATTTTGATTCCCTCCGGGGCATCGCGTCGTCGTCAAATCTTTCGCTAAAGTTTTTCGTTTTTCTTATTCATCTGAAAAGAAGATGACGATGATGATGAGAGAAGGATGAATGTAAGTGTAGGTATATAGAGAGAGATGCGCCATGTCACTACTGCTTGACTTTGTGAAGAAGCAGTTTTTAAAGCTGATGCTTACAACTTCTTGTCTCAACCAACAGAAAGATCCACCAACCAAAAACGATCATATCCACATCACTGCTTCTGCTGCTACTAAATTGTAAGAAAAGGAAGAAAACACAAGGCAACAAAATGGAATTCAAAGGTCGAATGTCAAGTAAGATGCATGTATACATATAATTTTAGCTATTTCTGTATGTGTATAAACTCCATTGCATATATCTTTATGAATATGCAATGGAGTTTATATTTCTTGGTATGAGTAGGTAGATCAAAAGGAACTGGTTTAATATCTTGAAAAGCGGACAAAAAGTAGACAGCTGAATTATGCAAATACAGTTTATAATCACACACAGACACACAAACTAGACGTCTACATCTTCATTGAAAAGTTGTCAAAAATTATTTTAGAACACTAGAGTCGTATTTTTGGGAAATAACACCTAATATCGGCATATTGTCAGAAATCTATACAAAAGGAGAAATCTTTTGTTAATTTCCCAATGCACGTTAACGGTATTTTTATTTAAAATCACCGGAACGAACGTTTTTGAAAAAAATACAACTATTAAGCATAAAATATATTCTTACCTTTGTGGTTTTTAAAAATTAGTATGATTCTCATTTTCGTACAAATATAAATAATTTCATTTCAACATTTACTTAGTTTTCAAATTGTTTACCATTTTCTCAAACATTTTGGAAAGCTTTTGCTCTCGTTTTTATCACTTTTTGCGTCAAGCAACTTAATGAGCAACATAAGCTGCAAGCACAAAGGATAACAGAATGAGCGGTCTTCTCTTGCGTATTATCATCATCATTATCAGAGTTGAAACAAAAGCGGAGATGAATCGGCAACTGTTGTTGTGAACTGCCTCATTGAAATCTTGAATGACTCTTTTTCACCACCTCCGCCAACCACCAGTGCCACCACACTGCAGCCGCAGATGTGCAAAGAAAAGGGAAGTAGTTGAGTTGAGAGAAAAAGCAAAGGCAGAGAGTTTAACAGCTTCTCTCGTTGCTTGCTCTCACTCCTCCCGTTTCTCCCATTCTCAAAAAAGTAGTCTTTCCATCTCTCTCTTTTGGTGAACGAGAATTTTGTAAAAAAAAAGTTTGCCAGAGAGCGTCGCGCTGCTCCTCTTCACTGCCATAATAATAATGGTGGAAATGATAATCTTGAAAAACTAACATAAAAGTCTATCTACATGCAGGGATAATATATATAAAACACATGTGCATTTGAAATACTCACAAAATGCATTGAATATGACGGTTTAGAGTAGTACTTTTATAATGTAAGCACCAATTATGCTGTTGTATGCATATCCCCGCCGAGTAGGGCTTGAAAAGCGGAGATAACTCGTCGTAAATTACCTGCTTGCCTTTTAAACTTTATATGACTTGTTAATTAGTAATTAGTACTGCTTTTGGGCCCTTGCCAATTAGTGTGTGTAATCTCAACTGGTGGTAGAGAGGTAGAATACTGGTACTACTTGTTAGCTGATACATCTAATCCAAAAGCCCAAACACTTATATGTATTTTTGTCTTCTTTTTAATCGTTACCATTTCCTAAAGAGAAATCCGCATGTGTATCTTTCAATTTTAAAGCATGACATTCAGTAAAAAACAATTGACGGGTTGTGTGCCATGATTTGATTATGCTAACAACTTTTTATGTGAGTGCGTTTACATTCATTTATATTCCCACATATTACATTTATGGCCAATCATAAGTGCATCATCATGAAGAGCTCGATTAAACATGATAATTGAGCACAAGAACTAGCCATTCAACTTGTTCAAGTGGCGACTTGAATAATTGTCATCTTTGCATCATTAATGGCCGTATTAGTAACCATTAAAATTTGTACAACGTGTATTTTTGGCTATCAACATTTCAATAAAATGAATTACGATAATTGCTTTCAAGATGACCCTTAATCTATCACGAGATTCTTTGTAATGCATTTTACGTGGTTTGTACTTTCAGCCGATTAAATGAAGTTGTGTAGAAAAACAATTTACATTTTCAAATGTGTACATAGTACGATTAATCCATCATTGAAATTGTTCAACCAATAATACATGCTATACATTTTTTATGAAACCACCATAATATATCTAGAAGTCACAAATACAAAACAGTACCACTACAAGTAGTTGTAAGTGTCAATGTCAATGACCAACTTTTCAATTCATAAAAGTGTACAAACTAACGGAATCAACGCTCCCTGAACTATATTCAAATTTTTTCTTTGCTTAACGTTTCAGCGAAATTACGTGGCATAATGGGAAAAGAAATAAAACAAAGCATCAGCGACATATCTTACATTAGCTGCTTTAATAATCAGCAATAAAACTGTTATTTTAGTGGTTTTGCGGCAAACAATAGACAGAATGAATCTAGGACACTCGACATTTTATGCAACCTCTTGTCTATCTAATCGTTATTTTAAACATACGGCTTTACTTTGCTCTTCCCTTTTTACGTTTCATTTCATTAGAATTATTTGCTGAGCTTTCAGCGTCACCATCTATTAGCAAAAGCCCATCTTTTTATTTGAGAAACAACATTTTTATAGAAAAAAAGCTTTAAACAAGCCCAAAAAAGACATGAAGAATATTATACACAGTGTACACAGAGTTTGATTTAGATGTTTGGGCATGATCATCACCAAACATTTTCATGATAATCTTGATGAACATGATAAAGTTGTGAAAATACGACTGTTCTCGCTTTACAACCTTTCTGTGGTGTGTGGTGGTGGTGACGATGATGATCATGATGATGATGATGACGGTTATTACTGCACTTTACAGTCTTCATAACAAGGTTTGTGGCACAAGGATTTTTTGACAACTTATAAAGCAAAACAGAAGAACAGCGTAGTGTATACCGCAATACAAATCTGGGAGGATATGTTGGGGACGCAAACGACGACCAGCACAAACGATGTTCATTTCTAAAAACGTATATATAGTAATATGAGCCAAACTAAAAAAGTTTACGCTAATACATGGTATGTTGAGCCTGTTACATTTTTGCGTCTCCGTTTCTCCCAACTTTTTCTACTACTACTACGTCTACTTGTCACGTCACCACTTGTCAATTCTATTGTTGATTGTGGCT
>CM056171.1:22678805-22738931 GCA_029691765.1 Entomobrya proxima
TCTAAAACATAAGCAAAGAGTCTACCTGGCTGGCTGGCTGGCTGGCTGGCTGATTTCTTGGACACCATTGTTTTCTCCCATAGTGCCACCATTCCCATGTATTCTCCCATAGTGCCACATTGCTACTTCAATAGGCATATATATTGGTTACTGAAGTAGGAATGTGGCACTATGGGAGAATACATGGGAAAGTGGCACTATGGGAGAATACATGGGACATGTGGCACTATGGGAGAATACGTGGGAAATGGACACCATTGTTTTCTCCCATAGTGCCACCATTCCCATGTATTCTCCCATAGTGCCACCATCCCATGTATTCTCCCATAGTGCCACATTGCTACTTCAGTAGGCATATATATTGGTTACTGAAGTAGGAATGTGGCACTATGGGAGAATACATGGGAATGGTGGCACTATGGGAGAATACATGGGAAAGTGGCACTATGGGAGAATACATGGGAAAGTGGCACTATGGGAGAATACATGGGAAAGTGGCACTATGGGAGAATACATGGGAATGGTGGCACTATGGGAGAATACATGGGAAAGTGGCACTATGGGAGAATACATGGGAAATGTGGCACTATGGGAGAATACATAGGAATTGCGGCAGCATAGTGCCACATTTAGACCTCAGTGAACTGTTTGCATAGGAAACCTTTAACTTGGTTCAGTATAGACCACCGCGACGACGAATTGCATTTTGCTTTTGTTGTTGTGTTCCTCTACCTTACCTTATCCTTACCTTCACCAACCTCTTTCATTTTTCCATTTTCCCTCTCTCTCTACTCTACACATTCTTTCTCGCTTTCCTCTCAAAGTGTTCTCCCTTGAACAGCGTCTGCTTATTAGCAGTAGAAGCCTATGTGCTGTGATTTGCCTATGAGCAATTTTTAAGCCTATGAGCAATTTTAAGCCTATGAGCATCCTTAAACAAACCATCTAATTCAACGTTTAAAATTATACATTGCAAGTAGTAGTACATTCATTATACACTTAAAATGCCCAAAAAGCAAGAAACTTCCGAAGAGCGTCGTGCACGCCTGGACAGAAAAAATGCAGCGGCTGCCGCAAAACGAGCGGCAGAAACCGCTGAAGAGCGTGCTGCAAGACAAGCCAAAGATAGAGAGTCAAAACGTAGCCGAAAGGAAACGACTGCAGAGAGGCAGCAGCTACGTTTGTCTCAAGAAAGTTGTGAGGAGGCAAGACTCCGCAAACAAATGCACGCAAATGTAGAACGGGAACGCGTAGCAAATCTACCGGCTGCAGAATCTGATCACCGAAGGTCGCTTCGTGCGGCTCAAGAACGCAGCAGGGTAAAAAATCTCTCAGCTGGTGAAGCTGTTACTCGAAAATCTATTCGTGCAAGTCAAGAACACATTAGAGTTGAAAATCTTTCTGGTGTAGAAGCTAATGCTCGAAGATCTATTCGCGCAACTCAACAGCGCAATAGAGTTGAAAGTCTCACTGAAGAAGAAGCCGATGCCCGAAGATTTATTCGCGCAACTCAAGAGCGCAATAGAATTGAAAGTCTTTCTGAAGGAGAAGCTGATGCCCGAAGATCAATTCGCGCAACTCAAGAGCGCAATAGAGTAGAAAATCTCCCTGAACTAGAAGCTGATGCTCGAAGATCTGTTCGAGCTACTCAGGAGCGCGGTAGAGTTGAAAATCGCCCTGAACCAGAAGCAACTGAACAACGGCAGTTGCACAATGCCCAACATCGTGACAGATATTCTGTTCGAAGAGATTGCCTAAGGGCTGCTTTACAAAATGAAATAGAATGCTACGTTAATAACGAAAGTAACGTAGTAGAGCATACTTGCCATGACATGACATATGTTTGCCAGGCATGTCAGTCTTTGAATTTTGAAGATGAAATGTCGGGCAATATTGGAACTCGCTGTTGTGCCAAAGGAAAAATTAACCCTCCTCCGCTGCCTGTCTATCCAGACAGTTTACGTAATCTTTTAACGATGCAAGATCCATTGTCGAAAAATTTTAGAAACAACATACGATCTATCAATAACTCATTTGCTTTTGCCTCAATGGGAGCAAACTTTGCTAAACTTCCTCCCGGAGGACCGTTTTGCTTTCGAATTCAGGGACAGATTTACCATAGAACTGGAACTCTGCACCCAAATCAAGGAGAAGAAAGGCAGTACGCTCAATTG
Organism: Entomobrya proxima; assembly: GCA_029691765.1. NCBI lineage: Eukaryota > Metazoa > Arthropoda > Collembola > Entomobryomorpha > Entomobryidae > Entomobrya > Entomobrya proxima. Next base: position 22,680,980 of record CM056171.1, read on the forward strand.
TATGTTCTGGATCCAGCAGAAGCAACTGAACAAAGAATAAAACATCCAGGCAATGCGGAATGCGCACCGGATTTAATGCATCGCATAGCATTAATCATGCAAGAAGTTAGTGAATTTGCAAAATCATACAGAATGCTGCATGAAATTGTAGAAGAAGCTACTGACACCGGGTTTGACGATACAATAACAATGGCAATCAAGAATGACAGACAGGCTGACCCGCGAAGATATAATGAGCCAAGAGTATCAGAAGTAGCAATTGTATTTGATAATTTTGATGGAGAACCTCCATTCCATAGGGATATTCTTATACATCCCAGGCTAAATCCGCATAATCCAAATGGTTCAAAATTGAAACGGATAAGCATACTGGATCCAAATTTAGATGCTATGACTTATCCATTACTATTCCCTGCAGGAGAACAGGGATGGGGTGTAGACCTTCAAAGACAAGGCGCCAATCATAGAACTAGAATGTCTCAAATGGAGTATTACAAATACCGATTGTCTGTTCGAGAAGAATTTAATCCACTTCTGCATGCCGGTAGGCTTACACAACAATACATTGTTGATTCCTACGTAAAAATGGAAGCAAATAGACTTAACTATTTACGAACCAACCAACCCAAGCTCAGGGTTGATAACTACAGTGGCTTTGTTGACCATGTTCATGGTGATGAAAGTGGACAACCTGGAAAGGCTGTTATTCTTCCTTCTACATTTGAAGGAAGTCCTAGGAATTATCAACAAAGATACCAAGATGCCATGGCCATGGTCACTAAATTCGGAAAGCCTGATTTCTTTATAACCATGACATGTAATCCGAAGTGGCCCGAAATCCTAAATAATATTGAGTCCTGGGAAAGACCTGAAGACAGACCCGATATAGTATCACGAGTGTTTAATTTAAAGAAGAATGCTCTTTTAAAAGACCTCGAAGCAGGTTTGTTTGGAAAATTGCAATGTCTTATTCATGTCATTGAATTCCAAAAAAGAGGCCTACCACATGCACACATATTGCTTACCGTGGCGCCAGAGTACAAATTGAAAGATGACTCCGACATTGACAAGTTTGTCAAAGCAGAACTTCCCTCAGAGGAGTATCCAATTCTCCGCGAGAGGGTACTCAAACACATGGTGCATGGACCGTGTGGTAAAGATAATAAAAATAGCCCATGTATGCAAAATGGGGAATGCTCAAAAAATTTTCCTAAACAATTCCAAACTGCGACAATTGGAAATGTAAATGGTTACCCGATATATCGCCGACAAGAAGGGCCAACTGTTGAAGTCAATGGAAGACAAGTAAATAATCAATGGATAGTTCCTTATAATCCATATCTGTTGTTGAAGTACAACTGTCATATAAATGTTGAAGTATGTGCTTCAATAAAAAGCGTGAAATATCTTTTCAAATATGTCTACAAAGGCCACGATGCCGCTCAAGTTAATGTCAGCAAACGGGATGAAATTTTGGATTTTGTTGACGGCAGATACGTTAGTGCTCCAGAGGGAGTATGGCGAATATTCGGATTTCCAATGCACAAGCAATCGCACTCGGTAATGAGACTTGATGTCCACTTACCCAATGAGCAAGCGATTTATTTCGATCCAGAAACTGCACAGCAAAACCCAGATGCTGCTCTGCAAAATGCCGACAGAAAACTTTCCACATTGCAAGCTTGGTTTAACTTAAACATTACTGACCCTGAAGCAAGGAGTCTGCACTATTGGGAGATACCTGATAAGTATTGGTTTGACAAGAATAAAGTCGACGGCCAAAAGAGAAAAATGCCTTACCAATGGGTAAAAAGAGTGCGAAACTTGCATAACACAATCGGCAGAATGTATAATGTTGCCATCAGTGACCCAGAGAGATATTATCTCCGAATACTGCTTCTTCATGTTAAAGGAGCCACGTCGTGGTCTGACTTGCTCACTGTAAATGGCCTTCTTTGTGAAACATTTAGAGAATCCGCCAGATTACGCGGGTATTTGATTGATGATAAAGTTTGGGAAGAAACTCTGGAAGACGCATCTGTCTTTCAAATGCCATATCACTTAAGGCAGATATTTGCATACATTTGCATCTTCTGCTCTCCAGCAGAACCAGAAAAACTCTGGGATAAGTTTAAGTCACATTTTGTAGAAGACATTTGCCACAAACGGCATCCGGGATTAAATGAATGCTTTGACTGTGAGCAATATGCCTTAAAGGATGTGCAAAACGTCTACATAACTCATGGAAAATCTTGGGCACACTTAAAGTTGCAATTTCCACCAACAGATTTTGGTTCAAATGAATCTGAATATGACATTGACGAAGAATTACTATTAGGAAATGAACTGCATTTGACCTTAAATGCACAACAACGAGAAGTATTCGATGCAGTAATGGCTGCTGTAAATGACGATTCTCCTTCTCAGAAGTGCTTCTTCTTAGATGGGCCTGGTGGAACAGGAAAAACGTATTTGTATAATACTCTAATGCATTGTATTCGAGGAAATGGTGGAGTTGTGCTCCCGGTAGCTACAACAGGAGTTGCAGCAAATTTGCTGGCAGGAGGAAAAACTATGCACTCGCAATTTGGGCTTCCTCTTGAGTTGAATGAATGCTCAGTATCTAGAATAACGGCAAAATCAGATGAAGGTAAAGCAATTATAAATGCTAAACTGCTACTAATGGATGAAAGCACTATGGCTTCATCGAACGCAGTAAACACAATTGATAACCTACTAAGAGAGCTCATGTCGACTAAAGACATTCGCCTTAAAAATGTACCTATGGGTGGGAAGCCATTTCTATTTGGAGGCGATTTTAGGCAATGTCTGACAGTAGTGCCTCATGCTAAACCAGCAGAGATTGTACAAAATTCAATAAAGTACTGTAAAGCTTGGTCGCACTTCAAGCGATATACTTTGACCAGTAACTTGAGATCTGAAGACTCAAACTTCAGTGAGTGGCTCCTACAGCTTGGTGATGGAACACTTACTAACAACAATGGTCTTAACTCAGATATGATCGAAATACCTAATGAATTTATTACAAACGAAAACTTAGTAACAGAAATATATGGTCAAGATATAAATGACCAAGACGTCAGAACTTTGGCCAACAGAGCCATCTTGACACCTAAAAACAAGACCGTTGATAAAGTCAACGATGAAATAATTTCCAAATTAAATGGAAAACCAATGATTTATTATAGCACAGATGAAGCTAACTGCGATGATCCAGCAGATGCGGCTAATTTTCCTATTGAATTTATGAATACTCTTAATCCTTCTGGCATGCCACCACATGCACTGAAGCTTAAGGTGAATACAATTGTGATTCTCTTAAGAAACCTGGATACTAAAAGGGGTTTGTGTAATGGGACCCGTCTATTGGTACGGGAGTTAAAGCGAAATGTTATTATCGCCGAAATCCTTACTGGGAGTGGTAAAGGAAACGTGGAACTTATACCACGTATAATTCTTGATAGCACAAGATCATCAGATATACCGTTTCGGTTACGCCGAAGGCAATTCCCTGTGAAGCCAGCCTTTGCTATGACAATTAATAAAGCTCAGGGACAGACATTAGATAAAGTTGGTATCCTTTTGCCGGAACCAATATTTGGACATGGACAATTATATGTAGCATTTTCTAGAGCCAAGAATGCATGTAATGTGAGAGTAAAGATATTTGATACTCCACAGCAGGGGAAATTAATCAAAGGCTCCGATAAAGTATTTACCCGGAACATTGTATACCGGGAAGTACTATAAGTAATTAAGGATCACTGATCCTACGGAGAAGGAAAACTCCAAAACAAACCCGCATAACTAACAATGCGTAGTAGAGTAAAGCCCTCTACCTGATGAGGCCAAGGCTAGGCCGAAACGCATTTAATCTTAATATTATTATTTAACTTTAAAAGTGAAACAAAGTAAAATGCATTGTAAAGTGTATGACAGCATTTGAATTGAATAAGCATTTCGTTCCTGCACTTAGTGCAGGAACTGGCCCCCTTCTAGTAACAGCTATATTTATACTTGTAAACTTTTCAAAAGTATTATGATGATGTTCATGGCAGTTGCAGCAGATTTTGGTTCTATAGAATACTTTTTTATAAGATGAGGATGGGACTGCTCCAAAGCCTATTATGTATGCACTTTGTATATAAGTTTGCATCATTACTTTTGTTAAAAGTTGAGTTGCACGCCAAATTGACACGCATCAGTAAGTTTTTTGTTGGAAAGTGCACAAACACATTCAAGAAGTGTTTATTGTTATCATTTGGGTGATGATGCAAAATACTGCCACAAAACAGCTTGCAAACACAGTATCATGATCAAAGATCATCGATAGTCAGGATCATGATGGGACACTTTATAATCCTTGAACAAGCACGACTGGTTTGACATAATGTGATTGTGAAAAATGATCGTCAGATTTGCCACCATCATTTACTGATCTTGTCATTATTATTGCAAGGCATTTCAACCAAGAACCAATCTCAATGGTTGCTAATTTAAATAATTAGATTGTCAGTATTTATGAGGGTTGTTGTAATGATATTATGGATTATGTTGGGCTGGCTAATGAGACTGATCAAGTCGAGCATTTATAATCTTGTCAAGTTTTTACTTTTGATATTAGTTATTGATGAATTGGTTACTAGCTTGAATTACGGATAAAATGAGGCAAACATTTGATTTCTAAATGTATGATCACCACGTTGTGCTGATGGTTTTCATTTTGTAATACCACAGGTTTTAAGTAAAGTTTTATTGCATTTGAGGAAAAAGTTGAAGAAATATTCTCTGTTTTAAATCATGGCTTTTGTTTTAAACCCGCATTTCTAGTTAAGGAAGTCCATTGCTGAATTTTCTTTTTTTTGCTGTTCAGACTAACCGTTTTATGTTGCTTTTTTACCTGTTAGAAATTGCACAGTACAAATTAAAGTTGTAATGTAGTAGAAGTCATCAATTCGTTAACATGGAATAGCTCCCTATGTAATGTATGGACATTCCGAATTCTAAAACACGAAATACACAAAAAACCTACACTTTTGTACAACTCTGCGGTTAAACAACCATAATGAGTAGACCGCTATGCAATAAAACAGTCAACCATGCCAATTATTGGCAGGCAAGGTGAACCAGCCCACATAAATGTTAGGTTTTGCATTTTTTTAGCAAAAAATTCACGCAAGTCAACACTGCTACCATCATAACATAAGTCATCTTGTTATTTTTGCTTTCCAGCCTACTATATAGCCTGAGTGTATTTTTTGGTCATAACATTGGTTAATACTTATCCACACCTTTATATGAGGTGGCTGGGATAATGACATTGATTGCTGATATAATTATTGGCATTATTTGCAATAATCTGCGATATTATCCTTGTATAGTAAGAGCGAAGCAAACCACTGATTATTCCAAGCCTTTGGCAAGCTGTATAATAAACTGACCTTTAGGGAACTTCATTGCATTTGGTAAAATATGACAAAATACTGATTTTCTATGTAGCATACAAAAGTTACTGGTACTGCACACAAATGTCGTTTATATTTTAAAAACTGCAGGAATCATGTGGGTTTTTATGCTGAAGCTAGTAAAAGTAAAATATTCACGTGCGTCATAAATAAGTCCTTTGTGTACTCAGAACTACCTATATATAGCCTTGCCCACTTTGCATAAACTTCCAGTAAATTGTATATTTATTGGATTTGCACGATCACATGTCAATAAACACACTAAAGTAATGGATTTGCCACCAAGTGAGAACTGAAGGGCAACTCGCAGAAGAGATTTTAAATTTTTGGCAAATGAGGTATTGTTATATTCATTAAACTCTGTAGTGCAATATTTGTTGATGAGTTTGGTTGTGCTATTTTTAAACAAAGCAAATACTGACGAATGAATGCAAATTTGAGTGAAATTGTAAAATTACATTATACAGACAATAGACAAGTAGCCAGTGGACATTGAAGGCTATAGGGCTAGACCAACTTTCATACCAATTTTGTCGTACTTTGTCCGACACAATTTGTTTGTGCCTGTGTCTGCGCTTAATTGCTCCGAGATATTATTCGTAGACACGGGGGAGTAGAAGTAAGTGCGTGTGGCCAAAACCTGCACTAGGTGTTGTATGCTATTTCTACATGTTATTTTCATCACTCTCAGGTTCCTTTCACATATTCATTTATCCGTGTCAAAGAGATTTAATCGTTAAAAAATAAAAATAGCTTTGCAGAAGGCAAGAAAAAGCAAGCAAGCCAAAGCGTTATATATCCCAACTAACAGTTTATTGTTCTGTCGTTATTGAGTTTGTTACTGCGTAAATCAAGCGAAACGGAAACAAAAGAGCTGAGCAAGAGAGAGGAGTACACTGATGATGATGAGAACGGAGATAAATGGCATACATTCTTTTTTATTCGTTTTACTTTGTACGCAATGCGACGAAAACCTCACACATATCATCATCATCATAATATCACAGAGCGGCAGCAACCCAATATTTTTGTTTCCTTTAAACCTTTTTACAGTAATTGTGTCGTAAAATAAAGTGCGGAGAAGTTAATTTATGGTTTTAGCACAACTTTGTTACTCGCTGACTGGTGGCAATGGCAAACACTTACAAACGCGCTATCTATTTTCATTTGCATTTACCTACAACCCACGTAGTATACGTCTTGGTGGCTTTATGATTATCAACTCATGGCATCTATTCCTTTTTGTTTGAAAAGTATATAAGCGTTGTTTGTTGGCGACTGCTGCTGCTGTCAAGTTTGAAAATGAGATTTCAATCAACAAGCAAAAATGTACTTGTGCAGTGGTAATGGCATATAAAATCACAAAAAATGTCATGCTGAATGCAATAATGATATTGCAATGACAATAAAGTTTATGTATTTTTGTAACAAACAGGCTTTTGTTATTTATTTTGATTTTTAATTTAAAAGATAAAGAAATTAATGCACAATGGCAATGTTATATCCCATATAAAAATGAAAGTATTGTATTATCATTTAGTTTGCTGCCAGCAATTCATTTTAAATGATATTGAAGATTGAAGATGTATTTATGTTGCTTTTTATACAGGGAATTGGTTTATAAGCCTCTTTTCTAGTTGTACAATAGAGATTGTGTTTCTTGATTCAAGGATTGATTGCGTTGGCTTGTTGGCGTGTTATTGTTGACTGTTGATGGGCTAATCTTTTGATCTGTTAAATGAGAGAAGATGTGAAGCTGTCAGAGTAAAGGATTACTGTAAAAGTGGGTGTAGGCCCATTAGCGCCCAGCCTTTTTATTTTATCAACGAGGTCATTTAGGTAGCCTTTGATCCAACATTTAAAATTTGACCAATAATTTTGACTACAATATTACATTAATTGGTCGAAATCATAATAAAAACTTGCTTTAATTAATTGAATCATATTGTGTTAGAAAATGTTTTTTTTTCATTATATTTGGCAGTTTATAGTCAATGCTATAGATAAGTCTTACGTTTTAAGATATTCTACATGTCATGTCGGTATAATGGCAATGAATGAAGGAAACAGGAGAGCTTTTTTACAGTGTCATAAATGTTACAATAATGGAAATTCTTCAAATTCCAATCTATTTTGCTACTTTGCAACAAGATTTTAAAAATATCATGTGGGCTAGTACGTCATAATATTCTGGCTAGTTAGTGCATCGGCTCTTTTTACTTGTACCCGGCGTAACCTATGGAATGTGTCGATTCATTCACAAATTACACCATTCGAATATTTTACGGCGACAGTCACCTTTGTAAATGCACAAACATTTTATCTTTTATTTTGTGCGTGTGAATTGAAATACCATTTTTATGTACCTGCTTACTTGAAAACTAGTAGTGAACAGAATGGAACGACGCAAAACGGTGATTTTTCTTTCATGCATGTTGTTCTAGAGGGAAACATGCACACAAGAAGATTTTCTGTTTTGTGTAACAAGAAGGCAAAGCAGAACACAAAAGAATGAAAGAGAAGCATCCGTGCAATCTTATCTCATCTCGGGAAAACTTTGAGCTAGTAAAACCACTATTCCCATCAAGTCATCTCTTTTAAGGCCTAAAAAGTTTCTTGCTCCTGGAGAATTATCCATCCACCAATCTCTGAGCAGCTCGGCTCTTCACGATATACCTACATTAAAAAGCGAACGAACAAGGAAAAGAAAAGTGGGAAAGCCGTGTCTTTCAGTCAGAGCACTGCCTTGCTACTAGAAGCTGCTACATTTTTCTATTTTTGCTTACATAAAAGATATATTATTGAGCATCAGAAAATCGAAAATAAATACCTGAGTTGAACTGTGTATGAGCGTAGAGGCAGTAGAATGTTTTATTGTTATGTAAAATTTTATTTTGCTTCTTTATTACCCTTGGGATAATACCGAGTTTGTGCCTATTTATTTACTCTGCCACTCAGAGATTGTTTGTGATGCTTGTTTTGCCAAAACATCCTGCTTATATTTCCAATAAAGTAAGGTTAGTAAAGCAAAACATTATAGCATAAACTATAACAAACAATAAGCTCATTGTTTTGCAAATCTTGACAAAAACGCAAAAAGTCTAATATTCGTTTTATAAGACAACCATTTTATTTATATTCGAGCAAATGTATATGATGATCATATTATGATCTACTGGAAAATTTTGCCTCGTGGGATCGATGATAACCACATATGATTAATTTTATAGCTCGGTGGGTATTTGGAATGACGAGTAATTTTGAATTTATTATATATTTGTAATGAGATGATAATAATCTATGTGCTTGAGTATATGTAATTTAAGGTTTGAATATAAGAAATACAATAGAATAAAATCGAAAAAAGGATATATATGTTTTTTATTTTTACTTTAGAAAAATTATTTTCCTTCGACTCATTTAACGTTCTGCTATTTCTCCGTTCCCCTGATATGGTATTCTCGGTGAAACTTTCTTGGGAGGCTTTACTTGAAGATGATAATGATGTGACAGGAACAGACAGTGAGAAAATGGGAGGACGAGATACGTACACCTTTTTATTCGGTATTTTACTGCATTACTGCTATTAGTTTATACAAAGTTATTGCCGTATTTGTCAGGCACGCACAAAACACAGGGAACCATTTTTGCTGATGTCGTTTCTTCTTTGCTACTTTTATTCGTTTTTAGTTGCAGGAAAATATACGCTCTTACTTTCTCTGGTTATTGTGGTGGAGGTGTACACACACTCATTCCTCTACAGAGTACACGGTGATAGCTGCAACTGCCTCAAGTGGATAGAAAAATGAGGAAGCCTTTTCTGCTGAACAAGACTTTGAGACGGTCAATTACTCTAAGTGCTTGTTTGTGTTCATATTTTTTATAATGACTTTACCCATAAAACTTCTACCACCAACACCGTGCTAAATCGGTCCAAAAAGCCGCGAGGAGGTAAGCAAGGCAAGCCATAATGCTACCAAGACAGATACACAATGTATACCTACCCATTACACGGAAAAGTTCATATGCTCACTTTTTGATAAGGAGAACACTGCGCGTATTTGTACAACTTCTCGTTTTAGTAGACATATCTTTAGCTAAATATTATATAAAAAGTATATACATTCAAAACAGCGGTAACAACAGCCAGAGAGAGAGAGAGATGAAGCAGTTTGTGGAAAAAGGGAAGGGAGTTGGAGAAAGGAAAGGGCTTCATGTTTCCTCTCTCTCGAAAGCCGATCCCACCGCAGTGCTGCAGTTCAGGAGAAAAAGAAAAGAAGGAAACTCCATTTTCAGGTTGCTCGCTGCTGTTTCTTTTTTGTTTTGTGTAGGCCGTGTGTCTGCGTACTCTATAGCCTGGCCTGACTGCTCGCTGAGTTTGAGTTTGTCATGCAATCCGATAGACTACTATTACTGTAAAGTAGAAAGAGAAGAAGAAGAGCAGCAAGCCTATACACACAACAACATGAACGTTAAGTTAACCAAAACCGAAAGGAAAACTGTAGTTCGCGATGAACGAACGCGAACGATACCCATCTCTTTCATCTTTTACTGCATCATCATCTTCCATGACATGCCATGATCCACAGAGAAACTCTCTCGCTCAGCTTAAACAAACTAGTATACCCAAGACATTTTTGTCGTCGTGCTATGGATAATGTAAAAAGAGGGTATACTCCACGTTCCCTATGCCTTTGATTTTCTTAGAAACGAAATAAAGATTTATTCCAGCCTAATGCTAACAAAATGATACTTGTCATAGACATTTTTACTTTTACAGCATATTTATTGTGTGCTGCTGTGAACTGGAAAATTAGGGGAAAACCAATTTTACCATACTGTCACATATCAAAGCATTTTATTGAGTGATTGATAATTACAAAGTAGAAGTAGCTACGTTTACCATGAAAAGTAAACGCTAAAATAAAATACAAAGCATAATACATTATTTAAACAAAGTTTTTAGTTTATAAAGAGGTAGAGGTTATATGATAATCTTTTTTTCCTTTTGTTTGATCATTGGAGAAATAAAGTTATCCAGCAGGTATACTTTCATCTTTTCTGGCATACACCCAGAAGTGGTTTGGGCATCTTATACATATATCTAATGTAACTCAATATTTGAATTGCATGTAATATTGTAGATTTCGGTCAGCTACACAGCCATTCTTTTTCACATTATCTAGCTCTTGTCTCTTACTGTAAAAAGTTTTTGTGATGGGATTCCTTGTAGCGTACATAAAAATGCACTATAAGATTCGTCAAGCACCTCCGTGAAGTTTTTTCTTTGTAACTGTAATAATAATAGCTGCATTACAGCAAAGGAAAAAGCGAGAACACACAAAAATAAAGGATACGAACTACCAGGAACTGTGCTTACCTCTATTGGTGGTTCAGGGATAAAGAGAGAAGAGATAAAGTACATATTTAAGAATAATGCCACATGTGAGAGAACTAAAAAGCTCTTGTGTCTAGTTGAAAAAAAAATTAAAAACTTGAGAGTTGCTTTTGAGAGAGTTTGAAATAAAGAATGCAAGTTGAATGAACAGTAAGCAGACACAGCAGCAATAACACAACAGGACAAGTAAAGAGAAAGAAAAGAAGCATTTTGTGTGAAAACTGTCACAGATAACGAAAATAGCGTACATTTAGGTAGTTATTGTGTGTCTCCTTCACATTTCTACAAGAAAATACTTGTGAGTGTGTTCATATCTTTAAAGAAACAAGTTACCACACTTAACCCAACGGTTTTAATATCAACTTTGTGTAGCATTTTGAATGTTGATTATACTTAATAATGTAATGATGAATAATACGAATGTGATGAAAATAGGTATATTTCAAATTTATACTGTTTCTCAACGCAGATCTGACAATGCATCTTTAAACGTGTTATGGGTTTATATGATATGACGTGGCGTGATGAGAAAAATGCCTTAAGGAACTCCCCTCTTCACTTTTTCCACATCTCAAACACAAAATACTTCAAATAGAAACTCGGAGCAGAACATTTCAAAGTGTATTGTATAGATCCTACAAACCAAAAGAGATTTAGTTATAGAGCAAACAGAAAAAAGGAGTTAGGCATACAACAGAGATGATAAAACGAAAACCCCTCTGGGGATTTTTTTCGTGTTAGTTCAAAAAATGAATCATATCTCCTTGTAGTTTCTATCATGATCTAGTCGTTTAACCAAATGCCATAATATATTCTATAATCCATTCAATATATACCAGCAGCTTTTAACATCATGCTGCCCTTCATTTCAACTTGGTATTTTTCCAGTCGATGCGGTTCCTCATAATTTAAGTACCTAAAAATTTGAGCATTAAAGCGCATAAGTGAATTATAATACGTGTGTCAACAACAATAAGGATGATTTGGATTAACTACGTCACAAAAGATCATAAAGGCATAATTTTAACACTAAAAGTGTATTTTTACATGGAATTATGTCCTGAATAATTTTTTCAATAAGACAACAATATTCACACTTGTCAAAACAATAGGCAGAAATTATCTCTAGCGTATTGTTCTAAATTGTAATCATTGTCACACTGCTAATGGCTAATTGCACAAAGTTACTGTACATGACAAGAGCACTACTATGAAAACATGGTTTATACATTGTGTGCTGCATTACACGAAAGACTGAAGGAATAATATATCTCGCAGCACAGATTTTGTGAGGTCTCTCTTTTCAACAACTCACCACATCTTGATTTTATCACTTCCGTCTTGAAAGCCCTAAAATAAGGCTAATCAACCATCCTCATCTAATCTGCTTACTTTCTGTCACGTTTCTCACCCCATATATTTCCTTAGCAGGTTTATTTCTCTACCTACGCACACAAATTCCTACCTCTTCACTACCCTCTGCTTACGCACCTTACATAAGTAGATGTGGAGTGTGAAGTGAGCAAAGCAGCAGGAGCAGCACAGAACTATACATGTGCACGAACGCATTCATGGCAAATGGGATGTTACAAGTAAAAAAGCAAAGTATGCGAGTAACTATAAAGTAGAGAGTTAGAGAAAGAGAAGTGGATTTTAGGCAAAAGCAGGCTGTTATTTCTTTATAAAAATAATATCGCTTAATAGAGGCACGCATGCCTCAAGCCAAGGTCTTTTATACTTTGTTATAAGCTCTTGTTAAGCATATCATATCAATCACATCATCACATCAGCAGCGTCGCTGAGCACATAACGAGCAGAGCAATCTATGGCGTATATAAATTTCGAATAAAACGAATGCTTTGCCACGTTTTACCCTGGAATCGTTTTTAGTTCCTTATTTCTTTGGTTCAAAGCCTGGGAGGAAGCAAAAATTATTATCTGAACAATTATTATGTGCGACAAAATGACAATGTCATAATAAAAGATATACGTTTTTGTATGTAGGCCAGTGCGTACTATATTACTGACATGAGAACAATCTTTCAAGCAAAAACGCTGCCTTTTTTATTGTTCGTGTGTATATTTCTGTTATTATTATGTTTGTTGGTGTGACTGAGTGCGCTAATCTGTTAATGTCATTATGTTGCGTAATCCAGACGTGCATGAATGCTCACCAGTCAAAAAGATGAAAGGCAAATGCAGGATGATGTCGCTGTGCTCATGTTTATTTTGTCCGACTGCTTGTAGTTATGTTTTGTTAAAACACAGTGCAAAACTGCACGAGAACGTGAACGATTCTATCCAAATATTTCGTTTGTATAAAATCTCTTGGTCTATTTTAACACATGCAAATAATGTCGTTTTTAAAGAAAAAAAAACTCTCGTAGCTATTTCATCTAAAAATATATATCGACATGTAGGACACGTTTTCTTGCACGCAATCTGTCCCCGGCCCCATTAACATAATTCACAGTGCGTGCGCACCAAGAAAATTTATCAGCTCCCTGAATTCCTCAATGTGTCATGTCATGAGTCGTCATATTTTTAAAAATACAACAGACTCAAATAGCACAAAACTACACATATTATTGTGATGGAATACGATGTTTGTGTGCACTTTTGTGTTTACAAAAATGTTTAATTTAAAACTATATAACTGACAGCATATTCTAGCTTCTAGTGGTCTTGCATCTCGCAAAAGCATGTTCAATGAGGTTTGCACTTTATTCAATCTTTGCAATTTACTCATTTACCAACCATTTGCCAAATACATCTTTACAAAAACCATATTATTACAGTTAGTGATTGAAAAAGATATGGATAACGATTGTAAGCAAAATCGGCTACAGTAAATCGCAAGCTCATACAAATCCGACAATAATTTTTATAGCTGTTATTGTCCACGCTTTTGGTAACATGCCAAACCTTTTAATTTGGTTTATAACTTTTAATCAAGGGCCAACAACAAAGTGCCGTGCAAGAATTTCAAAGCATCCCATAATTTGCCAACATAACTAGATTTTCAAGCGTTTACGATCAATTATTACTTGTACAAAAACACACAAAGCAAAATGGTGAAAATAGGCTATTAAATTCATGCAATTTGCAAGATATTTTATTCAATTTACTTTAACTGCCTTTATATAATCAATTGATGATAAAAAACTAGTCGGTGCTTCCCTAGTAAAGGAACTTTTACAAACATGGAATACGTGATTACATGTTCATTCAAGCCAAACATAAAGCATAATTTACAATTTTATCAGTGTGATTACTTTAGACAAAAATATACAGAGTTCATTTCATAAAAGCAATTCACATCAAATGTGGATCCATTAAGTATGTTGTTTTAATGATCTCTAAATTGCTGTTAGCTCATCTAACAACATAGTTGCTCATGTTTGTTTTTTCACCAAACTTCACTCGACTGTGAGCTTTGTTTGTCTATTACGTAAACAAGTTGATAGTGATTATTAGTGATATGCTTGAGAGGTATATAAAATGTTCATCTTTAAGCTATTTCCTCTTTTTTATATATTTCAAATCAAGGGGGATATTAGATTTTGATGTGAATTTGGATTTTGCGTAATGAGTTAGAGAAATGTATGACAACAACTTTCAAAAAGTGATAATATAAAACCCAATCTAACTAGCACGTAACTTTTTTTTATACATATTACAATAAATGCCCAAACGCTTTTGCAAGTTTATTAAATTAAAAGCAATGCAATGACCTGAGGTTGTTTTTTTACTGTACTGTAGTACCAGAAATAGTGAATGATAATATATTTTGCACGTAAGCGTTATCTATCATGCATACTTATTGTGTTTTGTTGGATATATGAAAAAGGATGCTCCGTATTGTGTTGGTGCACACGCCCGAAGCCTGTAAAAGGGAAAAGAGATGACACACTTTACTTTCTTTGTCGCTCAAAATTTACTTTTCCTTACTTGCACCATACCTGCTGCTGCTACTACTGCCACTATTGGATATCACGCCAGCCGGCCAAAACCATAATATTTTTACGACAACTACTACAACAGTGTATCATATCAACGGGAAAATAAACCACGAAAATATAGCGAACAAACAATGTTTCCTACTAGTAAGGCAGGACAAAGCAGCAACAACGGTAGGGATGAGAACGACGGTATTTTATTGATGACTTGAGGTGATAACCTGAAAAGTCCATAATGACCTCCTCGCTCCTCTTTCGCTAGCTAGTGTATATCGAGTTTTCGTTCTTTTTCCTTCACAAAATTCTAAGAGAATCCTTTCCCTGAACCCTTTTTACACACATGTCCATAATACCTCCGTGCAGGTTTTCTTACTTGGTTTGTGTTGTTATTTACTGTGCATCTAAAAGCATGGACATGGTTAAATGGTTGAAGGTGAATGCGAGTGAACAAAAATGTAAGTTGTGACATATTAGTCGCATATATCTTGTTTTTTTTTTGTAGAAAAGTAAAGCCTTTCATCTTGGTCCCTTTGGAATCTCAGTTCTGCTATTTTTTAGCTTGAGAGAAAATATAATCCAAAAATCTTCACCTAAACATAGTCTGCAAACAAAAAGCACTCTATATTTTTATGAGGATGCCCTCGACCGTATGTGACGACGCCTTTTTATAATAAAACCCCCAAAAAAATTTATAACTTTTTAGCATATTTTTATGAACAGGCCTATCAACCATGGTGTATTTATCAAAATATACCTAATAAGTTTTGATTTTTTAAAGCTTCTGCTAAGAAAATATGTGAAAAAAGTTTTATACAAATTGTATATTTTCATGTGCTTATATCTTGAAAGTAGGAGTAAGCAAATGAGCATGAGTTTATGCTTTTTACACGAGTAATTTTTTCATGTAAGCACACTGTTGGATCACTGCATCATGTTTTGGTTGGACTGTTGTAATAAAATCAGAAACCGTAACCACACCGTGGCACTACTCTTCTCTCGCTTGAATAATACATTTTATGCCTACATACAATATGCGCTGCAGCTAGGCACATATACCCATAAACATTCAACGGCAATCCTAACGACGACGACGAGGAGGAGGGAAGAAGAGAGAGAGCAGCAGTAGCGCCCGAGTTTTTTATGATGATAGTAGCAGTGTCATCACTACCACCGCCACGCCATCATATTACACCGCTAATATGGTGTAACAATAGTAGGCCTGTCTCTAGGTCCTTTTTTCCGTTAGGAAAATATCCTGGGAAAAATAATACATTGAGTGCGATGTAAGATGCAATCTTGCCAGTGAACGTATATACTCTCAAGTAAAGACGTAAACCAATAATAAGTTTCAAGATCATCAAGGAAATTGATGTATTTATGTAGACAAACTATAATATGTATGCCTAGAGTTTATCCAGACGAGATGAGTGATATATATGTTGGCTTGTACTGTTCTTTATGGGAATAGTTGAAAATTCCGCACTGCATGATACTGATCATGAGCCTCCTTCTTCCGATGATGAAAATGACAGAATAAAAAACTCCTTTTAGGGGAACAGGATGTTTTTAATACTGAACTTTGCTCATTCGTTCGTTAAACAAATAAGCTGTAAAAAGGTGTATCAATTGAGTTTGCTTATGAGTGTTGCTTTTTAAGACGAGAAAAGAGAGCAAAAAGAGCATGATGGGGAACAAGTGAACAAGTTTGGAAAACTTAATTTTGCTACCACTACTACTACACACAACAACTACAACAACTTTTGTACACAAGGAATAAGCAGGAGACGAAAAGACTGGCAAACGGCTAGACTCTTGCTTGAAAAAGAGTTTTCTTCTTGCTTTGTGTTCATGGGCTGTAAAATTTAATATCATTTGAAGTTTTTTTACAACTTAAATAAATAGAACGCAAAGGCAAAACCAATTTGCAGAGTGGTTTGCTATCACGGTGAACATTCTCTGAGCACACTGGGTACAGCGAGCATTGTGTAAAACGCGACGATGCTGTTACTCTGCTACAGCCACATACTTACGTAAATACTAGTGACAAGCTTTATTTATATGTTTATGTAAAAGCATGTTTGTATGAGCAGAGCAACTGATTTTTCCCCGCAAAAGAAGAAAAAAATTTCAACAGGACATCCGTTACAAATATAGAGAAACCGCAGTTTCGGAAGAAATAAAGGAGTTTCTCTGTTCAAGTGTGTAAAAAACGAAAATGAATAAATGTATAATGTAGGATGAAGGTGGAGAGAGAAGAGAAGCATGACAAAACAACTGTACGGTAACTGCACGTTTTTTCCAATCAATGAACAATAAAATGTAGAGCTTGGCAGAATAATAAAATATTCCGTTTATTGTGAAAAAAACTAACTTGCTACACTACAAAACTGCGAGCTACTACATAATAAAAAATATGTTGTGGAGCAGTAATAACAAGGTGGATAAAAGTGCAGGCGGTTAGTACATCATATAACTGTTGTTGAAAATCTAGTTTTGTCACTAGAGTACACTGAGTAGTTTGTAATAACGTGGAGGAAAGTAAAAGGTGCATAAAATCCCTACTGGCTACACGCAGGGCAATAAAGGCCGCTTTTCCCAGTAAATCGGTTGGTTCTTATTGTATTTTTTCTTTCAGTTTTTGAGGCGGCGAACTGTTGTTAGAATCTACGTCATATACAGACGCAGGATGTAGTAGCAGTAGTAGTAGAAGAAGAAAATGGAGAGAGAGAAGAAAAATGCAAAAAAAACTCAAAACTTCCAGCGGGGATGTGGGATAGGTGTTGTTATTATATTTTTTTGAGTTTTCCGTGAAGAAACTCGACTTAAACCAAAACCAAACAAGCAAATTCATTCAAGACGCATCGCATACCGCGACGTTTTTCAATATCTCTTATTATTTTTATTATTTCCTTCCATCATTTCATTCTTTCTCTTCGAGTTACTGCCGGCATCCACTACTGAATGGAAATGGAAGTGGATAGATGGATTCATTTCCAGCCGAACTGCTAGCAATGCAAACTCTTTGCATTACAAAGTTAGTGAGTCTTGAATACCTTTGCAGACTAAGGTATACCAAACAGTAGTAGAATGGAGCAGGGAGCTCGTGTGTATGTGTATACGACACGAAACAACAAAACAAAATCATATTATAATGGAATTGTGCCTGGAAGAGAAAAAGAAAGAGAGAAAATGGTATATCCGTACACTCCTCAATCCAGTCTGTCGCCAGTAGTGTATGCATACATTAAATGGGCTACAATATGCCCCGTGTATATCCTTCAAAAAACTAACCAATATTATTATTATTCTGTATCTACTCAATATAACATTATAATTTCACGTGTCTACATTTTAGTAATAGTAAAGACCAGACAAAAAACGCACAACTACGCTTATAAAACTTTCCAGGAGAGATATGTACACACGAGCACATAATAAATGCACCTTTTCCTAATAATAAAATAGATGGTACGGCACACACCGCAGCAGCTTCTCTTGATTCTTCTGCTTGGTATGAAAACGGTCATGTAGAGACTTTTTATTGTACTTGTGTGTATAAGTACTAGCCTGGTTCCCTCTTTCTGACGACTGGCTCTATATAATATGTCTATGATATTTTCTGTGTTGTACAAAGTAAAAAAGAGGAAGAAAAAAGAAGGAATTCCCTGCGTTATTCCGTACAAAGTCGAGTTGTCTTATTGCGTGAATAATTTATTCCGGATCACGATTTGAATGTTTTTGCCTCTCTCTCACTCACTCTCTGTCCGTGTATTACTCTGTTTGCTGCTGCTGGGATATAAATGTATATGGTTAGCTCTTCTTTAGTCGTGGCTTCTCTATTTTTTGGTGCAGTTTAGTAGTAGTACTGGAAGTTGTTGTTGTTGTATATTATCGAGTTTCTCAAGGAAAGTTTTTTCGGTACACACTCACTCTTCTCACACGCAGCAGGCACGACGACATAACACATACACAGAGAACACGTTTCACATTCATATCATACCTAACTATTAATGCATGAAATAGCTGGAGTATTCCTGCATAACTTGGTCTTTTCGTTATTTGGGAGAAAAGGGCCGTTTTTTGCTGTAAAACCATGCAAAAGGAAAATGTAAAGAAAAAGCGAGAGAAAGAGAAAATCTAGCAAGCGCCAAGAAAAAAAGCAAGATGGAAAATACGCATTACACAGTAATCATCATCATCGTTGTCGGCGACGCAGCAGCGTCATGAATGCGATGCTGTTTTGGAAATTTAAAAAACAGGGGAAAACAAGAAGGAAATGTGAAAGGAAAGGATTTTTGCGCAAAAAGGAATTCAGAGTATGGAAGATTTTCTTGTGTTTCACAAGAAAAAGAATCAATCCAATTTGTGCCGCTCGTTTTGTTCATATTTATATTGTATCGACTATACTGAGCAAAATGCGATTTTAGGAAAAGAATCGTGTTTGTCTTGTTCCTGTCGTGTATTACCACGATCGATTTTGCAAAGCTAAATTTATCATTTTAGGCTTACCCTGTTTTTCTTTCCAATTAGCTATCGTAGTACACCCAACATTTGATAATTTTGAAAAAAGCAGTAGACAAATTGACCTGTAAAGTAACGGCACAGAGTATGTGGGTTTTGCCATTAAAACTGGCCCAAGAGAAAAACCGGAGCCCTTCATGAATCATGAAAAATGTAGTGACTGATGTGGCTGGTGCACGTTTCCACTTGGTTTATACATCAAGAGCACTCAGAGAAGCATACATCCTCCTACGCTTCCCCCGCACTTTCATGTAATTTGACGATACGATGGATGGATGAGAATGAGAGTATGTAAATATTTATACCATACCGTACCCTATCTCTGGAAAGTCATGTCCACACCGCACTTTATACGCCCGATACGTCATGCTTCTGGATGAGCTGTTCTATCAAAAGTACATGCATTGGAACATGGGTAATAATTTTTCCTCATTTTTCAAGACTTGTCCATATTCTATTGTACACCCGAGTTTGTGTAAAACATAAAACCTATGTTTCATCACTTGTAAGATTACATGCAATGCCTACGAATCAAATTGTTGTGCCTTTTGTTTTGAACAAAACGTATACTTTGCTTGAATAGCCATAAGAAAACACAAAAGAATTTGTATGGAAGAAAAATAAAAGAGAAAACCAATCGTAGTTTTGTATCGAATGTATTGTCATTTTTCTAAGAATACACATTTTTCTTTGAGCAGTAGTTGATGTAAATCCAACCTATAGGTAACTGCGACCATCCATATCGTTCAGGTTTGTGATTACGGATGACGGACAAGCGTATCAGCAAATTCTTTTACG
This sequence comes from Entomobrya proxima, assembly GCA_029691765.1. Taxonomy (NCBI): domain Eukaryota; kingdom Metazoa; phylum Arthropoda; class Collembola; order Entomobryomorpha; family Entomobryidae; genus Entomobrya; species Entomobrya proxima. The sequence continues at coordinate 22,701,142 of CM056171.1, forward strand.
TTTTTAGGAGAATATTTTGGTATACTAAAGATAACTTTGGTACAAGCGTGCTCTAACATGATGTGAACAAAAAGGGATGCCTTGTATGAGCTAAGAATTTTCCCAAAAAAGTCTATTTGCCCTTGTATTTTTAGCCAGATTTGCAAAAAGGGAGACAATATTCTTGCTTCCCCGGGCAGTCTTTTATCTTGTGCTTGTACGGATACTTTCAACCTGAGTGAAACAGGCACAGCGTATATGACGTTTGACTTTTGCCAGAGAGAGAGAGAGAGAGAGAGAGAGCTTTGTGCAAATATTCATCCATCCATATCCGTCAATTAAACTGCGTCATTTGAGTAGAAGTGCAGTTCATAGTCCAGTAGTAGAGTCAAGACTTAAGACATATCACATGAGCTTTGCCTGATTTTGCTTGCTCTCTCCGTTCGTTGCACGCAAGCTATACGTATATATATACTCGATCCAATCCACAATATTTGTATACACATGTGGTTTGGTTTTCGATAGAGAGGATTCACAGCGATTAGTTTGGACATGTGTGTGTACATGTAGAGGAATTGGTGGTCTAGAATTTGGACAGGAAATGAAATTAATTTGTACATCACTACGCCAAATGCACTGTTTGAGTCGTTCAAGCAATTGTTTCGTCCAACACAATTCACTTCTAACCAATGCTAAACAAAACTGGGATGGTGTATATATACATATTACACACGCGTTTCTCAGAGTTCACCATCAGACAGAAACCAAAAGCCATAGTATACATAACACACAGGAAAATGCCTACACAAAAAACATTACCGATATGTGTGTAGAAAATGTGAATACCGTAATAATAGAATCCATTTCCTTGGACCAATTACGCAATACAGTTTTCCGGTTATTTTGCAATGCTTTGTGGGTACATAACGCGTGGCTATATTTTGCTTTCCTCTGTTTAATCCGTGTAGAGTCGTGTATCACTATTTAGAAGGAGAATACGGTTCTCGAAATCCCATAACAAAATTGTTTTTCAGAAAGTCGAAAAGGAAAGAAAATGGTGGCTCACTATTCAGTATTTATGTGGATAGGTGGGTATGTTTAGAAAATTAAATTCGAGCTTTAATGGGGCTTTCCCACTGTATGCAAATCAATTATGTATTGTATAGACGGTAAAACAAGATGAATGGAGGGAGAAAAGGCTCCATGATTGAATTCGATTTTGTGTGAGGGAAAGAGAAAGTTATACGCATTAAACACATACCCATAAGCATACCTATTGAGAAATCGAAAAGGTAGAGAGAAAACGGATACAATTTTCCTGTAATGCATGTACACACGGCGATGCCTCCCACTTCGCAAAATTATTTAATGGCTTCCGAGAAAATAGGGGCAACAAATCAAATTTCATTGCTTTACGACAAATGAGGATGATGATGAGATCTCCATTATTTACTTTGATGAAGTCTCGGAATAATATTAAATTTTGTTCCTTTTGGGGTACTTTTTATACCATCTTATTATGTTACATATGTTAAAGTGGAATATCGTGAGAGTTGGCCACACTGTTGTGTGGTGTGGTACAGAGAAAAAGGAAATTCCCTTTTTCCGGCTGTAGGATTTTCCTTGAAGTAAACAATGTTTATGTGTTGTGTGACCTCGGTTTGGCATTGCTTCCAGTATAAAAACGAAGATATCATTCCAGTTTATGTCATTTCATGCCACTGATTCTCAGCATAATTTTTTGTACAAGTTGTACCACTCGGAAAGTATTGCACAATTTTCTACTCTAATGAAATTTGATATGCTCAACTGAAGACTTTTACTTTTCTACCTCATACAACGTCTTCACCTTCATTCATCGTCTTAATTTACTTTCACCCTTGAATTTTAGCTCCGTAAGTCAAATGTAAATTATAGTTTTGACTTGTCCTATGCTCTGAAACTGAAAAAATAAAATTATTTACATTGTATTAGTTACTATACAATGCTAAAGTTTGTAACAAATTAAACCGATCATCCAAAAGCCCTTCCCTATAGGCTTTATCTGCTGATTCAAGCAAATCAGCTAATGCAGAGATTTCATTCTCTTCCTTTTGCGTGTTTGCATGTAAGCTTTTTCCTAAAAATCCTACTTTTTTCATGGGTTGTTTTTTTCAATGAAAAATACCTGCTTAGAGGGTATACTTAATACTGATCCGTTACTACAATAATAATACTTTGAGCAAAAACACAAGTTGCACTTCCATTTTTCCCATTTCGTTTTTGTTGTTTTCCTTTACTGCCTTGTTCCATTTTCCAGAAAAAGTGAATAGTAATGAATCCACTAATTTGCATGCCCTAGCTTGTTAAATCTCTCCTTCTCCTGTTTTCTACTCCACTTTACCCGTAAGCCTACCAAACAAAAGTAAAGGAAAAAGGGCGCATTGCATGTAGAAATATCTAAAATGTCGTTTGACGTACCTACGTATCCTCTTAAACCTACACTTTCCTTTCAACTTTAGCATGCTTAACGCTCAAACTCTACGTTCGCTCCTTTTTGCAGCGAAATGCTTCTCAAACACAGCAAAAGTGGATGTTCGTGGTTTTACGAGTGGATTCAGCAGCATATCCATTATAGGAATCCGGAAATGTATCTAGGAATGTATGTACACCACCACATTACCTATACAGATATATATTGCAAGGCGAGCATATTGTTATTATATCATGTGTAGTCTTTGCGTTGCATTGTAGCAGCAAAAAAGCAATATACAAAAGCCTTGTGAAAAAGTTGCAGATGTTTGTCGAAGAGTTTTCTCCACTTTTCTTTTCCTCCAAGTTACAGAGCAGCGCCAATAGGAGTGTGGCACAAGTTCAAGTGGTGGTGACGTTATAGCTGAAGTAAACTCCTCAGTGATGATTCTTGTTCTTACTTTGCTGCTTCCATCCATTCTTCTATCATTATTATGTCTATATAGGTGTACTTAAAGAAGAAACGCCACCACTATTGTATCTGGCAACGTAGTAGTACCCTTGAGAGAATAAGGATAATATGACGATAGAAATGGAAGTAGCGGTAGTAGCGCAGCGGCCATAATATGATGCTATGCTGTGTAGTGTGGCTGAAAGGGAGTCGACCATGAAGTAAACGGGCAGGTTATTCTCCCATCGTTGTTGAGAAACAGGATGAAAATGAAAGTTTAGCGAAAGGATTTCTTTCTTTTTCAACTTTCTCTTTCGTATCATCATTATGAATTGAACACAATAAAAAAGAGAACAGGAACACACACAAAAAAGGAAGAAAGTAAGTAAGTACATAAGTTCACTGTTCTTTTCTGTTTATAATCCAGAAAACTAATGCCACTTGTTAAGTGCCTACTACCAGCACACTTTATCTTGTTCACAGTGCTGTACAAGTGGCTGTTTTTACATTTGCTAGGCTTAATATGCACAGGGAATACAATGGCAAAAGCAGTTCTTGAGCGCAATATGAAACTCTGTTATGTGAAGAAGCTACGCATGCACATAAATTATACCTTGCATTCCACAAACATTTTTAATGATTTATTATGGAATTGTTCTATTTATGTGCATTTTAATAGTGTAATTTACGTTGCCATTTATATGCGTCTTAATACTATATGCTTTAACTGCATTATTGTACCTGAGCAATCTCTGCTTACATGTCAGCTACTTTTTGTATTGAAATTAAAGCAAGGGGCGGTAATGCACTTTCAAAAATCGTGATACTTTGTGCTATTTAGTCTTAACCAGTATTCTCTCAATTACTTAATTCACGAAATATGATGCTTATTTTGCTAGAGTAATGTAACGGAATATGGTATTAATGTACGTGTTTAAAGTAACATGTACCTTTTATATAGTACGTTTTTGGTTTCTTATAAAGCGAGTAATGTTCTTATAAGTGTTTGGTTGTTGACTTTACTGAAACATGAACCAAGCTGCAGCCGTCACATTATGGGCTGAATCCGACTTGCTCATGTCGTTGGAACAGCTACTAGTACTACTATATATGTATTAATGTAACTAGCTTTAACACAAATAAGCAAGTTTTAATGGTCTTATCATAAAAATATTCTTATTCCGTCTCATGTTTTTTTCAGCTTTTTATGGATGATATGAGTTCACATTTTCTTTATGATGTGTATGCCAAAAGCATTTTATGATCAATTAAATGAATGAAAAATGACTTTTTGACTCGAGATAGACGATCGTTCAATGTTCAGCTCACACATATTGCTATAGCATGGATACAAAAAATAATACCAAAACAAATAGAATAACACATGAGACAAAGCTTAGCAGCTGTCGGAAAGTGATTTGAGAACAAACATTTGAGTTGTGGTAATTCCTATGTGTTTTTGTGTGTGAGAGAGAAATAAAGTTAATTTCCTACTTGTAAATTTCAACAAGTGTTCAGAAATCGAAAAAAACAAGAAGGATCATGCCGAAAGCAAACCAAATTGTTTATTGTGCTCCCCTGAATAACCACAGGAAGAAAATTGGTTTAAACCAAAACTTCAGCAATGCCAAGCTACGAAAGGACAAAATAAAAACGCGCCACGTCACTGTGGAAGATAAAGTAAGTAAAAATGTAAGCTGGCAAGATTAAAAGATTTGCCACGCTCATAATATACTAGTTGCACTATTTCGCCTCACACAAGTGTCATTGCCACAATAATACAATAAGAGGCAGCGATAAATGAAATGATCAATACAAAATTAAATCACGCGTAGATCCGCAAGTTTACTGCTACTGGAAAATTTTGGATTGGAGGTCTTCTTCTCACCGCAACTTTATCTTTGATCTCTTTCATCATCTTACACTGGTCCCGTAATCACTTTTCCTCTTGGCTGATATGAACTGGATTAAATGCTCAGAGGAAGAAAGGAAAAAGGATTAAACAACAGCGGAAAGATGATAGTGTACACATAGACCATAAGTTAATTTTTTCGTTACATTTTTTTGTTATTTTAAAGGGGGAACACTTACATCCTTTTCCAAACAACAATAATGTAGCTCGATCTTTTTAGTTCTTAGCTTAAATTGTATGTTTTTGGAGTTACGTTAATGTTCTTTTTGGTAACTCATTTTGAAGGCACAAAAAATGTCGAATAAATGTAAAACACGTGCAACAACATCACGAGAGAGAGAGTATCATCTAAAAAAGACAAGATTATTTACACAAAAACAAGCTTGAATCCTTCAATCCAATTAAGGAAAAAAGAATGTGGCATTCTTTGTCGATTTTTTGGGTGCCTCCTGGATATCAAAAGGAAAGATAAAATATCAGCTATATATTTTTTCACAGCGTGTTGTATTTTTTTTTTCGAGTATGTAACATTGCAACACTAGGACGAGTGATGATGATCTTAGTAATCTGAGGACAGCCGGGATGCCGTGTGTTGAACAATTACATACTCAAAAACTGGAGTCTCCCATAATATTATCCAACCTTTTGCCTTTCAATAAAAAAGAAACATTCCTGCTTATATTTCGACTCAAACTCACGTTTGACTAGTTGAGCATTTCAAATTCATTCTGTCAAGAAAGGACTTTTGTATATCTATTTGCTTTTTTTGCTTATAGAGATGGGTTTACTATCTGATATTAAAAATAGATAAATTATGGTTGCATCATCACATTAAGAAGCTGTTGTTTTAGTTTATCCTCATCCACCAGATTTCTACAGCTTGTAAATTCAAAGTGACAGTAGCAGCAACAATGCAGCTTTTGTATGGACACATTGTTCAAATAAGGCTAAGATCTTCCAGTTCTCTCTGTGAATGCCTGCATACAAAGTTCTATTAGAGAATTCTCCTAAGACGCAGTCAGGCTAATAATATATTATATTTTCTTTGCGGTTAAGCCACGCAATAAAATTATCCTTTCTTGGCCCTCATTCTTCAACACGTCACCCCTATTTTCACTATCTTCTGGTGAAATGGTACAGACAACATTCTATGTAAATACAGATGTGTCCATATGCAATAATACTTATCTCGTGTCTATCCAACCAGTCAACCATGTGCACATGCACAACTGCTAACCCGACGACTTTGCGTTTAACAGATTCCCAAAAAACGTGTACGTGTTTAAAATATGCACTGTTTATCCACTGTACCTACTTGCGCCGAACCGCATCCCTAACCTGGATTTTGCTGGAGCATTTCTCCTTGAATACTGTATGCGTTCTTACATATATAATATTTTTGTATCATATACGCTGCATCAAACGGACACCAGACAGACGGCTTCAACACGAGGACACCTGATGGGCTTGAGTTAAACGCAAGGTGTTTCACAAACTTTGCCTCTCCAATCTTCCTGTTTAAACATATTACCATAATACCGCATAAAAGTACAGGAAAAATTACTCGAAACCTTTCCGTCTACTAGTTTGATTTTTTCTGTTCATCTTGCCATACACAGCTTTTATACACTTTAAAAATGTACAGTAAACCCGCACGCAACCCTAATTTTTTTCAAAACGAACGAGACAATATCATGAATCATGATGCACTTTAAGAATGATGCTTCAAAATAGAACCAAAAAAGGATGTTTCATATAATACATAATATCTATGCACACCTAAACGTTTGTTTACACGCTTGTGCATATATTTTTAAAACAGCTTTTCTTTCATTGTCATCATTAGTCATAATGTGAAATTGTCAAGAAATGCTTCACGCTAAATATTTCATCAATTTGGAAATATTTATCCAAAAGACACGACGGACAACTCCAAACGTAAAAAATGTGAATAAAAATGTGAATAAAAAAAGTGGAAAGGGTTTTCTGACTAACCTCGGGGCTTTACTCCCTCCCTCAATTTTCAGGTGTGCTGCCTACAGTCTACCCTGAATTTTGAACCCTATAATATTATAGCTACAGGGGTAATAAAAATGCACGGTTCAAGCATTCTGCGTGTCGACAAATACACACTTGCATTGAAACAAACGAATAAATATATATCTTCACTTAAAATGACACAGCAGATTAACCTGTGTTTTTCAGAAGTAATGATGGGAGAGCAGCTGTGCTGATTTGTTGATTGCTGCTGGCAGCAGCTAAGCACAAGAGGGTACTAAAACATAATAAATGACCAAACACTTTAAGCAGCTACTTGAATTTACTTTTTTTCAAAAGCTTGTTTTTTCCTTTTGTTTTTCTGCGTTTTTAATAATTTCTGTAATACATGTTCCATTGTGCATATTCATGAATCTAAGACTATATATAACAAAGTATGATATATATTCATTGTAAGACATGATCCATGAATTCCGTCGTAATGGAACAGGCATAACATCACTCCATTCTTCTTACAAGAGGAAAAGTTTCATTTTATCATTTTAGATACGTATATATATAATGTTCCGTGAAGGAAGTCATCACTTGACATTAAGGACAGGAGACATTACATTTTAATGGATGAATTGAAAGCAAAAGTAATATTATCAAGTTAGGCACTCAATCCTCAATTGTTTTCATCATCAGAACAATAACAGTGCTACTCATACTAATAAACATAATGATACGACAGACAACTTGTGTTAAATTAATATGCAAGCAATATTCATATAACCTATTGCTCCCATTTTCCTCGGTTTTTTACACACGTTTTTGTTTCCACTTTCGTTTGTTAAAAAGGGCTTTAGCACCGCTCTTTGTATAATATTCTTGCTTAATCGCTGGAGTTCGTTTGGTCGCTCGTCTGGCATGACTGGTTACTGGCTCACTTCTCTCATATTATCCTCTCGTGTTTCTGTTCCACCACTCCACTCCTTAGCTTTGCTTCCCTACTGTTACTCCAAAAAGCCTTTTTCAAGCTCACTAATTAATTGCACCAGACCAACAAGCTGGCAGAAGAGGAGGAGAAGAAGAACAGAGTGAGTGAGTCGAGTGCGAGAAAAGAGGTATGTAGCAAGGAGCCGGGTACAATGCACAAGAGAGCAGCCCAATCTTTTACTTAATGGGATGCACGGATGCAATATTAAAAGTACTTTTTGAGTTGTGTGTCTGTGTTTTGCTTCCCTCTTTCTTATGAAACTTGCAAGTTTCTCCTGGGCCTATGCACACAAGTTTTTAAACATATAAGGCGGATGTGCTTAATATTGTGAATCTGTATCATAAAATAGGTATATAATTCACAGTTGTACATTTTATTCAACTCATTTTTTCTGTTTCTTGACTATTCACTTGTTCTTTCTCTCCTTTTCTAAAACTATTTAGTTTTCTCGTTTTTAGATCTGTTCTTCTCCGTTTTTGTTTTCCATCATCAACAACAAAACGGCAGCAAAGCAGCAACCGCACACAAAAAGACCTTTTTTCAACAACCCTCTCACTCTTTTCTTCTTTTTCCTTCTTCAACAGCATCTCTCTCTCCATCTCTCTTCTCTTTTCGCCCTTTTTAGGATGCATCATTATACGCAAGAGCAACTTCATTACGAGTGATTTCTAGCATAATGCTGGTGTTAATATTGGCTTTGAAAAGTATACGAAATGGTGTGTATAAACAAACCGACGGCACCACATGCGGTTTTATCATCTGGCCTAAGTAGTATAGTAGAAATGTATATAGGACGGAGCATCATGAGTGGTGAAGCTAAAACGGTGGTGGCATAGTGGTGGTTGGATCTTGGATGGAAAAGCTCATCATCGTCGCTTACTCATCGTCTCCTCTAAAATATTTTTTATACTGGCCGACCAAACGCAGCTATATATCGGTTTTGTTCTAAGCAGGTAGTAGTGCTGGAAGTGGACATAATCGTTCTTGTTAACTACACAACATGATAATTTTACCTACATGCAATGTTATATCTCTCTAAAGAATAGCATCGTTACAACAGGCTTGTTTCATGTTTGGAACAAGGTAACTTTTCTCTACAGACCTGTGTAATGTATAATAAAAATTGGACAGTAATTACATATTGGATTTTTAATCAGTTGAAACGTCTGTTGTTGCGGCATGTTTTTTTTTGTATTTTGGTGTTTATTTCTTGGGCTTACTGCTGTGAAACTCTGCTATGATATTGATTATTTCGCTTTCATTCTTTTAATGTTTTTGTTAATATTCTTTTATCTTCCCTCCTAGTACATTTAGCTCACTGACTTTTTGGCAAAAATGGGAGTGTGTGGTGAAGATGTAAGAATACTTGTCCAGATTTCGTGGAAAGTCTCATTGACAATAAATGCCACAAGCAAAAGTGAAATATGCAGTCAGTAGGAAAGTATTCCTGTTGTGCATTCCCCAGTTTCCAAATAACTGCGACTTTATAAACGAGTTTGTGTTTTGCTCCTTTCATTCAAGATAATTAATCCCTGCAATTCGTGACTCTGACATGTTCTTCTCTTGTTGTCGTAACACAACCAAGAGCAACCCAAAGACGACAAGCAGCAGCACAGCTTATGAAACCCATCAATTCAACGAACCAACCCCTTTTTTCCTTAAAAATGATTATTATTGTCAACAGAATTAAATGCATATTGCCTCAGCTTAAAAGTACACGTTCAATAACATCCATCATGTAAAGTGACTGCTTACTTCCTCCAAAAACCTTTCAATATCACTTTTCACAGCAATAAAGAAAGTACCATTAATCTCATGCTTGTCAGCATTTGAGCATTATTCTGCTCCATTCATTTTCTCTATTTGTGAGTGAGTAGGCATACTCTTCTGAAAACCATGTACAATGCGTATAACATCAAGTATCAAGTGTGCAATATGGATTTATACAGTTCGAAACAATATAATATTATTAGGCCGTATATCTGTGAGAACGACGAGATGAGAAGGGTGTTTTTCCAGCCAACTACAAGGGTTAGATGTGTAACATCGTTTTAAATATTGGTGGGGATGGATGATAGAAAATACGTTAAAACTCCGAAAGGAATACTACAGAGGAGTATTTTATTACCACCCATTGGCAGCATGCCTGAGTACTTTTTCTTTCTTTCTTTTCACATATATCTCGTCTAAACGATGAAGAATTGAAAATAATATACATACCTATATGTCTATGCATCCTACAGAGTGTAAGCTGTTACGTTAACAAAATCATGGGAAGCAGTAATTTGTGAAGATCACGATGTCGGTTCTAATGCTTTTAAAAACAGAAAATCTACACTAAACGTTTGCTGTATTTAGTAAAAGTACAAAATGACTTGTCTTTTTAGATAATTAATCCTGCTTTAGGGCAGAAGCATCAATTATGCACCCAAACAGCATCAAAGTCACAAATCACATTAATAACTACCAAATTGTCTACGATTTCAAATAAGGTTTGCAATTGATAATAAAATGAGAATGTTATGAAAAAGGCATCAAACTTGACAATGTAATCGAGTGACATCTACTGGAATAAGATGCTCTTGAAATTCCGTTGTTTTATTAGAAATTCTTGTTTCATCAAATAATATTCCTCGAGCTACATGTTCCAGAGCACGTCATCATCATTAACATAATGATGTATTTTGCTGGGCAGACAAACAGATTTACCCGTGCGACACAAAAAGGACGTGACGGAATATTTATTCTAATGCGCTGGTGGAGAATAGAAAAGATAAAAACGTTGGAAGGAATTGAGGATATTTACAGTGTGGTAAACGGAAGTATTAAAAGGGAAGCTACAATGAGCACACACACAGAGACCGAATGTGCGTGTATAGTGGAGGTGGATATGAGCCTCTCTGCTCGGTTGGATACTTAACGTAATAATATACCTATCAAAAAAGTATACTGGGTATTATTGCATCATGATGTGTAAGTACACATGCGGCTTCCATGTTACAAAAACAAGGAAAATCGAGAAAGAGAGATACAGTCAAATCGTGTAGAGCTCTCTTATTACTACTGCATTCACTTACTCTTTCATTCAATATTACACTTTTTGGTTACACTTGAAAAAAGGAAAGGAATACATATATTCTGCGGTGTTGTTAGGGTTGGTGAATGTGCGAGTGTGAGCGTCGAGCGAGCAAGAGAATGGAGAGGGGAGCTTCCGTTCCTCGCTCCATTTGCATTGTCCTCCAGAAAAAAAACTCCATTAAAATCCGGAGGGATACTGTAATAATGAAGCTCTAGGAAATCTTTTAATGGTAAAAGATGTTAGATACGTACGGCCATGTATATGTGATAAAACGTAAGGTTTAAAGAGGCATCAAGTCAGTTTTGTGTGGTGTGAAAAAGTCAACTATTTAAATGGCTATTATGAGATTTTATTCTGCTAATTCGATTGTTTCAAGGGAAATGTTTTCCAGCTTGTAATAAAACAGGATTGGCAGCCAAACCGACAGTGTCATTGGTGGCGAAAATATTTTGTAGCGTAATAAAGCACATAAAGGCAATTTAGTGTTTTTCAATAAAAATCTGCTAGGCAGACAGCTTAAGTTAATGATTTTCTCTGTAATGCTATCTATTACTTATTATTACGGCTTCATACTACTGATTAACTTACTGATACATGTTATATACATAAACACGACCCACAATCAACACAGCGAGAATGGAGTGGGCCATTGCACCATTTTTATAGCACGAACAATCAAGTTATCCGTGCAAGTGTGATACACTTGCTACTAAGCTGTGCGCGAAAAGGAAGCCATTTCCATGCGAAAGTAAAGTTCTGTTTCCAAATTAGCATGCATTGCTTCGATATCTTCTCTCAAATGAAAACACGAACCTATTACTCATTCATTGAAGCATACTACTCACCCTCGGAGCATTGATTTGATAACGAAATAAGTACAAAGCATGAACAACGTAGTAAAGATAGAGTTTTCCCACCACCACCATATATGCTCCTCTGCATTTTGCACACACTTTCTCACACGTCACTGGATAGAGTGGTAGAAAAATTATTAGGAATGTACATTTTATAGCGTCTTATTTTTCAACACAAGCTTGCAGAGAAAAGCCGTAACCGCAGAAATGCTCCCAATAAAACAAGCTAGCAAAAAAAGAAGGAAAAACATAACTGCTCGGCAGCGCACACAACGCATCGACACCGACAGCAACAACATCACATCACCCTTCTCCTCCTCCTCCTCCACCACCACACACCAGATCACCACCAAGCCATTCACATCACATCACACTAGTAGAACAGATAGAGACGGGTGGAAGAGTGGAAAGAGCTCCTATAAATACAACGTGATCTGAAAGGGAAATGAGACGAGAGTGTAATAATCACACTGGAAACTTTGCAAGCAAGGCCACATCCTGGGCAAGAGAAGGGTTAACGACTCGAGGGAAAGAGCAGAAAAGATGTATCAAGTTCGCCATCCACATTGCCAACCATTCGTGTCGTTGTTGTCCTTCCTTACAGGCATAATATGCACTCAATTGATACATACGGAATGGACTAATGCAAAGCTTCTTCCTGTGCGCAAAGTTTTCTACTTGTTTTGTATGAAAATAACCGTAATCATAATCTTCACCAAAAAATGTATGTTTTACCACAGGTTATTATGCATTTTATTCTGTTCTGTTATCGCTGAGATGATGATGATGTGATGTGCCCACTACACGGTTGTATCTTCCGCTTATTGTCATTTTTTTCAAAAACACTTGAGTACAGTTTTCTGTATTATTGTGTGTACGTAGCATTGTGAGAGCTAGTCCAATTGATATGTTGTCAGCAATGATGTCGTAAATGCTTCAAGCGTAAAAGTAATGTAGCGTTTTACTACCTACTTTGCTTCTTGACTTTTTGTGTCTGCATTTTGTGTAATGTGTTTGGGTTTTTATACAGGCTATGCAATTTTACTTCCTCTAGGAGCACGTAATGAAGCTTTATCCGACAAACTTCCTTTTATAAAATAATAGCAAATTATAATGACAGACTAGACAGAGTATGCAAGTTAAAGGAAAGAAGCAAGAGGGCTTTTACATCTTTTCCTGATTATTTTCAACAACAACAACATCGGCAACGGAAAATGACATAATGGAGTCTGACAGAGCTCATGAATGAACAAGTGAACTATTATTATTATGGCTTTTTCTGTAAAATGCAATCTTGTGTTCAGCATAATAGTCTGTTCGTGGCCTATAATTATAATAGTGTAACAGATACACAAGACTCCACAACAGAGCAGCTTTGCCTTTCATTGGACAGATAATTATTACCCTTGTGAGATGAGAAAGGCTATGATATGCTTATACTATTGAAAATCCGATTGCAAAAGCCAACAGTCCAAAATGTGAAATTAATCCTTCCGTTTTCCCTGAGCATTGCGGTGAATATCATGCTAAAAGCATGTATATATCTTGTAGTACATGCAAAGCAAAAAATGTGAACCTCTCAAATGTTTTGGTACGTTTTTATGAGTGCACGAGACAATGCACTCCTTATTTAATTTCCCTTTCCTCCGTACAAGCCTTTCTCATTCAAAGCCAAGGGGTTATATAGCAATCTGAACATTTTTTACTTATGATGAACGCTCAAGTTTGTTTTTTATGGTTGCGTATGATAGTGATGGTAGAAGAATCATTTTAAATTATTACGATATGTTGATGGGTATGACCAGAAGCACTGCACTCTGTGTCAGTCAGCGGGCAGTGTAGTATGCATTGAAACCCAGCCCCTGTCTCCTCATGTTACTTTTTTGTGCAACTAAATAGTAGTCATTTTCAGCTTCCCCTTCTACTCGAGTTTTTGATGGTATACCACTAGAACATCATACAAGCCTAACGTATATGTCAGAATAAAATTATAAGCCGAAATTATTATCATACAACAGCAATCACGAATGTTTTGCATTGTTATTATTATTATTATTTTGTAATTTTCTAAAGGGTGGACGTGCAATGTAAGGAATAGTGTTTTGAGCATATTGTGCCTCAACCGTGTATACATTTCATTGCCAAAGCTAGAACAATAAATAGTTAGTTAACAGATAAAAGTAAAATTTATTATCACTTTTCCGTTTAGAGTTTACTTAGTCCAAGGCGTTTGATCTGTAATTAACCCGTCAAACCATCTGTGGATATGATCACGCAATTTTTACAATTTTGTACAATAACAAAAAACATCAAAAGAGCTCTATCGCTTGCAAATATTATAAAGTTGAGCGATAAATACAAACTACGCAGCACAGCACACGAAATGTTTTGGAGGGATATGATAAAAAATGAAAGATAATTACTGTGCATATCTTCACTCCATATTAAATTACAGTGGACTGCTTGACATAGCATACCACACTTTCAAATGAAGATCTTAATTTGGACAAAAGACGTAGTGTAAACTGCAAGTATGTATATACATCTGTTGATCCATTCTTGTAGAATTGTGTAACATGTTGAATAGTTGTGTTTCTTTATATTTTAGAAGCTTATTTCATGGCATTTTGTGTGGGTAATATAATGGCATGTGTAAGCATATATTATAGAAGTACAAGTATATTCTGGAACGAAACATATCATCCTCTGGATCTTACTGTTGAAAAGTTTTCATAAAAACATATTATACAACATAATCTTAGTCTTAACTGCTGTAGCTTTTTCCGATATTGCAAATGAAAAAATGCAGGCAAAACCTATCAAAAAGCTATAGTGGTAGAAAATGCAACAAAGAGCAAAGGTTCATATTTACAATACAAATGGAAAAAGTGTAACAGTAAAATGCATTAAAAAGTTCTTGGTAGTTTGTTGATAAAATGAGATCTAGTCAGTTTGGAAAAAGAAAAAGTTTACAACTTATCTCTAAAGAATTCTATCATCAATATACAATTAGGAATGTATAATCTCAACTTGTTTAGTTGGAATTGATGTGCGAGGGCATAATCACACATATTGACACATTCTGGCATGACTTACAAATGATTATTGTTAAAGATTAGTATTAGTAATGCTCTCATGATGGTAATTGCTGTGAGATAATTTATTTAAGGTGGTTTTCACCAACGATTTTTATAATTTTCAAAGTTTTAAATACAATATTTAGTACACTTATCTTGTTCTTTAAAATACCAGTTATTTGCAATGATTCTACTTTGTCATTTATTATCTGCCTCTACTTTCACAAGCTGTACATTTTGATCTTTCCACCAACACGAAGTTTTTTAAACCTAAATTATTAAGCAGCTGAACAGTAGTTGCAGTGTAGGTAGTAGGGGACAACAGAGAACAGCAAGCAAATCTACCTTTTCCTCGTTTCTCTTTTATCACTTTTACTTCCCCTCCTCCATCTTTTCACGTGTTTACTTTTTCGTTTACTTTATCCGCACTGTAAGCTTTTAAGGTACAACCTGAGCTGGAAGAGACACTACACTTTCGTACTCCAACGTGTATTGGAAAACTGCGGCATTAGTTTTGAAACACCTACGCTTGATCTACAGTGGATAGAAAGTGCACCGACCCATCAGCCTACGCAGAGATTTTGTGGCTCACATACAGGCAGTGTAAATGCGGTGTAGGTATTTTAAGTATTTATGACATTACACAAACTATTTTCTCGTTTAGAGCTTTTATTCGAATGTAAAGGTTAAAAAGTGATGTAGCATTTGACATTTTCCCCAAACACAAGTACTAAAGCGTTCCTATAAGTCATCCTAATTCTTTTTAATTATGATTTTCACTTTTTCTGCAGATACGAGATTTTCCTGCGTGTGCATACGCAGACATGATTCAAAAATAAACTTTTCCGAGATTTGTTTGCCTATCTGATAGATCTATGTTACAGTGGTAGTTTGTCGTTTCAGCCAGGCAAGTAATCTATAGACAATGCTATTGCATATAATATAATATTATTTCCAGTAAAAGAGACTCACGAACCTCTATTATATCACTAACTCCCCCTTTTTCAAAGATATTCGTACTCAAAAACGACGAGAATTTACCAAGAAGCAATTATTGGCAGAAATAGCACCAAGACATCATTCTGACAACTTTATGAGAGATGGATTTGTGAGTCGTGATGTCTTGAAGATATCATATCCTGATCCAAATAGTCTCGAAATACTATCATAAAAGTATCGCGATGTCCGCGATTCTGAGATGTTTGAGATATGAACGCAAGTATCATATATGTATCATTTATGAAACATTTCCGAGTTTTTGATTTATCTTAAAACTATCAAAATATTGACTTAAAGTTGTCATTATGGTATCATTTTTATGCCAGCACCACCGGTGATCTCAAATAGCCCCAAACGTCGAACGAATGCATAATAATTAATGCAAATAAAGAAAAAAGAGGTAGACTTGAAAACAAACATCTGTTGGGAACTTTTATTAGCAAAAACAATAAATATTAATAAAAATACGGGTAATCTGGAAAGTATTTTAACATTTAATTAGAAGTATCCCTGGATTTAAGCTTATATTTCAGCCGGTCATTAGCGTGCAGCAACCAAGTTCCAAAAGCCTGAAGACAATCAATTCAAAGACGAGTCTGAAGAACCTGAGGGTGAAGGAACTCGATCATGTCGGACCAATCCAAGTTTATGGCTAGGTGTAGAATCATGTTTGCTTTTCCGCAATTTTTTAACCGGAGGGCCTTGATTAATCCCTTGGCTAGTTGCTGGTGG
Organism: Entomobrya proxima; assembly: GCA_029691765.1. NCBI lineage: Eukaryota > Metazoa > Arthropoda > Collembola > Entomobryomorpha > Entomobryidae > Entomobrya > Entomobrya proxima. The sequence goes on from CM056171.1 coordinate 22,717,653, forward strand.
GGGATGAGTTCTCAGTCTTGAATGTACCTGTTCCATGTCACTTGCATCGGAACATTCCGTTAGTTTGGAAAGAGCCCTCCTAGCATCGTCATATGATCCTAAAGCACAAGGACATGGTCAGTAATGGTCAGATTTGAATTACTGGAACATGTGTAAAATGGTTTAAGTACTTTTTAACAGGCCTTACCAAATGTCTTTAAGATACGCACATCGTACGCTTTCCACTCCGGCTGCGGTGGCGTCTTCCTTTTTTCCAGCAAAATGATCACATTAGTCGACTTTTCATTGGGCCAAAAACATTGTATCTGATTGGAGGTTTCATTAAAACTAATCCAACTTGAATGAGGGAGGGAAAAAATGAAACACGTGCCAAGAATCAACCCATGTGACAAGACACTTTGATCCTTTGACAAGACACTTTAACTTTGTTAATACTCCAATAAATGAAACTGGACAGTTGGCTAACCAGGCAAATGTCGACACGGCTTGACGCAACAGGCACAGTATAAATGGAGTTCCTAATCAAAAACGATCGTCTGTATAGCACAATGGAGTTTGTATCCCTATTAGTTGCAATTGTATCAATTTTTACAATTTCCCCACTTATTAAAATGCCTAAGATATAATTAGCAAAATTAATCTTTCTGAAGCACGGCTCCGACAGTGGTCACAAGGTGAAGATCACAGTGGTCCTTTGATGTTGTCACAGCATCCAGTAGGTCGTTTAGTGCGCTATGCCTGATCTGATGCTTAATAGCCCACGCCGGTAAAATCTCACGAAATCTTGGTACGGCTATCTCGAGTGAAAATGCTTGGAATGGCAAATCATTTGACAGAGGTGCACAGGTCTAATGATGATCTTCCTCTGTTAAGTCTTCTGTAACCTCGGGGATGAGGAGATTAATCACAGCTGTATCGACACCGTTGGGATTCGGATGTTTATCTATGTGGATAATTTTATTTGAAGTGAAGGAAATCAACTGAAGCTTCTTTTCTTGTTGAATGATACGACGCTGCTGGCGAGCACTAAGTTTATACGACTTAACTATTGGCAATTAAATTAGTTGCACAATAGCAAAATCAGTTGTTGACGTGTTTTGGTTTTTAACACAGACAAACAGAACCAGAAAACATCTAACGCGAGCTGGAAAATTTACGCGCGCAAACGGCAACATGTTTATGACTAAAATATGACATCTTTCTGATATCCCGTTAATTTACTTTTGTGAGAACCATATTTTGATAGCATTCTGATAGCATTTTGATATCACTTTATGGATATCATGATTATGATACAAATATGAGAGGTCTCAGTTATCAGAATGGCATCATGTGCTATGTGGGAGCAGTTACTCATGATAAATGATCAATTTCATTCGTTCCCATGAAAGGTATGTATTTAGATTTACAACGTGATATTTATTTGTACGGCATCTCTGTTACATTTTGTTGTTTATTGGATTTGGAAATGGAAGATTTGAGGAAAACTAACCATTTACTATTTACTATACTGTATATAGCTCTACACTCCACTGCATAAAGTTTGTACGCGTGTACGTGAGTAGAAAGAAGGGAGAAAGGGTGAAAGAAGATGAAAAAAGAATATGAAAACATAGTCCACAAACACATGTGCGTGTACTAGTGGTGGTTTTTGGTTTTCCTGATGGTTTCCAACGAATGGCTGTAAACGGATAAATAAATGTATTTTACTGCACGAGATTGTTTTGGGCAAAACAAAGCTATACTCTTACAGCTTATCTTTTAAACTTGTTTACATTTTCTGTATTAAAACATACAATAATACTCCTGTAAAATAAAATATTTACTGCACATTGTTCCAAAGTGAAACCCCATTTGTAATGTAAGCATATACTACTTTGTTTTCATCAATCATTTAAAAACTTGATTTACTTTACACTTGGAGGTTTTCTTATTTGGTGATTACTGTTGCTTTATCACATCATGAAGTTGATTTAAAGAAATGCTCCGCTTACATCATTATTGCTACACAAATTTTTATAAGATACGGAGATAATTGTACATGCAAGTAAATTCGTATGACATTGTACTAATGCTTGAAGCCATCTTCTGAATAGTCATGTAGCAAAAGTGGTAAAGGAAAACAAAATGAATAAGCAATAGAGAAATGTAAGAAAAATATATTCAACTATCTGTTCGCCTGTCTATCGTATTCCAACCAATATTGTGCACATCCTTTCTTATTCCGATTCCTTCTCGCTGTCTTGTCTTCATTCTTTTTTCCTTACGAAAATCCTCCTGTTCCCATTTGCCGTTTGTATTTAATGGGCCATAAATTGACTTGACTATTACTATTCGTCGTTTTCACTCGCCTTTCTCTTTTGCCTGCCTGCGCTTTCCCCTGTGCTTTCCAACCACAGAGAAAGGGAGAGTGAGAGAGAGACAGCAAAGAAGAGAGAGTTTCAATCTTTTCTTGTTCTGTTTGTTGCCGTTTCCCTTCCCTTTGATGATACTACGCTAATACTACTTTTATACTAGTACTACGCGCATTTCTCCTTTTCCGAAAATGAAATTCCTAGTACACACAAACACACGCCACATTATTGTATCGGAGGTATAAAACTGTATAATGCATATTCCAAACCACTCAAATGTTGTCCTTTACTCAAACAAATATGTAGAAATATACGACACACCACAAAAGTAAGGGCAAAGGAGAAAACAGCTTTAAACCATTATTCTTTTCCTCTTTTCCCAAGAACAATGGTTCCATCGTGTAAGAAGTTTAGAAGCTTTTTACTGCTTTACTTCTTCATCCCAGTCAAGGTTTTGTTCTTTTACAGCCAGGATTTGTCGACAGTATAGAAGCCCAAGGACACCAACATGTGATAAGCCATGTTTTATTAACATTGTCAAAGTTTTCTTGAAGGATGTTTCATCTTGAATAATGACGATGAGAGCTCTTCGACTTGACAAAACAGTCAAAGAAGAGAAACAAAAGAAAATATTAATTAACTAAAGAGATGCACAACTGCATTGGTTGCAACTTTGACAAAAGTGAAAATGTCAGGAAGGATTCCACCCAACTTTTATCTCTGCCCACACAAATGATAAAACCCAACGAATTATACATTAAAGCTGGCTTTTGTCGATGAATGATGGAAAAAGTGGAGAAATTATGAATAGTAGTGTCAAATAGTGTGAATGGAAGATGCAGATGTCCTGGTTCTTAAGATGAGAATCTAAAAGCAGACATTTAAAGTGGTATTGTATTGTAAGTAACTCCCGTTATATCTTTTTCCTTTTGTTATGGTAGTTTTTTCATTTTTAGCCTCGTCATTCACTCCCACTGACATCTACATACCTTTTTTAACACGATTGTGTAACAAGGATACATCGTATGCGATGACGGTGAGCAGCTGGATACAAAACAAGGGATGCAATACAGTTTTGTATACATTTTGTTTCAGTGAGTTTATAAATTATGAAGAAAAATATAAAAGATATGCACTTTCTGGTTTTTTCAATCCTGAAAGCAGCCCTAATCTAGATCCTTTCAAGACCACACACAGGTTGAACAGGTACATGTTTGAAACTAATATTGAATCATTCTTTGAATTTCTGTTATGATTTTTTTGAACAGCATTAATTTTATCTTATCTTATCATTATCTTCCAAACCGACAGGGATCTTTGGTAGACGTGTACTGTTCAATTTATAGGGTGGCACAAAGAGTTTTAACTTGTAATACGTATTCTTCATTTTTTCGGCTTTTTGTGTAAAATGCAGTCATAATAACGCTTCCCTCAGTATAGTTTTGCTTGAACATGTACTTGATATGAACATAATTGGTTCTCAAAGAATCAATAAAGTTATCATGATATGCTTATGCTTGGAATTAGAAGCTCGTTTTGATGATTGCATGGGGCTAGAGTAAAACAAAGGTGTATAAAGGCATAAATTGATGTAATATCTCCTTGTAATTTTTATTTAGATGCTTGTTAGTACTCTTGACAGAGGTACAACTATTTTTTAAATACTTTTTTATCATGTGCAAACTACAAACTATATCGAATACACATTCCACTACTGTATATTCTTGTGATAATCTACACACGAATTAGTATACGAGTTAAAGGGCACATTTGATTGTAGGAAAGGCTTCTGTTTTCTAATTAAGTGATTGTTAGTATAGTGTCAATGGAAGGATTGTGGAGCCGTCGAGTTAGTCAATTGTCTGGTTAGTACAGGAAGGAAACAAAAAGTCTGTGCAAGGGGGAAACAAGTCAACGTGGTGTAATGTTATCTATGACATGGTGTCACTTCTCAAGGGCCCGTTTATGAGCTACTACTACAACTACTTAATAATTACGTGCTAATACTAATATATTTGTTTAACAAGTGCTACAATATAATGTTGTAGCTGAACAGGTATAGCTATCAACTATCAACCAACCACTTTAACAAGGTATATGATACAAATAAGTGTGTACTGGCTTTTGATATAATATTCCTTTGAAAGGATTATTCTTCTAAACTACTACAAGAAACCATGTTCTCTAATCTATGCCGTACCACCATTGCACAGGGTTTTTGTAATCAGTGTACATACAGGATCATTTCACAAAATGAAATGAATATTTTACCTTTCTCCCCTTTTGAGGTAACTACATTTTCTAGTAAACGGCGACTACTACTGGTTTAAAATTCAACGAGAAAACAACCATACACGCGTGCGGTTGTAAAGTTGAAATAAAACAGTTAAAAATTTATATTCTAATTTATGTATGAATGTATATATTAATGAGACTTTCCGCCTTTCACTCGTGGTCTTCTCCTGTTCGGCCTGGCCGGCTGGAGTAGTGGTCAGCACGACCAAGTCTGGGTGAAAACGGTGGCCCACTCACGTCAATGGGGGGTTGTTGTGTACTCCTTCCGTGTACAGTGTGCTCCTCATTTCTGGAGTACCGAGATGCAGCAGGACTATCTTCTTCTACGTCAAGCTCTGCTGAAACCATTTCTCGGGACCGTCCTAATCTGCAAGAACAAACCACAAATATTTGCAATTTTTATGCATACTTAAGGTGTAAGGGTTTATACTAGATACTATAAACTTAAAATTAAAATGTATACCTTGGGGTCAATGGTTGAGCTCGAGTATGAACGGAAATTTCTCCAGAACTACGTCCGAGTCTGGGAGTATAATTTCTTCGTTCTGTGAATATTGATATAATGTACAAAATTTACCATGAATTCGTTATAGCTTTTAAGCCAGAAATAAATATTACCTTTGATTGGCACAATGGCCCAGTTGAAGTTATGCAAAATTTTCACAAGTGTTCTAGTGTCTAGTGCGTCTCTGTAGTGTTCAGAGGATGATTCAGAAGACTCAATAGAGCGCTTCTTCCTCTTTCCAAGACGGGGTCCAAACCACATTCCTCCTCCGGCGTTTGGGGTAGGACCGTTTTTCTTGTCGATGTCAATGTTACTATCGTCTTGTCCCTGGGTCTGTTGTGCATCTTGTGATGACATGTCGTACCATGGGACATACTGAGATTCATACTCGGCATAAAATGGGTCCATGTACATGGGCATGGCAATGGGGATTCGCTTCCCTACTCGGGGAAAAGGAATGAGTTGACGCTTCTGGAAACCTGAAGCAGGAAACATTATTATAGTACATTTCTAAACTATTTGTTTTGCATGATAAAAAGACTCTCAAAGCGTATTCACTCACCACTGCCATCTCGACCTATTCTGGGAAATGGGATGAGTCCAGGAGACATTGAGTTTCCATTGGACCTTCCTACTCTGGGAAAAGGGATGATTGAGTTTCCTTTCTCGCCTTGCTGACCTGTTGAAAACGCACACAAATGTTTAATGAATTAAATTAACTTTTTGAGAATTTCCTGGTTGACATAATATTGGAAACTTACCTGAAACTCCAATTGATATTCCCACAAACGTCACAAATGCCAGGATGACATTCATGATGGAAATTTTAGGAATAAGTTTTGTTTAGGAAATATCAAAAATCAAATAACAAAACAAAATCAAACAAGTACAAACGTAATATCATAGGTCACTTGTTTTCCTTGATATAAGATAAACCTGTGAATATCCGTTGGGGAATGTGCCTCTGAGTTGTTTTCCTCGGGGTATTTATACGAATTTCTAGACTCCCCAAAGTTTTCGTCCACTTGGTTAAAAATTAGGATCTTCAGGGATAAGAAATGAATTGGAACAACAGTTTTCTTTTGCTCTATATAAGATTCTATTATAACACTTCATTAATGTGGATATGTACATAGGAATCATACACGTCAGCATTGAGAGATTAACTTGATGAAAATTTATTGAGACCTGGAATCAGCGGGGGTGATGCATGAACAACGTAAAAAACGAAAGTTTGAAACAAAAGTCAGTTTTTTCGTTATACTTTTTAACATCTACGTGACCAATAAAGAAGTACATATATGATAACTACATATAGGCCAGCCGTTGAGACCGGGCTCTAGCCCCAGTAGTTTCTGTACAAATGTGCATAATAGCGATACTTTTGCGAAATTCAAAAGCTAGCACACGAAAATGAAAAAGCAACCTCTAAATAAAGTCATTGCTTGTTATTTTATTTTTCTCCCAAATATACAGCATCACTGTTTATAAAAACGAGTCCGGGATATAGAAAAAAACAGTAGAAAGCCAACATATGTTGCTTATTTGCTGGAGAACTCAAGAAGATAAGGAAAAGAAACAAATAGGCAAAAGTAAATTGTTTAAATGCTGTGACACGCATATGACTAAAGGCAAGAGTAAGCAGAGAGAGAGTGACGTGGGCTTTCACCTCGCCTTCTTCGATTGCTGAAGATAATCCTCCTAATCTCTTTGATATCTTATTGTAATCTTGTTGCACAAGTTAGTTGTGCCATCATCGTTCACGGACCCGAAAATGTTGTTATATTCCATGGTTTTAGCAAACACCTTGCCATAAGGAAAAACTGGATCAACGACAATGGCATCAGGTTTTCTACATGTTTGAGTTTATAGTCTATGGGGTTGACATTTATCTAGATAGATGTGTTTCCGTTTGTAATACAAAAATAGAAATGGCGTATATTTTCTATAATTAACATTACACTACGCATTTACCATTCTTCTTTCCTATTATTATAAACATAAAAAAGTTGTACTAAGATATAAAGGTATACAATCTTTATCTGTATTTTAACCGTCCATTTGTCACGTAACCTCAATAGCTCGACTCACATGTTATTGGAATTTCAAGAAACCATGCAGGTTTCTGCGATTTGACTACAGGTGTGCCAACTTTTACCAAAATAATCCCCTTCATACTAAATCAAAATACACGAATAAAAAGAATTAACCCTGCTAATAGACTTTTGGAAATTGTATCATTGTTTTTAACAGTACAATTGCAATCACTGCCACTACACAATTGTGCAAAAATATTAAAGTTTAAAGGAAATGTGAGTTTTTGTTGGTAAAACAATGAATTTTAAATTCTTCCAAGATGATTGCTATCAAAATACTAGATTTGCTACAATACATTAAGCTACTCATACAAAGGTTTTCTTGTACAACTTGATGATTTAGTCACTAAGTCAAGTACAGCATAAATAATGGATCGTGGTTTGCCTCAAATCACCGGTGATAAGTATCATTAATTATATATTGTACATACCTACTCCGAACTATACATATAAAGACATAAACTGTGTACGTAAATCATGCTGGGTAATTAATTCTGTTTTGTATATAGCGTTATGTATGGAGAAATATTCGTACCTAACGCACCACTAAAGCGCGTGGGTGGAAACTGTAAGAATGTTCTTTTGCTATATATATTATAAAACCATTTATGTATCAACATCTTGAAAAATATGAATGAATCGAGGTGTCAAACTGTGCAGTTTAGTAACAAATCAATATCTTAATATTATATCTCGCAGGATATTACTTTTTTAAAAATAATTTCAAGTAAACTGTACACAAAACCAACAAACTGAACTGTTTGATGTGCTATTCTCTAAACAATCAGGAGTAATTGCTGTTTTGTTTGACTGGGATCATGGACATTACAGACACCAACTTACATCATTACCACCCAAGATGAATCTTTTTTCTTTTCTTTTAAAGACAAAAATGTATACGAATTCAATTGTGTACCAAATTGCTAGTACATGTTTTAAAATAGGAATTTATTACGATAAGTTTATTATAGAATCGGTTAAAAATATGACATGTGTAAACAGAAGGTTTCTAGACGGAAGGAGATTTTAAAACACGAATTGAGAGGCATTAAGATTTATATAATAGTGCCGACCATCTAAGTATCAAATTATTTCATTCAAGCCGTAATAATAGATACATCGGTGCGTTTCCTGATTCTGAAAGGTATAGTACAAGCAAACTGTGTAAAACCATTTGCGTTGAAAAGAAAAACTACATCTACAAAAGCCTTTTTGTACTGTGTATTCTTTTACTTCAAACAGTGTCTTTGTGTGCTTTCCAACGGATTTTGTTATTCCGACACACACGTACACTGTGTTTCTTGCTTACTTAAAGTTCATAGAAAGTTTAGCTACACAACTGGAAAAAGTAACAGAAGTACAAAAGTCATGAAAGGACGCTTTAGGAAACCCCTTTTCAATTTAACAACAAGTAGGTAAGCTACAAGAGAGCTTGTAAATAAAAGTGTGTATTAACAAGCTGGAACTAGTCCTCTTTGCTGGTTAGTAGATAATATGATCTCACCGATCTGTGCATTGATTTTGAGCCCCCTTTGAGTATCCTTCATAATGCAAGTTACAAACTCATTCGATAAATATACACCAACCAGTAGTGCTATTTTGGATACCCACTACTCATGTTCTGTATCGTTACGGGCGGACATTCCATTTCTCGTTGAATCTAGATATAGCAAGGGGCCATGATAATGAAGGGAATCTCGATTTCAGGCTTCTAGGTAATCAAGAGAAGCAAAGTGCTTAATAAGTGTATAAGGTTATTATTAGAAATAAATGATGCAAGTACCTACGTGTCTAGACTTATTTCTTCTCGGAGGTTCACCACACATTTATGGAAGATTTAATGCATCGACGAACCGAATATATAGTTCTTTCAACAAATCACAAACAAAGTTCCCTCAATTTCTTACCTGTACCATTATACAATCGTACTTTCCAAGTATGAAATTGAAAAGCACAAAATCCGAACAATGACCAAGTATAATGCTGCCTATTTCTATTTTCAAAACTTTTTTGCTCATAAATAATCCTGGTATTGGAAGATTGATACTTGCTTCCGAAATACCATAAAGTCAGTAGTGTGGCTTCATATTAAGAAAATATAAAAAGTATTATGACTATGCGTCAACGAAAAAGATGCAAGCCGAAACTTCTATCAACACTCTTAAATTATGCTTATACTGACAAACGTATAAGTAGGAAGAAGGAGGAGGTGGAGGAGGCTTATCTTTACGAGTTTATTTTATATTCAGACTTGACATTTTTGACACCAAGAAGATCCCCTGAAAAAGTCAAGGCATAAAATGTAAAGTATAAAAAAGTTTGTATATGCGTTGCAGTCAAAAAAGAGATTTAGTGAATTGATACATGTCTAGAAAGGAGTCTGCCGCTCAACCAAGTTAACGGAGAAGTCATCATGTTTTTGCGGCAGCTCACTCTTTTTCTTGGTTTTGGCCATCATCATCATATAATATCACCATGATCGTCATCAACGGTGGGTTTGCCATCATCGCCACGTCGTCTCTGTCATTGAAATAGAACATACCTAGTTTAAATTTTCTTTGTCAGTTTCGAAGTAAAAGTTGGGTTTACCTATAATACTAGTAATATGGGGAACCCTCCTCCCGTTTGTAGAGCACAGAGATATGATGATGGTTACTTCTGTTTCGGTATTATGTTCACTGAAGTTATGAGAACTTTTTATGTGAAATGTAAACCAGGTTTCGATTTTACCCTTATATGGGAAAACGATCAAAGGCAAGGACAAGAAGATATCATATATCTCTTGTAACTTCTTGCACTGTTATGTACTTACTTGCCCTTTTCTTTTCAAGCTATAACACAAAAATATACTTTGATAAATCCAAGAAAAAAGAAGTCTGCTATGTGCCAAGTTTTTGGGTACATATTACGTACAACACACGGTACAAGACGTCTGTCATATTAACAAAGTATAGAGAGAAAAAATACTGGAGTTTTCAGTTTTAAGATCATTCTATTTCTATTCGGTGGGTTACTATGTTGGTTGGGAAAATGTTAAGTAAATGCGCTGCTCTTTAAAACTCGTTTTGTAAGTCTTTTCCTGGTAAATATAATGTGTAACGTGAAACCTTTTACGTAGGATTGTAGGGTTGAAGCAAAAGTGATGCAACATGGAAAATGGATGTTCCGTATTAGTTTTTACAACAGACTGAAAAACAAAAACACAACAAACAGTATTGAACTTGTAAAGAGTTAAGACATGTAACCTTTAAGTTTTTGTTTGTTTTTGAGCCTACAACATTACCACTAAACTGAATGCAATTAAATAATGTATACTGTTTTGTCCGGTCATTATCAACCTTTCGGTGAAAACAAGATAAATTGGGTATGCAATATCATCGTGAGCATTGAAATTAGTGTTTACATTTTCCAAAAACATTTGCATTTGTATCATGATTATAACTCAATCAAAATGTTCCATTTTATTGTTTCATAACATAATTTGAGATATAGCTCAAGAACTACGCGTCACTAAAGATGTGCTAGCATACTGAGACCCTTGTACCCACTGAGTTGTAGCAACATCCTGACCAAAGCAGAAGAGGCGAAAGTGCACATCACTAAACAAGTAACTTATAGCTAGTTTTTACTTTTCCTTTTGGCTTTTTTGGCTTCCCATCATGCTGCTACTAGTTTGACTTTGCTTGGTTTTGCGTTGCCTCCTTTCTTTTCTCCTTGCTTACTTACACCCGCTATCAAAAGGATTTTAGACCTATTATTTCCGCACAAAAAACTATACAAGTATATGCGCTCATCTAATATATCCTTGTTTGACTGCTTGCAAGCAGTTGTGTGAGTGTGTGTGAATGTGTGTCTGTTGTTGTGAGTGAATAAGTAAAGTAGCATGACTATGTAAGTTACAAGTTGAGGAAGTGAGGAAGCAAAACGGTTGAAAATTCATCGGGATCGCACCCTCATCTCCCGAGTATAACCGAACGGATCCCTCTACAATGTTTCATGCTGATCATCATCATCATCGTTGTCGTCATTCTCTCTTGATATATTATTGTACAAGGCATTCACTAGCTTGCTTACTTTTTATTCATCCTGTCACACTAGCGCTTGTGAAGTCGTTGAAAGAGAAGAATGAATGAGCTTGTGACACAAGAGACACGACACATCCCAAAAGAAGGAGCAAAAGAAAAAGGAAATACAAATTTTAGACATTCTCACTCACATCAGAGTTCATTTTTTATGCCAGCTCGCATGCAAACTGCAAACCAGTAAGGAAGTGAGACCAAAGACCTTTTCGTAAATATTACATGAAAAGTCAAGCACGGCAAACAGTAAGCTGAATAAAATTCATTGCAAGCATTCAAAGAATAGCAAGCAAAACAGTACTTATGTCAGGCAAATTATTTCGGAATAGAACAGTTTAAAAAGATAATTTTCTTCTTCGTCAAAGTTTGTTCACTTTTTGAAAAGGAAGAGAAAACTTTGCGCAATTGTAGATACCACACAGTTCCCCTTCAACAAATGAAAAAGTAAAAGTTTTCAAAAAAATGTGAATATAATTTCTTGAATCATTGGCTTATAAACGACAGATATCAGATTGATTATTCTAGCTAAATCATAGCATGACATGACGCATCCATTTACTTTAGATAAGCCCTAGCCACAAAAAAGAGCGTGGATCGGAAATGCAGACTGGTAGTTGTACAGATAGAGAGAGAAATACGTGGAAAAACGACTTTGTTCAGTACAACTTGCAGGAAAGGCAGGAGGGGTGGTAAAAGCAGTATAAATATAAAAGGTCTCGACCAGTTGCAAACGCAGAGATACTTATATCCTACTAACCCTCTATATTTTTTGAGCTTTTGCCGGCGTGGCGACGTCGAGCGTCCTTTTGCATTATGCATAACCTCTGATGTACTTATAAAAACCAATAAAACCAATCATAGTGGTATCGTATCGTAACTTGTAACTCATAATAAAACTCCAAGAAAAAACCCCACATTACTCGTTTGCCACCGTTGAGCAAGACAGGAAACATGATGATGATATGATGCCAACTGTAATGTGCATCTCTTTTCTTTCTCCTCTTTTCACAATCATTCTTCCACAAAACAGTCATGTATTATCTACAAACTACATACAAAAACACACACACATTCACCAAAAACCAAGAAGAAATGAATGAAAGAAACCCAGTAAAGTCATGAAATGAAAGCCAATTCTTTATCATTTCCACTGCTGGCCTTTCTTTTTTCCCCTTCTTTAATAATATCACACGTTCCTATAACCTTTTCTCGGCAACATTGTATTTTTGCTTGGCTTGCCTATAAAACGTTAGTATGTATCATTATTATGCCTATACAGTTTGCTTGTACTTATTGACTCTCGACAGGGGCAGTAGAGAGGAAGAAGAAAAACTGAACGGTTATGTTATGAGATGTTGCTCGACATGCTACTAGTAGAATGCCATTAAAGTGGAGGAAATAAAACAGGGAAATTTTGCTACTTAAATATACTTTTGCCTTTCCTTTTTTTCTTTAGTTTTCTCTTTCTCTCTCTCTCTCTGTAACCGCCTTACAAACACAGAAGTTAGCGGTGGAGAAGAAAAAAAGAGAGAGTGAGTGAGGAAAAGTGATAAATTTCTTCAATGTGGTTGGAATCGTAACGTGGAATATTGAAAGCGACCAAGGAAAAGGAGAAGAGGGTATTTTTCTTATTATTGTGTCATGCTCTTCTCCACTTTCTCTCCCACTCTTCTTCTTCTTCTTCTCCTGAGGCTGTATTCAACTCACTCACAGCTTTTTTAACAATGAAAAAAGTAAAACGTGGGAGGAACAGGGAGGGAAGAGATGGATGACGAGAGAGAAAAACAGACAAAAAAGGGGAAAACCAACAACAAGAAAGATCAAAAATGGAGTTTTCTTTACAGTTATGAAGATAAATGCATATAATATTGTGGAAGCTTCTTCTCTGAGTAAATAATTTTTTAAAGCTGTTTGGAAATGTATGAGAGTGTAATACCATTAAACTTTGATGATAGGAAAAATTGCAGTTTGTATTACTACTCACAAGGACATATTATACGGGATGTAAAAATAAAGTGGCTATATACACCACGTAATGGTTTTGCATTTAAGAATTTCAGACCTAAAAAATTTGTAGCAGTAAAACCTGCATTTTTATGCGATATGCTAGCAACTGTACTACAAAATCATACATTTTTCCTCGTTGCTAAACAGGATAAAACAGTATTTCAGAAGCGGATTAGTTAACACGGCAAGGTGCAAGTGGCCAGGGGAAGGCGAAAGGTAAGGTCGGATCGATTACACTTTTGTTTCGATCTCTGCCTATCTATAAATCTATCATTTTTTAGATTTAATACCTTTAGCCGCATATACCTCATTCTATGGCTCAAGTTTCACGGTAGTTTGCGTCGATACTTTTTTGAAAGCGCACATCTTCCATCTTCCTTTGGCAGTAATAAAAAAGTCATGTAAAAATATAAAATAACTTTGCAAGAGTAAAAATGCGCATAGGATTTTATTTTCTCTATGCGTTACATTGTGCATGTGTGTGATTTGTATGCGACAACGACAAAGCAGAAGAAGACGCTTGTATATGATGTATGTAAATCGACATGGAAGTAAAAAGGGAAAAAGACGAAGTCAAGAAAAGAGTCCTAAAGGATCACTTGAGTAATTTCTCTTGAAGCCACATGCTTCTACTGACTGAGTAGAAAGGAAAAAGCAAAGTGAAGTAGCGAGACAGGCTTGGGTGAAGCCTTATTGTAAACGAGAAAGTTTTGCTAGAAGAAAATACGATGACGAAGGAGAAGACGAAGAGTGCACGAGTGCATCCCAATCTTTTTACGTTTCCTCAGAGGCATTTGCTAACAAAAATAGGAGAAGAATACGATGGAGAAAAATGAGTGAGGTGAATGCACATTACTACGTATGTGTATAAATACCATAAAAATGTGAAAGAGAGCGTCAACTCGGGAAAATACACAAAAGTTGTGTGCATGTGCAAGCAAAAATTTATATTCACAATTTCGAGTAATTTCTTTCGTTCTATTTCTCTTGTATATTGTACAAGGTTTATTTTATTTTTCCTCTGATAGAAATAAGTAGTGGCATCTTGTAACTCTTTTCATTTCATATCTGCTTTCACCACACCACACTAACCACCAACACAAGAGTAGACACACAGAGAGCCACCACCACCGATAATACACAATGTCTCCTTTTGCTCAAAGATTTACGTTTTCCCATCAAGGCATTTTCTCTTTTCTTTAACAACTCTAGCCAAAACACACTACTGTTTTACGTGTATATAGACAAAAAACGTATAAAAAAGAGTTTCTGCTTGTTTCCATCTACAATAAGTTTTGTCGACTTTGCAAGCATATTGTTTAAAGAAAGACGAAATATCAGGATATTCTCTTTTGAGCACAAAAATACTTGCAAGTCCTCAAGGAGTCTTTTTTCCCTCTTTTGAATTGCACATGCTTTTGTCCCTGGATGCTTCCACTATTTTTGGGTTCATAGACGGAATAAACGAAGAAGGAGGAGGGCAAAACCAAAGAAAGGAAAGTAAGGAGAAGGAAGCAGGAAAAAATGAGATCCAAGTTCCAAAGCAGTTACCAAAAATGTTTTACTATGCCACACTGATCATCATCATGGGTGTATATATGCCATTAAGTTTGTGTGCATGTGTGCATTCTTGTTTGAGTATAAGCATAAGTGTTGCGTACATAGTACACATATCTTATAAATACACATTGAGAGAAGTACACAAAAATCGTTCTCCAAAGATATGCTTAAAACTTGTGTATAACGCCCCTACTTTCTCTACTACTTTTTTCCTTTCTTCTTTTTTTCTCTCTCTTTCGTTCTTTCTGACGATGACGACGAAAACGACACAGTAGTTTTCTAGTCAAAGTATACATAACTCAAATACAATCAATAAATCTTGTCTCTTGTCATGAACATTACAAATATTTATCGAATTGGAAAGTCTCCACATTTTTTAACGCTTGTATAAGTTCACTTTCATTTCCTATGTGGCAACTGAAACAAGCGTGTGTACATTTCTTATTTAGTTAACTTACAAACCCATATAATATCTGAATAAGTTGGTGACATTCTCCAAAAAACTTGCTCAAAGATAATATTAATAATAATAATATGAAGCTTTTTGTTCATGTCTCACTATACACGCCTATTATTTTGTAGTTTCTTTCTACTTTATTCACTGTTTTGTCATTTCCATTAAAAACTTATTCTCACTCAACCGTGCAAACTGCTTACGTACCTATTAGGGATGGCATATTATAGTCATTTTTATACCTTGAAGCGTTTTACTGTTTCTGCCGGTGCTGGTAGTGGCAGTGTGAGTAGCTACAATAGAAAGAGAAAATATATGTATTACGCTCCCACACACACGCTCACAAAAAAAGAAGGGAAATGAAAGTGAAAGGAAGAATGGAAACAGAGAAAAGACCACTTTTGTAGCACTAATACCCTGGCATATGTATGCGTGTACTCGCGTTGTAGTAACAGCAGCGAAAGGAGTCGACAAACGAAAATTTATTTCTTTTAACTCCACCTCAAATAGATTGCCCGTGTCTGCCTACATACAATAATACCGATGTAGAAACTGCATTGCCAATTCCGATACATCACCGCTGTAATTGCATGGCAGGGTTACAGCTGGTATTTATACAGGCAAATGAATGGGTTTCAGGGGCTATTATTCCAAAGTCTGTCGGAAGGAACTTTTGATGTTTGAATGTGCCACAATTAGCAAAGGAGAAAAAAGCGTGTGCAATGAGAAAAAAGCCATGCGATTTTTTTTGTGCTATATGAACGAATGTAATTTGCTAAAAGAACATGTACTAGCATATAATAGTATATTTGCTTAGACGATCACAAGTCCACTGAGTAGTTTTGCCACTTTGCTTGGCTAGTTTATAATTTACACTTTCTAACCAAAGTAGTAATAATATAAGAAGTAATATGTAAGCATACATTTGTATGCATTAATACGCTTTATTTAATTAAAATATTTGTTGCTTATTATATGTATTTTTATCGTGTTCATTTTTACAGGAAGCTTTAACCTCGAGGTTTTTGACTTTAGCCAGAAAAGTTCACACCAACATAATTCCGTGAAACAACGTATAATACTCAGGGTTTTCTGAGAAATACAGAACTAGGGGCATGAAAGTTTTTCAAGAATAAAATTTTACTCAGCAAGGATTCCATTTTCTTGGGTAGGTAAGTGGTAAAATGAAAACACAATTGAATATTGAAAGGAGAAAAGAAAAGAGCAACTTCTCCAAGTAAAAAAAAGTTTTTCTTCTCATCAGTTTTTCCTTCATTTTATCCTTCTTAGCCAAAAGGAAAAGAAGAAAAAGAGACAGAACCTTTAGTATTTATGCGTTGTATCCTTATTTATAATGCATACATCATATGTCATGCTTTCTCCGTCTCTCTCCAGTCCAGAATAACGAGAAGAGTTTATACATGTCGACGACGCGACGAGGACGAAGCTTTTCATAGCCTTTTGTGATAAAACAGCGAGAGAGAAAAGAGTATACCTCTTTTAAGCGTTACCGCTGCCGCCGCCACCAACACCATCGCCACTACCATAAAGGAAATGGAATATTATGAAGAAATCTGGAGACAAGTAGTGGCTTAATAGCTGTATGAACCCAGGCCAAAATAAGCCAAGCCAGCTTAACATTTTTTGTTGTTCTCTGCTTCTGTTGCTGGTGAAGTGAGAGAGAAAAAAGAAAGGGATAAAACCTTATGCTCAAAAAGCTGACATATAAATATCATGTAATGTAAGTAATGCATACACACACACTTATACCTATTTTTCCCTTTTTGCGTGTAAACGGAGTATACAATATTCTCTCTTTCTATTTGACTCTCTCTCTCTAGAGATGTGCATGTGTGCATGTGTATGAGTGTGTAAAACAGCGAGAGATTCCTTTTCCGCTTCACTATTCCCCTTCCTTTTCCCTTTCATATTGATTATTTCTTTCCCTCGTCTTTTCCTCCTCACATAAAAACATGTAGAAAACTGGATTTCCCTTTTGTTGCCGTATTATATTACCACCGTCGCATCTACCACCACACACGCCAGTTTATAAAGAGAAAGAGAAAAAAATCTTGTATATTTTTTCTCATCTTCTTAAATAACCAACTATGTTACTTCACGACATGCATACCCACAAAAAACTGAAAATCTTTCCAGGAAAAAAATCTCCAACTTGTTTTTGTGAAATGATAATCATGACATTATTCGAGAATGAAACGGAATAAATAGATGAACGTTTATTCATGCAACACTTTTGATCAAAATGCACTTAAGGATGAATGTGTTTAACTTGGTGAGTAAACTAACTCCATGTCATCATGCAATGCAATAACACACATATTATAACATTTTACGATGAGCAAGTTTGCATACATACATAATATTACGTATTTGCACAAAAAGAGTACAATATTATATATTTTTGTGATAAATATTACGTGTGTATGTGAGCTTTTTTGCTAGTTTGGAGATTATTGGCACAACGGTACTAAACGCATTTTATTATTATTATGGTTTTTATGCACACAATATCCAGAGAGATGAAATGCAGGCGGTATATATTTATGCACATATAGTGCCTCGGAATATGTATGTGATCCAGAAGAGAGAAAGAGATTATGTACTTGGCTTACTCATGCATAAGTAGGGATTACTCCATGGCTTCTTAATGTGCTGCTTGAACGGATGTGTGTGGTAATAATAATGGTGAATGAGGTTCTTTAGGCAATGAATTAAAGGCATTATACACAATGTTTTATTACGCTACTTTCCCTCATTTCCTCTTACCCCATTACTGCTGCTTGCTGCCGCTCACACGGCTCAATGCATTTATATGGCCGTATTTATGCGCGTATTATATTATGTGTGGAGGTATGTATAGGCGAGATAAACTGCGAACAATTTCCGTAAACTGTGTGCCTAGAAGTTGGAAAAAGTTTATCGTTTTATTATTACACACAGACTTTGGAAAAGGAAAGAGGGAAGGCTGGCCATTTTTTTCTGGGTTGTATGCAAGTCAGGAGCATATTGTTAACCAATTTTGTTTTTATGAGAATTTGCAGGGGGAAAGTGTTACGTCAACAGAATTAATTGCTGTGCTCAATTGGCTTTGACTTAAATAACCTGCATAATATTACACTTCACACGGCATTGCTAAATAGGATCGGAGATTGTTCTTTTGTAAAAATCACTTTTACAGTTTCCAGATTTCCCCCACATTGTAGAATACAAGCTCTGATAGTCTTTGTATACGCGTCACTTGAGTCTGTGATCTCAAAATGGGTGCAGAGCGCAGTCTTGTGGCGTATTCTGTGCAATATTATAGTATCTCTTCCAAAATGTAAAGCTAAAGTGTGAATGCGGTCTGGATTTTCTTACGAACCAAACAAAGTTCAAACCCAAACATTTACACAATGATAAAATTTTACCTTGCTTTCCCAGTCTATTAATGTATGTCAAGGGACGCAATAATAGATACATTTTGTATGCTCTCACTATCGTCAACAGTTTTTCTCGCTTTCAGCTTTTCCTGGAACTGTCCTCCTCCTCCTTGGCAGTAATGAGAACGGGTTCCACAGAATAACCATAATATAACATGTAGCAAGTTCTTTCACTTGCGTGTATCATATAAACGAGCTTTATGTACACTTCAAAGAAGCGAGCTTTTCATAACAGATCTCAGGACTCACAGCTTTCCCATGAGCTTTTGTATACGCAGAACAACTACATAATGCATTACACGCTCCTTTTTACTCGTGTAACAAGCAGTATGAAACGATGACAAATGTAACAAAAAGCCTTCATAAAGATATTTTATCAGATGAACATACACGTTTTCTAATATAAATCTTAAAATAACTCTTCTATGAGAAATTGATAACGGTTTATATCGTTTTGGAATTTCAACCGTTATTTCGACTGTCTCGGAAGGTCTCAAACTGGCCATGTGTCATGAAGGGAAGCATACACTTTTATGCAATTTCGAAGAAAGTTTACCTATACAGTTATGCAAAAGGGTGCATGATTATAACTTTTGTATGCAAACAACCAATTCAACTGAAAACCAAAATGATGCAATAAAACAACAAGAAAACTGGCAAAAAGGTGAGCTTGTGATTTTTATATTAAAACAAACAATCTAGTGAGAATTCAACATTTTTTTAGAAACATGAAATAGCTAATCTAGATTACTACGTAAATCTAAAGTGCAACATTTCTGTTGCGCACCATTTGAAATCGGTATATTGTGTAACACAAAAACAAAAGTCAAATTTGTCGATCGCATTCTTTGTCTTAAGCATTTTTAGATAGCAGACTTGATGCTATTATTAGCGGAAAAGAATTTATTGCTTCCAGCCCCATCCAGATGGTGGTGGTGGAGAAGATGGGCTAGGTCCCTGGTGGTTGAGGGCATCAACCTGACCAACGGCACCCTCTCCTTCAACTGCGCTCCATCCGCTGCTCTGCACGTCCACGTTCACTCCTTGAGCATCACCACCAAGATAATCGTAAGCGTAACCACTGTTGGAAGCAGAGTTTCCTTGGTAGGCAGCAGAGGATCCGTCAGAGTTGATTTGAGACTGTTGGTAGTTGGAGGCACTCTGGTACAAACCGGCACCGCTGCCAGTGCTGATAGCGAGAAGGGCTGGAACCTCATTGCTTCCAGTGACGGTGACGACGGAATTGTGCTCAGCGATAGCACCTCCAACACCAACCGCTTCAGAAGCACCTTCTTCAGTGATGTTTGTACCTCCGGCTGAAATAAGAAAGAGAATTCAAAATTGATTAATAAAATGAACGTTTCAAATTCAATAGAAAGCCTGATTAATTTTTCCAAAAGTTGGGGCGTTGTGATAATAAACTTACCTCCCCATCCTGATGATGGTGGTGGGGCTCCCCATCCTGATGTTGGTGGTGGAGCACCCCATCCTCCTTGTCTCCTTACACGAATGGCTCCCTGGCTGGAAGCAACGGCCAAAATCACGATAAAAGCGGTGAGGGGATTCATGGTGTATGACAAGTTGAACAGCTTCAGGAAGAAGAATAGTGTTTACTGCACGGACGACAAGAAGTTAATGAAGCAAGATGCTCGCAGTTTATATACACCTCGATAACCGGAGCATTTTTAAAGCTCCTGAAATTTAAAGGACCTTTTCTTAATCTTACAGCTAAAGGGTTGCATGCGGCTTAGCTGAGCAACTTTGAACACATAAAGGTGCATGAATTTGATACGTTTCACATTATTAAATTCAAAGGGTAAAAATTTAAAACGAAGAAAAGTACCTGAAGTTGAATGAACTCGGGCCTGGGTAAAAATCTGTGTGGGGTACTATGCTTTACTAGTACCACTTGTCTGCATATATAAAAATTTTCTTTCATATTAAATGCATTTCATTACTACTTATTAACTTGGGACATATAATGTATGAATGCTATACCTACACAACAGGACAATGTTCACACTAAATTTTAGTAGCTAAAACCATCTTTTGTTCACAGATTTAGATAATATCCAGATAAATGCAGAAAAAGCATTAGCATTGTCAGTGCATCAGCAACCCTTTCTTTCTTGAGGCTGAAACCTTTTTGGAAGCAGAAAATGAACAAACGTATTCATAAAGTTTAATTATCTGACTAACTGACTGGCTTTTATTGTCTCAAAATTTGTACGGCAGTACAGAAAACGTTATAACAAAACGAAAAAGATGAAAGGTTAAATGCATTGTGCAAGTGCATTGGCATACAATTATATTATATGTTGATATTGATAACGATAAAGCATTAGTTTCAATTATCACCAAATAAAACTGTAAACTCCAGTCTACAGACAGACCTTAATTTGTTCCATTATGGAATAAATTAATCATGTAATGTCATTTGTCATGTCATGCAATGTCAATTTAAATCTGTGTAACCTTCATTCCTCGTG
>CM056171.1:22739031-22763098 GCA_029691765.1 Entomobrya proxima
GTAACCTTAAATACACTTGGGTAACCTTAAAAACACATGAGTAACCTTAAATACATTTGGGTAACCTTAATTCCAAGTGGGTAACCTTAATTACACGTGGGTAACCGTAAATCCACTTGGGTAACCTTAAATCCACTTGGGTAACCTTAAATCCACTTGGGTAACCTTAAATTCACTTGGGTAACCTTAAATTCAAATGGGTAACAAATTCCACGTGGGTAACCTTAATTTCATGTGGGTAACTTTAGTACTACCTGTGTAACCTTAATTCTATGTGGGTAACCTTAATTCTATGTGGGTAACCTTAATTCCAAGTGGGTAACCTTAATTCCAAGTGGGTAACCGTAAATCCAAATGGGTAACCTTAAATCCACTTGGGTAACCTTAAATCCACTTGGGTAACCTTAAATTCACTTGGGTAACCTTAAATTCAAATGGGTAACATAAATTCCACGTGGGTAACCTTAATTTCATGTGGGTAACTTTAGTACTACCTGTGTAACCTTAATTCTATGTGGGTAACCTTAATTCTATGTGGGTAACCTTAATTCCAAGTGGGTAACCTTAATTCCAAGTGGGTAACCTTAATTACACGTGGGTAACCTTAATTACACGTGGGTAACCTTAATTACACGTGGGTAACCGTAAATCCAAATGGGTAACCTTAAATCCACTTGGGTAACCTTAAATCCACTTGGGTAACCTTAAATTCACTTGGGTAACCTTAAATTCAAATGGGTAACATAAATTCCACGTGGGTAACATAAATTCCACGTGGGTAACCTTAATTCCATGTGGGTAAACTTTAATCCATTTGGGTAACCTTAATTCTAAGTGGGTAATCTTAATTGCACGTGGACAACCTAAAATGTTTAATTGTACGTGGGTAACCCTAAATGTACGTGAGTAGCCTTAATTTCGAGTGGGTAAATTTAATTTCAAGTGGGTAATCTTAATTGCATGTGGGTAACCTTAATTGCATGTGGGTAACCTTAACTTCAAGTGGATAGCCTTCAAATTTAATAACTTTGCTCATGCATGATCGCCATTATAATACCATGTATAAAATTAAGATGACTGAAAAGCAAATGAACTTCTTGAGAATAATACGTTCATGTCTTTGACATTCCATTTCGTCTTGGTACCCAGTAGTCCACATTCAAGATTTATGATTCCCTTTGAAAAGTGCACCGAGCTCATAAATGTAGTATACAGTATACCTAATATACATACTGCAAACTCTGTTTTTAGTTTTATAGGTTTAGAGGTATATCATCGTCATCGTCATCATCATGGAGTGAAACCAAGTACCAAAGGTTTCCCTTCCTTTTTCAATACGAACAGTGCAAGTACCATACACATACACAGAGCTTGAATATATTTTTGTATCATGATGATGGTTGGAAGGCAAAAGCAAGGAGGCAGCTATAACAGTAAAGCAAAAGTCCATAGTCCATATGAAAAAACCAGCAACCGACAGCCCTTTATCACTGCATGAATATAATATTATTTAGGGATGCATTATTACACGGTAATGCCACCCGAAAAGTATCATAATCATGTAAACCTGTCTCCGTTTTCTGCTCCCTCAAGAAGAAAAACTGTGGCACATTTTATTATGATACTTTCCACCTTTACTCTAGCTTATCAAAAGGTAGTAGTGTCATTTTATGATGAACAAGTAGGTATTTATCTTTAAAAATAGGGCTTCTTTTATGTACGTGCATTTTGCATTTTAGACCAAGTCGGACTCATAATGGGTAGTTGTTGTGGGCATAGAATGGAATTTCGGAATGTGTTTGTTAGCTCTGTTAGGTAGCATTATAAATATGCATTTGTCTCATATAATGTCATGTATTCATCAGCAAAGACGGAGAAATATGTATTTGATATGGAATGAATGCAAAAAAATCGCTTAGGATAATGCTGTATAAACTTTAGAAACTGGCAATTGATTCAAAAATGCTTTTTATGACGTAAGTAGAAAATTACCTTCCTTGACTTATGATCTGAATAAAAGTGCAAGTAGAAAATTATGTGCGGAGAACTCCATCCGCACTTTCGCTTGTTTAGGATATGATATTAGCAATGACACAACAACTCGGCTGGAATTTGTAATTTGTAATTAATTTGTAATCGGCGGTTTGTAATTTAGAAAACTTGTCTTTATTAATGTAATTTATTGTGATTGAATCATGGCAGAGAAGAAAAAACTTGCTTTTAAAACCAATACAGAAGCCACTTTTAAAAACTACTACTCACGGTACGCTTCAGTATAAAATCTAAATGGATTACATACTTTTTCTGTATGAAAACTTGCAAGAATTTTATTTAAAAATGAAATTTTTAACGCAAGAAAATACTAAAAATTAACTACGCAGTAACTAACCAAACGCAAATTTATAAACTACAGCCTATTGAAAACTGCCAAATGTTGAATGAAATTAAGCACTAAATAATTTTGTATCAATTACACGCTAAAAATTAAGTGTGTAATAAAGTATTATATGGTGTGTGATACGCTCACTCACCACCTCTCCCAACAGTCCCAACCCTAAAAAAAGTAACGAAGGATCTTTTCAGTGACTTGTCCAAGCAGATTTTTGATAGTCCAGAATTGGATGATAGCAGGGTCTGGCTGGGCTCCGCAAGAAGTTGCCTTGTTTTCGTTGTCGTCCTTATAAATAAAACAGAAGTAGCTCTTATTCTTTCCCTTCTTTAGAAACTTGAAGCCAGTGCACTTATGTTTGCAGCAAAAGGTTGTCCAAGTCGTAGCGTTGCAGCCGCCAATCAAAGCACTAAAAGCCTGCAAGTATTTAATTATAACAACCCCAGAATTTGTAAAAAGTATGCAAAGATTTTGTTTAAAATTTAACAAAAAAGTAATACCATACCTGGTGGTCTTCCAGGTCCATCTCAGAGTCCAAATAATTCAGTCCCCCCACCAACCCCAGGTTGGTGTCCCCATCTTCCGCTTCAGCGTTAACGGTGGTTGCCCAGATTAGCAGAGACCCACAGAAAAAAATCAGAAATATTTGCTTCATCTTGCCAGTGGAGTTGATATTACTGTCAGCTTTCTTAATGCGATCTGGTTTGAAAGGTCAGCCCGGTTGGAATGAAATGAAAACGTGGCCAAGTTCGCTTTATGTATAAACAAAATTGAACATTTGGAGCCCATTTTAACATGCACATTTTACATATCGAATCAGAGTACGGTTTGGGTAGCACCTTTCTATTGTTCTCTTCTCATATCCAAAAAATCCGCTTTTTGGGCGGTTTGAGTACATACAAAGATCAACATGTTCAAGGTGGTACGAGGTTCAAGGTTTCATGAAGGTTCGATTGTATTACGTTTTTTGGAAAAGTATATTTTTTATATGATGTTGAAACGGAGATCATGGATACCATTATAGATAAACAACGTTTATTTTTCAAGCTTTCGGTTGTATACCACAACCATCATCAGGATACTAATAGATGAACAAGAACATTGCAAATACATGAACAATTAGTAAAGAAATAATAAAATGAGGATGCGTTGTTCTTCCATTAACTTTAAAACGTGACGAAATTCCGCCTTGTTCGATCCCTCTTCGGTGCACACTTGCTTTCCTTGTAAGTGTGAAACCAAAGAGTTTGAATAATAAAAAGAGAGAGCAATGCCTCGTTATAATTTTTTTTTCAGGTGCCAGCCAAGAATTTGTTTTGCTTGTGTACAGTGTTCACATGTCGCGATCGGTAACGCAATTAAGACAATTGGGTTGTAGCAATATGGCAGGGGTAAAGTGAATTGAAGTATGCTATCACAAACCTTTGCAAACAAACCACCATAATAACTCATTCGTAAAAAGTATTATGGTCCTAGGTAGTTAGCTCCAATTTTTTAGCTACACCTACATTTAGCTACAAGGATGCTAGCTCCACTTGGATTATAGCTCCACTTTTTTAAGCTCCAATGGCTTTTAGTTCCACTCATTTTTTAGCTCCAACACATTTTACTTCCAAAAGTTTACTTTGTAAAAAGTATGTAAAAGGTATGTAAGTATGATTCACTTTGTATCAGGTTGAAATTTCATAACTGTCCGTCACGATTTTTTCCAGCTCAACATAAGTTTACGTTTTGTTATTCGTTTGTGATTAAGAATTTCTAATTCCACAAACATGCGTTACTGCTATGCTCCTATTCTCAAATTCGTACAACATAACATAACACCATCCAAGCTTTCGTTTAAGATACAAAATGTACTTGGAACTGCCTTCTGTTGAAACACACGATAGTACTGATAACCTTCCATATTTATATTCCCGTTGACTGCCAACAAATTCAATCTTTTTACGTGAAGCCATTTTTTATATTTGTTGCACTTTATGTAATTCTGTCGGCTTATTGATTGATAACGAAATAGAAAGAAGAAAAGGAAAGGAACGTAGTTGATAACATAAAAAGGAACTTACACTTCAATAAATTTGCGTAATGTCATTTTAGATTAAAACTTATAAATGACAAGTTATCCATAATATTCATATGCATATGAGAAAAAAATCATGGGTGGAACTAAAAGTGGTGGAGCTAAAAAATTGTAGGTAAAACATTTTTGGAGGTAAAGACCGGGTGTAACTAGAAAAAGTGGAGGTAAAAAAGTGGAACTAGAGTCCGGTGTAACTAATATCCTTTGAGCTAACTACCGTACACCAGTATTATTGATACGATTGCTGCGAACGCCACTACCTCACAGGATCGTACCATCGTACAGCTTTTAATGCAACGGTGATTTGAATGACGGTTTGATTGTTTGCAAATGTGTATATGCATCATATGAACATTCATGAAAGCAATCGAAACAAACTAATGCTCGAAACGCTCATGTTGGAATGATTATTTGTGCAATTAGAAAATCATGGCAACATCTGGACGCTGTACACAACTACGATTTTAGAACCATCTCGCTTGTTACTGTTGCATAATCTATATACTATAGTAAATCTATGTGTGAAACCATAACTGAGGTTCTGTATTGATAGTTTGGAAAATGCGTGCCTATGTAATTCCAGGATTCATACATATGAATTTGGTAACATTGGAAATTTGTCATGATAATCAAGTGTCTTGTAGTTCTGGTAAAAAATTCGTGAGAGATCCATCCCATATTGATGACACTGAGAATCCCCGGTTTAGGTTTATTGTGTCATTATTGATAATGTATAGATGTTCTTTAAATTATATATATTGAAATGCTTGCTAAGCAGAAAATGAACAACGTAAATATTTTTTAAATTCTAAACTGCAACGTTGAATTCAAAGCATTAAAGATGAAAATATTTAGTAATTTTGCTGTTTATTAGCTCGCTGCTTCAGCAGAGGAGCTTATTAAGATGTAGTGTGTCCGTCTGTCCGTCCGTCCAACCACTTTTTTGGGCTCTAAACTAACAATTTGTGTTTTAAACCAGCAACAATGGGCTTAAATTGGAAAAAATGAGCCTTAAATCAGCAATACCGGCTTTCATCGGCAAAATCCACTGGGGTAACCTTAAATCCATTTGGACCACCTTAAATCCAAATGGTAACCTTAAATCCAAACGGTAACCTTAAATTCAAATGGTAACCTTAAATCCAAATGGTGACCTGAACTCCACGTGTGTAACCTTAATTATACATGGATAACTTAAAATCCACTTGGGTAACCTTAAATACACTTAGGTAACCTTAATTCCAAGTGGGTAACCTTAATTCCAAGTGGGAAACCTTAATTCCAAGTGGGTAACCTTACTTCCATGTGGGTTACCTTAACTTCATGTGGGTAACCTTAAATCCACTGGGGTAACCTTACTTCCATGTGGGTAACCTTAAATCCACTTTGGTAACCTTAATTTCACATGGGTAACCTAAAATCCACTGGGGTAATTTTAAATCCATTTGGACAACCTTAAATCCAAATGGTGACCTGAACTACACGTGTGTAACCATAATTATACATGGATAACTTAACATCCACTTGGGTAACCTTAAATACACTTAGGTAACCTTAATTCCAAATGTGTAATCTTAAATACACTTGGGTAACCTTAAATCCACTTGGACAACCTTAAGTCGACTTGGGTTACCTTAAATCCAAATGGTAACCTTAAATCCAAATGGTGACCTGAACTCCACGTGTGTAACCTTAATTATACATGGATAACTTAAAATCCACTTGGGTAACCTTAAATACACTTAGGTAACCTTAATTCCAAGTGGGTAACCTTAATTCCAAGTGGGAAACCTTAATTCCAAGTGGGTAACCTTACTTCCATGTGGGTAACCTTAACTTCATGTGGGTAACCTTAAATCCACTGGGGTAACCTTACTTCCATGTGGGTAACCTTAAATCCACTTTGGTAACCTTAATTTCACATGGGTAACCTAAAATCCACTGGGGTAATTTTAAATCCATTTGGACAACCTTAAATCCAAATGGTGACCTGAACTACACGTGTGTAACCATAATTATACATGGATAACTTAACATCCACTTGGGTAACCTTAAATACACTTATGTAACCTTAATTCCAAATGTGTAATCTTAAATACACTTGGGTAACCTTAAATCCACTTGGACAACCTTAAGTCGACTTGGGTTACCTTAAATCCACTTGGGTAACCTTAATTTTACATGGGTAACCTAAAATCCATTGGGGTAACCTTAAATCCATTTCGACAACCTTAAATACACTTGAGTAACCTTAAA
The DNA here is from genome assembly GCA_029691765.1 of Entomobrya proxima. NCBI lineage: Eukaryota > Metazoa > Arthropoda > Collembola > Entomobryomorpha > Entomobryidae > Entomobrya > Entomobrya proxima. The sequence goes on from CM056171.1 coordinate 22,745,757, forward strand.
TCCAAATGGTAACCTTAATTCCAAGTGGGTAACCTTAAATTCAACTGGGTAACATAAATTCCACGTGGGTAACCTTAATTTCATGTGGGTAACTTTAGTACTACCTGTGTAACCTTAATTCTATGTGAGTAACCCTTAATCCATGTGGGTAACCTTAATTGCACGTGGACAACCTTAAATGTTTAATTGTACCGGGGTAACACTAAATGTACGTGAGTAGCCTTAATTTCAAGTGGGTAATCTTAAATGCATTTGGGTTACCTTAATTTCAAGTGGGTAACCTTAATTGCATGTGGGTTAGCTTAATTCCAAGAGGGTAACCTTAATTGCATGTGGGTTAGCTTAATTCCAAAAAGGTAACCTTAATTGCATGATGTGGGTTAGCTTAATTTCAAGTGGGTAACCTTAATTCCAAGTGGGTAACCTTAATTACACGTGGGTAACCGTAAATCCAAATGGGTAACCTTAAATCCACTTGGGTAACCTTAAATTCACTTGGGTAACCTTAAATTCACTTGGGTAACCTTAATTCCATGTGGGTAACTTTAGTTCTACCGGTGTAACCTTAATTCTATGTGAGTAACCTTTAATCCATCTGGGTAACCTTAATTCTAAGTGGGTAATCTTAATTGCACGTGGACAACCTTAAATGTTTAATTGTACGTGGGTAACCCTAATAAATGTACGTGAGTAGCCTTAATTTCAAGTGGGTAAATTTAATTTCAAGTGGGTAATCTTAATTGCATGTGGATAACCTTAATTCCATGTGGGTAACCTTAACTTCAAGTGGGTAATCTTAATTGCATGTGGATAACCTTAATTCCATGTGGGTAACCTTAACTTCAAGTGGATAGCCTTCAAATTTAATAATTTTGCTCATGCATGATCGCCATTATAATACCATGTATAAAATTAAGATGACTGAAAAGCAAATGAACTTCTTGAGAATAATACGTTCATGTCTTTGACATTCCATTCCGTTTTGGTACCCAGTATTTCACATTCAAGATTTATGATTCCCTTTGAAAAGTGCACCGAGCTCATAATATGTAGTATACAGTATACCTAATATACATACTGCAAACTCTGTTTTTAGTTTTATAGGTTTAGAGGTATATCATCGTCATCGTCATCATCATGGAGTGAAACCAAGTACCAAAGGTTTCCCTTCCTTTTTCAATACGAACAGTGCAAGTACCATACACATACACAGAGCTTGAATATATTTTTGTATCATGATGATGGTTGGAAGGCAAAAGCAAGGAGGCAGCTATAACAGTAAAGCTTTATTCCGTGTTTTAACAGGGACGAAAGCTTCATTGAACTTATCCGACAACAAGTTTGATGCTGATGCTACACTACTGACAACAAAACGGAGCTTACAGGCAACAACAAAATAAAAATCAGCCATGCAAGCTTTGAAAAAACTCCCAGAATTCAGTCGTGTTTGATGGTAGCAGCAACAGCAGTAAACAAAAGTAAAGGGTCGTATAATAAAAATGTACAAAAAGTCCATAGTCCATATGAAAAAACCAGGAACCGACAGCCCTTTATCACTGCATGAATATAATATTATTTAGGGATGCATTATTACACGGGAAATGCCACCAGAAAAGTATCATAATCATGTAAACTTGTCTCAGTTTTCTGCCTCCTCAAGAAGAACAACTGTGGCACATTTTATTATCATACCTTTCACCTTTACTCTAGCTTATCAAAAGGTAGTAGTGTCATTTTATGATGAACAAGTAGGTGTGTATCTGTAAAAATGGGGCTTCTTTTATGTACGTGCATCTTGCTGTTGTTGCGTGTTGTGTTGTTGTGGGCATAGAATGGAATGTCGGAATGTGTTTGTTAGGTAGCATTATAAATATGCATTTGTCTCATATAATGTCATGTATTCATCAGCAAAGCCGGAGAACTATGTATTTGATATGGAATGAATGCAAAAAATTCGCTTAGGATAATGCTGCATAAACTTTAGAAACTGGCAATTGATGCAAAAAATTCGCTTAGGATAATGCTGCATAAACTTTAGAAACTGGCAATTGATGCAAAAAATTCGCTTAGGATAATGCTGCATAAACTTTAGAAACTGGCAATTGATGCAAAAAATTCGCTTAGGATAATGCTGCATAAACTTTAGAAACTGGCAATTGATGCAAAAATGCTTTTTATGACGTAAGTAGGAAATTACCTTCCTTGACTTATGATCTGAATAAAAGTGCAAGTAGAAAAATATGTGCGGAGAACTCCATCCGCACTTTCGCTTGTTTAGGATATGACACAACAACTCGGCTGGAAGGTTTGTAATTTAGAAAACTTGTCTTTATTAATGGAATTTATTGTGATTGAATCATGGCAGAGAAGAAAAAACTTGCTTTTAAAACCAATACAGAAGCCACTTTTAAAAACTACTACTCACGGTACGCTTCAGTATAAAATCTAAATGGATTACCTACTTTTTCTGTATGAAAACTTGCAAGAATTTTATTTAAAAATGAAATTTTTTAACGCAAGAAAATACTAAAAATTAACTACGCAGTAACTAACCAAACGTAAATTTATAAACTACAGCCTATTGAAAACTGCCAAATGTTGAATGAAATTAAGCACTAAATAATTTTGTATCAATTACACGCTAAAAATTAAGTGTGTATAAAGTATTATATGGTGTGTGATGGTGGTTGTGTGATACGCTCACTCACCACCTCTCCTAAAAAAGTAATGAAGGATCTTTTCAGTGACACGTCCAAGCAGATTTTTGATAGTCCAGAATTGGAGAATAGCAGGGTCTGCCTGGTCTCCGCAAAAAGTAGCCTTGTCTTTGTTGTCGTCCTTATAAATAAAACAGAAGGAGGTCTTATTCTTTCCCTTGTCTTGAAGAAACTTGAAGCCAGTGCACTTATGTTTGCAGCAAAAGTTTTTCCAAATCGTAGCGACCTTCTCTGCTGCTTCGCAGCCGCCAATCAAAGCACTAAAAGCCTGCAAGTATTTAATTATACCAACCCCAGAATTTGTAAAAAAGTATGCAAAGATTTTGTTTAAAATTTAACAAAAAAAATAATGCCATACCTGGTGGTCGTCCAGGTCCATATTTATGTTGATTTCCCCGCCCCCCCACGAACCCTCCACCGTCCCCAGGTTGGCGTCCCCATCTTCCGCTTCAGCGTCAACGGTGGTTGCCCAGATTAGCAGAGACCCACAGAAAAAAATCAGAAATATTTGCTTCATCTTGCCAGTGGAGTTGATATTACTGTCAGTTGTTTTAATGTGATCTGGTTTGAAAGGTAAGCCCAGTTGGAATGAAATGAAAACGTGGCCAAGTTCGCTTTATACACAAACAAAATTGAACATGTGAAGCCTATTTTAACATGCACATTTTACAAAACGAATCAGAGTACGGTTTGGGTAGCACCTTTCTATTGTTCTCTTCTCATATCCAAAAAATCCGCTTTTTGGGCGGTTTGAGTACATAAAAAGGTCAACATGTTCAAGGTGGTACGAAGTTCAAGGTTTCATGAAGGTACGATTGTATTACGTTTTTTGGAAAAGTATATTTTTTATATATATTGAAATGCTTGCTAAGCAGAAAATGAACAACGTAGATATTTTTTAAATTCTAAACTGCTACGTTGAATTCAAAGCATTAAAGATGGAATAACAAATTTAATGAAAATATTTAGTAATTTTGCTGTTTATTAGCTCGCTGCTTCAGCAGAGTAGCTTATTAAGATGTAGTGTGTCCGTCTGTCCGTCCGTCCAACCACTTTTTTGGGCTCTAAACTAACAAATTGGGTTTTAAACCTGCAACAATGGGCTTAAATTGGAAAAAATGAGCCTTAAATCAGCAATACCTGGCTTTCATCGGCAAAATGGGCCTAAAATTGGCAAAAAATGGGCTTAAACCAGTAAAAACTGCTTTAACTCTGCTACAATAGGCTCTCCATAAGCTAGAATATGCTGGTAATCAAGCACTTCGTTTATCTTTTGCAGCGAGCGTTTTTAAGGTTTACCATTGACTGGTTAGTATTGCATAAGAGATGGTTTTTAAAATTTTCCAGATTACTTATCGCCGCACTGATTTTCTATGGGAACTTTTTCATTGTAATTTTTTTCTATTTTTTATGACCAATTCAGCAAATACATTTTTGCTGATAAATGTTTTATAATAAAGTGTTACTTTCCCTCATTTTCCAGCTTTGTTTTCTAGATTTCTTCAGTGCAAAAATGAAGCCAGCTTATATAAAAAATATGCTAAACGATACTTCTTTTGTAGATTAATTTTGTCAAGTGCAAACAAATAATACAATTTTACCATTCCAAATTATTTTTGCACAATATAAACAAACATTATTTTTAAAAACCCATGTACCGAATTGGTATTTTCAATTCTGCCTTTTGTAACAAATACATAGTAAACACGAGTGACATCGTATTGTTTTATATTTAATAACATGCATTCAAGTAACAGACAAAAAATGAAAATGCAAAGTGTGGATGCTTTTACGCTGTCCGTTGCCGTGTAAGGAAATTACAACTTCACCAGCCCAACAATGGGCAACATACAATCTGGGCAAAAGTAAGCATTTTAATGTATGCCCAGGCTATTGCAAAAGTTTGACATAGCCGCGAATTTACTTTGAAAACAGTTACAACGCCATATAAAATCATATAAAATCTGCACAGCTGCTGAATCGCCTCCCTGGAATTTACAGTCAATGCTCTGGACGATTTCAACTTTTGACGGTGAACGTGTGAACTTACCAGTTAGATCAAATCAAACGTATAAATATACATGAAAATGTGAAATCAAGAGTTATAGTTTTGCCCTTATCCATGCAGTATTTTGGAAATTTTTACTTGTAACAATAAAGAATTTAGGTAATAAGGCTTCAGTTGATTTTAACTTATTAAAATCAAGCAAAACATTTTTATTAAATGCATGTAAATTGAAATTGCAATAAATAAACCAAATAGCAAAAAAAGAGAAGCGTTTTAGGCTTGATTTGCTCATGTCTACTCTATTATTTATGTATTTTATAATTTGTGGGTAGCCTTACTTCCATGTGGGTAACCTTACTTACTTCCATGTGGGTAGCCTTAATTCTACGTGGATAACCTTAATTCCATGTGGGTAACCTTAATTTCATTTGTGTAACCTTAATTCCATGTGGGCAACCTTAATTTCATGTGTGTAACCTTAATTCCATGTGGGTAACCTTAATTTCATGTGTGTAACCTTAATTCCATGTGGGTAACCTTAATTTCATGTGTGTAACCTTAATTCCATGTGGGTAACCTTAATTTCATGTGTGTAACCTTAATTCCATCTGGGTAACATTAATTCCATGTGGGTAGCCTTAATTTCATGTGGGTAACCTTACTTCCATGTGGACCTTAATTTCATGTGGGTAACCTAAAATCCACTGGGGTAACCTTAAATCCATTTGGATAACCTTGAATCCACATTTGTAACCTTAAATCCACTTGAGTAACCTTAAATCCAAATGGTAACCTTAAATCCAAATGGTAACCTTAAATCCAAATGGTGACCTTAACTCCACGTGTGTAACCTTAATTTTACATGGGTAACTTAAAAACACTTAGGTAACCTTAATTCCAAGTGTGTAACCTTAAATACACATGGGTAACCTTAAATCCAAATGGGTAACCTTAAATACACATGGGTAATCTTAAATCCAAATGGGTAACCTTAAATAGATTTGGGTAATCTTAAATACATTAGGGTAACCTTAAATACATTTGGGTAACCTTAAATACATTTGGGTAACCTTAAATACATTTGGGTAACCTTAAATACATTTGGGTAACCTTAAATACATTTGGGTAACCTTAAATACATTTGGGTAACCTTAAATCCAAATGGGTAACCTTAAATAGATTTGGGTAATCTTAAATACATTAGGGTAACCTTAAATTTGCGTGGGTAACCTTAAATAGGTTTGGGTAACCTTAAATAGGTTTGGGTAACCTTAAATAGATTTGGGTAACCTTAAATAGATTTGGGTAACCTTAAATAGATTTGGGTAACCTTAAATAGATTTGGGTAACCTTAAATCCACTTGGGTTAGCTTAAATCCAAATTGGTAACCTTAAACCCACGTGGGTAACCTTAAATGCACTTGGGTAACCTTAATTCCACGTGGGTAACCTCAAATCCAAATGGGGTAACCTTAAGTCCGAATGGGTAATCTTAAATCCACTTGGGTAACCTTAAATCCACTTGGGTAACCTTAAATCCACTTGGGTAACCTTAAATCCAAATGGGTAACCTTAAATCCAAATGGGTAACCTTAAATCCAAATGGGTAACCTTAAATTCAAATGGATAACCTTAACTCCAAATGGGTGACCTTAACTCTACGTGGGTAACCTTAATTCCACACGGGTAACCTTAATTCTACGTTAGTAACCTTGATTCCATCCCATGGAATGAATTCATTTCAAAATTGGCTAAATTAAGGTATGTCTGTAGACTGAACTATGTGAACTATCGGTATCAATGCCTTCAAATTTAATAAAGCTCTAAGAGAGAGTAGTTAAGTATCCCTAAAACGACTTAATCAGGGCCTTAAAGCACAAATTTTTACATACCGGCTGTAAAATTGTAATCCTGCCAAAAAGTGACCTAAACTCATGTGTCGGCTCACCATACACGCAGTAAAACTGCTGTATCTGGCAGTTAACGTCCTGATTCAGGGTCTTAAAGCCCGAATTTTAACAACTATTGTGTCGCATGCTATAGGTTCTATTATAAACGGTTGTGACATCGCTGTGACCTCTGACCTAGAGTTGACCTATTGACCTGAAGTTCAACAGGGTTGTGGCTGAGGTGCTATTGTGTCTGTACACCAAGTTTTGCTGTAAAATTACGTGTAGCACAGCATGTACGCTGTAAAACTGCTGTATCTGGCAGTTAAGGTCCTGAATCAGGGCCTTAAAGCACGAATTTTAACAAACTGGTTGTTAATCTGTTATGCTGGTCAAAAACTGACCTAAAATCATGTGTCGCATGCTATAGGTTCTATTATAAACGGTTGTGACATCGCTGTGACCTCTGACCTAGAGTTGACCTATTGACCTGAAGTTCAACAGGGTTGTGGCTGAGGTGCTATTGTGTCTGTACACCAAGTTTTGCTGTAAAATTACGTGTAGCACAGCATGTACGCTGTAAAACTGCTGTATCTGGCAGTTAAGGTCCTGAATCAGGGCCTTAAAGCACGAATTTTAACAAACTGGTTGTTAATCTGTTATGCTGGTCAAAAACTGACCTAAAATCATGTGTCGCATGCTATAGGTTCTATTATAAACAGTTGTGACATCGCTGTGACCTCTGACCTAGAGTTGACCTATTGACCTGAAATTCAATAATGTTGTGACTGAGGTTATGTAGTATCTGTATGCCAAGTTTGGTTGTAATTGGTTCAGTCGTTACTGAGTAAAGCGCATACTCACGGACGGCCGGACGGCCGGCCGGAACACAATATTATCAAATATCTTTAGGGATACTTAATAATTTTGCTCATGCATGATCGCCATTATAATACCATGTATAAAATTAAGATGACTGAAAAGCAAATGAACTTCTTGAGAATAATACGTTCATGTCTTTGACATTCCATTCCGTTTTGGTACCCAGTATTCCACATTCAAGATTTATGATTCCCTTTGAAAAAAGTGACAGAGAAAAAAGGAAGATGTTGCCAGCACCAGCATGACTTTTCCTTGTTTTGATGTTTTATCAGTCTTTTTCTTTCCCTGTTGTAATACATATAGGAGCGGATCGTGATCATTATCAAACGTGCCTGCTACATTCATACTACATATTATGATATACAAACCAATCTTCTACCTATAGACACTTCTTATTATAAACCTTTCCCCGCTTCAGTACGAAAATCTTTTTTCCTTTGCACTTCACGAAAAAGGAAGAAGCTCATCGAAAAAGAGAAGTAGAACGAGACAGCTGCCGATTTTGCCTTGCCGTTGCTGCTGCTTGCGCTCAAGTGGTTCTGAATAACAGTGAAAGCAGAAAAAAGCAAATCTAGCTAGTAGACAAGAGAGAAACGCATGGCAAGGCATGAACCACTTGTATCATCATTACCGCTATCAGAAAAATAGGGGAAGGGGAAATCAAGAGAGGAGAAAATGAGAGAGTGAGCGAGACAGAAAAAAGGAGGAGGAAGTAAGTAGAAAGATGTTATGTTATGATATATTATATACATGTCTTTACCATCTTTATATAGCAGACAGGCAATGCGAGAAAAAAAACAGTATTATTTGCTCAGAACTAAAGACACTTGAATATATGAGAAAAACGCTCTTGATAATGGTATCTTAATAATAATTTTGGCAGTCTCATGAAGTAGCCACCACTCAAAGCATATTGTTGATGGGTGTATTTACCGCTGGTGGTGGTAAATAAAATAAATTAAGGTAGATATAAACATGATGTGGCAAAATACGCATCATTACCAATTTGGAAAACATAATATACTTCAGAGCATGCTAATGATTTACACTCAAATCTGTCCAAAGTCGTGAATATGATGTGATGAGATAACTGGGAGATAAAAAGATTTTTTTTGTCTTTTACAAAGAAACTTATAAAGCAACATTTGACTGGTCATAAGCCACAGATTTTTACAAAGCTACTATAGACTATAAAATATTAACCCTTTTGTGCCAACACAATAAATAATTCAATATTGAATTTCCACTTGATAAAGTTTCAAAGTAAATACAACTTGAAAAATGTACAAACAAAAGGGTTGCAGTCTTGTTGCATTTATTTGCTTCAAGCTAGGACAAAAGTGTACACAAGAAAAATAAGCCTATTTTACAAAAAAGGGTTTTACATTGAATGCTTTTCTTTTTCACTTACTGTTGTCCATTTATGTTAGCTTTTGTAAAGCTATCCATATCTATACTTTTACCGTCTTAGCCATCGTCGCCACCATTAAGTGACAGCCGTATTCTAGGCATTTTACAATGATTTCATTTTTTTCGAAACTGAGAAATCAGTTTTACATATTCCACCACTGTAATGCTTTAGTAGTCACTCGGTGTCACATATTTAAAAGCTAGACAGCAGCAGTACCCCATGAAACCGTCATGCAGACAGCGACAAATCTGGATTCATAGGAGACAGTTCATCGTTCCTTTTGTTAGTATGTCGGTCGACGCGTCCCTTTTTTACATATTATTTTTATCCACGATGTGCTGAGTATTTGATTGTACGCAAGCCAAAAAAGCTAAGCTTGAAAAATAAAAGGAGAAAAATGCGCACACCACACGCCTAAGTGCACCGAGCTCATAATATGTAGTATACCTAATATACATACTGCAAACTCTGTTTTTAGTTTTATAGCTAAATATTTTTTAATTTAATAAAGCTGCAATAAAATAACTTTTTATCAAAAATTCAGTAATAGATTCTATTAAAATTAACTTGATATTGTCTGATTAGTTTTAAACTTTAGTTTAAAAAGTTAATTCCACCAGCAAACACTAAACATATTTATGTCTAGTGGAACATCGTCATCGGTCCCAGAGTATACAATAAATGCACGGTATACCTCTGGGCGTAGCCCAAGGTAAACTTTAATAATTTTCAGTTATATTAAATACGTTTATATAAGCTGACAAACAGTTTGCTGCCAGCCTAATTTGAGGAATTACTCTTTAAGGGACAAATCAACAACAATACAACTTTAAAACAAATTGAGTTCATGACGAAATGAAAGGACAGATAATTGGACCAAAAACTAGTACAAAGATTAAACCAACGCCAGTGCCTAGTCATTGCATGTCAACCAGGTCTATGTCCCAACAAACGCCGAACTCGGATAAAATGGAAGTTCCTAATCAAACAACTACAGAAATTAATGCAATCAATGGTCAAACGTTAGCCAACCCATCATCCAGTGATTCCAGCACCAAAAGAAAACATTCCATGAATGACTCCACTGAAGATATGACTGAAGCTAAGAAAAGTAAATCCGATGCACCACAAGAAAACACTATGAAGATGCTCATGGAAATGATGTCAACATTTCAACAAACACAGGAAAGAATGGAGAAAAAGTTAGGTGTTATAGGAGACGTTCAACAATCCATCAAAACAATGTCAACTGCAGTTGACAAGAACACTAAAGTGATTGAAGAGATTAAGGAAACCATTTCCAAACAACAAAATGCCATCAACTATAACGGCCGAAAAATTAGTTCACTAATCACTCAAAATGAGAAGATTGATCGCGAGCTTCGTAAATGGAATGTGATGATTTATGGCATCCGGGAAGGTATTAATGAAGATGCTGAATCGTTAAGGAAACTAGTCGAAGAATTCTTTGAACGCATCACAGAGAAGAAAATTGAAGTGGATACCATTAACAGGTTTGGTTCAGCACCACCAGGAAAACCTAGGCTACTAAAGGTCAAATTCAAGTCGATAAGCGATAGGAACCTGGTTTTCAACGCCAGATTGAAGACAAAGCCTCCAATATACATAAATCCAGATCTGACTATCCAACAACAAACCCATGGAAATTTACTACGACGCAAGTTAATTGAGCTCAAAACAGCTGGAGTTGATGGAAAAATAAATTACAACAAAAGTACGATTGAATGCAAAGATCGAGTTTACTACATTGATGAAACGGACACAATTCAGGAATGTATTACTACCGACGGCGAAGATAACGGCGGAGATAATTTTTTAGGAGATCCGGATCTGGGTCAGAACAAGCAACCAACGTAACTACTAAACCTCAGCATTCCAAAACAGAATCAAGTATAATTTTAAATCTAAGGTTAGCACAACTGAACTTGCAATCATTGTATAAAAAATCACTTCAACTATATAACACAATACAAGAAAATAATTACGATCTTATTTTTATCTCAGAAACCTTTCTAAACAGACACAAAACTGTTCCCGACCTTCAAGGTTACCATATGTATAGAAAAGATAGACCAGATGGTTCAAGTAGGGGAGGGGTAGCTGTACTTGTAAAGTCTGTTTTTAAAACTACAGTTTTTAGTTTAACTTCTAGTACTAAATTTGAAGAGATATCAAAAATTGAATACCTAATACTAAAAGTACAAGTTAATTGCAACAAATCCTTTTTGGTAGCTGTTATTTACAGAGTTCCAAATTATGATAAATTGACAGTAATGAATGACATTAATGCTTTGGGTATCATGTTCGATGAACTAAAGAAATCCAAAATTGATTTTTATCTTTGTGGAGATCTGAATTTTAATAGTACTATTTACGGTAAACTAGAAAGTCTTTTATCAAAATACGGATTACAACAATTGGTAAAGCAAAATACGCGTAAAAATGCAATACTAGACCTAATTGTTACGAATTCCCCTGAGCACGTTAAGTGTATCAATGTAAAGGAAGAGCATTTATCTGATCATCATACAGTAGAATTTAATATTACAAAGTACAGAATAAGTAGTAGCAAGAGGACAGTACTTACAAGGAATTACAATAAAATTGATAGTCATGGTGTATATGAGTTTTGCAATAATATTTTTGACAATGATCAAATAACATTTAATGATTTGATATCTGACACTATAAGGATTTTTGACAAATACGCTCCACTTAAAAAAGTTAACATCAATTCTAATAGAAAGTTTAGCTTTGTTAGCAGAGATACTAGATTACTGATGTATAAACGGAATGAAGCCTATAATATTTATAAGAAAACTCCAACAGACGCCAATAAAGAAAACTATCGAAGTCTAAAGAAGTTAGTTCAAAAAGAAATCAATAGAGGGACCTTAGAGTATCTAAAAGAACTTACAAATAAAAAAGGACTTTGGGATGCGCTAAAATTGATGGGCTATTATAACAGAAAATGTGGAAAAGCCGTTGAAATTCCCTTTGAACCAAATGAGGTCAATAGCTACTTTATAAATATTGCAGAAAGGTATGAGTGTAATGAGTCAAATACTAGTTTAATAGCTCCACCGAATTTAATGAAGCCCGCTGACGAGTTTAAGCTGGTAAAAGTGGACTGCGATTTGATTTTAAAAACTTGGCAATCCATGAAGAAAAAATCGAAAGTATCCCCCGATCCACATGGAATTTCAAACAAAATGGTTGACATTTTAATGCGAAACTCGTACTTCATTTCAAAACTTTGCGATGCTATAAATCTGAGTATTGAAACTGGTATAGTGCCAAATGAACTTAAGATTAGTAGAGTTGTTCCCATACCTAAAAACAGCAAAATTACTTCAATGAATGATATTAGACCAATCAGTGTTGCACCAGTATATGCTAAATTATTGGAAAAGATAGTATATAACCAATTAAGTGAGTTTATTAGGAAAAATGATATTATTAGTAAAAATCAGTTTGGATTTCTTAAAGGACACAGTACAGTACATGCACAAATTGCAATAACTAATTTAATTGCCAATAACATCGCCAAAAATAAAATTTGTGCATTAATCATCCTCGATTTTGCAAAAGCTTACGATCTAATTCGTAAAAAACTACTAATTAAAAAGTTTGACTGGTACAATGTTAAATCTGAATGGCTTATTTCATATCTTATGAACAGATCACAGTATGTGCAAGTTAATAATAAGACATCCACAAAGCAAAACACTAAATTTGGAACGCCGCAAGGGAGTTGTCTATCTAGTTACCTATTCCTTCTTATGATTAATGATTTGCCCTGTTTTATAATAAATGGCCAAGTGTATATTTTCGCCGATGATACTACGCTAATCGTTATAGGTGAGCCTGATAACACGTTGCAATTTCAGAAGAATATTCAGGATGATCTTAGTGCAATATGTAAATGGATTAGCAATAATTGTATGGCTATAAACATTAGTAAAACAAAAATGCTAATTTTAGCTAAAGAAAGCATTAAAAAACAACTAGATTCTTTTACTGTAACAGCAAATGGGCAAACCATTGAAAGGGTTAAATCTTTAAAATGTCTAGGCTTGATAATTAATGACAGATTGGACTGGTGTGACCACATAAGAAAAGTCGTACAAAATGCAAATTATGCACTTAACAACATCAGATTTCTGCAATTTATAACAGATTTTGGCCAAAGAAAGAAATTATGCGAGTCGCTAATATTTCCAATTATAAGATATATGATTCCAGTATGGGGAAATTCTAAGAAGAAAATGATGAAAAAGGTATATTCGTGTATCAAACGGTGTGCTAAGTTCTGTCTACAAAAAGGTAAATACGATTCTGTGTCTCTTGAGATAAACACGGATTTAAAATGGTTAAACAGTCAAAACTTATATAAATATGAAATACTAAAATTTATTCACCAATTAAATCAAGGTAATGCTCCAAGGATTTTCGACAGTTATACAAGTAATATCTCAATTGATACTAGAAATACAAGAGGTTGTACTCACACTATTGTTAATTGTCCAGATAATCCATTCATGATGAATGCATTCAAAATATGGCTTAGTATTCCAGAAAACATTAGAGAAATTGTCAATAAAAAACATTTCAATAAACAAGTGCTAAACTTTTTGTTAATAGAGCAGGAAAATGATAGAAATAAGCTTGAAATAGATGATGACATTGACCTTGAAGCGATTTTTAACGTTGTAATAATGAATCACATACAATGATTATAATTTACTACTACTTAATGTAACTATATCAAATGTAACTTTATGACTATTTTGTTAAAAATGTACTCAAAATAGTGACAGAGATAATTGCCTTCTCTCTTGACGAAGGGTTCTGTCGCGAATTGGAAAAATAAAATAAATAAATATAGATTTAGAGGTATATCATCGTCATCATCATCGCATGGAGTGAAACCAAGCACCAAAGGTTTCCCTTCCTTTTTCAATATGAACAGTTCAAGTACCATACACAGAGTATACACAGAACTTGAATATATTTTTGTATCATGATGATGGTTGGAAGGCAAAAGCAAGGAGGCAGCTTAGGGTTTGCATACCATGGTTTCGCATATTGAACAACTCAATAAAAAGTTCAATATTTTCTTATTGAACTGTTCAAAACTCAATGAACTGTTCAAAACTCATTCAGGTTTTGGGCTTTGCTTTTTTGCCCACACTGCATTTAATTTTTGCAGAGCTTATCAATCTTATTTTTACTAAACAAAAATGTCACAAGTGGACAAAAGGACAACGAAACGGTCTTCGGTAATTTTGGAGATTACCTGCCGCTAATACTATTTCTTTTTTTACTTCCATTACGTTTTGCTAACAAGCAAAATAAATACCCTGTCAATATGTTCAAATCCGAGTATGTGATTCTCACTTACAAATTTACATAGAAACTCCCTTATATTGCTTTTATTGAACTACTCATTGAATAGTTCAATAAAAGTTCAATAAGAAAAGCTCAATGAACAGTTCAATGTGAGTTCAAATGCAAACCCTAGGCAGCTATAACAGTAAAGCTTTATTACGTGCTTTATTACATGGACGAAAGCTTCATTGAACTGATCCGACAACAAGATTGATGCTGATGCTACACTACTGACAACAAAACGGAGCTTACAGGCAACAACAAAATAAAAATCAGCCATGCAAGCTTTGAAAAAACTCCCAGAATTCAGTCGTATGTTTGATGGTAGCAGCAGCAGCAGTAAACAAAAGTAAAGGGTCGTATAATAAAATTGTACAAAAAGTCCATAGTCCGTATGAAAAAACCAGCAGCCGACAGCCCTTTATCACTGCATGAATATAATATTATTTAGGGACGCATTATTATACGGTAACGCCACCAGAAAAGTATCATAATCATGTAAACCTGTCTCCGTTTTCTGCTCCCTCAAGAAGAAAAACTGTGGCACATTTTATTATGATACTTTTCACCTTTACTCTAGCTTATCAAAAGGTAGGAGTGTCATTTTATGATGAACAAGTAGGTATCTATCTGTAAAAATGGGGCTTCTTTTATGTACGTTCATTTTGCATTTTAGACCAAGTCGGACTCATAATGGGTAGTTGTTGTGGACATGGAATGGAATGTGTTTATTCAATGTTAGCTGTTGGGTAGCATTATAAATGCATTTGTCTTTTGAAGAAGCTTTTATTATCATAATAGGAGCCACGAGCATTAAAAACCTAGCCAGCAATTTTGTACATTTTTTGTGAAAAGTCACTGGGAAGACATGCTAATTATGACAGGAATGATAATGCCACTGAAAACTTCCTCTCAACACCACAACTTTGTCGAAAATGTTATTTCCCTTCTGAACAATTTTTCCACTAACAAAACACATGAAATGAAAATACCTATCGTCACTGCGTGTGTAAATGGAATAATATTCACATACTTTTTGCTTATCTTCTCCTTTTATTTATGCACAGTTCCCTTTGTTCATAGTTCATATAATACCAAAAAGCAATGAGTGAGTCGTGTGTGAGAACTCCATTTCAACCAGAGAATGCAGGCATGAGTAGTAGTGGCAGTGCTGAATAGGTATTAAGAACATCATTTGTATTATCTTGTCTGTCTGTTTCCCTTCTTTCTGGTTGTCTGTTCAGTAACAATTGAGATAAGCATCGCCATATTAGACCCCTGTGACAACAAACAGAGTTTGTGCTACAACGGCTGTGCTCACAAGGCAGGGAAAGAAAGAACCAAAAATGATTTGTAGACATTATCTGCTGTAGTACACGCCACACGTTTTTGGTCAAAGTGTTTATAGTTTTATGTAGTTACTTGCAAGTGGATGGATGAATGTCGGTCGGTTCAAATAATATAATAAACAAAAACTTTTTCATTCTTGTACTCGGAGCATTATTTCAATGTATACGCAAATACACACATCATATCACACCATCCGTTTAACAGAAAAGAAATGCATGAACGACCTTTTTAAAGCAAAAAGGAGTGAGAGAAAATGGAGTCGGTATGGTATGTAAAAAGAAGAAGAGTAGCGTATAATAATTCTCAAAGTGTTCATTTGATCCGTGTGAAAAGGGGACAGTTGGAGTTAATTTGATGGCTCTCAACTAATCTCATTCCGGCTGAAGGACAATCACTCACTTTTTGTCTCTTTTTATGTACAATTTCATTTCTTTGCTGTATATATCTACACATACTGCTCTAGCTCCGTTTAATTTTTGGTGAACATTGTGCAAGACTTGCGTGGAGCGGAAACCTTGAAGTGGCTCTTTTTAAAATCTGTTTTTCATTACAACTCTGTAATTCTTTTTACTGCATGCATCATTTACATTCTTGTTTGACTATTATGTATGATGATATGCACTTCATTAAAACTAAAAGATAAACATATCATATTAAGTTTTAAAAATTTCATAAAGACGCTTTGGTTATTGCCATGTAGTAAAAACGAAACACCCCTTTATTTCCTAAAATGGAAATACTCTACTGGAAGCTTACTTGTTTCCTAAAAAATGCATAATACTGCGTGTGAACATTTACACCCTTGTTTGGTAGAATTGTAAAAATGATTGTTGTATTGAGGTTTATGACAAAACAGTGGGCGTCTATATTTTGATTTAAGAAAATAATCATAACGTATTACAGACTTTGAGACAATAGTAGGAGTCAACGGCAACGATTAATCGTCGATTATAAGCTACTTTTGGATTAATCGTTCCATTTTAGCCTCTCAAAAGTAGATGAATTTTGAAAAATAATCGCTTATTTTTTGTCCTTGACTACTACTAATGGCTTTCAGAATGGTTTTAACGCTACGTTTCATATTGTATGCGTTAATCAGTTGCCTAGTACAATTAGCCAAAACGCCGTAGCACGCCCCTCGTCCCCCCACGTAACAACGTTGATTTACACAGTATTGCGTTTCAAATTTGGTTTTACGTGAATAATATTCAAAATTTTGAAAAAGTACGCTCTGCGGGATATAGAGCAGAGTTTGGAGATTCCGTCAGTACCATGCTTTCTAATTTAAGTTTTGTGGAATGGTTGGCATGTTTCGTTCAAGCCCATGCGACATATTCTGCCATTTAAAAAGCATTATGTCGATTGACTTCATAAACGAGAACATGCCAGCTTGTCCATAACAGATATTTCAACGATTGAACTTGAAATGGGTACAAAAAGGATCGGAGATTACGCGACAGCGCGTACTTTTTCAAAAAAAGTTTCAATTTTTGGGAAAAAATAATTATTTTTCAATAATCGGTTAGGTCTGGTCGGAGAGCCCGATTTTTTACGTGTAAATATTTTGGTTGCTAACGTGTGGGGATCACATAATAAATTGTCGTTTGCGAGTTGCTCTGTAATAAATGATCGGTATTTTTGGCTGAATTATAGAACCTTAAGCATTATTTTGG
>CM056171.1:22763198-22845251 GCA_029691765.1 Entomobrya proxima
ATCATTATGGCTACAATTAAATTTTGTTGGATTTAATTCGACCTAATAAGTAAGGCTAAGACAAAATTTCCCTGTAATGTTCCTAATTAAACTTGAATATCAGTTCAAAGCGCTTTATTTGCTCTAAACTAAAGAATCATTTTATCAAAGAACTAGAGACGAAAACGAACAAAATGACCGAATATATTCATATAAAGAATTGAGAACCTCGACTATACCAATTTCAACAGGGGTATACAAAGTGTCAAAAATCGTACACTCTAACAAATCCTCTATAAATATATTTATTAATACTCTCGTGTAAAATAAAGCTGCACGCTTTCTGATTCTATTGCTAAGAGAGTGCATTCTTCCATTGCCTTATTCCCCGAAAAAATATCATCATATAATAGCATGATTCATGAAGCTTGTAGCACAATCTCTTACAAAAGAGTTTATTGATGAAGAACTGAGAACGATGATTAACATCTATATAATATCACAGACACACAGGTACATGCTTGTATTCTGCTAGAAACGATAGTCATGTTGGGAAGTGTTTCAACAAAAGCAAAGAAAATAGAGGTTGAGGTACTAAACACATCTAGTATCAAAATAAGGCAACATCCTTTTTATCTCTTTTGCTTCCTGGTACTCGACATTACTTACGTGCTGCACAGAACACTCTTACACACAGCCCATCCAAGAGAAGAGTTTGTTCTACGACAACGAGCAAAGTCGAGATTTCACCTCTATTTTCCATCCTTCTTTTTTACCACTATGGAGCTACTGATAGCATATGGAATCCATTACTTTGGCTACATTTCATACAATCATAAAAATGTACATTTCTTCCTCTTTTCTTTATAAAAAGTAGCAGCAAAAGCTAGCTAAATGTCTATGTTTTACTTGGGTTATATACGTGTATAATCCGTTTTGTGTGTAATGGAGAAAGTATTAGGGCAGGCATATTTACAAACAGTTTCAACTTTAGCATGTGATATTATTTTTCCAGAGAAAAACGCTTCGCTTCTCGGATGTTGAGAATCTGTGTAGCTGATACTGAAATTCCAGTAAAAAGATGCATTTAAAGTACACCAGCAGCAAACAAAACACTTTTTGCTTGGAAAGGCTTCTCACTCGCGCTCTCGATTCAAGTTTGCCGTGTTGTCGTTTAGTTTGCAAAGCTAGCAAAAATGTTGGCTTAACTGGTGTTCTGGAGCTTGCGGATGGTGGTAAAAGAGGAAAGGAAAGCTCTACGGGAGAACACTGCACTAGAAACACAAGTATACCCAAAGAACTCTACGCCCGTCGTTGTATAATACTTTCACCTCAGACGTTTGTATCTTGTACCGTTTCCTGGAAGTGGTAGTAGTGCTGATACATTGCATAAAACTTTTTTATATGCTTTCGCTTTTTTTCTCCCTTTTTTACACAACTTTTTTCCGCACAAATCTACTCACATACAAATCATATAAATTACTATTACGGCAGCGATTGTGTAATTTTGATTGCTGTAAACTGTCTCAATTCTCACGGTAAATCATATCGCGTTCATTTTTTCATGCAATTTATATGTTATCTTAAAAGCATAACAAAACCTTGTTTGTTTTCAGGGTTTATTTTATGGTATACAGCCTACAAAGTATAAAAGCAAACAAGAAATTCGAGAGATGAAAGAATATTATTATTATATGTAGGTAGTCAGAATACGAAGAAAGTGGTAAATTACATCTGCATAAACTGTGTATAAACCACGGTTTGCAAAGTGTGTTGGCACAGTCAGATTTCAACGTTTTGTCTTTTACCATTCCACTACTAGTTACCATTACCCATGCCACTGATCTCCACTTATGTATGTAATTGAGAGATAGACGAGAAGATTTCATGTAACTTAATGACATGGTGGCGTTTACAGCCACTGCACTGATGTCTCGATATAGTCCTAATACGAAAAACGGTAACATTATTTTTATTATATAAAGCTACCACATCTACCACACACCAGCAGCAGTAGCAGTAGTTACTTTACCTTTTCACTCTTTCTTTTGCCTCATTGAAAATATCTTGATAACCCGTTTTGGTTCACCCGCAGCTAACAAAAACTATCCGCTTATTCATTCATTCGCCAACATGTTATTTTATTGCGCAACGTAAGATCTGCAAGAAAGAATACGGTATACTTATACTCTACAGTTTCTGTGAATGCAACAGCAACCAAAGCATAATAATGGAGGCACGCATATTCATTCACGGAACATTTATAATAATACCTTTTATACCCGCCAGAGCAATAGGTATTGTAACTTTTATACAGCTGGACGGATGAGAAAAGGAAGGAATTAGTTGGAAGGCTTAAGTCACGGAGCTCTTTTGCTTGCTTTGCTTTGGGTGGTCTTCCCACTTTGACTCAAACAGACAGAGTCTGTGATCATGATGATGATAATGCTTACTAGCTCGTTTTTCTCTTCTGTCTATATGCCCTGCCAACCACACTCACTTCAGAGAAGGCTACCACCGTACCTATTACCACCACCGACCACATCTGAGTTTTCGGATTTAATCGTCAGTCGTTATTATGTGGATACTGTACAGAGCATATGGAATTGAGCATGGTACTATTTCACCACCACGCGTTCTATCAGACACACACGCAAATGAACCTGGACATAATAACAGGCACTTATGGAATAGAAGCCCAAGTTTATAGAATATTTTTCAAAGGTATGCTGTGCTCATATTATTTTCATTTTACAAACACACGAACAAAATGTTTAAAGGGTTAATAATTATAGTAGTCATATTTTTACTTGGGTATACGCTGCCCATGAGTTGAGGCGAGTTGAGATGATGATGCAAACACAATTTTATGCAGGGAATTTATGTGCATACTTCAAGACTTGAAATTGGTGCCTGCCTACTACTCCCTTCCCACCTTCCTTCTTTCAGTTCATATTATGTTGATGATCATGAGGATCATAACCATTTCTCATGAAAACTTCTGGTTCTTTCTCTGCTTCTCTTTGCCTTGGCAGGAATTTTATTGACTTTGTCGATGACAGGGACGGATGCAAAAAACGTTCTCTCTGAGCTCTCTTTCTGCTTGCACTGAGCGAAAAAAAAAGTATGCTGTGGTTTTGAGAAAAGAGTGCATGTATGCTTTCATTTCCAGAATGGAATAATGATTTTATTTCCTTGTTTTGAGGTTTTCTTTACTTTTGGTACGTCGCGCTGCATGCAGCCTGGAAATGTCATTGTTTACTGACATAACGTATCATAACTGGAATAAAATTAATAATGAATGTAGCAGCAGCGTCTAGCTAGAAAATGGTAAGTGCTGCTGTTTGGTAATTATTTATAGAATGCTTTACACATTGACGCGCATTTACACAGTTTTGCGCTACCCTCTATTGTACGTGTAACATGTAAATATATGCATGCAATTTGACAGCTCTACAAAACAACACGTTTGCACTGTGCACGTGTGTGTCAAAGGTAATCTAATTAAATAATTTAGTGTCAGCTACAGACAGGGAAAGTGCTTAGATGTTCTAATATCTATACTTCATAATACCAGGAAAGAAAAGTATAAAAGGTTGGCGATGACAGGGTTTAGTTGAATGCATATGTACAAAAGCGGGTAATATATATGTCCCACTTTTACTATACTTTTGACATTGTTGAGCATTACTGATTGCATTAACACTGGTAACGTATATCCTGAAGACAATGATGGCTGAGTGGGAGTTTTGGATGGAAGGGATAAAAACATGGGTGTAAGATTTTCGTTTGAGCGTTGGAGCAACAGCTAATTACGCGGGATTTTACATGCTTGCTTTCTCAGGCAAGCAATAGGTACAAATTATTTACGTGAATTTTATTCGTCACGTAGCAAGTCCTGTTTTTTGATCCTCATAAAATTGATAAGTTAACTGATTGTCAGTCTGAAACTGTAGGTAATAACAGGAAAATCTCCGAATACTTTCACTCTACAGACTTCAACTTTTTAAAACGTGTCTAGTGATAAGGTCAATGTTTCCCGACGGTTTGACGTAATCCTTGATGAAAATGCCATGATTTACAATAAAAGCTTTATTGCATTTATGTGCATCTCATTTCAAACTATTTGGTTTAATACTAAAAAAACTATTTTCTTAGTTTTCCCAGTTAAACCTCGTGACTTTGTCTAGCCCTGAACTCATTTATTTACGCCCAGCGTATATGAGATTGTTTGAGTGTCCTGTCCCCTCCTGTCCCTTCCTGTCCCCTCCTGTCCCTTCCTGTCCCCTCCTGTCCCGTCCGGAACAGCTGATATATAGTAGCAGTACTACTTTTTTCATTTTTGGACGGATGGAGCTGATATTTGGCATGTAGACTAATTGAGGGGTGGGGAATTCAGCAAAATTAACCAAATACCCCTGGGGGTAGGGCTCATCCCCCAGGGGTAGTTTTTTTACAGTTTTGCTCGGATTGAGCTGAAACTTGGTATTTAGACTAATTGAAGGGTGGGGAATTCAGCAAAATCAATCAATTTCCCCTGGGGGGTAGGGCTCATCCCCCAGGGGTAGTTTTTTACAGTTTTGCTCGGATTGAGCTCAAATTCGGTATGTAGACTAATTGAAAGGTGGGAAATTCAGCAAAGTTAACCAATTACCCCTGGGGGGAAGGGTTCATCCCCCAGGGGTAGTTTCTTACAGTTTTGCTCGGATTGAGCTCAAATTCGGTATGTAGACTAATTAAAGGGTGGGGAATTCGGCAAGGTTAACCAATTACCCCTGGGGGAAAAGTTCATCCCCCAGGGGTAGTTTTGCTCGGATTGAGCTCAAATTCGGTATGTAGACTAATTAAAGGGTGGGGAATTCAGCCAAATCAACCAATTACCTCTGGGGGGTAGGACACATCCCCCAGGGGTAGTTTTTCACACTTTTGCTCGGATTGAGTTCAAATTTGGTTTGTAGACTAATGGAAGGGCGGGGTATTCATTTTTCACCAAAATTGGCGTCAAAATCTGTCGCTGGGCGTACTTTTACAACTTTACTAAAGTTTTATTTTAAACCGCTTCAGCCGACTCACCGACAAATTTCAGAAGATGATTCCACAACACAAGGACTTTTTCCAAGGCTGATGCTTAAAACTCTTTCTGGAACAATCTTGCATTTTCCTGTACTCCAGTAATGCGGATATTCAACCAGTAAGCTCTTATACAAAAGGCATACTTGACTTGGCTGTGGTATTTTAAGCACATCAAACAGGTGCTCGTGCTGCTATTCATAACGATATCACATTACTTAATTAAACAAAGGACAAAAGAAAAGAGACAATGTATCAGAATACGGTTGATCTAACGTTTTGTCACCATTTTACGTATGACGTACTCCTACGCTATCACTGCCAATGTGCATAAAACTAAACATACGTTTCTGATATGACAATGTAAAGGGATCAAAACCTTTTTGTGAGAAGGACAGAGCAGCCCACGCAAAATGTCTCGTCATTTTCTTTTGAATACCCATTCCATGTTCTAGTTTGTCACGTGAAGCATGTTTATGTGATGAAAAAACAAAACAGTACAAAAGTGCTATAAAACAGACAATTCTGGAAAAATAGAAGAAAAAACCGAAATATTTGCGTCAAGCTTAAGTGTATAAACGCGTTGTAAATTCAAAAGATATCATGTATTCGAAGCAAAATAAAGTAAAACGCTAACATGCAGAAATGCCTACCTGTGAATGTTTTTACCCCATCCTTTGTAAATTCCTATGGCCATGAGACTCGGGGAAACAACTGTCGCGTTATTACAACGTGTAATACAAACAAGTATTCCTGTTACAAGTACAAGCACAACCGTTTCCTGTAGCCCCACCACTTTTACCATGATCACATCTTGTAAAAAACTCCAATATTACATTTACAAACAAGAAAGCAGAAGACTACGTGTTTCCATTCTCTGTTGTATTTTTTACTGATTTTTAAAGCTGTAATTGAGAGTAAAAAGCAAAAAATACTGGCTGGGCATATAGATACAAAAAGAGAAAAGAAAAGCAAAGTAGAAGGACAAACAAAACGGCTCCAAAAGTGGATTCCATTCTAAAGCGAAAAAAAATCTTCATCATGTATAAAAAAGAAAGAAAGCAAGAGGAAAAATAGAATGAAAATGGAAAGACGAAGGAAAAAAATTCTCAGAAAAAAATACTCGAGCATTCTTCTACTTTGGCTGCTTCAACGAACTACTTACGGCATGGTTTCTTCTCTATCTTGCATCTTTAGTAGATACGGTATATGTCTGTCCCGAGTTTAAACATATTCCAACAGTTTTTACCACGAAGTACTAGATGATCATAATATGCAGCTTGTATTTTTATATACAGACATCCTTTTATATTCTCTTCCAGGTTTGCTTGTTTGGTGCTCCTTTATATTGTATTTGGACGTAAACGTTAAAAATTTGTGCTACTACCATCAGACATACATACAAACCATCTTCATCATACATTATATAAGCTTTGTGTTATTCACTATCATGAAGGCATGAGAAAGCCAACTTGAAGGATTATACACCAGTTGAGAGAAAAAAAGTATCGGGAAAATGGAGGAAGAACAAGAAAAGAGTTTCTTATTTTCTCCTCTTCTTCTCCTTTTTTCTCCGCTCGTCTCTTCCCCTTCCACCGTTTCTGTGTATATGTGTCTGCCATTCTGTAGTAAAAAAGAAATCAAAGAATCAAGCCAGAGAGAAAGGGAGAATGATGGTGGAGAATAAAGAGAGAGCGAAGAAAAAACGTGCATGAAACGAGAAAAACTCTGTTAGACAATCATTGGAAGAGGCATTAGAATAGACATACATAAAAAATGTGCTGTAGCATGTACATTTCCCCTGTTTTTACCTATATTGATAGCTTTTTTAAACCATGGCATTGTACAATATTCATGCATTTTGATTTTTACTTGAGCACTGTATTCGTTTTTGTTGTTTAGTGGCAGAGTAGTGGTGGTTCGGCAGTAGTAGTAGTAGTAGATGTACACAACAACCAAAATAGAAAGACACTGGGAAAAACTGATGTTTTTTTCTTTCATAAAAGGAGCAAGTACATATATAGGTACATATTTTACTTTCGTGTGGGAGACTATGTACTTTTTCTTGTATGTTGGACCAAACCACTCACTTTCGTGTTCACTTACTGCTCCCCCACTTTTTTTTACATAATATCCGACAAAATTCCACGAGACATCAACGATCAGCACGGCAGCAGCCACGACAAGACACAAGAGTTTCCAGAAATAATGGGTATACATAAAGTTAAAGTAGATACACACACACTCACAACGACACACAGGCAAAAGGAACGTGCATATATAGCTTTCTTGAGTAAAGTTGCTGCGGAGAAAGTGTTTTTATGGAGTGGGGCAACTCTGTGTCAAAAGAAAAGCAGAGTGAAAGTGGCTTCATGACTATTTTTAACACTATTGCACTTACAAGAAACACAGGAGAATATATGCATCTATAAAAGTGTTTCATTATATATTGTATGCATGTACAGTCTTTTGGCATTTGTGTGTGTACTTTCTTCTTACTTACGTTTTTGTTCGCTTGAGGAGAGGACTCAAAATTGAGCTTGTTGAATCTGATGTATGCATAAAGCAGGAGCAAGAAAATGCTTGAGCACTTTCTCTTGCCGCCCTGTTGTGCTTCTAGCACTTTTCCCTCTTCTGAAAATGGTGAGAGCACATATGGTTAAAAAAAGACAAAAAAGGCTCTAGAGGGCAAGGAACATAATGGACATAAATATGTTTCATTTCATTGAGCATTTTACTTATCAATCAGCCTGCTTGGTTGCATGCATTGGAGCCAAGATAGAACAGTGTTTCTCCCCCTTTGAGATGCCACTATAAATATGCTTGGTTTGTAGGGTAATTTCGTTTTCTGCTTATTGAAAGAAAACACCATAAATACACACATAATATGAGAAAGTCCTTTCAAGAAACACTTCACATATTTTTGCTCTTTAAAGCAGAAAGGAGTGAGAAAGAAGGTCACTTACCCTTGCTTTTAGCGTGTATACATTTTGCGCGTCATCAACTTGTTTTTTCCCCTAGTAGCTACTGTAGCAAGGGGCTTTGCGTAGGTATTCTGCTACGTGAATACTACACTCGTGACGATGATGCGGCTGTGTATTTACGTGAAATCTTAAGACGTACTTTTGAAAAGATAGTTTTATTTTGGTACACAACAACAAAAATATCTTGTTTGTTGATGAAGTACCAGAAGCTTGTTTATTATTAGTACTAAATAGTGTGACGTGTGTCTACTTGTACCCCATCGCAAAAGGGTGAATGAAATGGATAAGGCGTCATACAAAGTGAAAGCTTTATTAAATGCGTTTTCATTTTTTAGAACACTGAATGAATAAAAGCCTGCGTATTTATCCATCATATATCATCATTTCAGTTATCCTGACTCAACCACAAACTTGTTAAAGCAAAAGGTTTTAGAGTGAATATTTATGCACAAAAGGTAAATGTAGAGCCATATTATTTTATAAATAGACAGACAGTAAATACAGCCTCGAGCTTTGTAGCATATCAAAATTTTGTGGGTAGGTAAGTTTTTTTTATTCTGACTGCTTGCGTACTTTGTGTTAAGCTGTTGACTAGTTCTGCAGTATAACATATTGAACTTTATATTTTTTATTATATTACTGAGTAAACAATTTCCTCTTGACTGACTTTCTCTTCATCATCGTCATCATCACTAGTCATGCATAGTCACCAGTACAATAAAGATGCTTGCAAGCTAAGCCAATAAAGTAAATACGTATACAATGATTTACTTGAGCCAATATCCAACAAAGTTTACTAGTAGCAGGAAAACAAAGTATGTCCTCGTGGAAAAAAACGGAGCGTTGGTTCACCCTAGCGTCATGTTGCTGTATTAAATATCCCTTTTGCGTCGAAACTCTAGTCGTAGCTATTTGTTTCCCAACAAATAGGAATAAAACCAAGAACACAAAAAGCAAGAAAACCAAAAATAGCATTCACTCCACGAGTAAGTGTGGGATCGTTTTCTTGAAACCCGAACAAACAAAGAGGAATGTCGTGTAATAATGGGAGTTGAATTTCTGCTGAAAAAAAGATTTATGTTGATTTTTCATATACAAAAAAGCTTTTCCAAAAGGAAGAATGTGCAATAAGCACATGCAATGCATGTAGAATGGAATATATAGGACAATCCCCATCCTATAAAGTAGTTCATAAAACCTTACATGCTTCGCAGTAAAAAGAAAGAGATGAAAAATCTTAACTTTTATCAACTAAAACTTTTACAATAATATTCACTTTCTACTCAGACTCATTATCTTTTCTGTCGATGATGCTTTTCCATGCAAGAGATTTTGTTTTAAGTACGAAAGAAGAATTAGGTTAGGTTTGTAGTGAAAGTTGTGAAAAAGTAAGAGCATTGGGATTTTTAAGGTTTAACAACAAAAAGTACGTCTTTTTTCTTACAAGGTGAAGAATTTGTTTTTTCGTGGGAGTAAAACAAAAATTTCCTGGCAATTACGAATAATTAGAGCTAAAGTTTGGAGAGGCTTGATGCGTAATTGGATTTTTTAAAGTTTTTATGTACAACATGAATATCAATGTACTTTCCTACAAGGAAAAAGCAAACTAACTAAGAATTGGTTATGCTGGATGTAACTACACATTATACTATAACTAGATGTGTATATGAAATTACAAATGAGCCATTGTTAGTTTGGGTTAAATTTTATTATTAAAGCCCAATTGAATGTATATTTTTATAAAGCATTTAAAGTACAATATTTTTTCTCAATTTAGCTTTATATTACATATATTAATAGAAATAGTATATAGTTTGCTATCGTTGATAATTGAATAAAATTGAGCGCGACAATGGACTAATGTATTGGAATCTGAATCTAAGGTTTTGCAATCAACATTACGTTACCGGACTTATATGATTGCTAATTAAAACACTTTCCGGTAGATCTTCCACCTCCACAATAGTTTCATATGTAACATCATTATCGGATACGTCATACTCTATGAAAAGCGTTGAGTTTCCTCCCGCCCCTGGCACTACAATGGCTATTGCTGTTGGTTGTGGTACTGTCGATGGAACCGGGAGGTTGTTTGGTTTACCAGAAACAGAATTCTGACCAGGGAATTCCATAAATGTGTTGGGAAAGCTAGCGGGTTCCTGCTCTTTCCAATGCCGTCCAAGTGGAGGTTTTCCTTGATGCGAGTGAAAAGCAGGCATTCGTTCATCCTGTCGTACATTTCTCTCTCGAAATATCTCATTATCGTTTAACATTTGTTGATAATGTTGTTGATTCGGATTATTGAGACGAGCATCTTCATGCTGCTGCTGAGGATTTAAATGATTGTGAAAGCTTGAAGGTGAGGGTGGCACGTCATGAAAGTGTTGACGTGCATGAAAATTATTTTGTTCATAAGATGACCTTTGGTGGAAACCTGAGAACAAAGGAAAGTAGATTTCAATGAAAAGTCATAATGTCAAAGTGTCAATTTCATCGAAATAGAAAATGATGAAATATAACGTGCGGCATGTTTTTATGTATCCAACCTGAGGCATCTTCTGTTTGTGGGAATGATCGAGTAGGCGGTTGATGTCTGTACATTTGGTTAAAATGGTTCTGATGCGATTCATCAAACATTTGATTTTGCCGAAAATTGGCCCCCGTGTTTTGTCCAAACTGCTCAGATGGATTTTGCTGGAATGCTCCGGGTGTCGCTTTCACATCAGGAGGTACCATTGCGTGTCTTTTGAACTGCTTTTGATTCGTATGTAATCGCCCAAAATCCTCCATTTCCGGGCCTTGATTTTGGTTATTTTGTTGTTTCTGATGCGGACTCGCTGGTCGCTGCAGCGGTGGCACAGGTGGTGCCTGGTGAGGTAATGGTCGATTTGCATGATTCTCGTTGTAATTGTTTTTATTATTATTGGCAACTGGAATAGTATAAAAGACCAAAATAGTGCATTACAGATTTTCAGTTTGGTAATTAATCTTTCCGAAGAAACAAAGCTCTGCAATAACTTGCTGGTAAAACAGGTAGTCAAATAAATTAAACGAAGCATTGAAATGGGCAGCGCACGCAATTTTTTACTGCAAAAGCATTGCTTACAATTTATTGGAACTCCATAAGTACCAATGAACTGTGTCACTACTAAAATTAAAACGGTAATTTTAACAGCATTGTGCTTTGCTGTTTTTGCAAATTTTAAGCCTTTACAAAACATTGTTGAACAATAGGTTGTTGTTAGCTTGTAACCTCGTATTATTGCAACAACTTTTTTGCACGATATTTAGGTATTTGGGAAACACTGCAAACTAAAATCGTGACGGTGGAAATATCGCCAAAATTGATATTACTGTTTTTACTGGCTAGTTAAAGAAGCATGCAATTTACAATGCCATGAACTAAATTTATATTATTATGGTTGTTGTTCCTTCAACATAAGGTGCATGATATGGTTTTGGAATGCACACCATGATTTATTTATAGTGGGAACTGAATGCTGAAAATTGTATGCGTAGTACTGATACCTGTGCATAGAATCTAGTTATCCCAAGCATTCTACTTACAAATTTGTACCATGAATAGTAAATGGAAATAAATTGAAGGTATGCAAATCAGTAAAATGATATACAAAAGGCAGTACTTGGTACTTTATTCAACAAACCGATAATATTCCTCATGATGGCTCACCAACTAACTTGCAAGGCTAGTAGGATGCACGTATTTATCTCATCAATTTTAGAATGCATTCTCTCTTGTGAGTTGTTTTACTTGTTAAGTGAGAAGCAACCAAGTTCATCTTGGGTTTCTTCATGGTTTACATTTAACCGACAAACGTAAAAAAATGTGTGTTAGTACAACTGTAAAGCTTTGGAAGTCAAGTTGTTCTAGATTTACTGTGAAATGTCTACAAGTATGTTGCAAACAAACTGAGCGTGTGTACAGTTGCATGTTTGCAGCATAAAAGGCTTGATAATGGTTGGGTGAATTTGTCTTTTTTACTGCATCTGGAGCAGAAAATCAGATCTTCCATGAAAACGACTTGTTGGCTTGCTTTCCTAATGGAAGATTAATGTCGCAATATGAATGCCAACTTGACCTTTACATAGGAAAGCACCCACGCACGCCCCGTGGAAATATATATGCATTATGCATGGGGTAAGCCTAACGAGTAAACTTTCAACAATATATATTGCAAAAATGAATGAATCAGAGTCGGTTGACAAAGCAAAGATAATGTTACTTGTAAACAGGATACCAGACACCGTTTTAAGACTCCCTAAATCTAAAGAAGTTGAGTGTGTATATTTCATGGCGTGATTCTACATACTTTCCAACTTTTAGGGTTTTTAAGTAAATCTATGTGTTTCCAATTTTATCTTTTGCCCGCGGATTTAAGTTCTTGGAAAATGCGTTACACTGCTGAAAACCTGATCTTAAATTGTATAGTAGATATTCATTACATTAAATTACGATAGATAAATCCATTTCATGAACCATGTGGATTTAATGCTAAATTTAGCATTTTTCTAGAAATATCTTGGGTTTGCCGAATATTTGCTATTACGCAAGTAGCAAATATCATGCAATGGAATATATTCTGGAAAACCTTGGCAGATGCTCACATACAATACCCCCTAATTAATTGAATCGCTTTGCTTTTTACATGCTTTCTCCGGGATTCTATTTTTGTTCCGTGAAGAGAAAGTGAGCATACTTATTTTTAGAAATGGGGAACGCAGAATGGCTCAGTGATGCGTACAAAATTCGACGAAAAAAGGACACAGAAGGAGTAAAAAGTTAAATGTAACCGATGATGTGGTATGTGGCTTTTATTGCAAAGCCTACTTTTTGTTGAGTTTGCGTACGTCAAACGTATTTATATATTGGTAGAACATATATTTTATAGTCTCATGACTTTTACGTCAACATTTTTGCAAATTGACAGCTTATCAAGTGCTAGGTTTTTCTTGCCCCGCAAACACCAACACGGTATAAATTTTTTGCATTTACTTTCAGCGAACTTTCTGCAAAGATGCTAGTTCCGTTATTTAATGGATTTTTAATATAGGGGATTTGTATAGATTTGTTGTTGGAGCCATCACGCTCGTGTACTTTTGCCATTATATATGGTAGGTGGGTTGATAGGTACAAAAGTCAAAGTCATTTTGGCATTTTCTTCCAAAGCACGTGTCAGGAAATAAGTTTTAATAAGAATCTATCCGCCTACGCATTGTCAAGAGTCAAGAGAAAATGTTATGATGAAACAAAACCAAGGTCATAATTAGTAAAAGTAAATACGACAAGACTAAGCCTTCCGAGAAAATCATTACTTAGGATTACTAAGGTAAGTATAAGTAGGCCACTACTAAAACAATGTGACTGTGTAGGTTATTGGGGAAAGTAGGTAGTAACCTACCCCCTCGGCAATATACAATTTGATTTTTAAGTTATGGAACACAGAAAATGCATTGCATTGGAACTTTCAATGGAACTTGGGGGATATGTAATCCCCCAAGTTCCATTGAAAAAAAGCAGACAAGTCAATTACATCTGGAACCAATTTTGCGTCTTCGTTTTTCCGCATTGCTAGTACACACATGTACTCAATTATATATTGAGGAGACATACGCCATTTCTTGAATGTCACAGGTCTTATAGAAAGCAACGAATATCAAGATAAACATCACCGTGTAATTTATGCCCATCAGTGTCATAATGTCAAATTAATAGGAGAAACTATTGGAATAATATATTATGTATGATTTCCAAACTATATGTGAAAAAGGTGAAGTTTGACATGTATATATTTTCTTTCTCAATAACAAAGTTTCCCGAAAGTTTATTCGTTATTTCGGCACATAAAAAGCATATTATAACACCCACAGGTGCAAATGGAATGATCGACAGTTAACAAGAAGTCAAGGGCACAACACACGGCATCAAATTATACAAGATGGGAGGACAAAAATTGCAATAAAATTTTTTACTGACGACAAATAGAGAAAGTGAGAAATCTCGCTCAATTTTAAGAGTGCGGAAATCTTCCACATAATTTGGTCTTTAACATCCTTTCACACGACCGTTTCCAGTTTTATATATAGCAGCCAGTCCCCTACTCCTCTTCTCACATGAACATTATAGATTATGGTGTTGCGGTGGCTGGTCGCGGCTTTGTAAGTTTTAAAGAACAGTACTACTTTTATATGGCTATTTGATATATAAACTATTACGCATGGTTATTTCACCAATACGTACTTTATGTCTTTTTCCTTTAAGCATTCAAAGTACCAGCAGCAGTAGTCTAACATACCAGTAGTAGGTAGCTTTTCATATCGGACTACCTATATGAAGTGGTATAGTGTCGCAGGATTTTCAAAGAAAAAGTGAAAAAGGAAGAGTATGAAAAATGAATGGATGGACATTTGGTTAAGAGAGGAAAGCGATATCATCCACCAGTGGTTCACAACAATACAAAAAACAGTAAAAGTGCTCTACATATGCACACGTTATATACCCCACCTATATAATAAAGAAAGCAAAGACGCAATACAAATCTCGCATCTGTTGTACCATTACAATTTTATACTTTTCTGCTGTTGCTCTTTCTTATTGCTTATAAGGGAAAATACTAATACCGCGCTGCTATTTTCACTCCTACTTCCCATTTTCTTTCGGTTTTCAACTTTTTTTCCTTCTTTTTCTACACGCTTACAGCTTTAGTTCTCTCTCACACACACGCTGTTGATGGTGTCTCCCTGCTTTTTTGTGGCATCGTGATAAAATCCGGATAAGGGAAAAAAGGAGAGAAAAAAGGGAAAAGTGAGGCGGAGGAGGTCGAGCTTGGAAGCTTCCCAGTGATCCGGAGAGTGTAGCCAGCAGGGCGGGTTTATTGCATTAGATTACGTGACTATTCGTGGGTGAATTATTGTTTTTACTATAGCAAGAGCCCTCTACATGCATTATTCTCTTCGTCTTCAGGGTTGGAAACATTTTTTGTCGCTATATATAGTAAAAAGTAGTCTCCGTATGCAATACAACATATTTGCAGCTCTTCTGGTTTATAATATTATGTACATCATCATTCATAATAATATAATACACTTATATGCTCGTTTGTTTGAAAGCATACTGCTTGCTACTTTTACTATAGTAGCTTATTCCAACGTTTTCCTCTCGTGCCCGTGCATTCACTCACTTGACGACCTTTTATTTAGTTTATGTGCTGTATTTCACTTGTACACAAAAGTCTACACACACGCAATACACACGGTTAATAATACGCCGTGAAATTGCTAACATGCCTTATTGTGAACACTCTAGATGAACATATTGGGAAGCTGTGTGTCTTCTTTCCTTTTTTCTCTACCAGTTTTGCTCTTTTTTCGGTGAAGCAAAACATTCACATCACTGCATAACCATAAAATTGCGCGTTTATGCTATATGGGACAGTAATAATAGAGCGCATAGTGTATAGTTCACTTATTATGAGCACTTTCACTCCAAATATTATGTCCCATCTCAAGTCTTGTGATTTTTCTTGCTGACTTTCACTCTTATAATAACTAACCAGAGGTATATATAACAGGGCAAACGCAGTGCAGCAACAACAAGTCAACAAGATGGCTAATAAATGAAGTGCCTTGGGTGTTGGGTACACACTTGGAAAAGAGAAATGAGAAGTGCGCCAAGTAGCACCACTTATTTAGCAAGCTCATTATGTTTTGCTTGATATTGTTATTATTATTTTATTTTCTCTATGCTAAAAAAACCTAGAATGAGATGAAAGTGGAAAGATGAAGTGTTGTTGTTGTTGTTGTTGTCTGCTATCATTTTGTGTTTCCCCATGCGTAAGGAGGCTTGTAATTCTTTTGGAATAAAATTAAAAAGTTTTTTTTTCCTTTTCTCAGTTTTTCTTTTGCATTTTATTTAAGATTAGTGGGCCTTGAGACGTAGCTACTACAAATATTTACACAGGCTAGGTTCGGGTAAAATATGTGTAACAATTTTTTAAATTAACGGAAAATACGAGCTGTTTCTAATACATCAAAACGATCCAAGCGGCCTTGTGTCTGATCCCCAACAGAGAGCATTCCAGAATGAAATCGTTTTAAATGCTAGCTCAATTGCTTTTTTTGCTGAGCGGATTAATAATTCAAGGCAAGTGCAGGAAACGCTAGACAGAAAGTGCAAACTCGG
Organism: Entomobrya proxima; assembly: GCA_029691765.1. Classification (NCBI taxonomy): domain Eukaryota; kingdom Metazoa; phylum Arthropoda; class Collembola; order Entomobryomorpha; family Entomobryidae; genus Entomobrya; species Entomobrya proxima. The sequence goes on from CM056171.1 coordinate 22,779,432, forward strand.
CTAAAAGAGGATAAATGGGTAAATATGAGTACGCTTGCGACGGCTACAAGGCAACATGATCCTCTATAAAAGAATCCTGCGGTTATGGGATATTTATTATTCCCATCCGATAATAATTTTTAAATGGGTCAAGGTATCAGTTCACTTGGGATCTCATTTCGTTAAATCGTACATGCTTCGTGTCTCCATTCGTTCTTCCCATACTTACTTTGGGTAAAATTTCAATCTATGCGTTTACAGTTCAACTATGACTGGCTCAAAGAAAAGTTTAAATCCGTACCGCGTGCCCTTTTTTTACACTTTTTCTCTCTACAAAAATGTTGAGCATTTGAGCATATATCGTAAAAAAGCTAACCGAATATTTTTCCTTCTTCTTCGACCAAAGCTAACCGTAAAAAGTTAAAAGCGTCACGGCACTAGTGGTAAAAAACGTTTTACTTTGAAGGATCTTACAGTAGTACTAGAAAAACTAGCTGTGCTATAATATAGAACAAGCTTTGGCCATGCAAAAGTGGTCAAGTAAAAAATGTATGCACAACCACCACCAACCATTCACAAAAACTCTATATACAAAGAAGCATTCACAACTCAAAAAAAGGATAAAGATGGAATGCATGATGCACGAAGAAAGCATAATATAAAGTTTCATGACAAACACACATAATGTTTACTGAATTTCCTCTTTCACTGAAACATAAACTGTAGAAAAAAATCTGCGGAGAGAAAGCACACACACATATAAAAAAAGTACGTAGGAATCAGGCAAGATGGGCGAAACCACACAAAAACGACAAGACAACCATATTGTGTAGGAAGCAGAGGGAGAAAAAACTGCATGCGTGCACACCACAAAAGGCACAACGGTGGCGACACAAATAATGCACTGACATATTACAGAAACAACCAAATATACCTACGTAAAATGCTCATAGATTGCTACACATATATATGAATCTACTGTTACTAAAGTGTTATAAGCTCTGCTAGTAGTGAAAGTGGTGTCGTTATAATAGAAAAATAAAACTAAAAAGTGTGGTAAGTGTATATCGTGTTAGTACAAAACAGCTCACGGCTGACAAACCCGGAAAACGGCTATTGCTTTTGGTGTTCTCTGCCGTTGTGTACGGAAAGAGAAAGCACATACAACAACAAAACAACAAGAGAGAAAGGAGGAGAAAGGCAGCTTTTGAGTTAAGAAGACTAACTTTATGCAGTTATTGTATACCAAGAGTGTCTTCTCTTCCAACTTTTCTTTTCATTCCTTCTTTTACTGTTTGTATTGCTCCGCTGCTGCTGCTGCTCCTGTTTTGCCACTTTTCTGTTTCTCTTTTGGGTTTTCAGGAAATAGCTGTGAAAGTCCCGGAGAAAGGAAATCGATTCCCAAATGTAAAAGACTCGCTCACTTACACATCATCATACAACTACTACAACTACACAAGACATGCAAGAGAGTTGTGTAAAAGGAGTCAGAGAGAAAGAGCAAGTACAGCGAACAAGAGATGAACAACATGCTACTACACAGCATTTTTTATTCCAGCATCTCACATCTTTCTCTTGCCTTTTCAACCAAAGAGACCGCGACCACTGCTTCTGCAAGCACCACCGCCTTCACATCATCTATCTAGTCGACAGCAAAACACAGGAGCAAAGTGTCTTGTTCAGGAAACGCAAAGCACAAGTTGATCGCTCAAGAAAACTGGAAAGGAAGAAGAAAAGAAGGAATGATGATGGTGCCGTATTTTTCGTCTAATTTTATGCTTGAATGGATCAAAACTTGTGGTTTGGAGTTTGGAAGGAATCTGACTGCACTTTGTTAAGGAAAACTAAGTGATTTAGATTTGGGATTAAAAGTGGGAAGAAACACGTATATATAAGGATGAGCGGTTTTCATTTATTCCCCAATGTGTATGTCCGAATATTTATTGGCCCTAATAAAACTTTACATTATTACCCATTATTTCAATTTCACTAAATTTTTTAAGGATAATAATAATGGAATGTCATAAGTCATGATGATGGCACAATTATTTATGATTTTTAAAAACTCTAGTGCGTTGTCAGCCTAAAGTTTAAAAGTAATATTATTGAAAAAAATTAGGTTTACTACAAAAAGTTTATGAAAAGTCTCAGAATTTTCCAAATTACTTATTGACGGATAATTATATGAAATTGTTGGAAATTATGATTCTGAACAACATAAACTTGTATAATAACTGAATGTCAAAAGTTGGAAATTTGTGCGTGTATTTAGTTCACATTTACTTTAGCCATGTAAAATTCCATACCTTGCCAAACACCATCTACCTACATGCAATCTAAGAATTATGTACCAAGTAGAGACAAACTCGCTAAGTCTTAAAGTTTTGCAACAAAATTTCCAAACTTAGAAAAGTTGTTGGGTGCTTATACCTATTACGTATTATATTATGATAAGAAGAAGGTAAAATGTGTACACTTATTTCCCCTGGAATAATATCCCTCAATGCCCCAATCGCATGGTGTGTAGTGTGTATATATATTGATGGAAAGGGCATTCGCATACACACTTAATGCTGAAAATGGAGATGTAGGGGATTTTGGGAGAAAACCCATAGCATATCAAAACATGGGAACGTTCCAAACCACAATGGATGCTACCTATTCAACACATTTGATTGAGACAGGCATTTTCCCTCGGAGAAGGAAGGGGAGCGAAAGAAAAGTGGAGCTCAGTTCAGAAGGATTTGTGAGCACAGAGTGCATAAGGATTTGGCAGAAAATAGCTTTGAAAATGACGAAGAAAGCAGGGCAAATGGTTATGGTATCAGATGAATAACTAAATGTGAAATGGAAACAGTCAGTAACAGAGAGGAGCAGTGACAGAGAGAAAACCAATAGACTGCATGTTTTGGAAAGCCAGATTTTTTTTTGAAAATTGTCAATCTTCAACAAGATAGATAAGAATGTTGTCAAAAAGAGCCTTTACTAGCCTCCCTACTTACATGTCATATTATAGGCCGCAATAAAAATCTGTTGGATAACGAGAGGGACAATACTCTACAAGATCTGGCACGGCACACGGAGTGGCTTTTACCTCACAATCACAATGGACATCTTGCAAACATTCTCATGAAGAATGCTTGGATATAGTATATAGCTGCGAGCCGAGTGGGAAAACGCGGTTTATTATAGGTTTCAAGGAGGAAGGGAAATTGAAGGAAATCATTTCTAGCCGGGCAGCCAACAGAACATCCTTCTCCTTCTCTCTAAAGCTTATTTGCAGGATGGCATGAGCATTCTTTATGGGATGAGCTAGTAACATGCTCAACGGTGTAACGGGATGAAAAAAAGAGCGTAGTAGTCAACTCTGACTGCTACACTGTGAATGACTGAGTGAGTGAGTGAGGAGGAAGTTAGTCAAGTCATGATAGAATTGAATGTTATTTTTATATGAAAGTGGTGTAGGAGGAGAAGGGAAAGTAGTAGCATATTACTTTCTCAAATAAGAAGAAAGAAAGAAAGAAAGGTTAAACAGAGACATATACCGAAAATGGATTGAATGGAGACAGTAAGGTGAAAAGGAGGAACTATCATATGCAATGTCGGTGAAAATAATAGCTTCCAGTAAAGGTATATATCTATTATTTATATAACTGTTGGAGAAAGTATCCGAGTTTTTAAGGCGTTCTACTACAAGGCAGCTCTAGGATGACAAAACGTGTTTAATGGAGAACATATGTAAGTGCGTAGCAAAGCAAAAGAATGAATTTGCGCACATTACACAGTGGAAAGTTTTCCTTGGAAAATACTTATCTGTAATGAAAGTACACATACGAGTGCACACACTTGTAATATGTTACCGTTTACCGAGTAAAAAAGTGGGGATGTGGAAAGGAGAAAGCGAGTAAGCCAAGTAGAGAGAGAGAAAGAAAGGAAAAAAAGTAAAGTTGGCTGTGTGGAGGTGGTGGGAGTGAGCGAGCTGAATTGCTGAGTAGGAGTAGGAATTCCAAAGGATCAAGACAATATTCCTTGACTCAATAATATTCTTTCCATTTCTATCTCCTTTTCCATTTGCCTTCTTTTACGTTTACTACTGAATCTATATACTACAGGAACAAGTGGCAAGAAAATGAGAGAAAAAAGGATGACGGAACTTAAGGAGCTAAAATGGTAGGAGTTATAATACAAGTAGGAAGGAAGCAGGATCAGATGAAGCAGTTTTTTTTGGCTGCTAGCATATTCCTGTGTCATGAGAGAGCTGGGAAGGAAAATAAGGGGAAAACTGGAGAAAGAAAGGAATGAACGCATGTCCTTTCCCCTTTTTTCCACGCGGATTTATGATAATGACGATCAAGATGATGATACGTGCTAAGAGAGTAAGTGAGAAAGAGCAATAAGCACACACATAATGCAAATAGTCACCTTTTCTTTTTTATCCAAGTGGTGTGTGGTGGCAAAAGTACCGATGGAATGATTGGAAGCTGAAAGGATGTTAAATGACTTATGAGTGGAATTGACGGTATATATATTGCCGTTGTGGTCCATTATGATGATGATGAATAAAGAAATATTAGTTTTTCTGTTAGTTTTAGTTCCAACACTGGGTAGAACCTGTAAATGTAAACTTGATATTTGAAATAAATTAACTTGTGACAAGGAATTTAGGGTTTAAAGTAACTTTTGTACAATATTTGAGTAAAAGTGTTATGTAAACATTCAAAGCTTATTATTCAACCTAAGCTAGGAGCCATAAGTTGACTGGCAAATGAATGACTTTCACTGTCTCATCTCCTTGAATGAATTCATTCCAAATCAAATTGCAAGGTTGACCACGTCTGATAAATTCCTTGGCCTTGTGAAAACACTATACTTTAACTTACAAGTATTCCAACCACAGACCACATGCTCAATGTAAAACTTGGAACTAGAAAAGCTTTGTAAAGAATCAGATTGCAGATAAAAGGAGATTCAAAGAATTTTACGACTTTACCTTGTGGTAATGTAAGTTTGTGTAAACCACATGCAAGCCGATCGGGTGTAAAAGGCTAGAGTCTTTACAAGGTCAACTATTCACTTAAAATAAACATGAAAGCGAAAAGAAAGTTCTGAATAAAAGAAATAACAATCTATGACTATTTTTGACTTTTTTAGATGTAAATTGTGAATTCAAACGAACCATCAATCGCTTGTTCAAAGAATATGTTAGCTAATATTACAAGATGTTACACTTCATTGCATAAATATTTCGCAACCACACCCCCACAAACTAAGTCCTAGACCAAGTTTGCTTCCTTTGAAGATCAAAAGCGTTAAAATAAGTTGGCGCCAATCAAACAAGTAATCAAGATAAATTACAAGGCAGACATAAATCAAATGAATTTGAATAGGATTCACACAATTTTATGTAATAATTTTTTGTTTTAAGCAAAATACCAAAATAGGCAATTAATGCAAGACTAGCTTTTACACACACGAAATGGTGAAATTCTTAGACATTGGCCGCTTGGCCGCTTCCGCTATGTGTTCTGTGTCTGTCTAGTAACTCCAATGTGTGTCTTCATGAGTCCTGGTTCTTTTATATGGATACTTTTGTCATGACAAATACTTTTCTCTCCAACAATGGTCGATCCTTTGACCTTCTTCTGGCTCTGACACGCAGCTTTTTGTAAGTCAAAAAGTCCTGTTTCATTTCATCCATCCCAGTTTCCCAGTTCATTCATCCGCCAGAAAAATCATTGACAACGGTAATGGAAGAGGAGCACGTTGAAGCCGTAAGCCGTTACATCAGTGGATACCTATGCATTCTCTGCCAGTCCAATCCGAAAAGGGATTAATAAAGTGAAAGTGGAGGCGACACTGAGACACGACGAGACAAACGCAGTACTAAATTGGCATTAACTTGTAGCAAAGCCAAGCACACACACAGAGCGAGGAAAACGCTCAGACGCTGACTCTATAGAAAATGGCAAGCACAAAAGAAAGTCAGCCACAGAAGCAAAATCAGAGTGATGAGACAGCATCCAGCAATAAGGATGGCATTAAAGACGGGATTGACGAGCTCATCAACCAAGATCGTGTTGTAATCTTCTCGAAATCCACTTGCCCCTACTGCAATGATGCCAAAAAGGTGAATGAGTACAGCAGTAGATAATATTCGCTAAACTGACTGCTAATAATATACACTTTCTACAGAGATAAAAGTGATATTGCATTTGTTCAGAGCTGAGATTGCGAATCGAACAAAAGCAGAGAAAGTAGATGAGCTAGAAAGAAAGCATCAGAGAAATAACAGTTCAAATAGAGAAAACTTTCTCTTTTCCAACTTTCACCAATGCCATAAATGATTCGTATGAAACAAATGTCTCTGAATTTTCTCTGATAAAATATTTGGTGACTATTTTGTCAGGTTTTTGACCAGCTCGGCCAGTCCTACTCCACAGTAGAGTTATGTGGCAACCCAAAAGGCCCGGAAGTGCAAAGCGCTTTGAAAGAAATGACTGGAGCTGGAACGGTATGTATAATATGAAATTATATGAAAAACTCTTTGGCTTTTCTGCTGCAGAAACTCTGTTACCCCACGTGAAAGAAAATTGCTTAAGCTCCATCCAGCGAAACTTGTTACAACTTTCCCTTTTGTCGCAGGTTCCCCGGGTTTTTGTAGACGGCAAGTGCATTGGAGGTGGCTCCGACACGGTAAACCTGTACAAAAATGGAAAGTTGGAGCAGATTCTAAGGGAGCGGACGGAAGACGCTATGAACTCAAACAACGAGACGGCCACCAGTGGCAATGAGCGTGGCTCTGGGGAAAAGTTTTATTAACTAAATTAGCTAAAGTAGAGTTCCTTTTTGGTCCATTTTTATGAAATAAATTTTCAGTTGAATTTACCAAGAAATACAATAAATGAATATACAATTTGCTTTACAAAACGGAAGTTGTTGCTTATTTTAACGCCGTTATTGTGACAAAATCTGTAGATTTAAGTCATTGTGAATGTAGATCTGGATGATAGGTAGTTCCAAATGTTCCACCGAACTTTCTCTGTTATCAGCAGAATAACCGGATTTGGATTCGCGTTGACAATCTTTTAGATTAAATTGGCATTTTAGTCGCTTTCTACCATTTTTCTAATTGAAATGAGTGACGAAAATCTCTCGGACACTTGCAGCGAAATGCAACGTAGTTTGAGTAATTCTTTGTATTGGGTAATGAATAATGATGATTTATTATCTAACAGACAAATGTAGTTTCTAAATCATTGCAATACTTCATTTCAACAGTACGTTGAAAAGTCGCTGGATGACATGCTCGAGGGTTTTATGCTTCTTGGAAGGGATAAGGAGGGAACCAGCAGCAGACTTGTGGATGAAGGCACGATGGCGGAAATGAACCAGTTAATCAACCACATGATGGACCTGCCTTTGGACTTTGACGGTCCAAGCCGTCAACTGGCCGTTAATTCTATATTAAATAGCGTACAACGCCATGTCCACTCTTCAACAAGGGCGTGCAAGCACTTGCTTGGTGTACTACTCCGGAGAAAGTCGGACATTACTGGGATATTAAAATCGGATTTGCTGATGATACTGGAGCACATTTTCCTTCGAGATGTGAAGGTCATGGTTTAGTAAAATGTTTTAGTACTACTGCTTGCTGTGAAGTAAATAAGATTGTTTAGTAATTATTTTGGATTTTGACATGTTTTTAGAAAGAAGACTATCTCAAACCGGAAGTTACAAAGGAGCAAGCTGCTGTTCAAGGGGATTCTGAGATTGAAAGCAGTTCTTTGAATGCCCAGCGAGCTGAAAGTGTGGATGATGAGGAGAAATTGCATCCCAAAGTGGAGAGCCGGGCGTATGCTGAACTTCTAGTGGAACTTTACATGAAGGAGTTTGTCAGCGCCACTCAAGTGCTCGTGTATTTGAAGGAATTGTCTTTAAAGCAGTCTAGCTTTTACCATACGGATCTCCTCCTGTTTCTCTTGGCAAAGGTGGGAGGTTCGGTGGAAAGCAGGTTGAGTAGAGTTACCCCAAACTGGCGGAACGGCGGAGCTACTCCAACATCCTCTCTGTTTACCTGCTCAGACAACAACAGGTCTACTTTTGATGATATTTACAAGCGGTTAGAGTCCCTCTTGCCTTATGTGATTTCACCAGAGTCGCGACAAGCATACGATAAGGTATTTTTCCACCACCACCCCCGCTTCCCGTTCTAGTGGTTATATAATGAAATTACATCCTTGAAATAAGTATAGAGTTTTGAACTAAATTACTTGTAGGTTATGAAAGACAGGAAAAGAACACGATCCAGACCCACTAGGAGAGAAACTGGTATCCTATCTCGAGATGGTGTGGGTGTGACCTTTCGAAATTCTCACATGTATATTCGTCGTTATTCTGGTAGAGTTGATGAAACTGTAGTATCACCCTCCCCCGCAGTTGTTGTCAGCAATGAAATCGGGAATGCCAGCGAAGATGAACAAGTCACCGCGTTGTAAGCTTTTTTTTAAAACTCAAGTTGTCTAAAATATTATATGATACTCATTCTGGTTAATAAAATCCTGAAAAATAATTTGTCTAGAATTGCTTTAATGGTAATATCCAAGTTGTGCATGATGTAGTCTTCTTTTACCCACCACCAAGAAATGCTTCGTTCAAGTAGCGCAGCTTTCTCCTACTAGCATCAGTGACTCAAGAGTGAACAAAGTGAGAATGCGAGAAGCAGGGTGAAAATGGTTGGGGAAAGTTAGCTAATATCTTTGCGCCGTCTATGTGTAGTTTAGTGAAACGAACCGGGGATGCTTTCACCGAAAGAAGGGAATAAGTCCGTCCACTGTCCACAAATAGCTTTATTTCATGATGTTACATTGCATGCACTTTTCTCCCCACTTTTCTTATTATGTTTAGTATGTATTTTATGATAAAGAAAACAAAACTTTTTGTTTTTTATACGCACGATTCTTTATATTTTCTCCCATTTTATAAATCTGTATTACATTTATATCACTTTCGTATGTAAGAGCATTCATTCACATATTATGAAGAGGCATTGTTATATGATCAAATTCAGTATATAGGTATGTTATTACCAACAAAATATTTAGAACGTAATATTCTTTTTTTGCTAAATGACTGTATATTATAATATTTTAAATAATCAAAAGTTATGAAAAAATGGGTGACTAATTCTCTTACAATTTCATGTTACAATGATGATGATGTAGAAATATTAATTTCCGTTATTTTTTTTTCGTTTCAATCTGTATTACGTATAATATATAATATATAGTTTTATCAAAAATTACAATGAAATACAATAGATACATAATATAATATGGTGAATTATGTAAACAGTGTAAACTACAACATGAGAATGAACTACTTACCAGTCGTCATTAAAAGTCGTTACCAGTCAGACTTGATAAATTACAGAATAATAATAAATAATATTTTAGAATAATTTAAACTTACATAATATAGTACACAGTGCATATAATAATATATAACTTTTTATTTGGTAAAAGGAATTATGCTAAACATGGCATTTTATGATGAACTCGATAAAGTTGTATCATTATAAAGTCTAATTCGTGACATTTCTTTGTGATTTTTCTTGATAGTATTATCGGCATATTATTAAAGTAGATTTTCCACCCACTCATGACCCAAGTCCGCCACACCTTCACTAGCAATTGGAACAAATTTGTCATCAATTTTCACCAATAGAATCGTCTTTTCCGTCACTGAACGGCAATTAGGGTCTCGATGAAGTGGAACCCACTTGTGAACGACAATACCTTCCATACCCTCCACGGGAACCCAGTTATGCCAGAAACTCCTTCCTCCTCGTATTCGCATTTCCTCATCCGGCCAAATTACATCAATCCTCCGCCCTAAATTAAGCCCGTCATATACCTGGTTTGCGTCAATTATCCGTACTCGCTGAAGACTTGCAGATTTTTCTCTTTCCCTATCTCGACTAGATTCTCTCAAGCTACGTCCCTCGGAAACGGTAGTAGCTACAACACGATCCTTGTCCCTTGAATTGGCATTGGTGTCTGTCAAGAGGCCAGCAATGCTAGCTAGAGTTGACGTTGATGGTTTCCCCACGGAGCCAGACACATTGGATGCCACACTGCCCCTGTTAAAATTGCCTCTTGTCAGAGAACTTCTACCCACACTGCTGCCTCCAATTTGACTTCCATCCAGAGATTGGCTTCCAGACAGATTTAAACCACTGGATACTACAGTGGGTAAGACGGCCGAAGCGGACATGGAGTATACACCATCATGTCCATAGGCCGTGTCTTCATGCGGCACTGCACTTGACCCACTACTACATCCTTCGCTACACCTCCGCCGAATCCTGTTCCATAGACGCAGAGCGGATTCCTTCAATTGCCCCAGACTTATGGGACCTCCGACCAGGGATTTTACCTGAGCATGTGTATCCATGTAGGAAGTTGTTAGCGGGGATACGTATATAGGATATCCGATTGGCTGGTCACAGGAAGAATTGATTATGTTTCTTAATGCTTGCTTGGCATTTTGAATGCTTCCTCGTTCTGGGTCCCGGTTACGCAAATACACTAGCTCTTGCTGTTGACCGGCCCACAGTCCACGCACGCACTCCCTGTTGAGTTTGATTACCCTAAAGCTTAAATGTCTTTTGTTCAACATGATTATTTTGTACTCGTCAGTTCCGTCATCAAGAACGTGGCGAAGTGCTAATAAGGCCCGAGTTCCAGCTAGTACCGCGCTTCTCCACGCCGGATCTCCCTCATGCGATATCACAAGGTTTTCATCGTTAAAAGTGATGGCATCAAACAATGCGGCGTGATCATCGTATTCATCAGGACACATAAAGTGATCTTGATGAAGTTTTAAGGACATCCGTACAGCCGGAGCGACAACCTTTTTCAGGAGATCCATGTCGGAGAAAACCCATTCGTCACGTTGACAAGTAACACGAAAGTCTCCTTTGAAAAGAGCGTGGAGACCGTAGAGAAAAAACTCTACGCTTGACAGCGCGTTACTGTGAGAAGCCACTCCTAATGCTCTTCTTCCAAGAATGCTGAGAGCAAAGCAGAGAGAGACAACAAATGACTCACGACTACAACTCTCAATGTCCGATCCCTTTTCCTTTTCTCTTTTTGACACACAATAGTTAATCCAAGAGTGGTAAACATTACAAAAGCTATTGCGTGTGATTCCTGAGGAACTAAAATCAAAATCTTCATCCATATTTACTGAGAACACGGGATCTAATTCGGCATAATGTTTATCTAATGTGGGTTTCAGAGCGGTGAGGATTGCCTCGGACTCCATCCACTCATCCAGTTTGTCTGCTTTCACGGCATAGTAAATTATGCTCTTCACGTAGTACGTGATGAGGATTTTCCTGAGATCAAATACTTGAAGCATGGAAACTGCACTGTTGTCAGCAATGCTGTAGCCTTCCAGCACGTAGTTGGTAACAGTTACTTCCCAGGCAAGCCATCGCTGGCTGAACGCAGAATTCACACTTAGAATGTGAGGAGGGTGGCCGGGCTCACAACAACAAAATCCTTCATCATCCTCCACTCCTTCTGTTATTGCCTCCACCTCTCGCTGTTGACAATATGTGCCACGAAACTCTAGTCCCCGGACTTGGAAAGTCACAAGCCCATTTCCTACTTCAATTATGTGCACCAGACAGTTCAATGAATCCGATGCCAAAACAAAGCAATCCCCTTGAGATACCAAACCCCAGCGTCCCAACACAAGATCTCCACACAAGGAGTCTTGCAAACTTCTTGTTAAATGCTCGTAGAAGATTGAATTTAAATTATTGTCATCTGCCCCGGGATTCTTTTCCAAGTGTGATGATAGTCTGGTGTTGGAGTGATCCACTCTCTTGGTATTATAATCCCGTTCCCAAAACTTTAATGGTCGAACATAGGAGGTGATGAAGATTGCGCTTCCCAGAAACGGGTTTAGTGGAGCAGAGAGGATGGAGGATACAAGTGCTTGGAGAAACAACATTGCCGAGTGGGGCACACTGAACGGTTGGGCAAAGGCATGGAATGCAGAGCCTGCAATGACGAAAAATCATTAAAATTAATATCATGAACATTAATTATTTTTTTCTTTGACATGAATGCATAATAATTATTGATTGGAATGGTGTAACAATGAAGTATGAAAATCAAATAATGAACAAAAAAATACTAAATCCCTGCACAACACTAATTTAGCACATCACTATTTCCTGAGTGCCAACAGAAGCACAAGGTCTTTTGAATGAACCCACACATGCATCATACGGTCCCATGTTTGAAGTGACCCTTGACCCTTATTATATCTATGTCACCTGAGGGTTAACTGATTTAGACCAAAGCAATATGGTTGTCACTCCCATCTCATAGTAAGCAAGCATGTTACCTTTTAATGTCCATAATACCTTACCCCTTCATTGTTACGTCATTCCAATCGTACTTTTATGATGAAATAATTAATTAATTGTAATTATTATTGGAATTAAAAAGTGTTCACGGTCACCCCAAGTTATCTGGAAGGGAGCGATGTAAGTGATGACAAACTGCAATTTGAGCCACAATTCAAACACTTTGTGGAAGGCGATGCTCAAGAAGAACAAGTCGACGAGAAATTGTTCAGAATGCCCCTCCCAGTCAAAGTTGAAAAACAGCACGGTAAAAAACACAATCAGGTAGTGTTTAGATGGATCCGAGAAACTCATTCTGAATGCTTTCAATCCGGTAATAACAATTAGTAAGCTTCCTAGTCCCAATCCAAACTTGTCGTCGGCAACTAATTTGGTAGAGTCTTCAGTCAAGGCACTTATCCACAAAAGCGGATAGACAATGTTTTTCTCAAAGAAACAAAGCCACACAAAAAGCTTCTCGAACCACATGAGACGAGCCGCGTCACGGACTTCAAATTGATTGTATTCTCCGGGTGGCAAGATGGGATGAGATATCAACTGGCACGGTAACTGTTTTCTGAACTGTGGGACCAGGTAATGGAGCAGAAAACCAAGGACAATGGCAACACAGTAGAGAACTGGTGTTAATCCGGGTTGGAGTGCTGTGAACACGGTGCTGCTGTGTAAACCGAATGTTACTGCTCCTATTACGGTACAAATGATAGCATCAGATTTTAATCTTGCGGTTACAGTCTCCTTTAGCTTCTTTGGAAGGGGATCTCCTTGATCTTCAAGTTCTTTGGGTTTTGGCGTAGTGTCTGTTTCTCCAAAGCAGTCTTCATCGGGGCCGAAAATTTGCTTGAGTACTGTCCACATTATACTAGAGTCGGATGCACAACGGCTTAGGTGATATGCCGAGGCGACCAACAGACCACAGAAAATTGAAAAGAGGAGATGCTGAGTTGACTTTGCTTCGCTCATTGCCCCATACGCAAAACCGTATAGAAGGCCAACCGTTATCCAGCTTTTCACAAAGCATATCACTGCGGCAAACAAGCTAGATGTTCCATTCCCACCAAACACATGCATGTCAAGTTGTTCAAAGACGTACATGGTAAAAGTGTTGAATTGTGGGAACAGTCCTATGCTAAAGAGTAACGGGAAGAATAAAATCAGCAAAAGAATCCCATCTCGGAGGAACACTAGTAATGGCCGATTTGTCAAGTCCACTCCATAAATTTTCAGCCCCAAATCACAAATATTATTGTCTAGACTAGTTTGTAAAAGTAGGACTAGCAATCCACAAATACAGAAGTAAATAGGCCGGCTAAAGGCAACAATTCTATTAAAACCATGAGTCGGAGATGCAGCATCAGGCTGAACACTTTTAAGCACACTAAACTGACAACTTGCCATCACAAAACATAACAGGACCATAGTCAAATCTTGATAGTAGCCTTGATGTAAGAGGTAAGATCCCAAACTGGCTACTCCCAGTGCGAGAATTATGGCCAACAAGTTTTCAATAAATGTTCGATGACGATCTAATAATGTCAACAATTTCAACCGATCGAACCACACTTTCACAGAAAACTTTGAACTAAAAGGAAGGAGTCTCATTTGATAAAAGTATCGGGGTTGCTTCTTGCGTTTTCTTTTCAAATTGTCTCTGTCCGTATGACTTTTGCTAAGAGATCGAGAGTTTGACGTTTGGTTACTGGGTTCAACGCTACTCACAACATCATGACTATCCGTGGGTCCGGAAGCGGTACTATAAGCCCCTGCGGGTATTCTCCGTCGTTCCAAGAGTGACTCAGTCAGTACTTGAAGTACGTCACGTCTATTACGCTGCCACGTTCGGTGCATTGATGAATAGCTTGGAACTGGAAGACGACCACTGGTTGCGGCATGTGCTGACACGGAAGCAGATGCAGTACTCTCAGGTGTAATAGTCATTAGGGAAGGCATTGAAGGAATGGGGCTGGGATTGCCACTCGCACTAAGACTGTGACCTCCTTGACTGGGTTGTGTTGAAATGGGCATATTTCTTCGGTACGAAGCATACATTTTGTTTGTGTTTGGGTCTACAGCAAGTTCGGTGGAACTTTCACTAGACCACGATTCGGAGCTGGAGGGTGTCTTAATGCAAGAACCCAAAGTGTGGCCCATGGCAAGGTTCCCACTTGTGCTTGCTGTCTCGTTTGCATTCCAATTTGTACTTGTACTTTGGCGAGGTTCTGCAGATGTGCAAGATGAATTTGGTTCACAGCTCGTGTCTCCAGTGGATTGAGAAAGTTTCGTTGCGGATGGCAGGTAACTCGCAGAAGAAGCAGGTAGAGCGTCTCGAATGGCAGGTAAAGCAGCAGCTCCGCTACCTTGTTCAGAAAACGTGTAAGAGTGCCAGTTACCATGTTCGTCTTGAAAATAATGGATGGCACCCTCTGAAGTGTCATCATGAGAGCTTGCTACGTGTCTGCCTGGTCCCGCAGTAGTTGTTAAGGATGTCATCGGCGAGCCATATGGAGTTTCCCGACGTCTTTCTAATGATCGTCTGCTATTCGCCAATCGCCTCAGTCTTCTATGCCTTGGACAGTAAAAATCCAAAATGTTATCTGTTACATAATAGTACTGGAAAGAGATTAGCAACTGTGTTTGATTGGACAAAATTTTCACCTGTTCACTGTGCTCGTGTTATCAATATCACAAATAACGGACTCATCCCTTGGTCTAAATGTTCCCTGAATACTTCCTCTAGTGGAGGTGTTCCCGTATCTCTCACTAAAACTATTACTAGACAGAGAGCCGGAGATATCTAAGGAATTTTGCGCACCCAGAGAGCGAAAGTGATTCCGAAACTCTCTGGCAGTCTGCAAAAAAGCGTTTGAGGATGTTGCAGCGTCGGAAATCTCTCCTCGCTGTTCTATAGCCCGACCACGTCGTGATTGCGGACGTGGACTTTGAGAGCTGCGTTGATGAAGCCTTGCCGGCTTCTTGATGGGATTTGGACGACTAAGATCACTCGTGGCTGACGCTGACGATGAGGGTGATGGTTCATGGCTTTCTTCTAAAAGTCTTTCCAAAATTCGTGGACTTGTTTCTCTCTCTCCTCGCCCTAAATGAACCAAAATTAATTTGAGAAATTGTTGTATATGTGAATTACAAAATGCATCTAAAATACTTACTTGCTCCAGAGCTTCTTCTGTGTGGAAATGCGTTAGGAGCAGAAACGTTAGGGGGCGGTCTTTTGGTTGGAAGTACACCGAGCAAATTGTCAGCAACAATAGACGCGGCAGCCAGGTCTGATAATCGCTGAGCTGTTTTGGCATCATCGGCAACCTCATTCCCTTCTTCCCAGTCAACAAAATCAATCACTGTGAAAATCAAAAGATAGTACTTAGTTAGCTCTGCTATACTGCTAAGCAGTAACTGCTTAGTATTCTCATATCTCATCTGCAAACCACTATTACCTGAATCTCCTTCCGCGGCACTAATGTCAGGATTTGACGAAAATAACCAGTTCAGACCAACCAAGCTATGACTCCTCTGTGAGTCTCCGGAAGCTATGGAGTCGGCATCATAGGATTTTCTTTGGTCACTACTACCGGGATCACCACCTGCAGCTCCAGGTTGCATATTAAATGTAAACTTTTTTACTGCTACGTTTACAGCTTGGAACAACCACTGACTGGGAAACGGTCCTCCAGCTAAATTCCCACCGACCATTGAATCATTTTGCGGTGCTAGGACGAATCTTCGTTCATTTGGAAGTTGGTCGCTACTATTTTCTACTGACTCGTCAAACACTTGAATACTCCTAGAATCACCTTCTTGCAATTGCCCAGAAAGTTGTTCCGCTCCTTCCGAACTAACTCGTGAAATTGCTTGTGTTGATGAGGTGGCATAAGGAGAAAACGTTGCGGAAATACTACCCCCACTTGTGCTTTTTCCAAGATTTGTACTATCGGCTAAAGAACATTTTCTAGCGCCCTTACGATGATGGTCCATATCTCTAGATTTGCGGCCCTGATTTCGATGACGCTTTCTACCACTACTTCTATGGCTGTCACCATCCAGCGAACGAGTGCTAAATGACACCCTTTTGTGACTGCTACTACCACTCATGTTACTTTCATCCCCACGATGTCTTGCTTGACCATCACTAGAAGTGCAACTGACCTTTTGCTTCTGCTCCAAGCTACTATGCCTGGCAAGCAGAGGTGTGCGACTTCTGGTTTGATCGTCTTCGCTATCACTTTCACTAACATCACTTATCACTGTGTTTCTAGTTTCACTTGCTTTACACTCTCTATCATCGTCCTCTGTTCTTTCAGAAATATTCTTTCCATCAGGAGAATTTTTATCATTAACAACACAAATCTGGATGTCCGAAATATCCTGAAGTGGATCATCATCATCATCTACACAATCTTCTTCCTCCGACGGTTGATTGCTGTTATTGTACTGTTCTTGGCTACTTTCGTGAGGAGTATTAGTTGATAAGTCTACAGTAGTTTCAGCATTTTGTGACGGTAACTCTATTCTGCAGTCATTTGAATCGATTGGTCGGGAAGTGGAACTACTATTTTCTGGTAAACGAGATGCGGATTGAGAGGTACAAACTATATTTTTCGAACTGCATGCGGCTGCAGCCGAAGTTTCTAATGCACTCTGCGTTCTCCGAAATCGTTGGTGCTTATTCTTTATGGTTTCATCTGTAAAACAGGATACACGCATTATATTAATATTTGAAATACTACATAAAAATAATATTGAATAGATAAATAGTGAATCTGACATTACCGTTGCGCGACAAAACATGTCCTAACTCTAATGATGCGGTTCCCGTTAAATTGGCACATTCAGCGCTGCTCGTTGTTAAGCCAGAATCAAGGCTAAAAACATTATTGAGCTTACGAGGTCCAGCATGAAAATCGCTTTCGTCCTGTTATAATTCACATGATATTTATATATTGATATTACTCATCACTTCAAATTGGCCAATCCATAATAGACAATTTCCATTACTTACCATGGACAGGACGGACGGTTCATGAGAAACAGGAGATAGACTAGTAACCCCTTCCGGATCCGCTACGAGGGAGGCTTCAGATATAATTGCACCTTTCCTCACATCTTCTGGTCCGACTGATTGCGTTTCGTGAATAACCACAGTCGCCAATGCCATTCCATCTAAAGTGTAACAAGGAGAATCGTTCATCATATAATGAAGTTTCAGTAATGTATTCTTGCACAAAAATTTGTCTTTTGGATGATAACCTAAAAAATTACTCTACTATAGTCTACTATACTATCTAATTGGCTAAAAATTCATACCAATGTCGGGGTCATGATCATTAACAGTGTTTCTAGAATCTGATTTTGTAGCTTGGCGAGAGGAAGAAATACCACTACTGGCTCTACTGCTAGTGCTACTACTGTCACTAGTACTTTCTTTTCGGTGGACATCTACTTTCAAGTCTCCGCCTTTGAAAGATACACGAACATTTTTTATTTTTTAATAAAATTGCTGCAGTCAGTCAAGTGTCGAATAATGTGAAGCAGATGAAAAGCTCAAAGTAAATAACTATTTGGCACATTTTTACACTAAACTGGCATAATGAGTATTCCACGAACCTATTGCAAAGTCATCAGTTTCCTCAACTCTGCTTCTAGTGACCCCAGGACGACCATGCTGCATCACCTGAAGTTCCATTCCCTCCCTAAAAAATAAATGTGTACTTGATGAAGAATTTCAGTCTATTTAAGGAAGTTAATACTGGTTCATAAATTGGTAAAAATTAATTACGATTGATTCAGTCCAAGGTTTCTCGGTCGTGACTTTTTAGTCTTTACAGTTTTAATTTCCTCCAGCGACGTCTTTGGCTCATCCTTGATAGGCTCGGGAACGGGTTCCGTTGTGTCAAATAAATAATGCAAACGAGCATTAATGATTTTAATGGTAGAAAACAAGACTCCCACAGCACCACAGTAAATGGACCAAATCAGCATGGTGGACGAAAAATACTGTAAAAATCAAAGCAAACTATCGTTAGTAAGACTGTCCCTTGACATGTAAAAATCGAAATATTATAAATAAACTTACGATGTAAAGAGTGAGCGGTAAAGCCACCAAAAGCAGCCATAAGTAAAGATGGACGGTGTTGATAAATAAAGGTTGCCTGGGGTCATGGAACCACCCTCCAGTGAGGGAGGCCCAACACCCCTGACGCAACACTTCAACCAACTGGGAGCCCATCTCATCCCCTCCAACGATGATTAGTTTATGTCAATCTCTTCACTACATTCTGAAACAAACCAAAATCATTGATTAGTGCCAAGTCACAAACTGTTAGCTGCTATTATCGTTCACTTGAAAATTAAGTTCCTTCTTACTTTTGAATAGGAGATATTTTAGGCTCAACTTATCACCCCAGTTGACGTTGTAAATTCTTGAGCTTGAATATATCGATGTAGCAAATTTCCGCGTTGCACAGTTGCAATCACGTTAAAATAACTTTAACTGGTCATCTGCCAGCCAGCGTCACCTCACCAAATACACATCTACAAATTTACAACAAATTTTTACAGAAAATTAATCACTTTTTATGATAAACAGGCACACAACCACAGAAGAGGAGAAATCGTTCAGTGACACTTTACTAAAGTCGTAGGACGAACCAGTTAGCATGTACCTCTCTCTAACCTAACCTGATTCTAAATGGATTAGTCATCACAATAATAATCATCCAATCAGCCTACGACTCTCCATAAAGTCAACCAAATCGCTCTCAAGATGTTATCGTTATTATTGAGGAGCACAACATGACATTATTCTGTACTTTTAAGGAGGAGCCACACTCGCAAGTCGACTTCCAAAAGATAAGCCAAAAGTCACAGAAGATTAAAAATATTTATGCACGATTGACGATGATCTGCAGTGTATCTGCTTGTCATACTTTCTCTTATCGTCTATTTCTCTCTGCGAAACATGTCTATAGTCTATGCACACAAGTGAGCACCAGACACCAGAGAGTGGTAGCAGCGACCACGCTGGGAAACCAAGCGGGGCAAACTAACTACGCCTTATTTTGTGATGATGGATGATACTCAATAAATACTACGATAAGCCCGTCACATTTGATGATAACCTGCACTAAAAAACGTATCACTGCATAAAAACGTTGTCTATTGCGATTGCAGTTATAATTCCTGGAATATGGTTCACTTCACCCTGGCTCGCCTATGAACATCCGCCTATGTACTACTCACCGTTCTTTCAATGAGATTATTTCCAGAAAGCTGTGTATCATTTACTTTAAATGCCAGTTTGCCTTGCCATATTTTACCCTTTTTGGCCTGACCTTCTAACCTAAACACCATGCCTTCCCATATCTTTTCCGCTTGTTCTCTTTAATCTTTACAAGAAGGCGTGCAGATGGCATTTTACTTAAAATTTATAAATGCACACCTTTTAAATGTACAGTTACAGTTTGCATGCATACCTGCCTTATAATTATTTCTTACGTAGAGAAGAGACGCGTAGTTAAAATAGTTAACGTTTCCACACACTAACTAAACCACGCTTTTTGTACATTTAATTTGGTGAACATCTTGTCAAGAAGATTTGCACAACCACCACCATCTTCTTTCTTTTGCAGAGTGTGTGCAAGTGCAAAGTGTCACTTCCTGCTTAACAGAGATTCTTTTTCATGTTTAAAAGTTTGCAAATTTGCAATAACGCATGGATGTATAGTGCATAGTGCATGCACATATAATACTACTCACTCATCATTAATACGTGTGCTTGTTTGTTTGTAAAACTAAACGTGCATTTTTAGTACTAAGTTTATCATGATGCAAACTTTTAAAATATGTTCACCTAAATCTTCATTTCTATACGTAATTTTGATTAAAACGCACAGGTATAGAGGTATTTAACGTATTTGCGTGCAAAATGTTTACAGCACAAAACTTAATATTACCTGCATTATAGTGTGCTTCGTTGTACAAGGTTTTTACAAACTTGGACATATTTTCTGTTCATTTAACTTGTAAAGCTTTTTAATCTTGACTGCTCTTCCCTGAGAAATATTATATGATGCAGAACTGATAACGCAGTACCAGTATTCTATGTACTAGGTAATGTAAATTCTGCGAAGGTCTTAACTAACCCAACTATAGACTCCCATATATACCCCTGTGTGGAGTCGGATGTTTACTTTTTATTACTAAAAATATGCATGTTTAAAAGTTTGGTTGGTTGCATGCATATTATTATTGTAAAAATATTCTCTTCTTGAAAGAAAACTTACTTTTGAGCAGATAAATATTATTGTTATATGATGAGTACATGGGTTTTGTGTTTGTGCGATGATGAACAACTACAGCTAAGTAGTAACATAATGTAAATCTAAATCGATATAATAGTTCTAACGAGAAAGAGCCTTTTTTACTGTGTAAATTGTAATAGCGCAACAAGAGCAAGAAGAGAACACGTTAAAAGCAAAGGATACTGCCTACTTAAAAACTTACATGAGGTAGTATTATGGAAAACCCTATGCATCTCTTTCTTCGCATTACACATCTGTTCTGATCTCTCTGGGTTTCATTTCCTCTATACTCTGTATTACGATATGATGATGATGATAATGCAGGGAATAAACTGGGTAGTACTTATAAAGGTATATTGTATGTCTAACTTTATTACGCTGCTTTTGTGATGACAAAAAGTGTGCTCTTTGTGGTCACACCATATTATAGGATGATATATTATTATAGAAGGTTTCATGACATGTACACAACAGAACGTAGAGCTCATTTTCATTCAGGTTTCAAGACACAGCTTCATTCTACGTCTTAATATAATAATATGCATGGGCATGGGCAAAATGCAGCATTCTCGACTCTTTCTATTTTTTACCACACGACAATTTTTACGGCTACAATGCAGCTTGCTGCAGGCATGTTGTGAACAAGAATACAAACAATCAAGTGCAAAAAAATTTATGCATTTTGTTTACTCAAGGGAAAAAGTTTGAAGAATAGGAGCACGACAGTTTTCCTTTGAAACCAGTCTAAGTTGTAATCAACGTTGTACGCAGGAAGACGCACTTTCTGAATTTTTTACGACACCATCATCATGCCCTAAACTAAAGTCTTGCATATTATCATAAACCTTTTGGCTCTTGACTGAAACAATGTGCTTAAAAATATAACTGTACTTTAAGATGACAAGCAAAAGTAATGAGCTATAGCTGACCTCCGTCGATGATTTGCGAAAGGATTTGTTCTACATGTACATGGTGGAATCAGAATTTCATAGGAAAAATGCATTGTGAAAAATTGTGAATATTATGCATTGTCTACTTTTCCAAATCTGCAGTTCTTTTTCATACGGAATCATTTGATCCGTATACTGAACACACGAAAAAAATTCATGAATTTGAAAGCAATGCGTATGTAGCGTTTTGTAAGTAGGTACATAACTAGCATTCATGACAAGGCATACACATTTACACATCAACTCGCTAAAAAGCATAAAAACAAGGAACATGAAGTTGTTCTACAAATTCCGCGTGTTCCGTGTAGATGTAGGTGCACGTCTCGATGCAAACAACGCCAACATGCTTCTTGTTATCATCCTTTTGGCACTAGGAACAACGTTATCCTGTTAACCTGGCTGCTCCTCAATTTTCTTAAAAAACAAGCCTAGAGAATTTGCTGATAACTTTGGATTTCACTGATGATGGAGTGAGTGATGAATGATGTAATCGATATATCTACATACAAATACAAACAAAATGATGCAGTGGTATGCGTCGGAGACAAGCTGGAAACATGACGGGGAAATGTGAGAAGAATAGTGTCTTGCAGGTTTCTCCTTCTAAATCGGTGCTAAATATTTGTGATCACGATACAAACTACTATAAATCATTTAAAGAGTAAACACAAGCATGCTTTCTAGACTGTTGTCTGTGTAAAAAGTAATAAATATATTGCTCATTGCTAAAATATTTTTACTTATTACTAATAATACTTTAAGCACCTATGCGTTTCATTCATTCATGTTGTTCACAGGTTGACGGTAATAACGATGATGTCATTTACCCAAACTTGTTTGCATTTCTGTTTGCTCCTGTCTGTGGGAGAATATGAGAATCCACATGGCACATGCATCATGTCATCATGATTTAAGTGAGGATATTAATAAAAATTTAATCATGTATGTATCATTTTAACGCATATTTTTTTGCAGTCTATGCAGAGTAAAAACCCTGTTGTACCGCTCCGCAATCAGCCAAACTTGAAATATTATTTGTGCTTAATTGTTGAAAGTAATTTTGCAAGGACAAAAGCAATTTGAGCTGCAATTAATCACTGTACGAAAGCAGCAATGTCTTTATTGTGTAGAGATTCATTTTAGTAAGCAATAAAGTAATTTATTTTTACTGCTCATTAGAAGTAAATGTACAGATTAAATGAGCTGTGTAAGAAGCTGTTTCGAATCACTGGAAATAAAAATTTCTTTATCAATTTCCTAGGCATATAAAATTTGTAGGGTAATGGATGAGCAAGTTTTGATAAGATATTATCCAAAGCCGACACATTCAAAATTGGTCGCATTGCATTGTTCATGGAAAATTTTTGTACACTTTCAACTTTACATAACATCTAGCCGCTGATGATTATTTTGCAAATTGTACGAATATGTAACGATAATTGAGATCTCTAGCATGTACGTGTATAATGATCCTCTAGATATGCGAGAAAGATAATTCTTTTTTAAACCCCAAAAGTTTTATGCCGAGGAATTACATACTGTGCTGACATATACAATGCGAATTATATATTATGAGCACAATTTAAACTTATATTCATGAAAGCAAGAAGCGTTTATATATGTGTCTCGTACCTCCCAAGTTTCAAGCCAAAAATTGCCATAATAGGTCATTTATGGATTCAGTCTACCCAATCCTTATAGTACCAGCGTTTTATACGCTTTTCTCGGCTCGTACTGCGAGAGACCATAATATTTTATTATCATATTTTTTGCTTCACCTCTCTCAAGCCGAAACTGCTTGACAAAAATTAAGTATAAAAGTACATTAAGTGCATTAAGCCTTTCCTACTACTACTCTGATGTTCGTACACAAAAGCCTTTTTAGCCAACAAGTTTAGCGTACTTTATTACATTGCTTTTTTTCGTTATCTTGGTATAACACATATATAATTCCGTACACTCAACATATCCAACCAAACTTTTGTTGGAGCATATCGCTGTAGTAAATTGCAAGAATAATATTGTTTTTCCTTCTCTTCAAAATGAACACACATGAAACATTGTGATTTTACCAAGTAGGGATATAATATGGTTCGAGGGAGAGACCACAACAGCAGAGCAAAGTTGAATACAAGTTGTGTTGAACAACAAAGTTAGTAAAGGATACATTCTCAACTCATTGGCTTTAGCGTAGACAAGACTTGCGAGTTGGATTTGAATGGATAATATGAATGAAAGTGCAAATATATGTACATGGATCTATATTCTCAGTCACACTTAAGCTATGTTCTCACACATTCAGATTAAAATAAACTTGTGCATTTTTTCCATGCTAAGCTTGTCGACTTTTCAGAGCACACATATATATTACATATAGAATGGTATTGGTATACCAGTTTTTACAAGAAATATATATAGTGGCTATGTTTGGGAATTGGTAATGTTGGGGTTTTCTAAAGGTTGCTTGCTTTTGCGAACATTGTACTGATGTTATAAGAACATTATTACGTGCTACTAGTATGCCTGTCTCTCAAAAGCAAGCAACGTATCCTTTTGTGTAGTAGGTGGTAGTAGTACAAGTAGTAACTCTCTGGGTATTTTTTTTAGGTTGAGGGAAGAAGCAAAGTGAATCTTTGCCTGACACCCTCTGTACACTTACTTCTCTGCTGCTGAACTTATCAAACTCAATGTTGTGGATGCTCTTGCTAGATTTCATTCTTGACGAGAGATCTACGTAGAAGAGCAAAAAAGGAGAGAGAAATACAATAGTTCACACACAGACAAACACTCTCTGTGAGACTTGTACTAACTTTTGCCTGATTTTTGTCCTGGGATGGATATATGAACCCAGTGCTTTTAGGATTTTCCATTAGTACTAGTCTGCCTTTGGCCTTTCCTACACTTTTCTAACATGTACTACTACCACTCTTCTATCCAATAATATAATTATAATAGCATCATCAATGAGACAAAAATAGAAGAAAACCAATAAAACATATATTTTTAAATACTTACACAGTGACATTTATATCTTTGTTTCACAACTAAAGTTTTCCTTTCAGAGTAATATGACATTAAATAGTGAATTGTAATGTGAACAAAGTGCTTTAAACTTTTGGATATTTTTTACAACGCAGTTGGTAGTAGTACATAAAAATAGCGTATAAATTAACAAAGTTTTTTTGCAAACACATAGTGTACTACATTCAGAGTACATGATCCGATTTCGGGTGACAAGAAAATAAACAAATGTGAGCAGACAGGAAACGTCTGTTTATCACCGTTTATATTGATAGTAAATTTATAGTTTGAAACTACTCTGCTTTGTGCGAAAAACGTCTTGCACAAGCTTTTCTTAGCAAGTGACTTTTGCCTTTTGGTGGTTTTTGTATAGAGTACTCGTTCTGTCACAACAAAAATAATATTATGCGGTTTGGAGTAAAAATATTATATTTTTTCAATACTTTCCTCCTCTTACAAAATTGCGGTGCCCATCAATGTGGAACCACAAAACTTTAATTGGTACAATGTTCATAAGAAACTTTAGTTTTACTGTTCACAAAGTAAGATTTGTGTTTGCAAAAAATACAACACCGGTGGTGGTGGACAAGTGAAAGGAATATAAAATTTAAAGACAACGAGAGATAAAAAAAATGGAATGAAGCAAACAATTTATGTCAAGTATCAATTTTGTATGCACTGCCCAGCAAACAACAATAATTCACATCCTTTACGAGTGCACTCTAGTAGTATGGAACGTGACAATGTTCCTGTTTGCAGTTAATTAATCAGCAAACAAAATTCTGCAACAACAGCATGTTTATCGCTTCCTTGAGATTTTGATCTTTTAAAAATTTGTCTGGAGTGAATCTTGTATTTTTGAATTGCACCTCATACATGTGCCTCTACGCTGGCGATTTCCATTCAAAATATTGGGGCTTACTTGGAGGAACTTTCTCCAATGGAACAGCCAACAGCCTCAACAACAAATTACCTCGGATCCTTTCTTGTGAACGGAAGCAGAAAGAATGGTTATCATCGTGATGATGAAGTGCCACTCGCTGGAGCGGTCAGCTATGCTGTTGACTACTCCGGAAACGGTGCCCCCTCCATGCTGTCTACCTCGGCAGCTGGAGGAGGGGCACCCTCACTTCAGGTTACTAAAAAGTTTCGCTCCTATTCTGCAACATCATCGCCATACATTAGTAATTACCGGATACCAAATTCCCAGATAGGAACGCCAAATAGATCGGCTCAGAAAAGTCACCATCATCAGAGTAATGGGACCCCGGGGGGAAAGCCTGCTTACCATACTCCTACATCTTCCCCGTTCCATCACATCCCCGCTGGGAACAATAACATTGCCAAATCTAGCATTCATCGTAGTTTAGGTCAATTGATTGAAAGGGAAAATGGGCAGGATAAAGTCCAAAATATAATTGATATTGGCTATGAAGGTGGCGGAGCTGGTAATTCGGGTGGGTTTAGCCATTACAACCAATCCCGGTTTCCAGAGCGGAGTCCCCTCAGCTTCAAAAAGTCTTCTGTGGACCTGCACACAGACTATGGAGAAAGTAGTAGCGAAACTATAATGGAGGAAACCGACGCTGGGGACATGAACACATCCAACAATTCTGGGGAAAAGAATGACACAAATTTTTGGACAGCCATTTATGACTACGATGCTCGCATGGATGATGAGCTTACACTGCGTCGTGGCCAGCTTGTCACAGTATTTTCAAAGGAGCCCAGTATTTCTGGTGACCAGGGTTGGTGGGTAGGGAAGGTTGGCTCCGAGGTTGGAATTTTTCCTTCCAACTTTGTCGCCAGAGCGGACATTAGTGTTCCTCCCCACATTGATTATGAGGAATTAAAAATAGAGGAACTAATCGGGGTAGGAGGATTCGGTAAAGTTTACCGAGGGAGTTGGAGATCTCAGGAAGTTGCAGTGAAAATGGCGAGAGAAAACGCTGACGAAGATGTATCCGTCACTATTGAAAATGTGAGGAAGGAAGCTGCCGTGTTTTGGCTGCTGAAGCACAGAAATATCGTCGCATTAATTGGAGCTTGCCTTACTCCTCCAAATCTCTGCCTTGTCATGGAGTATGCCCGAGGTGGCTCTCTTAATCGGGTGCTTTCTGGACGAAAGATTTGTCCAAGCATTTTGCTAAACTGGGCAATTCAAATTGCGGACGGTATGAACTATCTTCACAAAGGATCTATCATTCATCGTGATCTCAAGTCTTCAAATGGTAAGTTATTAAAACTTTATGACTTTTCCGACATGTTTTGCAAAAGGCATTTCATCTTTCTTACTCAAGTTTTTTGTTGTTGCATAACATTTGGTTTCATTTTAGTGAATGAAACGCAAAAAAAAACAGTTTTATGGCAAAGATGATATAATGAGATGACTAGGGTGAATACTGCAAATATTTTATTGTTCAATTGTTTTTGCGTCTGATTAGTACTGTATGTACTGTACATCTAAAAAAATTCTTGGCTAGTTAAGCATGGGCATCGAATATACTACTTCTATACTTGTGTTATTATATTATGAATGCAATTTTGCAAAAAATAATTTCTAAATTGTTTTACAAGTTTAAACCCGTGATCGGCGTGATCCATTATGACGTTCGACCCCTAATAGTCAGGTTTCTGAGAGTTCCCACAAACAAAATAGTATCACATCATCTTCAGCCTGCTTTATAACGCTGATTCTAAATTTATCTTGTTTTGTTGAAGCACCCGACCTCTGTTGTACTCTCCGTGCTCATGCTATTGTATGAGTTGATGTGTATGCGTCTCTGCATATTATTTGTCGATACCTGGTATTGTTGCAAAAAAATTATTTTATTGTTCAGTGCTGTTTGTGTGCGGAATGGAATTCGTGAGAAGTAGTAGATGGTAAAGGAAGAGCAAAAAACTGTTTGTAGCCTCCTCCTCGTCTGAATAATGCTATATGTAGCTCTCAAGGTCTGCCTGTATGGTGGTGTGGATTAAGTTGGATTTAGGGAGAACGGACGTGCACGGACAAACAAGTACAAACATTATGTGAATTTTTAGTTTTTAGTGGTTCTTGTTTGGCATCATTATCCGTCGTTGGTGTATAGGTGGATGAGAGAGGTTATTTGCAGGAATCCACTGATGTACCAACTGATACGGGTGATAGTGATGATGTTTGGTTGCAGATTTGAACAAATCCTTCCTTTTGAAAGCGATTTTTTGCATAATATATAAGTATTACATTTTTACATTTCATCCTAAAAATACACAGTTCATCACGCACTAATAAAATACATGCAAAAAATCTAAACTTTCTTTCAAGCTTCTCTGCAGTCAATGTCTTGAGTTTTTGTTTGTTGTGTGGTATTAATTGTGAAAGACTAGATTGAATAACACAATGCTTCAAAGTTCAAAAAATGATTGGAAAAATAATTTGCCACACAACAGTACCATATTGATATTATGCAAATGAAATAACTACCTTGCATGTGCCTGTATATTCCCAAAAGTTGTCCATGTCCCTCCGTCTATCAATTCCATTTTATGAAATCATTCAACATAGACATGCATGCATAAATTCATATTCTTGGCATATTCATAACCAGTGTCACTTTTGTCATGTTCCTGACAAGAGTTTTTGAAGCATACAAAGCACAAACTCTCTGTTTTCCTCTTCTTACGTCAGAGGTTACTGAAGTATGCGCTCAAAATAACTAACTTCATAAATTATTGCAAACTGTGCATGTTTGTTTTCAGCTTTCATATTTTATTTTCCCTGTCTCTCAAAAAAGACACTAAGCGGAAGATATATAGGGAGAAAGAGCGAGACATTTACGATCGCTCTTTCTCTTTGGTACTTTCAGAATAAGGTCGTGTCACTTTTGGAAAGCAATTTATCTTTATATCCCTGGTGCAAATACCGTTGTTAGACTGTTTTTCTTTTTTTTCAAAAAAGGAATTTCGTTTGAGTGGATTGTACGGACTTCCTCTTAAGAGGAGACAAGGGGGCGCAGAGAATTTCTTTGAAAAACTTTTTTGAGGGCTTATTTGGAGTTTTCGAATTTTTCGGCATAGTCCTTTTTTCTCGTTTTACCCTTGAACGCTTTCCTCTCAGGCAGTTTTTATGTAACTTTTATACATAAAAAAGCTTCTTCTGTACGCGGAGGATGTAATTTTGGTTTGCGCTCGCCTATAAATATGTTCCTCTTTTTTTGTATGCTTTATGTTGTTGTTGTCGTCGTTGTCGGAGAAGGCAATGCAAACACACTAGATTTGAAGGTAATAATACTGAAATACCTAGAGAGATCCCCATTTCTCGCTTGTCTGTAAGGATCCCAGTACATAGCCCTCCAAAACGAAAGCGTGAGTCCACCGAGAAGACGTAAAAGTGTGTGGGATCAAAAAAGGCTTTGCATGAAGAATAATGTGAAGCTGAGCGAGTGAATGAATGAAATGTAAGCACATCATGAAATTTTGTGTACCCGAAAAAAATAGACCATTTGGATATACGCCGGAGACAAAACTCACAGTCCATCATCATGTACCTTTTATAAGCTTGTTTCGTTGCTGTTGGATTGCAGCGTACAATATAGGTACGCATAGTTTTTTTTCTTTGAAACTCAATCCTTTATGGTACTTTAAATTCAAAGAGTTGACTCCGTCACGTCTACAACAACCAACAATGATCTACATGCCACACGCCTTTAAAATTGGTTTCTTGCCATGCAGAAATTCTGCAGCAGAATACACATGCACAGACAGAGTAGTAGTCGATACTTTTATTTTTCTGATTATATAAGTTGCTGGTACGTACTAGGTTCATTCATTCATGCCTAATGGGAATATACAGGAGTATTATGGTAGGGAAAAGCAAGCCAAAAGGAGAGAAAATGCCAAAGTGCTTCCTACTCCAACTTCAATTTTGTATCGGCAAATAAGGAAAGTTTCCAAAAGCGGTAAAGACTTTTGATGCCTATGAAGCGAGAAAATATTCCCCTTGACACTCATTCACTTGCCCATCCACCATTGATATCGAAAAGCGGAAAAGTGATCGGAGGAGTAGAAAACACAAGTGTTCTTAGGTGTTTTGCGTCCGCTTTTATGTGTAGCTGAAGAAGAAATACACCAACTTTACCACTATTACCACTACCGTATTAGAAAACTACAGAACACAGCGTGTGGCTTAGTGGTGGTGGTAGCAGTGAAAGAGGTAGTGGATTTGTGCACACTTTTTTACGTAAGAGAAAGGCAATTCCGCTGGTAGTTTTTTTTTTCAAAGCCCATACTCACAAGTTTGCATGTTATAACAACGCAACATCGTTTTTACGCATCCTGAACTGAATTGTGTTGGTTCTTAAATTTTCTCTAAACTAAACACAAAAAGAAGAACTTGTGAGCTACAACCCGGCAAAATGTATAACATCATTTCAGTTTATTTTCTTTTAAAATACTTGGGCTTTGAAAAAAATTGTACTACACTCATGAGCAAAAAAGATTGACTGTGTTATACAAAAACATGTAAACTTGTTGTTTTTGACCATTGTCCATCTGCTGAATGCATATTATGCTATTAAGGAATTCTTTCTTTTGTTATTCAGAAGAAAACTAGAGAATATTTTTTTGCAGTTTCTTGATTCTTGCTGGGAGGAAGTACAAACTAACATCAACCTCGAAAAGAAGTGATGCAGTAAACATGTTTGCTGTTTTAGTTGTAGTATGTAACCCTTGCCATGATGCTCTATTTTTTACTTTTTGTTTATGTCTTCCGCACGAAAAAATAGCTGATGTATGTACATAAAAAGCGTCTTTTTCAGATAAAGCTGAGAAACTTTGGATCAAAACAATTTATTGGATTGTTGGACAAGTTTGCTCTCTGAAAAGAGGAAACCCGTTAAACATAAGTGCACTAACACATTCAAGAGGAAGTTGCAAAAAGTTAAGCAAACTGAAATAAAACAAGCCCAAGAATAATGTACTCCTTGACATTTTGAGTTTCTCCTAGAGTTACCCTTGTTTGTACTTTATATTCAATCCCACATACTGCTGTGCTGATAGATAAACACGCAGGTCATTGTAAGAAATATTTACCAATGCATTAGTTTTTATCTCAAAAGAAGACCATTGGAAGTACATGTGCGGTAGCTGCTTTAAGGGTTGACTTTGGACTACAGACAACAAAGAGAAAAGCGTATTAAAAGCTTGTGGTAAAAGCATACCTTAGTTTGCCTTTCAGCTCGTTGTTATTTCTGAAATTGTTGCTGTGTCTATGTCACTTTCTCTCTTCTTCTGCGCAGTGACATCTCTAATTTGGGACATTGGACAAGTTGAGTAAAACAGGAAATAGAACTGTCGGGGAGAAGAAGATCATTTGGTTGTTCTCTTTTTATCCTTTCACTCTATATTATATAACCTTCCGCATGGAATTCGCATATTACATAAGACCACACACATCTACAAACAACTACCAATTGTATATTGCAATACAGCATGACATGCAGTAGGTACTTGAGCACAATTGGCTGTATGGCTGGGTGTTTTCGGAAAAGGAAATGCTCCCGGTTTGCTACGCTGCACAAGAAAAAGCAGTGCCATAGCTCAGCGTTTGGGCGAAAGGACAGGGAAATTCTGAACTGAACGACAAGGGATATTATTTTGTACAGGCACATAAAAGTACATAATTTAGAAATCTACGTTCTTCGTCTTCAGCTAATATGTCATACGAGGACTAAAATGTGATAGTTGTTGTAGTTGTTGGTGCATGTTCCGGAAGCGGAAAATGTAATGCAGGCATTCATAAAAATACACACACTCTGGTATTGTGCCGTCTTTAATATTAAAGGAGACGTCAGTTTTCTCAGAATTTCACTTGCTACAGGAAGAACTAGTTTTCTGGATGGTATGATGTATGTGCTTGTGCTTATACCTAAGTGCCTGTCTTTTTGCCTTGTGTACAATGCCCAAAAATGGAGTAATAATGATGTAAGTGTGTACTATACGTACGATGAATTTTTTCCCACGTTCGCAATTCCTATTTTCTCTTTTATTCACTTGCTTTACTTTCTTATTTGAGTGTAAAAAAGAGGGAAAATTTGTCGAGTTAACTGGAGGAGAAAGGAAATAATAATGTTTTCTCGTTGTGTCATGTCCTTCTCGTTAGATTCGCATTGGATGGGCAAATGTTTCCCTAAACTGCTGCACATGCAGGCAGGCAGGGAGCGAGTCTTTAAGAGAAAGAAAAAAATGAGATGGTTTGTAGTAAATGGTAGTTGATTGTATAGCAGCGTGATATTTTGGGAAGAAAGAACAGAAACGGAAATGTACGTTTTCACAAACATTTGTTACTGCAGTATAAACTCGATTCAGGGTGAAAAAATCAGGGTTTTCGTAGTTTCATGCTCTTTATATGCGTGTGCTATTGTATGTCATAGCATTTTACTTTATAAAAAGAACTTACCACACACCACAATAATAACTTTGGATTATTATGTGAAAAATAAATAGCGAGTGTATGACTGGAAGGAGAAAAATCCTGTATTTTGTGGACTGGCTGTACAAGAGGTGATAAAAGCAGAGAGGAAAAAAAGTTGTGTAAGACCTAGGGGGATTCTCATCAAGAGATATTATAACGAGTCATATTTTCTCATAAAATTTCATCATGGTCACGATGTGAGATGAAGAAAACACCGGAATTGCTTTTGCAAAGTTTTCCTGTGTTTTGGTCATGGTGGTAAAGACATTGCGGGGAAAGGCCAAAGAAAATGGAGCCCCGGATATATGGTGTATTGTGTGTGGGCTCTAAAGATGTAGTTTTTTACACTTCTTTTGCTTGGCTTATTTTGGATTTACTACAAGGTTTTCTTAGAACCGTTTACTTTTCAAAGACATTCAAAGAAATGAACCCTATATACCAATATAGCGCATTTACTGTGATGATGAACAGTATATATTGTGTTTATGTAGGCGTGTGGATGGCATTATGTTGGATAATAATGCTTAATACATTGTTTAGAAAGGCTTATTTCTTGGGCTTTTGCGCCTACACCCACCCCTCCTAATACTATTTCTCACTAGAGGAATATAATAACATACGGAGAAAATTGTGTCGAATGAACATTCACAGAATTCGTATTTTTTTGCTTTGTTGCAGTACTGATTTTGGAAGAAATTGAACCTGGGGATGATCTGTCAAGCAAAACCCTGAAAATAACTGATTTTGGCTTAGCACGGGAGGTCTACAACACCACGAGAATGTCGGCAGCAGGAACCTACGCATGGATGGCACCGGAAGCGATCAGAAACTATCAATTTTCCACGGCTTCAGACGTTTGGAGGTAAGCTCATTGATTCCAGTGTAATTAGCCATTTCCAAGCTTTGTAGTTTTTCATTATCACCGGCATGTGGCTTACATGTAGGCACATATACTACGTTCATTTTCACGTTACTCGTAATACATTCATGAAAGCATGGACGTAAGCATGGCGTGTTCATTATCGGTTTTTCTCTGCCACAAAAGTAATTAACCATTCAAGCATAATACTTTGCAGTGGCACTCTGATCCATAAGATAAGTAAAGTAAAAAACTCTACAAATGTGTGTGTAGGTGCTTACGCAGGAGATTTAAAACAACTTGTTAATCCGGAATTTTAACTTTGCCTTGCCACCAGCTATATCTACGCTTTCCAGTTTCCACTCTTTTATAGCAAGACACACTATTTTTGGTAATCTTTGAATGCATCAACGACTACGGTCGCACACCTTCTTACTTGGTCGTAAGTTGTTGTTTCAATGTACGTAATAGAAACAAGAAACTGAAAACTTCCAGCTATTTTCAGTTTAGTGTCGAGCATGCTGGTTGAATCTTACTTGGATTCGTTAATTGTACAACGAGTCGTTGTTGTGGCATGTGTGGATTGTGGATATTTATCTGATGAGGATACGTCTGCCTTGTGCGTTAATGAAGTGAAGTGAAAATTTCATCAGACTTTCCTGCTTAATTAGAGATTTGTGACGTTGGACGTGACTAGTGTTCTAAAACTCAAAAGAGCAGAAAACCCACAAGTTGGATGCATTCAGTAGTTTACACAGAGCAAGGAAAAGGAAACGGTGCTGATAGGGCACATCACATCCAACATGCACCTTGCTTACTGTAATCTCCTGTGGACTGAATAAAATTGTAAATATGCGAATAAACAAATTAATCTAACTGGTACACAGACATGTGGCTTCCCTTCCCGTTTGACAATCTTTGCAAGTTAATCCTTAATTTCCCTGTGGCATTTCTCCTTCATAACTTTGTACATGTTTTCTTAAGTTGCTGTTCACACAAAGTAATTTGAGGTCAGCTACTTCAGTTTCAAACAGCAGCAGAAACTATTTTGCTGTTTCTATTTAGTTTCCAGTGCGGTGTGCCACCGTAAAAACCAGCAAACTACAGAGATATAGTCTTAATGCCACCATTTGCTGCTCGGTAATTCAATGTCCCTTACTGTTATTTTCATTACATAAGCTTGCATGAAGAACATTACAACGTAGAATAGTTTTGCGGTAGTTCCATAAGGAATAAACACAAGAAAACGAGCTACCGACTTGGCCGCAACTAAATAATTCATAGTTTGTGCAAACGGAAAGTTGGGCATTACCAAAACACAATATACTCCTTCATGCCCACACGGCGCAAAAACTTTAGTTAAAGTCAAGAATATTATATTCTTTAGCTGCTTTGTATAATATTTTCTTTGAAGCAAAATAATATTGTTTTTGGCCTAAATCAATGAACATGTCATTTACTACGTTCTTTGTACATAATGTACTAGCATTAAGCAGTTTTGTGGCAGACAGGCAGTGCTATGCGTTTGAAACTGAAGTTGAGGGAGCACACATCACATCACCACGACACTCGTCCTTCCTTATCAACAACACTACGCACATACTTGGCTCTGTAAAATTTAGATCCGTGATGATAAGTGCAATAGCCTCATCACCATTTTGGTAGTACTTAAACAATCGATGTAGTTACACAACTTTTACAGCAACAATGTCCTCATGCCACTTGCCACTATCGCAAAAAACACGTGTGCATGCAGTCTACATTGTTGCACCACACAGCGTCGCAAAGCTATAAGGATATTATCATGCTAACAGGCAACAGGATTTGCGTGTTGAGTACTAGCTAGCAAATAGCATACAGTTATAAGAGTTCTTAAATCGTTTATTTAGCAGTTAACTGACCATCAACTCAGGCATTGTTGCTGCTCGTTTACTTCTTATCAAACATGAATTACAATGTTCATATTTACCTTCCATGATCCTGTTGCTAGCTATTTTTTGCTCAAAATGTGTACAATCGAAACAAATTAACTGTCTGTGTCAATAAAGGGTTGGGAATTTCACATTTTATGAATGAAAAGTGAAAGTGCAATAGGCTAAACTAGTTTCAAAAATAGAACAGGATCTTGTTCAGGCTTTTATTTGCACAAGAGTAGTTCTCCACTTGCATTTTTTACTCAATCGTTGATTGCATGTTTCATCAAAAGTAATGTGATTACCTACACGTATGCAGGTTTGCAGTTTCTTTGGTCTTTGATAATTGTCTGAATATTTTTTTTATGTGATTGGTGATATATTGCAATGTTTCATGAATATGCATTCATTACGTTTGGTTAAAGTTACTTCCTTTGGCATTCATAATGTTTTGGAAAATACGTCTTGTACTATCCTCGAATTTAACTTTCAACCATGTTGATTAGTTGTCTGCAGGTCATTGATTTTTCAGTTACAAGTCAAATTTACTACATTGTTTTTCCATTTGTAGATAACCAACCACCACCCTCATTCTCGCATACAGCACCAAGAAGGTGTGTATGTGTGAGCGTTTGGAGGATTTTATTTAGCACGCTGTATTCTATTAGCTCGCTTCTTGATGATAACTTGAAGCTACATTTCTTGAATGCATGCAAAGCACACATATAGCACCATTGGCGATTACCAAGCGCAAGGTGTAATTGTGCTAAGCTAATTCAACAAGGTCAACCCCATTATAAAGTTCGTGTTGTGTAACTTTATGCACTATTATTATTGATAAAATGCGTCATCAACGGCACAGTTTCTTGCACGTTGCACCAAGCAATAAGAAAGTAGTAATAACGATTTGGCAGGTAATTTCCTTCGTTTCATTTATTTTATTGAAATGAATCCAATACTTTTAGGTAATTGCACAAGTTGCTTCAGTAATGCAAAAAGTTATAGCATATTTACGGGTTTTGGGTGACGGATTTCCCTACGGTCACATAATATTGTTTCATAATATAGCTTATAGTTCATGTTGCATGCTAGATATGGTTGGATTTAGTTCTTGTGATTTTCCATCGTCCATGAACAAGTAGATATCAAATGGTGGGTAAAATAATGTAAATGACAATTTGGTATACTGCACACCTGCAATTTAGTGCAAATATGCGGCAGCGTTTCTAATAAGAAGGAGCAGATGGTGCATAGGTGTAATATTCTTTCCGTCCTTGCTTTTAAATAAGCATTCTTTTGTCTAGCAGGTCAAGCGGAAAAATAGAGGTAAGGAATCTTGTTAAAGATTGCCTTCACCATTGTACATCTTTTAATTACACTGGAATTACCCAAGAAGACTGGCCATCTGTTTCCGGTAGTTTTGCGAGCAAAGCGATCTCGCAAGCATGCATAGAATAAAGGCCGATTTGGTCGCTTGCTGGTATTATTGCTACAGCTTGTACAGAATGGAATGCAAGTGGAATTTAAGGATTGTGATTTGCGATTCCTATCGTGAGAAGTAATACGTACATACATGTTACTTGTTTATCGAATTTATCCTGAAAAAATAGCTTCAAACATAATATTTCAAAATATGCTTTATCTGCTTTCTTGCCTCTTTGTTTGTTTTATTTCATGGAACCGAATTCAGTTCTACTAGCACAACTACGTCTTGCTCAGAGTATAAAAATGGAACACTGGTTTTTCGCATTCTAAACACGAGATAGGCGTGTAACATTAGTCGACCGTACCGGATGAGTATAACATTACTTATTATTATTATCATCATCTTTTGTTTTGTTCATTATTTTTTATATCTCCGTTTTGCTACTTGTTTGGTTGGATTGGTATGCGAGACAATACAAGAAATTTCATACGTTGTACTTGGAATTTACATTTCTGCGAAACTGTATGTCAAGTAGTCTAAAGATAAAATCAAGCGTTGGGCTATATGTCTGTCTTACCCTGCCCCAATATGCCCTTCTTGTAGGAATGTTACAAAAATCTCGGGTTTTTGACATTTTGACTATTATTATTTATGCTATGTGTGCTCCTTGTTTAGGTAGTTGCGTCAAAACACTCTCTGGTATTTTGTTATTTTGGTGGCTGGCACAAGTGCCGCACACTCTCTGCTTTTGTTTTTCAGGGATTCATGACATTAGAATTTATTTATTATCTTGATAAAATGAACACGCACAGCAAAAAAATCTGCTGTGTGCATGAACGAGCAAAACATCTGCCTGTAATGGTTCACTTCCCTTTCTTTGACGTTTCTACAGTGGTAACTAAACTCTAAGAGATAAGTGGCACTTCGACTGGGCCCGCATCAATTATTATTGCCATTTCCACTTGAAAAATAAGATACCTACTTGCATGCTTAAAAGGCAGAAGCACCTTTCAGACCCATAAAACTCATTCAGTTCAAACTATATCGTACACATTCCTTTCATTTTATCACTTTTTTCTATTATCTTGCATTTTTATGTTTTCATTTTTTTGTCTTTGTTTTTACAAATTCTTAATTGTTTTTTCATGCTTCTGTGTTTTATTCATTAATTTCATTTTGTCAAATATCGAAAATATATTTTTCCCTTTTAAGGTGTTTATTTAAGTTGGGTTGTATACCACTCCTCTATATTAAATCTGGCTGGTGGTGTATCGTCGTAATTTTATAACCCCTGCGTGGAGTATTTGTCAGGAATGCAATAACAAGTCATCACGTGGCTATAAATTTTATGGTCATTTATTTTACCAGTCTGGTAAAATGGCTGGAAAATAAAAGTTTGTAACGATTTTTATGCAAAGTATTTGAAACGATATATTTACAAAAGTATAAGTAGAGTGGAATTTGAATAAGTATCAAAATGTGAGATATAACGAGAAATGTCTGCGTCTTTTTATTTGCAATTAATTTCGAATGCATACGTTTTTTGCTTACTGTGCATAGTACTCAAACATTGGATGTTTTAAGAAAATGCATGTCATGTGACACAAATGACGAATAAACTGCCTGCTTAGATTAGGCTAAACTCGCGAATAATGACAAGTTTCACTGAAATCTTTGAGCAAGTCTCGCTGTCTCAGCTTTGGTGCATGTGTACCTATTTTCCCAGATCATGGGACTTTCCTATCTTCATCCAGAATCCAAATTGAATACATTATGCCAAGTAGATTTATTTATTTATGTTTATTTTTATCATCTCATAACGCATTTTTACATTTATTTTTGATGTGTTGTGTATATTCAAGATGAATTCAACAGCAGAAAAGTAATGTTGAGATGTGATAAAATATTTAATATGAATTTTTGCTTTACTGCCTAGTAGATTGTGCTTGATGGCTGTTATATGTGTCCACAAGGATGTATAAATTGCACATTCCATTTAACAATTTTGCTGATATGTCACACACTGTAATGTTCAACTTGGTTTAATGTGTTCTTGGAACTGTAAATAATCTGAATCGGCAATCCTTAGATGTCTCTATTTTCTCAGTTTGCTTGTGTGGTCGAGATCTTGTATGCCTTTCCCCTTCATTTTAATTCTATTCATTCAAGGATTTTTATCTTTGAACAAGCAAATATGCTTCAAAAAACTTTTGTGAATAATTCCACGAAATATTTGTTCTTCAAACGAATCATTGTGCATAAACTGACGGTTTGTAATTATCGTATTCCGTCAAATACTTAATAAAAATATACTTAGAACTTGAAAGTTTGTAACGTGCAATCCGAAAGTATCATTGATGTAGGTAATACGTTGGAATAAAAGTCAAAAGGTCAAAGAGAAGCCGCTGATGAAGAATCTTTGAATTGGGTGGCAAACTAATTATAATGACCGATATAGTTTAAGGTATTTATCAGCCAAATTTCGCTAATGTCATTTAATCAAAAGTTTTCACTTAATCATGCTTACATCTTCTTTGTAATTAAGTTTAAAATCCCGCAAATCTGTTAGAAGACAAGCCCAAAAACCACCCACAAACAAAGGGAAGCGGTCGCAGAATTGTTTTCTCCCTTGAGCTCATTGTTTCTTTTGATTTTAGGTACTTGTCATAATATTATCTCCCTGTCATTATCATTTCCTCTGCAGTATCAACACGTATCATCCAATAATTTGCTTCTAGTTTTCAGCATCTACTACTACTGCAATTATGTTATTACGGAAGATGTTTGTTGCACACAATAAAAGAAATCAGTCACGTAGCTATTTATCTTATATGCATTAACAACGTTGGGTACTTAAATGTGAACTAAAACATTGCCCCAATGCCTCATTAAATTGCTAAGCCTTCTTGTTCACTTTTATTTGGTCATTTCATTTTGAGGTGGTATCTGCTGCTTAGTTTAATGATGAGTTTGTGAGCAAAACTTGATGCACTTACCTACATCAACAAAGCAGACACCCCATTACTCCTCAGCCCGTTAAGAGAGGCTAGGCTGGCGTCTCATCAAAATTCTGCGTGGGCGATATGCACAGATATTGACTGACTGTGTCTACTTCACAAAACACAGACGCTCGACTAGCCGGCAACATGATCTCTTATTACTTGCATATTATAATAGTACTCAACATGATCATCATCACCACCAGTCATCCTCATTTTGCAAAGTCTCCAATTGTCCAATCTCCTCACTTTTTTCTCCTTTACTTGACCGGCCGCTTGCGCGTAGCTGCTGCTAATTCTGTTCTGACTTTCAAAAATCAGACAATTGGATTTTATGGTTATTTTTTGTGTGACCAGTTCCACCACCACCAATGATCATCCTTCAATACAAACTTTTTTATAGATAACAATGTAACCAAAAAATCTCAGATTGTTGGGTACCTTTCAACTTTTTGATAATAATAATAATATTTTCTCATTCAAACAGTAATAAGTTAGGCTCCTTTAAGTCGCTTAAAACAACTTCTGGCTTGTTTTTTATATTTCTGACAGCATCAGGGTGATTTTGCAAGGTACCTAAAATACAATCCGGTGCGTGTAAATATGTAATAAAGACCCCTTGCACAGAATAGTAATAAATTAGCGTTCATCTTCTTACCACATTCTACCACATCATGGCGATTTCTATCTCTTGTCGGAGTAAAAAAATGTCAGTCACGTTTTTTATCGCATAATATCAGAGAGAGATGGATTGAATGAAGGTGCCAGGCTAGTGCTGCTGCAGTCAAGTGCCAACCATTATTGCATGGTATGGTTCACTCAAACAAAGCAAAAAATAATTCTCATATGGAATGATTATGGACGCGTCCCTCTATGCCGGTTTCTTTCTCTCAAAAAATCATGTTGAAATTCCATGACAGGAACACAAAGAAAAATATTATGAAGAAGGGATGGATGAAGGTACCTCTTATTTCAGAGCATCTGTAAGCTCGGCAAATTATATTATTGCATTGTTCGAATATTTTCAAAAGTACATCCCAGCAAAAAAAAATATAGTGTGTATGCTCACAGTCAATTTCGTTGTGTACTGTTGTTGAGCAAAAATAGATTGCCTTAAGGTTAAATGAGGAAAATTCACAAGGGATGTTATTATGTTGGCACAAAAAAGTACATATTTCTAAAAATGTAATAATGTGTACAGACAATGTGCGAGGCTCCTTATGCACACACACATGAACACAA
Source organism: Entomobrya proxima (assembly GCA_029691765.1). Classification (NCBI taxonomy): domain Eukaryota; kingdom Metazoa; phylum Arthropoda; class Collembola; order Entomobryomorpha; family Entomobryidae; genus Entomobrya; species Entomobrya proxima. The sequence goes on from CM056171.1 coordinate 22,820,022, forward strand.
AGTTACAAGAAATAAGAAATCATGAAAAATTAACTGGCTCTCTTCTTCTTTCATTTTTTCACCATACTTGGTCGCAAGTGTGCTTTATCTGAGCCTTTCATTTCTTTGTACTGCTTCTACCCTTTCAAGAGAAGTCCAAAGAGAGAGAGATATGAGATGAAACCTTATAAATGAGATATTAGATAGTAATATGATGAAAAGCAAAAGAGAATTTTCCAAAGAAAAAGTGTTTATTAAAAAGCAGGAGAGAGAGAAACATTGCGATAACAAAATAATGTATGGAGAATTCAGAAAGAGGTTTGCTCTCTGCACACAAAGTCCCAAATCAAGAAAAAATGCGATATTATTATGCAGCATGTCTGCAAAAATAAAAAATGAACATGTTTCGTTTAAACAAGAGAGAAGGATTCAGACAACATATAAAATATTGCTACTCTCAGCAGTAGTGTGAGAAAATTCCTAAAGTTCCTTATTGTTTTGGCAAGGCCTGGAGCCACAGAAATTCCGGAGGTTGTTAAGTCCTTGGGACTTGATAGCATCTCAATGAAGCGCAAAAAATAAGAACTTGTTTAGGCATTTTAGGTACATTATGCTCTTTCAGCAATTTTCATGCTACAATGAATTTTTACACCCGAACTGGTGGTGATCATGTATGAATTTTATTATGGGCTTTTGTTTGCGTTTGTTTTTTTATTAATGGCTTATTACAGGACTCGAAATTATTGAGATAATAAATGGATATCCTTCATCCTTTTTCGAGGCAACTAAAACAACAACATATTTTGCACATTAGGGGAGTATTGGAATTTCCACAGGATTCTAATACCTCCTTTAGCCTCACAGTCGTGTTTCTCGACATGATGCCGGACATGCTGCAAGACTGTGGTGAAGAATTAATTCATAATTCAAAACGAGCTTGACATGTTTTTTCAATCATTATCTAAAAGAATTTGTTCATCTCTTTCATAATCATCTTTCCTCACAGTAAACAAGTTTATCAGTTTTCCTAAATTATACACTTGTCCAAAAATATATTATTGTCTGCAAAATGAAAGAAGGTTAATGCTTTTGATCGCTCAAACGAGAAAAGTAATGTGCCATAATAGCCACAGAATGTCGTTGTCTAAAATCCGTCTTGTACTTTTATTGCTAACCTCTTACCCTAAAATTTTTTGTTCGTTTTTTTTCTCAAACAGTTATGGGGTCGTACTCTGGGAGTTGCTGACGGGAGAAACACCCTACAAGGGAATGGAGCCACTCCAAGTGCTCTACTGTGTTGGTGTCCAAAAGATTTCCCTTCCCATTCCAAGAACATGCCCGAAACGTTGGCGTTCCCTAATGGCAGGTATTGTGTGCTTGCATACATAATAATAGCGTACACTCTGTTAAACAGTTACTTTGGATTCTGATAACAAACCCGAGAAACTGAGCATCAAGAGCAATTTCTCCAAGATAAAATGTAAATGGATTTTGAAGATATTATCTGCATTCATGAAATATCCTGTTTCTCTGTGCAATATAGCTTGCTGGGAAGTGGATCCTCACAAGAGACCATCCTTTACTATGATACTAGAGGAACTGGAGAAGATAGCTGCATTACCCATTAGTCAGGAGAAATTCTATTCAATGCAAGAAACGTGGAAACTGGAGATTGGAGATATGCTTCGTGAAATTCAGATGAAAGAAAAGGTAATGGAGATTGTAGACACGTTTTGGGTGCAACTTTGGCAGCTGTTGCTGCTGCTGCCTGTCTATCTATATATGATGATACATCTATAATTACTAATCAGTTTGATTGTAAATAATATGCTTACTTTTCTCCCGTGCTATATAAACATGGCGGAGAAAGTAAAACTAGTAGAAAGTTGCTGGTGTTGTGCCATGCACTCATGTTTTGCATGGATCGATTACATTTTAGTCTTTTATAAACGTGTAAAGTAAAATCTCTTGTTGGATCACTTTCAGGAACTTTTGAGCTTGGAAGAAGAGCTAAAGAAAAAGGCGATGATACAACAGATTCAAGATCAGCAACAACAGAAAAAGGAGGAGAAATTGAAAGAACGTGAACATGAGATAGCTCAAAGGGAGATGAATGTGATGCAGAGAGAACTAATTCTGGCAATTTTGCAGCAGACAGCACAGCCGACACCCAAGCCCACGCCAAAGAAAAGGAAGGGAAAGTTCAAGTATAAGGCTTTAGGAAAGAAGGAAGCCTCTCAGATCATTAGTAGTCCATCTGGTAAATACTTTTTTTTATTGATGGTCTCGTAGAAAATAAAATGAATGCAGTATGTACGCAGTGCAGGGTGCACATCAATGGAATGAGCTAAATTATTTAGAAGAATGTCGAATCGAGCGTGAGCACAATGTAGATGAAATCACCTTATAATGCCCCTTCATTTACTTGTAGATTTCCGTCATACGCTTACCGTACAACCCGCTCGTAACAAAGGCTTGAGAAGTTTTTCCAGTCCCGAAACACCCCCTGGATCACCTCTTCCGCGAACATTTTTCTGTAAGGGGTGCATAATTGTGTAGATAAAAAGAGTATCTTTTCAGAAAATTAATTTGGGATGATGGCATGTGGCTTGAATGCTTAAAAGTATTGTAACACAATCTTGCATGACTTTTTAGTGCCGTTGGATGGAACAAAGGGGAAAACTTGGGGCCCTAGCTCAGTGCACCAAAAGGAGCGTGGAAAGATTATTAGTAAAGTAGAATCTCCGAAACGTTGGAGTAAAAGCGCACCAAATCTTGACAAAACACAAAAGTCTCTCTCTGTGTCCAGTTGTGGACCTCCGCATTCAGGTACACAACCGGGTGTTTGCATGCCAAAATGCTTTTGTTTTTGCTTCCAGCTTTCACTTGAAAATGCTCAATTATGACAATTATGTATGTTTACAGAATCCTTTGATAATGAGCGAGTAGTAGGTAGTGTGCCTTTAATTCCACTTCCTAACGTAAACTGCGCGAATACGGAAACCCGTCGAGCTAAAAAGTACAGTCCTGTCCAACAAGTTCTTTACAATGCAGCTGCGTTGTTGGCACAAATAGCAGCTGGATTTGATATTAGAAAGCGCTCTTCTAACGCTCAAGCGACCAGGTAAGCGAGTTCAACCACGAACCTTGACTAATGCGGAAGAGACATGCATGTATTATGATGGAGAAAGTTTGAAGGATTTTGTGTTTTAACGCTCATAGGACTGTGGTGACGGAAGTAGACTCCGGACCAGAAATTGTGTTCTTAAAAGGATTCCAAAACAATGGGTTTGGTGATTCCGATTCTGATTTTCATCCTGAAGCTCTAGCACTAAGTTCCGCACCTGCTGCTCTTATGGGATCAGGGAAAGTTGAGAATATTCACAGTACATATCATGGGCATACTACTCACCAGTATCGGCCTTCTCCTTGGAGTCCAATGATGAAACCCGAGGGTGCCAGCGAATCTTCGATAAATGACACTAGCAAGTATTTACACATTCCCACTAATAAACCCATTACTTCCATTGCCACAAACGGAGTTGCTCATCTTCACCACGACCGTCGGAATAAAAGCGCAACGAGTACTCCAAGTCGTTCCGCATTAACGACACCGACACACAGGAAATACTCATCTGCCAATAGTCAAGATTCAGAGGTAAGACGCTTCCCTGAAAATATTCCATAGAATGTACGCTGCTCATAAAAGCAAATAAATCCATCTCTCCATAATAAACGGGCAATTTGGTACCTCCCTGTATATGCACCTTTTTATTTCCTATTTTAATTTACTATAATTTGGATTCGGGAATTTCTATTTTTCCTATTCTTTTCATTTATTTATTTTATTTTTTTGTTATTCCGTTATTGGTTTCGTACAGAGCATCCAATTTCAGTCCTCATCATCAGAAAGCGGCAGTAAGCCCAAGAGCCAGTTTGGTTTGGTGAAAGGACAACATCGAATATTACCCAGCGTTGAATCTGCTGCTGGACAACTCAAGAACAAAAAACGGGGCAATTCAAGTACTAAACCTGTCAAAAGTATAGGTTATGCTAGGATGGACTAATATGAGTACAGCTACAAATACAAAGATAGTAATATATTAAGTTTTCAAAGTTTCAAAACTTTCCATCTCCTTGATGAGATAGTAAGCTTTGTGTCCAGAAAAATGTATTCCCAAATTACTAGATTGAAAAATCTTTCTCGCAAAACGCGTTACTAGAAAATGGGTATTTTTGTTACATTTAAGCAGACAAACCGATTTTCCAAAGAGAATAGATTTTTTTGATGATATTCAATGTTGCATAATAAGTAGTTTTACATATTATACATTACATAATATCCCAGTTTTCTCAAAGGTACTTTTAGTTAAAGCTTGGAAAGCTTTCAAGTAGGGTTTCAAATTACTATAACGTAACAAATAGCTAATAATCATTTACCCCACAAACCAAATTTCATGACAGGCTCATGTGGAAAAACCAAAGTTTATCCCAAATCTTAATATTTGCATTAAAAGCAATTAGTCCACTATGTCTAATAGACATTGTCTATAGTCTTTTGTCCATTTTTATCTAGGCCCCAAGTACCCTATAAATTGTGCATGCATAAATGAAAAATAAGGTGTGTTTGAGCTAGTCTTTAATAATATAGACTTGCAAAGTCTATGTACGTGTCCAAATTAAATCGTATCTTATAATGTTCAACTTTGTACCTAAAATACCAAAAAACACAAAAAATATTGTTTACGTTATTCGTAAAACAATTATATTATTACCGAGTATACTTTTTTAAAAGTAAAATAATGCTATTATTATTATAAAAGAATTGAAAAACTTTGCATGACGTTTTTGTGAATTGTTTTAGTTTAAATTAGTTACAGTCGAAACGTAAAAATTACCAACGAATAAAATTTAATGTTTATTTTTATCGCTAAATTATGATTTGTCATTTGTTTTATTTTCATTTCTACACGATTCATTATTTTTATTTCTATTATGTCATATTATTGCTACACCATTAACCAACCTACCTCATCTTGTAACATTAACAGTACTAATTACTAATATGTAACAGTATTCGGTATTTGCCCCATCTATATGAACTAATGATATATAACTCTGCTTCATTATATTCGGGAAGTAATTTGTATAATATTAACTATTAACCACATTCTCATATTGTCCAAATCTGTAACAAATGGCTTCCTGGAGCATATTATGAATAATTCTTAAAATGACCTCTCACATTGCCCCTTTCAGATATACTTTGTCAATGAGTCCGGCGAGATTGTTCCCGTCAATTCCTTTTTACAAGAGACTGGAGGTTATCATTATTCCACAGAGGAGATGCAGCAACATCCACATCCACCAGCAGCGTATTTAGCCCGGCAACCTGGTTCCATTTCCGCATCGGCCAATTTCTCCACGACGGGTAGCCCCTTCCATCACCGCAGAGCTCTTTCTAATCCTAGTGATCACGGCATTGAAACAGAAAATTCTTATTTCAATAGTCTTGTCACACACGGATTAAGTTCTCGTCAAAAAACAAATCCTTTTCTGTCTGACCAACAACAGCATCATGTATACCATAATCCGCTAGTATACGGCAATAACGTGTTTGAGGAGTTTAGCCCTAGTGAAGATGTATTTGATGATGGGAGGGATGATATTCTATCGGATACACTGGGCAACATTCGCTTGGGTAGTGGAAGTGGGGAATCTGGATACCATGGGGCATTCCAAGACACTAACCCAAACAGTCCTCTGAGTAGTTCAGCCAGTACTAACCCGAGAACGCCACTGAAGCACATGGCAGGCATGTATACTCATCAGCGAACACCTTCAAACATTAGCAATGCATCATCCGGTTCCTTTGGAATGAATCCGAGTTTTGATGGCGATACTGGTATTTCAATGGCTTCCACTCCATTGAGGTAAGTAAGCCTCTTTAATAAAGAGTCTTTATTGTCATCCGTTCATTCTTCATGAGAACAACTGAAAACATTGGCGTAATTTATGATTCAGGTCTTCCTATGAATATGGCTACGACTTTCGGACGCCAAGTCATGCTTCGCGTCAGCAATCAGGTAACAGCTCATTGGTTACCGAACGACCAGCCACCCTTGAGCTGCCTCGTCCACTCCGCTCAAGCCTTCGAAAGTACAATTACTCTTACAATTCTTCATCTGCAAGAACACCGGGCCATTCCACATACAATTGGAGTGGAGAAACTAGTGGACCGGGTGGAATGATGACAAATGTGGAAACTCCACCAGACAGTAGTTTAAGTGAGGATAGCAGCTATGTCTCTGCAAAAGATTCTTCCTTGGCCAGTATGAGTTCACAGCACTCCAATCCGCCTGCACCCCGAGTTAGATTCTCTCCAATTGCAATGGTCTGTAGAGATCCCATGGATTTACCAGTGATGGACCGAACAATGCCAATGCAACCGTATAGAAATGTTCATTCCGCCGGAAATTCTTCACGAGCAGAATTCTCTTCACCAAAGCTTAGAAAAAACTTATCAGACTACGGAAAATTTGAATTCCTCAGAAACTTTTGAGCTGATTCCTAATCCGCATTATCGCGACGAATTTTCTTATTTGAAACTACCAGTCCTGAGTATCCGATTCTTTGTTTATTCCAATTTTGCCCTAATGAGTATAATAAGTATGCACAAAAATGTGCTTTGAAGCCTTGGGCTTTATATTCGTAAAGTCAAGAAACATATATAAATCTTGTTGAATCCGACATCAGTGAACGTTTTATAGAAAGAAAAACCGATCGAATGCGTTCTTCCAAAACCTAGATGTAAGTGTGCCGTTACTGTAATAACATTGTAATTATTCCTAAGAAAAATATACAACTGCTTCGCTGGCAAATGAAAAACGGAAATGACTGATAAAAACGCATTCTTTGCTTATCTTTGTAGCATGATAGTCTACGATTTGGAGCATGGATAAAAGATAAAGCTACATATAAAAAATTGTGAGCATTTTCTTTCAAGCTATACTTTAGAGAAATACTTTCCTGTGACTTAAATGTTTAAATGTAAAAAAAAAGTATGCAACAGCGAATGTAAAACCACAAGTGTTGTTCATTCATAGAACATATTGGATCACATTACGTGGAATTATTTAGGAAACTTTACTGATTCCTTATGATGATGGTACTACGATAGAAAAGTCATTCCAAAATGCCTTGTAGATATTAAGCGGGTAGGAGTTTTTCGAAGATGAGTTTGACTAAAAACGAAACAAAAGTGAGTGTCTCATCGATTATCCTTTTAAATACACTTTGGAAGTAAGAGCAATACTAAAACGCTACATTATGACAGCCTATTCTCGTAACTATTCGAATGCGAACGCTGACTGACCTTTTGTAACTTGTTGTTAGCAGTTTCTTCAACGCAAGTGCCGATGTAGTGATCTTTTAAACAAATATAGTTCCAATGTAGCTTATAAGTGGCTAAAGACATGATAATCTGCTAATCGTGGAGTTATCAAATTGATATTATAGTATTATGTGCGATTTCACGCGAATGAATCTAATTGATTTTTTATAAGCTATCTATACAATATTTAACCAACGGATTCAAAAACTCCTTGTGAGTTGTTTTCATTCACATCATATCAAAAGTGCTAAAACGCATCGTAATAAACGTAAGAGCAGCGCCTTTCTATAATTTTCATGTTAGACAATTAAACATATAAACGTTTATGTAAGGCTTGCACAAACTCAACAGGGATACTTATACACAACAGCAAACTCGTCGATCAATCACCGCTAATAATGAAAAAGAATAAATTCGCTTTAGGTGAAAACTTTTTAAATAACTGCAGCAATACAAAAAGATCTTTGATTTAGACTCAGCAATACTTATTCCTCTGAATTTTGTTACTGAAAAAGTAATTTTATGATACTCGCAAAACAAAACTTGTCAATAGTATAACATTATTTGAACCAATTTTGTTGAATAATCGCTTTAGTATTGTTTGTACCTGTTTGAAATTATAGCATTATTGAATGTGCGTACATAAATTTTATTTGAACTTGCTTGTAGTACAAGCCTTGTACAAAGTCATTTTAAGCATTTATTTTACTACAATCGATTTAGCAGACAATTATGTTCTATTTTGTGCTAATTTTGTTTGGTGATTTTTTGGTCTAGTCATAGGGTATCATTTTTTAACTTTATTGTGCACTCAATATATTGTACTATATACTTCTGATTGTGGATCCCAATAATCCATTGCGAACAAAGTAATCTCGTCTTCAAATAACAAAGTATTTACTTTAACCTTTGTATCAAGAACTCCTAATAATATTGTAAAAATACCAATGCAATATACAATACAGGATCAATTCAATACGCAAGAATTATGCTTAAACCATGTAGCTCGATAATGTGCATGTAGATACTCTAGTTTTGTCAGTAAGAAGGATCTAAAATAGTTAGTTATCCTTTTAGTCATAGAATCGTAGGAATCATCTCATTTATCCTAAATGCAGTAAAATACAAATTTAAGATAAAAACTGTTTAATTTGGTATAGAAAAGTTATATAACGAGCAATAGGAGCTACTTGTAAATCAAATGCTTATGTAGCGCTCACTATTCGTTCATTCGTATAAAAAAGGTTGTACAAATCAAAGACTTGAGAAGAACACTTTCTAAAGTAACTATATTATTATTGTGGGAGTAAATTCCTACTCTAATTCCATGTTCGATTGATTTCAAAGGAAATTTGAAAGCAATGTAAACATAACGCCTATACCTATCTACGTAGTAAATTTAAGGAATAATAAGATACTTTTAATTACGCATAATAGTAATCAACAACAAACCAAAGGGGAAAATGATAAATTCTAATTGTTACGTCAGTAAATGAATGGAATTGTTTCAGTAAAAATATCGCATTTATACACAATTCAAAATTACAACATGATTAATATGATTGATGATTGTTATGTAATGTACTACTGAAGCCAAATGAATAAAATGATGTTGCCACATTCATGATAGAGAAACAGAAAACAAAAGAATGCTTTTATACCATGTCATTGTTTGTCATTTTTGCTGCATATCGATCTTGTCGGCGTCTCATGCATGTCATACTGTCATACTCGGAATATTAAGCTAAAACAATGGACGTCAAAATATTATTCGAATTATAATGCTTTTAACGAGAAAGATTTCTTAGGTTATAGTTTGGAGGGAGTTCAGAAAATCTCCAATCAATCTACTCCCATCACTTACCTTTCAATGCTTTCACCCATCCTCTTTTTAATTCCTTTTTGATGCCGACACTGTCATTTTCCTATCAATAGTAATTATGAATGTCCAAGGTTTATTCGAGGAAGATGGATATTCCTTGCGTTTTGTACCTGACTTGAACATATATACATTTTAGCATTTTGTTACATAATTTTCCATGATGAATGACTCCCCCGTTTTTAGTTTTCATGTTAGTTTTCTTTTAGTAGCAACGAATAAAGACATTTGCCTGACTGACCAACCTTCATGGTACTCAACTGTTGTGTTTTTCTATTTCCAATTATAGTTTTATGTATACATTATATGTTCGCAGACTGAGAATCTAGATTTTGGGCATAAATATATGTAACATCGATTTCTTGCCGAAATTCTAATGAATTTTTAAGCAAGCCGTTTGGCAAAAGAAATGGAACACTCTATATCTACCACATACTGAAACAAGTTACCTTATATTCCCTGTCTGTGCTTTAAACTTTTATGAATCTCTCAGAAAACTGTACATTTTGTTATCTATTTGTCATCTAAAAGATTGTCGCTCCCAAATCAAACATGTCGCTGTCATTTCAAATCAGGAAAACGAAAATTGATTACAAACGCTTCTTCCTAAACGCGTGCCAAGAACTGCACACAAGTCGAAAATAAAATGAAAGTTAAGCGCACCTAATTCAATCAGTATTGAAAGTGACACAAAGTGAAATGCTGCTCTCGCCGATATGTTTTTGTTTGTTTAAATTGAATCGGAAATAAAATCAAAGAGTTTTGAAAACAAGGACAAACGAGCAGTAGCAAAAGCTTCTGACCTCTTTGATTTTCTGAAATATGGCATCCATAAAACCTTTGGTGGAGCTTTACAGTGGAGAAAGAATGCCTAGAGTTGGTTTAGGAACATGGGGCATGTTCGAAAAAGAACTTGAAACTGCAATTTCAACAGCGCTAGAGGTAGGATATCGACACTTTGACACAGCATTTTTTCATGGAAATGAAGAAACAATTGGGAAAGTGTTAAACGAGTGGATTGAAACAAAGAAAGTGACAAGATCGGATTTGTTTATCACATCAAAGGTAACAAGGCATTATATTATTATACATGCATTATGTCACGCTCTCACACAAAACATGAACAGTTCATAAATTCAATAAAAATATAATGTTTCATCAGCTTTGGTTTTTAAAATTGCAAAAATGAATGTATAATTAATGATGTGGCACGTTTTCGCAGCTTCCACCTACGGGCATGCTTCCAGATAAAGTGAAACACTTCTGTCATCTCTCGTTACAAAACCTGAAACTATCTTACCTTGATCTGTATCTTATACAACTTCCTGTCGGCATCAAATACCGTTCTGACGAAGAGCTTATGACATACCATGCTGATGGCAGTTTGGCAGTAGAATGCATCGTACAGATTGCTGACATTTGGAAAGAAATGGAAAATTTAGTTGCAGAAGGGCATGTAAAGAACATTGGAGTGTGTAACTTTACTTTAGAACAATTGGAAAAACTGTTATCTTCTTCTACAATCAAACCAGCAGTTTTACAGATTGAACTACATGCATATTGGCAGCAAAAAGAAATTCGAGAATTTTGCAAGGAGCAAAAAATTGTAGTAACAGGATTTTGCCCTTTAGGTGAGTAACCTAGAAAAGGGTAAAATGCCTTTTTCTGGTAAAATACCAAATAAATATCCATCTGTGAAACAAAAGTGTTTATGACACACAAATAAGTTAATTGGCACCTCATGTGCTGTTGTTGGCTGACGTGACAGTCAGGTCGTTTGCGAAACATATTATATGCATACGTAGGCATATAGCACAAAAACTTATGAATAATTAATGAAACGGAAATTCACAAGAAAAAAATATGCCTATGCTTGTTTTTCAAGGTTCACCGGGACGCGATGACATGTTTCTAAATGGAAGTAAATTATGCTTAGGTCTGATGCAAGAACCCGTTGTGACGAAAATTGCTGAAAAATGCGATAAAACTCCTGCGCAGATCCTACTTCGTCATGCCCTTCAAAATGGAGTTGTGGTTGTGCCAAAAAGTGCAACACCCTCGCGTATTAAAGAGAACTTTGAAATATTTAATTTTTTCCTGACGCCAAATGAAATGAAATGTTTAAATATGCTTGACAAGGGGCAGTATGCGAGGTCGTTTAATTATTCATTCCTTGGTGAAGCGTAAGTGAATTTTTAACATATTTTTTAATCGCACTTTTTTAAAGTGGTTTTTTTATCTGTGCCAGAATGGGCTTGGATAAAACATTATGTTATGTTTTATTATGTTTTTGTTTAAAAACGACTCTAGGTTTTTGTCTCATCAAGATTTTCCATTCGAAGGTTTACCAGTTGACGAGCCAGTGTCTCACCACTAGGCGTCCCTGACCCTGTCACATTAGTATTTTTTGTCTTGCAGTTGCCATGATCTATGGCCATGATTGTTATATTTTATGCTAATAAAAGCGAATAATAACAAAAAACTTATGAAACAATGAATAATATGTGTGCTCCATAATTTTGATGGCATCATTGTCTCCTGCATGAATCGAATTCTATTCTAGGTCGATTCCTGCATGCAATAATTATTTATTGTAATGATGTAAAACGTTTTCAAATGCAGTTTGACATTTGGTTTTTGTAATATTCTGTCAACTTAAATGTCCAGCGGATTGTCTTCTAAAGCCGAACTCAGAATGGCTCCTCCGACACACGCTGATAGGACTAGAAAAGAGTATGCTAAAACCAAATGTTTGCAGTTGGCTTATGAGCTTTGTCATACTTTCGCTAACACTGTTTTTTGCATTATACAATAGGGAGTACTTTGAAATTCTTGATGAAACCATACGCACAAACCCTTATCGAAAAGCAGCCACAGCAATGGCAAGTGTAATGAACAAACATGGAATTACATCCGATGCCAACAAAGTGCTGGGAAAATCCTCCGAGGGGCTTCCTGAAAAAAAGTGTGCTCTAACAAGAGCACTTAGATTGGCACAAAGTTGCAATCAAAAGCTAAATGTAACGAAGGAACAGCTTCAAGCTCTTTGTTGTGATTTGAGAGTAATAAAACCTGTAGAAAAGCCTGTGGAAATTACCAACAATGATCAATCGGAAGCCGTCAAACCAGATACTCCTACGGACAGAGCAATCATGACAGGACATTTACTAACTCTCATTGGCGAAGCGCAAACCATTGCAAAACGAATTTACGAGACTGCAGTGGGTTTGCATGTTGCAGAAGACTATTTGCGACAACCCGATGACCTAAAGCTACTAGACTTTTCTGGCACCGGAAGGATACAAATCCCCAACTACAATTTTAATCACGCTTCTCAACTCTGCTTGGAATGGCTTCACTCCACAGCAATCAAATGGCTCCGTGGATTCAAGGAGGATGGTGGAAAGGATAACGTTCAGTTTATCAAAGTTTTTGAAAACTTTACAAAAGCAGTAAAAGATTACACGGAAGCCGTCTGTCTGGCAAATCAGGTTTTCAGGGTGCTTCTATACCCAAACACGTACGGGAAAGAAACTCTACAAGAGTACGTGCTTAAACTGGGTCATGTTCTCAAAAATGATATCATTATGGAAGTTCAGGCTCTTCGTCGAGCGTTCGATAGTATTCAATACTCGTTTGAAAGGCTTGGCTGGGCGGCGTCTATTGCGTGGATGAAACATACTGGCAAGGAAATTACAGTTGAAACTCTAAATGAGACAGGGATCCAAATCGATCATAGCGTCTTCCACCACAAATTTTATGAAGGGCCCACCAAGCAGAAAAAGAAGAGCAAAACAGATACTAATGCAAATGGTGCAAACAAAATGAATTTGAAGAACAGTCCATCAGACTCTTCTGCACCGATCGAAAAACCAATGAGGGCTAAAAGTATTAAAAATAAGGGTACATCTCCCGAAGCTAAAGGGGAAGCTGGTTGGATGGCTTCACAAGAATGTTCCGCAGACTCGCTACCATTATCACGAAATTCTCAATCTGCACCGGAAGTATCTAAACTTAAAAAATCTACAGGGAAGAAGGGAAAATCACGTCGAGTAGATCAAACTAATCAGGGCGTGGCATCCGCTGACGTACCTTTTGAAGCAGCGACTCCTGCTGATGATTCTAGTTCAAGGCTAGGTCTTTTAAAATTGCTGAAAAATGACAAGGGATATTCAGTTTCATTATCCCAATCGACGATAGAATCTGCATCAAATACTAATGGTAATACTAAAAACAATAAGCCCAACTCACTGACGCCTCCACCCCATATACCTGCAGCATGGAGAAAGCAGTTTGGTGCTGTATTTGGAGCACATCTTGTTCCACCAAAGACAAAAGTTGTGAGGAAAACTAAGAAGAAGACTAGTGGTGCATTGAATCAGAAGCAAAGCAAAAAAGCTGGGGCAATGTGAGCTGGACCAAGTACCTCATACATAAAAGACTGAGTTCATACTTGTACTTAGCATAATAAAGTGATGACGCACAGAATTATATTAAAGTAATTACTAACACAAGTAAAGTTTACTCACGTTTCAAAATCGTCATTTGATCTTGACGTTGGTGCATTTGCATTTGACAAGCCATATAATACGTACCAAACAGGGGTCTGTTTCACCGAAATTTTTCATTGCTTTCATTATCATATCGCATTAAATTTGCTAAAATATCATCATTCACAGGTCATCATTCACCCTCATCATTATCATCTTTACCAGCTCAATGTTACCATGTTTTTATGCTTTCAAACCCCAGTTTCTTTTAAATAATTTCATTGTTGCATAACTTTGTGCAAAATACTATGAAGTAACTTGTGTAAAGATTCAATTTTTGTAGACAGGAATTGTCAGTCACTGATGCGTACGTACATTTATAAAAATTACAGTAATTTACACTCTTAATTTCGAGAATTTCCCATAAAATCCAGCTTTAAGCGTATAATGAACCATTTGACGTTCCCTTCTGGTTCTTCTCAGCAACTTAGTCCCCGATCTATTGAAGCAAGGTACGCTATCTCGATTAAGTGACGCAAACTTGACCATAGAATTTTACAAAATGATTTTTTACCTGCAGAAAAGAAGTATTCAAAATTTTATCGGAGACACTGCGACCCCCTCCGATCGTAAACGGGGAGGATGAGGTGGAAGAAAAAAAGTCATCATTTCCCAGGATAAACAATCCTTCTGTTCGTAGGTCAGGATCTGCAAAACAAAAGTCAAACCTTGGTTTTCACGCCCTAAGAAAAGAAGATAGTCTAGGATATTCGCCCATGCCAGGGCCAAAATCTACAAATAGAAAAAATTCTACAAATAAGAAAACTGGCCGCAATAAAGGTAAAGGTGATGCTGCTGATGAAGGGAATGAGGATGGTCGACCCGTTAAGGACTGTCACCTAAATAATGTTCTCAACTCTGCATACCGTGCAATGCACGAGCTTCGACAAGCAAAAGAAAGTCTTTCCGACCTAGTGGCCGAGGATGACCAGTTGGCACGTGGAATACGCAAATCCAATCCTACAGAGGATCATAGACAACTTGCACAGGTCGCCTTGAATATAACAAACTTGTGCAGAGAAGCTTTCATACCTGCCCACAGGCTAAACCAAACAGCCATTGCTCTTTATTGTGCAGAGGACTTTCTCCGCTATCCCTCGGACATTCGCACGTTTAACTTGCAAAGTTCTAAAGGGCGGATCAAATTACCTGACACCACATTTAACAATGCCACTGTAATGAAGCTTCGGCAAGTGGTAGATTTGGCGGCAGAAACGTATAATAAATTCAATGGAAAGGGTCGAATGGGAGAGAATCTTCAAGAAATTCTGTTTTGTATTTTGCGTGGATATCAAGATTTTTATGCCGCAACATTAGGCTGTCAAGAAATATTTAAAGTATTGCTCTATACAGGACCAAAAGATAAAGCGCATCTACAGCAATTTCTTCTTGCCTTATCAGCAATGGATAGATCTGATTTGCTGGTTGAAATTCAAGATTTGCGAAGAATTTTGGACGAGATTGTCATCTTTCTAGAGAAATTGAGTTGGGGTAGCTTTGTCGTTTATCGACTTGCAGGTGGTAGCGCTGGTAGTGAGAACCTTGCGTCATCCTACTCGGACGATCAGTTTGCCAAAAACAATCAAATGGCAGGAATTCCGTCATACCCAGCATATCCGTTGCTCAAAGCCAAAGGACCTAAGCTAATAAAGCAAAGGACCAAAGGGATACAAGAAGACTCTATGGAGCCGAGTGGAGTCAAGTTGAACATCGTGCATGGATCTTCGTACAGTATGCTTAGCAATGAGATTAAAGCTAGCAGCAAGCAGAATACCATGAAAAAGTCAAAATTCTCGAAAAAGAAGAATATGAATGTAGGTATGGAGGACAAAGAGATTTCAGTTGGGGATGCGAATTTCCCACCGTATAACAAGAATAGTGAATCTAGTATGAACTGCGGTAGTATTGCAAGCTTTATGAGAATTGACGCAAATGGTAGTCGACGATCCATGATGAATTTAGACAAATAAAAAATTATCAGCCATCCGCATGCATAAAATATCAAGTCTGAACAATGACAGTATTTCAACATAAACCTAAGTAATTGGCTCGCATAATCGCATGATATGTTTAATTTAAGCTTTCTTCAACTACATAACATATTTATCACTTTTTTGTTTGATTTACCGGTAAAATAATTTACTTCATTTTAAAGTTCTTCAGTTTTGATTCTCCATAACTGAGGAGTAAATGGAGATCCAAAGTAGGTGTACTTTTCTCCTATTCCAACTTCGCTGATGTGAGATATCTAGATTGTAGAAAGGAAGTCGGTGTTATTACACAAGTCATAAGCAATAAAGTTTCACAATCAAATTATTCACATGAAAAACTCACCGCTCCCTTTTGATTTTGTAAGCTTCCCAAATACTCGCCGTTTTCGTTCACCTCAACAATAATAACATTAGAGGAGAAACCCGTGTAATCCCCGAGTACTTTTACCTGTTTATGCAATCCAATCATTTACATTAAGCATATTAATGATGCTACATTATCAATCTGGTAAATGAAAATATTTTTTATCTGAATTGTATCTTACGTATGCAAGTGATCTTCCGACGTATTCATTGGGTGCATACAAATAAAGCATTTCCAAAGCTTTAATTATGATTCGTTGAAATCTCAGCAAGATTTTTCGAGCCCAGGGGAGAGAAGGAAGAGATTCAATAGGTGTGGGTTTCTAAAGAGCAAATATTTGAATATATATATAGGTATATACTTTTGGAAATATATAAAACTGATTTTGCTGACGGAACACGTACTTCTGAGTCTCGGGAGAAAATCAAGGAAATATAAAAGCCTCCCTTTCCGTTAGATCTGATATTGTCTGGATATCCTGGAAGACCCTCTACAAGTATCTCTTCCTGACCCTTCTTTGGCCCTGACAAGTAATACCTTCAGAATTGCAAAAAAATGTGTAAAGATGAAATCGTTTTTTAGACTAAAAAGTGCAATTTTAATTGGACGTACTTCCAAACTCTGGCTGCTCCCGATTCGCATACAGCTACAAAATCTTCTTTCTTCGAAAGCTGAA
This sequence comes from Entomobrya proxima, assembly GCA_029691765.1. NCBI lineage: Eukaryota > Metazoa > Arthropoda > Collembola > Entomobryomorpha > Entomobryidae > Entomobrya > Entomobrya proxima. The sequence continues at coordinate 22,836,854 of CM056171.1, forward strand.
CCCCATTGGCAAAACGAAGACCACTAACGAGAACCTCTGCTTTCTTTGTTTTTGGATCAAACTTAATCAGCCTTCCGGTTGGCTCTCCAATCCAGTCGGCAAAGATATCTCCATACGTGCCAATCTTTCCAACATCACTAAAGTAAATGCTCCCATCTTTTGAGCTAACGTCCACATCATCGACAAAGTTTATAGGCTGGTCAGATCCGTCAACTTTGGCATATCGGGGCAATAATGTTTCGACAGTTTCTAGATGTAAATGGGGGAAAATAATGCTTTTAGGTTGGCCACGGCAAATATTATGCATTAGCACACTTGCACAACCAATAATTTCTTATTTTTTCGAATAAAACCATACTTTTATCAACATCAACCCGTAGCAGTCCTAGTGTGGCATCGGCAACAAGAAGCTTTCCAGAAGAGTCGAACCGCAACCCAAGTGGTCTACCGCATATTTCATGTTCCCAGTGACCAGCTTTAACCATTAAGAATAATAATTTATAAAAATGTAATAAAACTTAATTTGCTACTCATTAGATAGGAAATAATGATACTTTTTACTGAAAATCAGACCACTTACCACATGGTCTTCCCGTTTGTACAAGTTTTTCCAGTTTCCCATTCTTTATGCGAATGATATACCCTCCATTTACGCCAGTGTAGACCTCATCACCACGAATGGCTATTGACTCTGGTCCCACGAAATCTCCATCAAAAACTAGCTCTGCTCGATCCAATTTTGCATTTACCGCAAGCTTTCCTTCCAGTTTAGGAGAGGGTTTTAACCTGGAAATTCAATAATAAAAAATTGTCCATTCTTCGTTTTCAAGAAATTGTTAAAAGTTTTCCTTGACTTACTCATATGGCTCCAACTTAATATCCGGAGGAAGTCCGGGCACACAAAGCAAGATCAATGCCCCAATCGCCGTGTACAAAAGGAGTACAAATGATAGTTTCACAACTCCCATTTCAATTAATATTTTTCTTAGTAATAGATAAGACGAACAGAGACGCTAGTTGCGTATGCCAAATTGAATTATGTACTAAAGTAGTCTACTAAAAATTGAGATCTTGTTTAAATTCACGTTTTATCTATACTTTATATTTTATGATATATCGGGTAATAGACCAATAAGACGTCGACATCAAATGAAAATTTGCATGAAATCATCAAATTTTCTGCTTAAGTTTGAGTTTTAAACTAAGATAACACCATGTAAAAATGCATTAGCACTCAAGACAGAATAGTTGACCTTCCTGCTGCACGTGAAAAGGTATGGGGTTTGAGTGTAGTACATGTGAAAATGTAGATTCATTAAAAAATGCTTAATATTCAATATTCTTTAAAAGATGTAAATTTGCCTTTTTAGTACTGGTTTCATCTCCTTTCTCTACTGCATCTATCCATGTGAGAAAGAGTGAACTCTCCTGTTTCTCATAAATGGAAAGCCGGCATCATCAGCTTCACTTGTAAAACTGTCAATGTCATGGTCATTATTTTCAACAATAAGAGGTGCATGATACGTATTCTTCTCATACTCCCGAGGATTATAAAGTGTGGACAGACATGCAAACATTCATGCATGCTGGACATGTAATTTGCAATTCAACATCATTTTAGTTTACAAAGATTTTTTGTCGCTTGTAACACAATGGCATGGCATGACACTGGTTTTCTCAATATCAGTTATGTAAATAGCAAGTGCTTGTCTTCGTGTTTTTTTCACGTTGTATGTACCACTTCTCCAGAAAAGTCACAGCTTTCATAATATTTATACGAAGCGTACACAATATCATTTAAATACATATTTTTTACTGCTGCAGGCTACATGTACCAATCGTTCTACGAGCAAGGTCATTTTTTCCATTTCACGTTACTATTAAATTAACCGGATTTAATTTTCCATTTTATGCAGTCGCACACTGGAGTACGTAAAAGCAGCTTGAGTGAAACTCTGCACAACGTTTGAGATGTAAAACGTGATGAAGTCATGGGTGCCTATAAGCTCTAGCATTCTAATATGTAATTTTCATCGAAAAACGAATGCTTCACCATGAAACTATACACCTCTCTTTTGATACTTTGTAGCAACTTGTTTAGCATGAACTTGGTTCAGATTTAAGAACCAATTTCACTTTGTTTGGTCCCGTGGACAGAAAAGCGCAAGCAAACAGAATTTACTTGTACGGTTTCCTACAAGGTTTTAGCTTTCTTCTGTGACAGGACAAATGCTACGTAGATTTTACGTGGAAAGGGTTTAGATGACCTTCACGTTAAGAATCTCCACGAGGTTAAGAATTACACATTGCATTGTTTAACGTATCGTATGATATGTTTAGGAAAGCTTGGATGGATGGAAATAAGCTTCTAAACGTGCACACATTAGTGAAGCAGAGCAGGCAAGTACATAAAACAATGTATTACCCAGTCAGTCAAGGATCAGACAGCAATTTTGCTGTCCTCGACAGCATTTTTGCTGTCCGCCAAAGACAGCAATTTTGCTGTCCTGGACAGCATAATTGCTGTCTTGACAGCAAAACTGCTGTCGAGGACAGCAAAATTGCTGTCTAAAAATTAAAATAAACTTTTAAAAGCCATAAAAATTAAATCTACGCGCGGAATTTAAAGTCTACGCTAAATAAAAATCTTTATACGAATCTTTACTGAAAAACAAAATTTTCCAATTTGGCAAACTTAAATTCCAATTTGGCTTTTTTGAAATAATGGAATTTTAACTTATAAAATTGAAAAATTCCAATAACTGGCTTATAAAGCGTCACAAAAATCTGAGTATTTTTTCAAAAATTAAATTAATTAAGTTAAAAATATTAACGATGTGAAATGAATTTTAGAAAAATATAGTGACGTAATGGTTAATTAAAACAAAAAAGACAGCAATTTTGCTGCCCTGGACAGCAATTGTTTAAATAAAATGGGGGGGGGGGGCCGGGGTGAGATTCGTCATAACTTCATACTCTTGTATAAATAATACCTTAATTAAACAGTTATACTACCCACTATAACACCAACCCACTGAATACGTTGTTCCCTGTAATCACATTAATCCTTAAACAGTTTGGCCAAATGAGAAAATAAAGTATTGAATTTTTTGGGCTACACGTTGGAATCCATTGGAATAGTTTTATTTTAAACGTGGAATAAGCATGTTACAGGCTTTATCAAAAGAGGTAGCCAGTGTGCCAGCTTATTATGAAGTTGAAAATAAGATGAGATCTTCACATAGGATCATGGGAATATAGTTGAGAAATGGAGAACCAATTATCACTCCTGTTTATCTTTCGTATATACGGAAAGATGCAAAGTTTATCATTCTTGTGGTTGGATTCATATACCAGAAATCCGGAGCCATGAACTTGATCTATCATGCATTGCACAAAATTCTGAAAGTTAAGCATAAAAACTTAATAGCTCATAAAGGTGTAGAAATGCAAAATGACTAGCAGCTCCGTTTTCCAGTCAAAGGGTAATCAGTGTTGCATATGTCATCATTAAAATGTTAATTAACACTTATTATCTTCAGATTTTTAATGAATAAGCTATTCATATTAACTATCAGTTTGTTTCATGCCAGCAAACCTACATACCTACGTGCTATACCTAAATGCAATAGATAGTGCATTTGAAGAGAATGTACTTTTGCTATTACCAAAAAATCAAATTAAAGTTTACATGGTGCATGTTACGGTCTTTATCGTACTTGTAAATTAAAAGGAGATGGAAAACCTCCAGAGGAAAAAGATATTATATATTGATTTGTTGTTATTTTACGTCTGCTTTAGTCAGTTCAACTGACTGAGTTGGCCATAAAGTTATGATGCAATCAAGAACTGACCACACTAAATACTATAACATTATGTAGTTTTTTATAAGTGGATGACTTTCGTAGTTATAATGGAACAGGGTTTGTAGCGACTCAATTCATTTTCTATTAACCCTCGTCTACTACTTCAAACACAGACATATAACATAATTCTTTTGAGAGATTCCTCATCCTGTCTTTGGCAAGATTGGTGCTTTGAAACGCGTATCATTTTGATTTATGACAATTAATTTTAATTGACAAGCACAGTTCTATGTATTTTGATTGCGTTCTTATAGAAGTCGAAGAGTTATTCTCCTTTGATGTAATGTAACTAAAATGTACCATTTTATGGTATAGGATATGGTACTAACAAGCTGGATCTCACAAATTGAATTAAAAACAGATCTCCTAATTGTTTTTTACTAGTCATGATTAAATTATACATGATGTGTTATAAGTTATGTCGGAACAACTTCACTGACTGCTACATGTGTTAACGTAATTGGTTTTATGAGGCTAATTGAACAGTTATGGTTAGAGTATTATATATACACAAATCTCCTTCAGTAATTTTGTTTTATTTTACCATTGTTGGATTTTACCAGACATCTGCCTTTTTGCATCAAGGGCAAAATACAAATAAAAAACGGAGATCGATACTGCCCCATTTTGACTTTTTAAGAAGAAATTGGGAACAGTTAGTCGAAAAATAATCAAAATCAATTGTGATAGTGAATGGAAGCAACAGGAGTCACAGTCATATCTTGAATAAGTCGACGAATTTGTGAAAAATGTTATATTGATCTGACAAAAGTCACGGGGAAATTCTCGTGATCGATACAGTAAATGTATTGACTTTTCTGAATACATGCATATATATAGTAGGACGGATTCGCGACATTTGTGTACACGTAGACGTTCCTCAAATACGCTTCACTGTTTCGATAGTCGATATTTGCAAAAACAATGCGGGGTTTTAATTTTCGCTTTATAAGCAAAGTTTCACCTTTTGTGGAAACAAAGTCATGTAACATGCATATCGATTTCATATTTTTATAAATCAGTAATAGAGACATGACATTTCAGAGGCACAAAATAATATTAGTCATTCTGTTATACTCGTTAAAAATTTGGAGCATTTCCTTTATTCTCTCATATATGTTAGGAAAAAGTTGTTATAATCATACATTCCCTAATATTGAACAGAAATGTTTGTAAAAATTAATTTCTATAAGTTGCTTTCAGTTGTATGATTTTAAGCATAAAATCATAATCTTGATATAATGTGGCATCTTATGTGATTCATAACGTTCATTTAGTTTTCTTTTACAATTTATCGATACAGTCATTCCACAAAAAAATGTGTGAACAAAGTTCTGCCCTTTAAAAATTACAGCAACTTGTTTAGTTCATTGAAATGGTTAGGAAACGTAATTTAGCCTTCTATAATGCTTTTCATTGTGTGTACACAATGTATAGTAGTAAATGTAGTTAACAATTTGCATGTCGACAATGTCACAACTGAAAGTCAACATCATGTGTAGTTTCAATCGTTTTAAAAATTGCATGACAGCTCCACTTCAGTAAACTGATTTGAACTAGTGTACTGTATATGGTTTATGGATAAACAATTAAAACTACCACGCACCCTTTTGTGCACCACACATATTCTATTTGTATATAATATGACTTTATGATGAGAATATTATGAATGACCCTATTTTCCCACGTTGTCATCTTTGTATAATGCCTCAGAAAATATAGTGCAAAGAATACATGATATTTATGTTCAATTCTGACTTTCCTCGATTGGTACCTTATTAGCCGAAAAGAACAGCTTCATAATGACCGTCATTTAGAGTTGATAAAGTCGTTAAATCTCAAGTGTTAACTAACTTGTATTGCGATTATGTTTTAAAATGCTAGCAGTAATCAATATCATGGGCAGCGACTACACTTGATCTTAAATGATAGTAAATGACGATACGGCACTGAACAAAGGACTAACTCACAACCTTCCAATTGAATGAAAACAACAATTAAATGCGTTTTGGTAAATATGCAGAGGTGTCTTGGAAGAACTTTCGGAAGGTTACAGTTTAGTCATGCTTTTAATAAAAACACGAGTTTTATCGATTTCAATAGTTTTATATTATATTTTTTATTGCGTGTTATGAAATTTTCAGTTTTTCAAAAGAAGTACATACGTATCTACAGTACGATCAAATAATGTATATTATTTTGCTCGATTTATCAAAATATTATGAGTACGTAGTATTTTCAATTATTATTATGACGGCAGCTTACAGAAAATACGAAAAAATACAAAATTGACAACTTCCTTCATCCTTGTAGTTTCGAATTTGTACTGATTCGTCAATATATGCATTATATTCAACAAAAAGTGAACATAATTATTTTTTAAAGATTGTTCCAAGTTGAAAGAACCTCTTATATATAATTTATAATTTGTGCGTACCTAAAGCATAAAACCGTCAAGGGTATTTCCGAATATTATAAGCTCGTAGCATATTATTATCAAAAAGACCATTTTTACGGTAGAAGTTCAACTTGTAAACAAGCTAGAATTTCCCGAACAAAGTTGCTCGCAGATAGGTAGTTGCACGTGTAGTGTTTGCTACAGCAAACAGGCAAAAACGATAGAAATATTCCAGATGTGACGGGAATGGGGCATTGTGATACGCATGTTAAACCAAACGCGTACACATACATCGCTGATATAATTGTTTATTAAGCAGTTTCTTCCAGTTCATGTGAGGTGGTCAATTATTTTAATTTTCTGATATGAATTTATTACATCATGCGTCATTACAACTATTATTTAGCAACATCGAACGTCGTACATGAATGAAAATGATATCTTCCAAATTCCAAAAAGAAGACCAGGAATTGCTCAGGTAGAATAAATTAAGAAGCTATAAAATATATTCTACAGAAATCATAATTGAATGAAACCTCCCTTTAAGATTAAACCTACTGTAATGTTCTTTAATGCAAATTAAAAGTTCTACTTAACAATAACTTAACAAGCTTCACAATGAAATGAATAGGTAGTTACGATTAGGCAACACAACAGACAGTTTTTCTAATGTACAAAAAACAACATGAAAACATACTTCAATTCTGATGATGAGCCCCGAGTGTCGAGTGGAAGCGCTTGACGTAAATGATGAGTTTAGTAAACAGTAAAAAATAAATATTGTTTCATGCAACATACCTAAACAGCGTACGTGAAACATGGATGAAACGTGATAAAAGGTAAAAATAGAATATTTGAGTAGTACTAAACTGGACAGAGTAAAAGGTTTGCTTGATGTTTTCAAGAAGAAAGTCTGACATCTTCTTTTGATTTCCTTTCGGGCTTCTGTGATTTTTATGGTTTCTTCATGTCTGCAGTCTGCACTCTTTTATCCTTCTATAGCTCAACGCTTCTATTCATCCAAACTTACACATAAATGTGCAAAGCTATTTTTACTTCCAAAGCGCAAAGGTCTGTTGTCCATTATAAAATGCTCTTTCCTGCAGTGGCGCAATATATGCATCTTCTGATGCTTTTAAGAGCGATATAAATCAAAACTTCAAATTCTTATCAGAGCATTAAAATACCAAACAGACTTTCAGCAAAGCGTTTGTTCAATGTCATGTCATGGTCATGAGTGTTTTGAATAATTTTGCAAAAAAACCCAGAATACACAACATGAAATGCGGAGTGCAATGAGAGTGTTTGATTTTTCTTGATGAGCTTTTGATGTTATCAGTTTTCAGACGAGCTTGTTCCGTTAACCGAATCTCTCATTTCGGTCGGACGGTTGAATAGATTGTAGCACTTGAGATAAATCGATTTTCATAATGCATCCATGACATAAATCGAGCAGACCAAAATCCTGGAAATCCAGAAAGTTCAAACCGGCTTACTCCACTCGCCCATCCGTAATGCACACAGGATTTGGTCATACGTGCTCGAAATCTGCGCTTGTGATGTAAGCTAGACTAAAATCTGGAGATTTTTCGAGAAAGGGTAATTCATCTCACTTTTGTGCCACCCAGGGAGTAAGTGGAAATAATTGATTGCTAAAGTGCAAAAGGGTATGTTTGTGTATGTAAATCATAGCAGAAAGCTGGAAATATCCCCATTCATATATTTCATGTATATGTCGGCATAATTTGCTTTTAGGCAAAAGTTTCCGCAAACAAATGAAATTTTTTGCCCAATTTCATACTAACATGACATGACTATGACTAGCGGAGAAAATGTATGGAAAGAAAACACGAATTCGCCATTATTTGCGTTTGATTTATTGTCAGAGAGAGTACAAGATCTGAGTGTGCAAGACTTTTGCTAGCATTACTTTACTGCGTTGCGGTAAAGGGGCATCTCAGTGCTAGCCTTTAGCCTTCCTCATCATCATACGATCGGCCCGGCAGGAAGAAGGCGTTACTCTTTGTTTTCGGGCTAATATTGCAATGCATTTCGTGTTTGCGAAATCTAAAAAATTCCATACTGGTTCACTAGTACTCTTTTCTTGATCTACTACTGATTCGTCAGCTTATAT
>CM056171.1:22845351-23027971 GCA_029691765.1 Entomobrya proxima
TTATGTTCCGGAGGATTTTGGATTCGAAATGGAAACTCTGGATATTTTATTATAATTTTCCATTTCCTTTGTAAACTGAACGTTTTCAAACCTGTAAATTCGTTGTCCTTTGTTCACGTTCAGTATTTTCTCATTTTTATTGCTAAGATGATCATTATCAAAGTTCAATATTGTGAACTTTGTATTTTGTAATGGCTACTTCCGGTGAAAAGGTCAGGTTCAATCCAACATAAAATTGGACTTTGATAAACGTGCACATTTTCCTTTGTCTTTCTTTGTATGGAAAATGATAGCTTTATTTGTAAAACCGGAAACGGTTCTATTTTGTCGCTTCATGAAAGCTCGTCATGAAACGTTTCTTTGTTACTTGCCATTTTTGTAACTTTCCGAGTTCGAACCCGGAGTAGCCAAGTTTTGGTATAAAAAGGGAATGAAAATTGTAAATGGTCATTAGTCCTCTTGAGGCATCATACCCAGCAGAGCAAGCCCAAAAACTCTCAAGGTTGAGCCAATAAAGAGAAGAAGTCGGCCTACGGGCTAGAGGCACTTAGCAAAGCACCCGCTATTTGTCTATTTTTGGGGAAATAATAAAGTTTAAGTTCCTTTTGTAATTGGAATCGTTTGCTATTTATTTTCCATCCTCTGGAATAGTACACCCAGCATTCAACTGCATTTGGGGTTCCAGAATTGTCTCACATTGTGTGAGTGGTCCTTCGGAAGTCATTTTTTACCATCTTATGTTCCAAGTTTGGGGACATAATTTGGTCCTTCGAACCGGATAACCCAGAGCTATGGAGTACGGTCAAGGTCACGAAGGAGCCCACGGAAGTGGGGAACAAGTTCCGCGTCGGAGCAGGCGTCCAAACATCGGGCATCCGCCAAATTATTACGGGAATTGGGTTGCAGAAGAGGATCAGCCATCATTCCTGTCCAGTACCCACAGAACGACCACTGGAGTGGTCATGCAGAGGACGACAATAGTCACGCCACAAACGGTTGAAAGGACACCGGAAGTGGAGGCTGACGCCCGTTCACATGTCTCTGCTGCCAGCTCCAAGTCACAGGTGGAGCTGGATGAGGAATTTGCTGAACTGGAGCGATCCATCCGACAGAAATTGGATCGGCTATCACAGCTAAAGCAAGAAATATCCCAAGTTGCGCATGCCAATCAAGCGAAGATGGACGACCTGGAAGAGTACGCGGACTTTGACGAGGATGAAGAGGAGGAAGGGGAGGGACAGGATGCCCATGCCAGGGTGAAGCCATTTTCCACGAGTGAGTTGAGTGCTATCGCACCGGCCTCAACTCATTTCATGCCCACGCCTCTATCATCCAGGGTTCCAATCTGGAAAGAAAAGGGGGAAGTTCCAGCGGCCCAACAATCAGCGCTCCCATCCAAGCCTTCCACGGGATGGGAGGTCAGAGACGAATCGAGAAGGCACAAGACTGGGCTGCAGACGGGACGACCAGCTGCAGGTAGCAGCACATACTATAATTGGGAAGAACCCGCAGATTATGGGTTTCCTCCACGAGCGCCTCCATCCAAGCCTTCGACGGGATGGAGGGACAGAGACGACAGAAGAAGGAAAAAAGACGATCCAGATGAGGATCAAGGAGCTGCCGGTAGCAGCAACAAGTACAGAGGCTCCGCATTCCATGGTCACCTTCCACCAGCAACGAGCCCACCGCCACCTCCAGTAGCCCGGCAATCATTGCCACAAAGTCAACAACAAGATGGTGGATTAGCCGACGCCCTGGCAAATGCACTGATAACAGCCCTAAAATCCCAAAATGTCACTACGGAAAAGTTTGTGGCTCGTCAAGGGGAAGGAAGCAAGTTGCCAAGCTTCTCGGGGAATCCGCTGGACTGGCCAATATTTGCTCATCAGTACAGGCAGTCCACCACCGATTGCGGATTCACACGGGCCCAAAACATGGCAAGGCTTGAGAAGGCGCTGAAGGGAGAAGCCAGGAGACACGTACGGGCTCTCATGATCATCCCGGACAACGCGGACATGGTCATGGAGAGACTGGAGCAGCGCTATGGAAGGGCTGAATACGTTGTCCAGGCCTTGATTGAGACGGCCAAGAAGACACCGACTCCCAAGGCGGACAAACTCTCCAGCATAATGGATTATGCTGGAGCCATAAACAACCTGGTGACCACCGTGAAGACGCTACACGTACCAGCCCATCTTGAGAATCCCCAGCTCATGCAAGAGCTGGTGGATAAGTTACCGGACAACCTGAAGTTGCAGTGGGGCATGCATACGCTCATGCACAAACGTGTCAACTTGCTGGATTTGGCCAACTGGGTGGACAAGGTTGCGGAAGCTGCCAGCAAGGTTACTATTCCCAAGTTGAAAATACGGGATAGTAAGGAAGAACAAGTCAACGCCGCTGCCACTGAAGAGTCCAAATCCAAAGTCAGCTGTCCGGTCTGTAGGCTGGAGGGTCACGCAGTTTACAGCTGTGAAGATTTCAAGAAGAAAAGCGTGCAGCAACGGTGGGAAGTCGTGAGAGCTAACAACGTGGAGTTCAAATTAAAGAACGTCCGCACCATTACTAGTTTGAAGCTCACCCCACAACGGACCGACCTGGAAGATATCTGTAAGCAGTGGCCGCACTTACAGGATGTAAAAATGAAGTACCTTCCTGGAGAAAGACCGCTTATCCTCATTGGCCAGCCACACACGTACCTAACGGTGGCCAGAGAAGTAAGGGAAAGCGGGATGGAGGCACCTATGATGTCAAGGTGCATGCTGGGATGGGCTATTCACGGACCGACGGACGGAAATGGAGGCGATGAGTCCATGCACTCATGTGTCCATGAGACGGATGAAGACATCATCCATGACTTGGTCAAGGAATCCTTTGCGCTGGATTCTCTTGGTGTTCGACCAGTGGTGAGCGCCCGTTCGCGAGATGACATTGCTGCGGAAAACAAAATGGAGCATGTCACTCGGCGTGTTGGGGATCGCTGGGAGACGGGACTACTTTGGAAAAAGGAGCCCATTTGTTTGCCACCAAGTTACGATGTGGCCTTGAGTCGCCTCCGTGGGGTAGAGAAGAGGCTCTGGAAGGACGAGGTTCTCCGTGGACAATATGGAGTTAGGCTGCAGGAATACCTGGACAAGGGCTATGCTCACAATCTAACCAAGGAAGAGCTAGCTACGCCATCAGAACGGGAATGGTTCCTGCCGCACTTTCCAACTACTCATCCCAACAAGCCAGGGAAGATCCGCATCGTGTTTGATGCCTCCAGCAAAGCAAATGGAGTGAGTCTAAACGACTTTCTGTTAACAGGGCCGGACCTGCTGAACTCACTTCCTGGCATTCTCCTCAAGTTTCGTCAGAGAAGAATTGCATATTCTGGTGACATTGGCGAAATGTTCCACCGGGTACGGATCCGGCCACAGGATTGTCCAGCGCAGCGTTTTCTACGGAGGGAAAATCTGGAAGACCATCACCCCTCGGTCTTTCAGCTCGACGTTATGATGTTTGGGTCAGTGTGTTCGCCCTACTGCGCCCAATATGTGAAAAACCGTAACGCTGCCGAGTTCCAGGAGGAGTATCCAGCCGCCGCTGCAGCCATAGTGCACAAGCACTACATGGATGATTACCTGGATTCAGTGGACCAGGAGGATGAGGCGATCAAGTTGGCGCTGGAAGTAAAGGAAGTCCATCAGAAAGGCGGATTTTCCATTGGCAAATGGATATCCAATTCCCCAACATTCCTGGAAGCTCTGGGTGCTGGCGCTGGACAAGAAACGAAAGATTTGGCTCAATGGTCAGAGATACAGACCGAAAGAGCATTGGGGCTCCACTGGATCCCGGCAAAAGATTGTTTTACTTTCCGGGTAAATTTGGACCGAGCTGGAAAGGGAGTAGCCACTGGAGAGGAGATTCCCAACAAAAGTGCAGTATTGGGGCTCATCATGCTTGTTTGGGATCCGCTTGGATTCCTGGGACATTTCCTGGTGAAGGGAAGGATTCTTCTCCAGGACTTATGGAGACACCGGATAAGCTGGGACGACGAGATTCCCACCACGACTTTTGAAAAATGGAAAGCGTGGGTGCGGGATCTCCCTAAGCTAGCGGAACTGAGGATACGGAGATGCTACTCCCGAAATGCCAGCAAGAATGAGAACAATCAAAATCACATTTTCTGTGATTCAAGTGGGAAGGAACTGGAACAGGCGAAACTGACGGACGAGCTATCCGTGAGAGCGATTGATTGGCATTTCATCCCGCCCTCCTCTGCTCATATGGGGGGAAGCTGGGAAAGATTGGTACGAAGTGTCAAGGTCGCGCTGGCAGCCATCTTGAAGGCAAGGGCACCTAAGGAGGAGATCCTGCAGACAGTTTTCGCCGAAGCAGAGGCCACAGTTAACAGTCGCCCTCTAACTGATGTGCCTGTTGATCCAGAATCACCGGAAGCTCTTACTCCGTTTAATTTCCTTATTGGAAGCTCGAGTGTGACACAACCTCCAGGTGACTTTAAGATGGACGAGAACCTAAGGAAGCAATGGAGGCAAGCACAAGCATTGGCAGACTCTTTCTGGAGACGCTGGCAGAAAGAGTACATCCCCACTTTGCAGCGGAGGCACAAGTGGCATGGAAAGGTTCCTCCAGTGACCGTCGGAGACATGGTCATCGTTTTTGATGACAGTTTGAAGCGGAATACTTGGCCACTGGCAAGGGTTACACGCATCTATCCTGGCAAGGACGGAATTGTCCGGATCGTGGAGGTCAAGACAGCATCGGGGACCTACAAACGGCCGGTGGTCAAGCTCGGGAAACTGGACATACGGACAGCCGAGGAGACAAAGTAGGATTTACTTTGTAAATCGGGGGGAAGAATGTTCCGGAGGATTTTGGATTCGAAATGGAAACTCTGGATATTTTATTATAATTTTCCATTTCCTTTGTAAACTGAACGTTTTCAAACCTGTAAATTCGTTGTCCTTTGTTCACGTTCAGTATTTTCTCATTTTTATTGCTAAGATGATCATTATCAAAGTTCAATATTGTGAACTTTGTATTTTGTAATGGCTACTTCCGGTGAAAAGGTCAGGTTCAATCCAACATAAAATTGGACTTTGATAAACGTGCACATTTTCCTTTGTCTTTCTTTGTATGGAAAATGATAGCTTTATTTGTAAAACCGGAAACGGTTCTATTTTGTCGCTTCATGAAAGCTCGTCATGAAACGTTTCTTTGTTACTTGCCATTTTTGTAACTTTCCGAGTTCGAACCCGGAGTAGCCAAGTTTTGGTATAAAAAGGGAATGAAAATTGTAAATGGTCATTAGTCCTCTTGAGGCATCATACCCAGCAGAGCAAGCCCAAAAACTCTCAAGGTTGAGCCAATAAAGAGAAGAAGTCGGCCTACGGGCTAGAGGCACTTAGCAAAGCACCCGCTATTTGTCTATTTTTGGGGAAATAATAAAGTTTAAGTTCCTTTTGTAATTGGAATCGTTTGCTATTTATTTTCCATCCTCTGGAATAGTACACCCAGCATTCAACTGCATTTGGGGTTCCAGAATTGTCTCACATTGTGTGAGTGGTCCTTCGGAAGTCATTTTTTACCATCTTATGTTCCAAGTTTGGGGACAGCTTACGTACTAGTTCTGCAAACACACGGTAAAATTGGCCAAGAGTGAGAGAGAGCTTTCAGTTGAAGTTCGTTTTCTAGCATTTAGGTAGGCACAATCCTTTTTATCGAGCAAAGTTTTGCATGGCACGGGTCTCTGCTAATGGTAGTACAGATGATATTTTACTACCATTCATAGGATGCATTCAACAAGGTATACGTCATAATGGCAGGGCACAGTCGCATACTAAAGTTTGCAATCCGCAATGTTAAAAAACTCAACCAAAAGCCACACGAGCAAAGAATTTCCCCTAGTAATGTAGTACGTAACATGCACATTGCTGCCTAGTATTGCCAATTTTTTCAAGTAAAAACATATATAGCAAAAAATATCCTCACTTTTGCAGAAATATACGTTTATCGGCTTGCCCTATATCTCTCCACTTTGTGTAGTCATTTTTTGCAACATGAGGGAAATGCTCCTGTATACGGCAGCATGACATACATACATACTTTCTGGTGAGTAATATGGATTTGCAGATCAGCTCAGAAAGCAATTTAAATGCAACAACAAGTCAAAAGCAAAGTCAAGGTGGATTTATCAGAATTCATTCCCATCAAATTGTAATATTAACTGCTACACTCCTACAGAAGTTTTATTTTTAATATTCCACTCACTCGCCAACAAAATCATCGCACTGCTTCTTCTATTACCAATATAATGCGTCTCCTGAGCCGTAAGCTCTGGCATTTTCACAGAACTTTGACTTTATTGCGAAGTAATAAAATCGACATTTCGGGAACTGCTAATAACACAATAGGCATCGTTATTTTTGTTTTGGTAGCGTTAAAGACATTAGGAGTTTAGATGTATTAATAGCTGGCACCATAAATGCTTCAGGGTAACAAATCACACTTCATATTTCGATTTTTGTTTGAACGAAATACATTTTTTTGCCTGGCCAGTTGCTCTTTTTGCGTCTTAAAACAAATATAAGTATAGGGGAGGGAGATGAATTACATATCGCATGCTTCACGTATGGGTCAACCTACCTGCGTGATATGTGGGACAAAATGGAAACGAAATTCATCACCCCATCGGATATGTGACGATGATGATGATGACGATGATAATCATAATGAATATCGAAAGTTGTTTGTTTGTTGTGCTTGCCGAGAGGGGAGCGTGTACGTTGTAGGTTTTTAATACTTCGTGTAGGCATTCGATGGAGACATTTTCATGACATTTTGATTCAAACAACGCAGATAAAAGTCAAACGCTAAGACGCTTACTCCGCTTATAATAAAGTATTATTGTAATATATATTATTGAATAAGCTTATTTTCTGAGAAGAGTTTAGCATAAACACTCTACCAAAAAAGTTAAAGGGAAAAGGCAAAAGGAGAATGCTTGGCAAATTGGTTAAAGCTTTAGCAAAACTCATATATTATTATATCAGATAAGCTATATATACAATAAAGCGCTCGATATTTTTGATATTACACATCGCACAATATAGGAATTTACATGGAAGCGCAGCAGGAGAGCTTTTTAGCGCTATATATGTTGCCGTTCCTGTATCCTGTGATATGCAACACATTCCTTTTGCTCTATTCAGTATATTATACCAGTACTAGTGCATTGTTCATACATATTTTTTGGCCAAACCTTTTACAAGCGAAGAGGATTTTTATTATTATTTGGGGGGATGCGTCAATGGCATTAAAGAAGCCGTATACATTTTATACCACACATAGCCCATCTCCTCGTACAGAAAACGGTTATATGACTAGCCCGATGTATACTAGGCTCGTCTCCTTCGACCCTGTAACAAATATTACGACGAAGCAGCATAGCTGTAATATAGTAGTGGCACTCAAGCCGAATAAGAAACACCACTACCTAATAGTTTTATTGAAATAAGCAAGTCAAAGACAACTACGCGATGTGGTTGGTTAAAGGAAATGAAACTGAAACTAAATTATTCCCCTTTGAAAACAGTCTTACGCAGAAAAAAGGGTTATATATCAAATATCAGTAAGTGTGCTTACAATATAATAATCCCGTGTCTGCGACTCGGCAGCTAAATGTAAAAAAGTATAACGTAAAAGTTAAGTCGCCGTTTGTTGTGTGCTACACGCAGAGCCTATACCTTAGCTAAAACCTCGACTACTGTTACTGTTACAGTATTGTCCTTCACTTAATTACAGTCTAGCTTACAATATAAAAGTAGGTAGGCACGTCTCAAGAACATTTGAAAAGTATGGTGCGATCATCATCATTATTCTCGTCATCGTTAGTTTATCATCATGGTAGTATGAAGTAGTACTACATTGCATTGTTCAAGTATTCAAAAAACTATCACAAACTACAAACGCTGGCTACAGAATACTGAAGACGCTTAAAAAGCAATCTAAGAAGAATAATGTTCTTTTCCCCTTTTGCCATTACACTTAATAGTGCGGTTTTTTAACGTTACTGCTGCTACCTCTACTACTGCTATATAAGTTACATTGTAACAGCATTTTCAATAACATTTTTCAAATTCTCTATCTCTCTTACATTATTCTACAAACAGAGTTAATCTAGCAAGAAAAACTGTGATGAAGATAATAGCAATGTAAAAGTTTTTTATTATATTTCTGCTCGTGTTATTCAATTTTCAATTGGTGTTCCTATACAAACACACACTAGTCATTGTAAATTGAAAATGACCATCTTCTTGGCACATCATGATGGAATCAACTACTATAAAGTTAAGAAAAGATAGAGAGACAAACTGAGGAACACACTCACATGTCCTGCTATAATAATTGCGGACCTATCTTACTTACATTTGCATTATGGCAAAAGATACATTGCCATTAGGAGAAGCCGCGGGGAAGACCAATGAGGACTAATAATAAAGCTTCTCTAGAAAAAACTACTCTTTATAATATCCAGCACTAAACGTGATTCATCTCAGAAGAGTCAAATATTATATTTCATCAACAGCAATAAGCTATTTTGCTAACTGAAAACGCTCTCAAGCAAGAGCTCTCCACTTCACAAATCAACAAATATGTGAAAAGTGCATCCACAAACATGTTTGGGGGAGGGTGAGAAGGATTTGGAATCTTTTCTCATTATAATCTAAAAAATATTCCTTTATTACTGCGAATTATTTTTCCGTCCTCATCTTTTCCATAATATTATCGACACCTATCTTATTAAACCCCTTTCCTGCTAATCATATACATTAATACATTATTACCCCAAAAGTATTCCCCCAACTTATACCTTTCCTACTGAAGTGTTTTACGTGCTTCTATAACGCTCAAGCGTCTCCACAAGTCCAGAATCAAGACAAAGATTTAATTGCCTTAGTGGCATCATCCAGACCAGTCATCTAAACATCCTTGTCCCGTGGACTTTAGCAAAATAAATCACTAACTTTGAACTTGTGGCATTTAGCCCCAAAAAAGCCGAATTTCCCAAAATAACAGCCCACTGCTACCACGTAGTTTTGCAAGCGCCTTTTTAGTCATCAGTCATTACCTACTTCTTGCCTATTATCTTCCAGCGCAAATATAAAAAATCGATGCGCCTCTGGCCTGGGGACGATACGACGTAAGCGTTGTTGTAAAAACTATTAAAGTGAGTCATCCATCCTTCGAGTTCTTCGTCAAGCGACATAGTCATTTAGTGCTCTGCTGTGTGGCTGTGAGCAATATTGCTTTTATAATAGCTTGTGTGTTCGCCTGCCTATGACTTCATTCCGCAAATTCAGCAATGACTATACACACCACCGGACACTAAGCTGCTCCAGTATAACCTGAGAAGTGGTTACCTGCCTCTGTGCAAAATAGTTTACCTTTACCTACTTACCTGAGCAGTAGCACAGCAAAAGGTTACCTGTGCTCTTAAACTGATGTTGCTTTTCTGGACATTTCGGTGTGTCCGGGAGAGCCTTTTATTGCAAATATTTTGAGTATTTCTATGCATCTGGAATCTGGACCACTCATGTGACGTCGTTTGGTGATGGTGACATAAAAAATGCCTTGACAAACAATTAAAGTGAACTTTGAGCACAGTGTCTGAAGTCAGGTGACGACGACAGGTGTGTTTGTTTACTGTTCGTATTACTCATTTCCTTTTTATCTTTTACCAATTTATCAGTGATGATAAGGAGGGTTCATTGATATGATTGGAAAAAGGGATGAATAATTGATTTGTTCAAAGTGAACACATATTTCCAAGTATTGAAAACGCTGAGACACACGAACACAACGCTTTGGTGTCTGGAGGATTAAACTGGAGCAGAGCGCTGCTCATCAGAATGTTGTTAGGTGTTCCAAGGGCTGGTTGCCAGTTGTTAAGTTAACTGCTTTTGGGATAACTATGATGGCAACAAAAAGCGGTGTGATTTGTGCAGAAAAATAAAAAGGATTTTATGGACAAAGTACATTACAGGAAGTTAGTGTACACACCTGGAAAAATAATCAGTATATTCGTCATTCTCAACAAATCAAAATAACTAATTATGTAATCCTGACATCCTGACACAGATTTAATCGGACCTTTTCTTTAAAAAAATATCTTGTCACTTTAAAATAACCATCACTTGAAAAAATATCAGGGTCGTATTTTTTGCAAAACAAATTCCTCGTGTGATTTAAATCAATAACTATGGTGTCTTCTTAAGTTGCAAAATCTTAGTATTACTACACATCACAGGGAAGTAATTGTTATAATAGAAATAAGTTAACTGCCCACTCTTGCCGGCATGATGACGAGAATAATCAAAATCAGCTCCTGGAGAAATGGGGGAATGCCCATTGTCACAATCCCAAAGCTCATCCCTTATGTATTCCTAGCGGCTTTGCTACTCTGCGGAAGGGTAAGCGATTGATTCTCTTTTTTTCAAGGATTTCTTTTGTCAGGGCTGGGAAGTCGCAATAATATGCTTTATAGGATTGTTGGCAACAATGGAAAATTATTAATTGTTATGAAAAATATTGGCAATTACGCAACGGTTACCTAAACGGTAAAACAAATTACATGTCTCATTCATTTGCACCTATACAATCATTATTAGTTGACCCTAGTCCCTTGCAGACTCTGCACCTGTAATTACATTGTAGCGTTTTTAATAATGTATGTAATGTCGCATGATGACCAAGTTGTGATAGCTTAGATAGGATTCATAAATTCATACATTTTACGATAAATTGCTTATCTCTTTTTGTAGGTTTGATATATATAGCTTAAAGGATAAGGTCGATAAAAAATTATATAGATAAGGGATTTACGAAATTCATAACCTGGCTTGTGCTTTTGATTGTGCCGAATAAAATGGGAAAATCAATTGTTCCATAATTTCCTGGCAAATAAAGCATGTAGCAGTAATACATTATCTTTAACCAGTCAGCAAAGTTTAAGTTTAATTGCTGAATAAACATTATGCATTAATTTAATGGACAAAGTGTTTGTAGGTAGGAACTGTTGTGTTAGTTGCATGTCAGAAGACATTCAATTTGTATTTACTTAGCAGGCAGGCGAGACAGTGAAGATGATGCTTAATGGGTGACTTTGTTCATGAATAGGTCAATGTTCTTGAAGACTTGTTTGCCTTAGTGGAGTTACAGCGTTAATGATGATGGGTAAACAAGGACTATGTTTAAGGTGGTGGTGTACATAATGGCGTGTGCAAAATATGTCTGGAAAGCTTCAAATTGTATCTTGATGACTTTACTAATGGTGTTAGTAATTGTTATATTTTTTAGGTAATTTAGTACTTGTTAACAGTAGGTTCAGTCCATCTGTGTATTCATCCTTACAAAATCACAATGTCATTAAGAAAATTCCTTTTACTAAAAATGGAAACAAAAATTAGTCTAAAGTTCCAATTAAACAAATTAATTTGTGAACATTTATTTTATGATCTGCATAATGCATGTAGTTTTTCTCACAGGGGTATTCTTAGCTGCCTTTATTTCCTTGCAGCACCAGGGGTCTGTTTCACCGAAATTTTTCATTGCTTCATTATCATTGTCTCATTAAATTTTGTATTTACGATACATGCAAGAATTAATGAGACAATGATAATGAGCAATGAGCCGCGCTGGTGAACCAGACCCCAGATATCTTAGCTGAATAAAATATTATATGAATAACATGATGACATGATTAATAAAATGATAAGCATCATGAAGTATGCTAGTGTCATGAAATTGATGTTTTTCAAAGATATAGATAGAGCGTTAAAAATCAATAATCGATAGTTTTTCCATCAGTTCTATGAATGCATTTTTCCTTTTCTACATCTAGATATCCGCTGAAAATTTTACGTCCCCGGCGTATGAAGAAAGTTTGGAGCACGACAGTTCGGAGCATGAAAGTTCGACTGAAACTACTGAAAACCATCAGACTGAAGGACAATGTGTGATGTATGATTTTTGTGGGGAGAATGAGAAATTTGGCTTCGGAGAACAGACGTGTAGAGTCAATCACGGTCCGAAAGAATTGGACAAAGAGTCAGTCAATGAATTGAAAACATTTTGTCCCGAGCTTATCGACAAATATGGGCCTAATCTCTGCTGTAGTCCTGCGCAAGTGACTGAGCTGGTCAGCAATCTTGCAATGCCACAGGGTCTCATTGGAAGATGTCCGTCTTGTTTCCACAACTTCCGTCGCTCATTTTGTGAATTCACCTGCTCACCCCATCAGCATAAATTCCTGAATGTGACAGAAGTGGTACCAACAACTGTAGAGGCCTTAGAGTTTGAACCCGACCTGCCGACGGAAGTCGTTAGAAAAGTCGACTTTTTCATTTCCAGAAAATACATTGAAGACACTTTTCAGAGTTGCAAAAATGTGTTGATGAGTACAACAAATGGACCAGCTCTGGATATCATGTGTGGTCAATGGGGATCGTATCGCTGCACTGCTGAAAGATGGTTTGAATTCCTTGGTTCCACGACAAATGGTCATAGTCCATTTGACATTGTCTACCGCCCAATTGATATGGATGGAAAAGGGGGTGGCCTTGACTTTACGGGAATCGTCAAACAGTTGGTGGAAGGAATTGGAGGTGACGTTAGCGAATTGAAGGGAGGGTTTGAACCTTTGGATATACCAACTTACAGTTGTGGTGTAGCTCCTCCGGTAATTGAAATATTTTTTCAAACATTTTTCTCGAACCATGAAAAACATTTCGTAAAATAATGATTTTCATTAAAAAATTCCCAATAATTTCAGGGATCAAATAAACGCTGTGCATGCGTTGACTGTCCAGACAGTTGTCCAGTTGCACAACCTTTACCGCCTGTGCCTGCAGAATGGAGGTTGTTTGGATTTCATGGAATGGTAGTTATTATGATCTTGACTTTTGTAATTGGAGCTGGTGCCATTGTCCTGATGGCTTTCACCAACTACAATTATGAACCTTCAGCGTATTCAATGGGATCAGGTAAAGCACAAGTGAAAAGCTTGATTAATTAAGAATTTGACTATGGATTTGATTTGAATACTAAATATTCTTTTACTTTTAATCGAATAGTGGATGAAGTTATGCCTCCCAAACGACCAAGTGATGAAGTTGATTTTATGGAAAAAATGGGTAAAAATTCCGAAGAAGCAATCAATCGATTTTTCAGACGTCTCGCTGAAAGTAAGTTTTCTGGGCTAGATTAAAACTTTAATTGTTCGATTGATTGATGCTAGTATAAGTTTCAACAAACTTACCCAACAAAACCAAATTAATTGTTTGAATTTTCTTTTGATATAGCTTGTGCTGCAAATCCATGGACTATTATTATACCTGGAATCATCATAACCACAGCTTTATCTTTGGGAATATGGAAGCTGGAAGTAACAACCGACCCGGTTGAACTTTGGGCTGCTCCCAACTCAAGGTCTCGCTTGGAAAAGGACTACTTTGACAAAACGTTTGCCCCATTTTACCGAATCGAGCATCTTATAATCTCTGCAAAGGATGACAGCATGTCTGTTTACCGGAATTCTTCAGATGAGCAAGAACGATTTGGGCCCGTATTGAACAAAACCTTTATGTATGCTGTTTTGGAATTGCAGCAGCAAATAGAACAGGTATTACTTTCATTTTTAAATTTCCTTCTACTGGACAATGAAAGTTTGTGAATTATATTTTTGACATTGTCTATATTATTAGATAAGAACAAATAATACTGGCATTGGTATCACGGACATTTGCTTCAAACCTTTGGCCCCCGACAACAACAACTGTAGTGTTTTCAGTTACTTGGGATGGTGGCAAAACAGCGAGAAAGAGATTGAAAAGGAAGCCGCGGCGGGCGGCGAAGGAAATTTCGACAATTATCTGGATCACTTCAAATTTTGTTCAAAGAATCCTGTATCTCCAAAAGATTCTACAAAACTCCAGCAGAGCTGTTTGGGCAAATTTGGAGGTCCAATCGATCCCAATGTCGTTTTGGGTGGATTTTCCGAACCCGGCAAGGTGTACGATGAACCACCATTTCAGAATGCAAACACTGTTATAATTACCTATGTCGTGAATAATTACTACGAAAAAGAAAAGAATGAACCTGCTCGAGAATGGGAAAAGGCATTCTTGGATTTCATGAAGGACTATGTGAAAAACAAGAAACCAGCATTTATGAATATTGCGTATTCGTCGGAAAGGAGCATTCAAGATGAACTGAAAAGAGAAAGTGAAGGCGAAATCACAACCGTTGTAGTCTCATATCTGATTATGTTTTTATACATTGCTGTGAACTTGGGACAAATCAACAGCGTTTCTAGATTACTGGTGGGACATTTTACAATGATCTATATGTCTTGAATGCCTCATGATTGAAGGGATTGATAAGTTTATTTCCACGTTATAATTGTAGATTGACAGCCAGATTGCTCTTGGAGTAGCTGGAGTGTCCATCGTTTTGGCTTCCGTTGCTGCTTCAGTTGGACTTTTTGGATACATTGGAGTGCCAGCAACGTTGATAATTATTGAAGTTATTCCATTCCTAGTTCTTGCTGTTGGAGTTGACAACATATTCATCATGGTCCAACACTATCAGCGATCCGAAAGGTTACCGTCCGAAACTAAAGCTAAGCACATTGGTAGGATCATTGGTGAAGTTGCTCCCTCGATGCTACTTAATTCCTTCACGGACTCTGCCAGTTTCTTTTTGGGTTAGTTTACATATCAAAATTGAACTCTTACTCTACATACATTCATGAATACACCTCATGTATATAACACATTATACTTTTTTGCATTTATGAATAGGTGGCCTTTCCGGCATGCCAGCCGTCAGAGCATTTGCATTTTATGCAGGCATGGCTTTGATGTTCAACTTTATTCTCCAGTTTACCTGCTTTATTGCCATATTGTCTTTGGACATTTCACGACGAGAAAAGAATCACTACGACCTTTTCTGTTGGTGAGTGTCTTGTGATTTTGCATGCAAATTGGTAGAAAAAATTTCTTTAGGGGAAAATCCTTAATGTACTTTGGTGTATTTTTATGCAGCGTTCAAGGAAAGTCAGTCGAAAAAATGAAATATGACAAAGGAATTATGTATGCCGGAATCAAGAAAATCTGGGCACCCATGCTACTCAAATTTCCTGTCCGCATTGCTGTGATTGTTACATTCTTTGGTTGGCTTTGCTCGTCTATTGCTGTGATTCCTTACATTGATGTTGGATTGAATCAGGAACTGTCAATGCCTGAAGATTCTTATGTTTCAAACTACTTCAAAGCAATGTTCAACTATCTGAGCGTTGGTCCTCCAGTATATTTCGTTGTCAAAGACAGTGGCTTCAATTACAGCGATTATCATGATCAAGATCTCATCAGAGCGGGCGATTTCCCAGAAAGCTTGACATCTCAAATCTTTTCAGCGAGTAAAATTTCAAACAGAACATTTGTTGCAAAACCTGCAATGTCATGGCTTGATGATTATATGGATTGGGCTGCGAATGAAAATTGCTGCAAATACAATGTGCAAACAAAAGGATACTGCCCGAGTAGTGAATTTGGAAGAAAGAAGTATGCAAATTTTTACAAATCAAGCATATTATCATCACCCATTGTTTTATCATGCGCATCATCATTTGACCATTCATTTTTGTTTCCATTCCAGATGCCTTCCTTGCAACCTTCATTCAGAGCTAATAGATGGAAGGATTCCTCCGGATTTGTTTGAAAAGTACCTAAGTTATTTTCTTCAGGACAATCCATTTCCAGAATGTCCTAAAGGAGGTCATGCTGCGTACTCACAGGCAGTGGCCACGGAAAGTTTGAATGAAAATGGAACAGCGAGCAGACCTACGGCATCCTACTTCATGACATATCACACAATCTTGAAATCTTCACAGGACTACACCGATGCAATGAAAGAAGCCAGAATGATTGCTGCAAATATCACAGATACTCTGAATCGAGGTAAGAGATGTGACATGCTCAGTCTGTCAGTTCGTTGACTGTTGTATTTTATGCTAATGTTTCACATTTCTTGTCCTTTCTAGAAACAAACTCCACGAGGCATGAAGTATTTCCATATTCCGTGTTCTACGTATTCTACGAGCAGTACCTGACAATGTGGAGAGATACACTTCAGTCACTGGGGATTAGTTTCATTACCATATTTGTGGTCACTTTCCTACTTACAGGATTCGACATTTACTCTGCTCTAGTCATAAATCTTACTATCTTCATGATAGTAACAAACATTGGAGGATTGATGTATCACTGGAATATTTCTCTAAATGCCGTGTCTCTTGTGAATCTTGTCATGGTAAGACCGTCAGAACTCTTAGCTTTGCCGTGATGATGATGAATGACGTTTGTTAGGTATATGCATGAAGCAATTATGTAAATGCGCACTCTCTCGTTTTTTCTACAGGCTGTGGGAATTGCCGTGGAATTCTGTACTCACATTGTGCATGCCTTCACAGCATCAAAAGAATCGTCAAGACTTGAAAGATCTCGCGATGCGCTGGTCAACATGGGCAGCTCCGTACTCTCGGGCATTGCTCTGACAAAATTTGGAGGAATCGTTGTGCTTGGCTTTGCCAAGTCACAAATCTTCAGAATTTTCTACTTTCGAATGTACCTGGGTATTGTGCTCTTTGGTGCGGCTCATGGTTTAATTTTCTTACCAGTATTGCTATCGTTTGTGGGCCCACCATCAAGACGAACATAACTGATGTTTTTAACCTGCATTCCTAGTTGCTTATTATTATTGTAATTATTACTATGTAGTAAACCAAATAAAGAGTATGATATGTAAATGATCAACTACTATATATTCTCTGATAAAAAGAAGAAGAAGAAGCAAGTAAACGTGAAACTTAAAATCGAATCTCGGTGTGAGAATAACTATGTATTTATTGAACGATAGGCTGTCCGTTTTTTGGAACAACACTTATGTTATCTAGTTTGTAAGGAATGTTAATGTTAGTTTGAATTTTGCATTTCTGTATGTACATTTTGTGTACATGCTTGTATATATACCGTTCTTCAAAACTTGTGTACTTGTGAATATGATATTACTTCAACAATCGAATGCTTTACAATGAGTGTACTTGATTTACGTACAGTTTAAACAGCGAATATGAGAAAATATATAATAATGATACTAGTGACATATGACAATTTTGTGAGTCATAGTGAACAGTGAACTGAAATATATAGGCTTATATTAAGTTGAACATTGATGTTACGTTGAACAAAATAATATATCTATTTAACAAAATATTAATATACCATTCTATTCTTATGATGTGCCTCGCAGTTTGATCATTGAATATGAAATACAAAATATATATTATAAATAAAAAAGCACATTAAGCTATTTGTGATGAACTCGGAGTTACCTTTCAAGATGTCCTCATTTCTTATGCATATTCATGCTAAACAAGTTCATAAAAGGACAAAAAGCGTTTTGCCCACTCCAAGAAGCAATGCGAACTGTAATGGACAGCAAAGTTGGAGTTGAACCTTCAGACGAGCACAAACTTTGCTAGAGTTCAGACGCGACTTCCTCCTCTGATTTTTTTAAAAAGTACGTTTATTCACTCGCCCCAGTGAACATTTTTAATCATTTACTCCAGTTTTGGGAAACTTTTATACTTCATAATGAACGCCCAGGTAAGTGAACATTTTAAAAGTTTTCAACTTGCTAGTGAATTAGTTTGTGGGGGGAAGTGAGACAGTGACTTAACTGTCTATTAAATAGTATTTTTAAACGATTTTTAATTTTTTGGATTCTGTTTTTTTGTTTTGCAGATGGTGCTTCTTCTTGTTTCGTTCTTGGCAGCCGCCACCCTGGCACTTGGAGGGAATGTTCCCGAAGGTCCACCATCAGGAGCTCCCGCCGATGCCACAACAAATCGGCTTGGAAAAGCTGAACTCCCAGGACCACCACCAGGAAACGGTGACGCTTCTCCTGATGACCTGAAGGCTGACAGCTTTTTCTTGTGGGGCGGATACGGCGGGTGGGGTGGATGGGGTGGATGGGGCTACCCTCGTTATGGAGGATGGGGTTGGGGCTACCGTCGGCCATACTACGGAGGATGGTATGGATGGTAATTTTTTAAAATGAAGTCGTTAGAGACAAAATTTTATTTAAATTTTAAAGAAGACAATCACTAGTGCTCCGTTCTTAAATTTAAATATATTTCATGTTGCAAGTTTTTAAAAAGATTTTATGACAGTAATCAATCAATTCTCAGATTACGTTTTTTTTTAAATTTTTAAACAGAATTTTATTTATTCAAAGATTTTAATTTCAAAAGTAAGGAATGTATAATAAAAAGAAACTTGATATTATGACATAAAATCTAGGATCAGTCTATCTCAGGGCCAATTTTTTTGTTCACTTTGCTTGTGCTACATCATTGTAATAAGTTGTTCGTTTTAGTTGACTATTTCATAAGGCAAATGCACAATCACTTTTTTCAAAGTACTTTTTGTTTTAAAGGCATCATCACGACGATTGTAACATTGATGGTTTCATAATCTAGCTTAAATGCAATACAGTTTGAGAACTAAAAGGTTTTACATCATATTTCACAACCTATCTTACTGGCATGCAGTTTAAAATCATGGTAAATCTACAGTCTTGTCTACTTTTTGTTAAAAATTTCTATTTGCACTACAACTCATATTATGCACTATCCAATGGAAGCATTCTGAAGTTTTTCCTGGTAATATCATGGTCAACCCAAATTCATCTCAACAATTTTTCGCTCTGCAGTTTCCAAATCTTTTGCATTAACCTTCCATATTTGCGTGTTGTATGGGGATCCAAGGTAGGCAAACTTGCCATCATTGTCCAAGGTAATTTCACTGATATGGTGCACCTAGAAAAGAAAATTCATATTCATATGTTTTAAAGTTTTTCAAAATGTCATGTTACAATACTCATGTTAAAAATCAGTACCTTGGTTCGTCCATGCAAACTCTGAATTATGTTTCCTTCACGGTCCACTTCAACGATAATGGTATGTTTGGGGAGGAATTGAGCAACCGGTTCCAGATGGCCGACCTGTCAAAACATTTCATTTTAGCATGATCTCACTTTGCAATCAAGATCATCATGCATCGATTTCGTTTTGCACATACATAATATTCGGCCTTTGCAGTGTACTCATTGGGAAGCACAAAGTTGATTCCATACAGTGTATATTTGATAAGGTGCACAATACGCAAGATAAACTTTCGGGCATAAGGCAATGGTCCCAGCATATCCAAAAGATTCGCTTTCTGTAAAAAAAACAAGAATTACATGCACTGTATTAGCAGAGGAAAATCCATTAGGAATTTGAGACTTCAAGTTATTTTTTCCACATACATTAGCATATTTCGGAGCGATTAAACTGATATAAAATCCTCCTCGTCTGTTGGAACGAATATTGTCCGGATTCCCAGGAAGTCCATCAATAAAGATTTCAGATGTTCCTTTTTTCGTCCCTTTCAAATGGTACCTGGAACGAGCAGAAAAACATTAGTTTCAAACTTTCTTCGCAAAAACGGTTCCCCTTTTTAACAAATGCATGACTTGTACATACTTCCATACACGTGACCGTGCCGATTCAGAAACAAGGAAAAAATCTTCGTCTTTGGATAGCTGAACACCATTTGCAAAATGAAGGCCACCAAGAAGAGCTTCTGCTTTTTTAGTCTTTGGATCATAGCGAATAACTCTAAAAGTTGAGAGAGAAAATTAAGATAATGTGCATCGTTTCACAAATCTATCAATCTATCCATTTAAAAATCTTTTACTTCTAACCTGCCAGATGGTTCTCCAAGGAATTCATCCAAAGAATCTTGCAAATCAGAATGAGTACTGGAATCACTAAAGTACACAGTTCCATCTTTAGCAACGTCCAAATCGTTTGGAATCATTAGTTTATTTCCATTGATTGTTACATTGGAAGAAACCAAATTTTTTACTGTGCCTACAATTAGGAGTTAGTCATTAATTCAATTCATCTTGTTCTACAAGTCATTATTTTTTAGTTTGATTACTTGTCGTTCACACATCTATATAAAGCATACCTGCATCAACATCAACACTAAACAGTCCGTAATACGCGTCCACAACAATCAACTTTCCATCCACTGGAGAAAATCTCATGCCCAAAGGTCGTCCGCAAATTGGTTCCTCCCATTTACCCTCTGCAAATTAAATTTAAATAAGCTCTTAACCAAGTTGTCAGTGAATACGTAACAAAGACATAATCTAAAACCGTACCACAGTCACGCCCAAATTTAGTCACGACAGTAGCCTTTCCGTCCTTGTATCTAATCACATTCCCTCCAATCAATCCCGTGTACACCTCATCCCCTCTCACAGCGATACTCTCCGGTCCCAAAATCTCTCCACTTAAAATCTCCGAAGCTCGGTCCAGTCTATTGTTGGGTTCCAGCTTTCCAGTAAGCTCCCTCGGAGGAGTGACACTATCAAAATTAAACGAGAATAAGTTTCAACATTACAAACTGTGGTGATTTTAAACGCCAACGCCAAACGCTAAACCCCCATCATTAAAACCTGTAAATCTTGTACCTGTAAGCTTCAAACTTCATATTGTACGGTGGCAGTCCCGGAACCAATATCAGTATGGACGTGACCACCACAAGGTCCAGCACCACCCTACCCAAACGCTTTACAACTCCCATTTTCTTCAGTCCCTTGAAACCACTTCAAAGCTTAACCTTTCCACACCCCACTTTAAGGAAACTACCGCTTCTTTACACTATCAGTTCACTGAACAATTTTGGATCCAAAGAAATTAGGGGATTAAAAAACTTCAGTCTGAATCAATGCCAAAGCGTCAATGTCAATTGTCAATCAGCGCAGAAGCGTCCGGCTTTTTGCATAATCATTTATGAGTCATAATCATCAGCTTCCACAACAACAATTCACCTTTGAGCTAGACCTTTGAAGTGCAAACTTTGAACAATCGCTTTCCCGATCGTGTCACATTGCCCATATCACTCAATGGCTTGGCCAAGATTTAGCACTTTTGTGCTCGGGTATCAGGTGACGTTTGTTTGTTGTTGACGTTGACAGCATCGCAAACCCAAACAGACCACATCATCACAGGCAGATTCACAGCTGAACGGTTGGACAACTTGGATTGGGATCAGTGGAGGAAAAAGCTGTTCAAGTGGAAACTCAATTATTTTTCGGTGAATTCTGGGATTTTTCGGGGATTTTGGTTACTTTTCAGTGGCTTTTCATGTGTCAACTGGAGTGACGAACTGGTTTTCATACGGTGTAAGGTGGAGCGTCGGCGTGATTTTAACTTTAGTGAGGTGGCAGGTGGAACAAGCTGGTTAGGCTATAGTAGATTTAGTGGCGGAGCGTTTTAAGGCTCTTTGAGCTTTCAATGTAAAAAGTGGCGTGGGGGAAACTATGGAGGAAGCAATTGCGGAAGTAAAAAAGGCGGTTACTGTGGGCAGAACTGATGTTCTGAACACTGTTCTGGAGAACTGCCACAAGTGTAAGGGTACCTTGCCACAGGATTTGATTAATGTCAAGGGTTTTGATAAATGATTAAATGTGGTTAATATTTTATTGAGTTTGATTCTCATGTTTTTATAGATGCTGAAGGTGGAGTGTCCTTGAAGGAGAAGATTCTGCAGGAGTTGGTGGTTCCAGAAGGGACGTTTTTGCATCTGGCGACAAAACTGGGATTGCAGGATGTGGTCCGAGCTTTGCTGACAGCGGGGGCTAATCCTGTGATTGAAAATAGACAGGGAGAAAACGCCTATGAAATGGCAACGTCGGATGCAATCCAGCAGGTTTATGTGGAGGAGTTGTTAAGAGCAGCGGCAAAGTCGGAGTTGGTCAAGCACTGAGATTACATGTCTGAATGTTATGTAAAGCGATTTTAATTGAGGATATTTACTGCTTGTTTCAGCATTTCGAGAATGGACCAACTTATTAAAGCTGGTGTGGATCTTAACTCGTGGGACTGTGATGAAAAACGGAATAGTGTTCTTCATTGGGCTGTCTCATTTGGAAACGCTCAGACTGTTAAATTTCTTATAGGTTAGATAAAGTTGGATTGCAAATTGTAATAATTTTGCGCTTTTTTTATTTTAAATTGATTGATGTCTTCATTTAGATAAAGGTGCTGATGTCAACTGTGAAACGACAGAAGGGGTGACACCGCTTCATGATGCGGTAGATCGAGGTGATGCTGAGATTGTACAAATCCTTCTGAAATCAAACGCTTCACCACTGATAAAAGCAGAAAAAGGGTAATTGATACGCTTCGTTTGTTACTATAATCAGACTAATTTTCATTGCTTGGCTCATTTCATTTTGATTTTTAGGAAATTTGCGGATGAATCTCCACTAGATCTGGCATCGCAAAAGCCGGCAATTTTTTCATTGTTCAGCCATTATCTAGCTGCTCAGTTTAAGCGCAATAATAGGAGTTCTTCGATTGATTCAATTGGCCCTGAAAGCCCTATATTTCCAAAAGACACTTCAATGAGAACACCGTCTGTGAATGGACATCATGCAACGGTAGCTTCGGAAAGCGTAGAGTATATTCCACTACATCCAGGATTTAACGCGGTAAGCATTTTTGATTAACTGAGTTAGAATGTGAAGTATCATGTTTTATCTAATCAATTCTATGCACATATTCGACAATAACTTATGTTGCTTGCAGTGCTTGGAAGGAGTTATTCGAGGTTTGGAATGGAAGGCACCCATACAGCCAATTATAACAGATACAAATTTGAGCCTGCTTTGGCCACAACCTAAAAGTTTGCAACAATTGGAAGGTTTACACTTTCGGCCTGAAAAGATCTTGTATTTGTCAGTGATAAAAAGCTCTGAATCTGTCCATAGGTAAAGCCGAGTCTATAAATACCTACAAAGCTAAATACGAAATATAATTTACCGTTTTTATGCAACCTTTCCTTGTTACTAAATCGATTTCAGAATATTGGATGTGTTCAGCACACACAAGGATGTGTTTGAAAACCTGGGATATGATGTAACTGCTCAGCAAGTTGAAAACAGTATTTCGTATGACAGTAGCCAGACATCGTGTATTCTTTCTAGTCACATACAATGCTGTGTGAATCAAGACATTCTCTCGCTTCCAAACTCGTATCGATTGCACATATCAAGTCAAAAGGTTGTTAAGAATTTTCAGACATAATCGTTTTTAATCAATTGTTCAGGTTCACCGAAATTTTTCATTGCTGCATTATCATTATCGTATTAAATATTGTATTTACGATCCATGCTAAAATTAATGAGATAATGATAATGAAGCAATGAGCCGCGCTGGTGAACCAGACCCCATAGTTTAAAATATCAATATTCTATTAATTTAGGTACGGATTACAGCATCAGATCTCTGCGGATTAAATTATGCAATAAGCACGTTTCTGCAATTGCTGACCATTTACTCTAAGGAGGAACCGGCAGCTATTCCCCCATTGATTATAAACGATCATCCAAGCCTTAAACATAGGGCAGTGTTTATAGATGTGACGCAAGAACGTATTCCTACAATTGTAAGTCATATAAAATGGCTCATTTTACATGTATGGACATTTAATATCCGATATATAATATTGTGATGATCATGTTCTCTCTTTGAAAACTCTAGGAAAGTCTCTTCGAAATTATCAAGACATTGGGCATGCTCAAGATAAATTATTTGCACCTTCACATGAGATTAGATAAAAACGGATCACCCTTATCTTACACTAAAGGGTATGCAACTGTGTTTAATTAAATACAATGTCTTGTCTGAACTGTCTTGCAAAATATTTAACTTTAAAAATTTTTTCAGAGAAATCGTTGCGATAGACCGCAACTGCCAAGATGCCTGTATAACGCTGGTACCTGCCATAGATGTGGACTGTGCAATAAATGCTGTTGAGTATTTTCAGTTTATCAAGCCAGTACTAAAAGAAATACTGCCATGTTTTGCATCATCAAAGTATGCATACCTAATCATCCCCAGCTCTATAAAATTAATTAATATGTAATGGAATTTGTTAGTTTCAAAAACAAATTTACTTTCTTATTTCAGATACATTAACATTGGACCTCAACTGACCCGCTTAATATTTTTAAAAGAAAGTGGTGAAAATGATCACGGAATAAATTTCAGTGCCATTTGGGAGTTCCTGCCTGTGCCAGAAGTTGATAGCATTGTAATGATGTGTTTTAACGCTTTGAAAACCCTCATAACGAATCCAACCGTATTGAATACAGTGCCGGCAAATGTTGTTTTAGTCGAGTACGGATTTCAGGTAAAAATGCATTTTTTAAAGAACTTGTAAACTGTTCCATGGTTTGAGTATGTAAAATTATTTTGCATATATTTAATCCAAAAAAACGGAACATACAACAACATGTGATGCAGAGGGGGTCATATATTAAGGAAAATCATGAGTCTGCGATGAATCACAAACAATCTACTGAAATATTTTGGATCAAAGTGTTATTTATACTGTTCTAGGAAATAAATGCTAGTATTTTTTCAATTATAGGCAGACTACAATTTTGGAGCTTCATTGCTTGAGATGACCCAAAGTGCATGTTCATCCTGCGTGTGTGTGGGTACTTCTGCCTGGAGTTCTTGTGCTGGTTGCCCCGAGGCTTCGCTCTGTAACATCTACCATGGAACACTCAACGCAGTTAATAATTCAAGCCTCGGATTGATAGTAGCAAATTGGTCAGGAAGTTGTAACTTGACTCCCCGTGCTTTTGCTTGGCCGGGTTTCTTGTTGGCTTCTGGCTTGTCGTGGAACCACAATACACATTGGGTATTGGCACATAGCAGAAAGATATCCTTGAAATAATTTTACCTACTTCAGAATAATTATGAACTTGAATGGTTTGTTCCACAGGAATATCTTCAAGGGTCTCTGGCAAGCTTAATCAGTACTTATATTTTAAAAGACAAATCCGGAATTGCTGGTCAAGTTGTGCTTCAACTGGGTTGCACTGAAACCAGCTTATTACGCGTTGCTTGCAATCAGCAACCAAATGACATGTCAAATCTGCCACCCGCAGATGGGAGCACTTTGTATCGACTGCTAACTGATCCTGATTTAGTGTCCTTGGACAAAATATCGCTCGAGTCTTTTATCGTGAGTTTCTCTATTTTAGTATATATTTGGATAACTTTCGTCTGGATTTCATACAAATTTTTATTGATTTTTTCAACAGAAATGTATAAGAGCAATTAAAAAGTGTCAGACAATATTGCTACTAGACTCAAAAATCTCGCACGACGACAATCCAGTGTTCGACGAACTCTGCTTGACCATGGAACTAATGTTGCTGGCTTGCAGGTTGGTTTCAAAAAATACTTATTATTCAAAGAAATTTCAAAGAAATACAGTCTGTTTACTTAACGAAATTAATTTTTTCTTCTATTCCTATTCAGGATTGGGAGAAGTTTGCTTGTTGCGGGAATTAATCCACGAAGCAACATGGGATTGACTGTGGTAAACTTTGGAATCGCCAATCTGCCTCCAACAGTTCGAACAGACATTGCAAATAAGTAAGTGTTTAAAACAAGGTGTTACGTTAACGAACATAATTGTAAAACTTGTTTCACCGTTCATTTTAATCTTTCTGTCTTATAGATTGCTGATTTTGACGGATGAATATCGACGAGTATGGCTACTACGGAACTTTCCGCAAGGGATTGAAAAATCTTTGTACACTCTTACTTCGGTTCTTCAGCGTTTTATTCCAGATTCTTCGAGAATGATTACTGGTCGCTTAATGAATCTGTCGCCGAAAAATTCAGTAAGCTTAACCAATGGAGACAGCTATGAACACGACAGTTCTTGAAATATGTAAACGCAAACGCCAGGGGTGACGGCAGCGATTACAGTTTAAATTAAAACTTCTAGTGCAGTTACATGCAAAAACGTACTATACTAACTGTATTCAAAAAGATCACCACAAGGCCTAGTTTTTAAAGTCAGGGTCAGGGTATAAGTTTTAAAAATACTATTGTTTCTTGAGTATATGATTAATGACAATGAGTGCTTTATATAGACGGATAGATACAGAATTGTGGCTGTCGCCGATACGATAATTTTTATTGTACATAATATTTATTCGAAAACGAATGTAAAAGTTATATCGATTGGTTTTATTTCTCGCACTTCAAGTTACATTTCAATATCCAAAAACATAACCTATATTATAACGTTAAATGTTACATGTTATCATGATTATGTATTACTAAATTAAAATACGAGTCCAGGGGTCTGGTTCACCAGCGCGGCTCATTGCTCATTATCATTATCCTTGCATGTATCGTAAATACAAAATTTAATGAGATAATGATAATGAAGCAATGAAAAATTTCGGTGAAACAGACCCCAGTTGTTTGGTGCTTGTGCCATACAACCAAAGACGTGATGATTAAAGATACGTGTTGTTCGTTAAACAGAAAACCGACTCAGTAGTATTTGCTATTTTGTGATTATTTATGTGACGATGATGACGTCTTGGATGCTGGTTTGCGCAATTTTCTATCATAATGCTCTTTTAGTGCCTCTGATGATGTTTGATTGGGAAGTTTGAAAGCAACAATGTCAGTCCCATTGCCACTTTTCTTAATTCCTGCCGATCCAAAGCTGCGTTTGTACGTAATTTCGGAGGATGCTCTTATTTCTGCTTTGGGGAGTTTGGAAGGAAAGATTAGTTCAATCGATCGCGATTTTGGAGTATCTACTCGCACCGCAGACGCCAATGAGGCAGCACTCGTAGGTGATGATAAAACTTGATCAATGCTAATGTCAATGTCTACATCATTTAGTGACGCAAGATTGGAAAAACTGCCTCCAGTTGATGTTATGCTCCACGTACTTTCATCGTCCTCCTTGTCTTCTTCCTCCGAAGTTGAAGGTACGGCGCAGGCAGGTCGTACCAACTGGCTATTAGATAGATCTATGGTCTCACTTGGTGAAACTTGCATGACTGAAGACTGCGTACTATCCGGAACTTGTTGATGCTCTGCTACAAACTTTTCCAAAAACCAGGGAAAGGGTTCGCGCAAAAAAGGGTCCATTACCGATTCTCGGCAGGATCTGGGTAAAAGCTCAAGTGCTCCATGTGCCCAAAAGTCAACCTTGGGTGGCAGTGGCAAACTATCTTCAAACTTTGGGAGTTCCACCCGCTCCAAAGGCATTCTATCAGTGTCCATAAACTCCATATTTACAAGGGATAACCAAGTCTCCCTAAGATCCGTAACGACAATGTTGGATGCATTTTCGTGGTAAAATCTCGTTTCACAAATGTCCCATGCAGTTTCCCAAAAGTCTTCTGCTACAAGTTTACACAAGAAAGTGGAAAAATCTTCTTGGTCTAGTCCTTGTTGTGGTTCAAATGGCAGCTCATCGCTTTCCAAGTTACTTGTACTTTCTTCCCCTGGGCTTGCAGACTCAGACACGGAACTCGGAGGAGGAGGGACAGGCAGGGAAGTTGAAGGTGTCATGGACGACGTGGACTTTATCTTTCTTGATTTAGACTTTCGCGAACGCGACGACCTTACTGAAGTAGTGTCTAGACAATATTTCGTACGCAAATACAGTTGAACAGTTCGTACGTAATTTACAGTTGAAAACATTTAAGTTATAAGAAAAAACGAAGTACCACTTTGAACTGCAAGTAAATCTTTTCCTTGAGATTTTTTACCACTTCTTCCCGACTTGACGCTAGCCACCTTGCTCGCTTCCATTTCTCTCAGCAATTTCAAGCAAATACTGAATTCAAAACTGCTACTTCAATCAAACCAAGAACCAAACAAACTGGAAATGTTCAATATGATTTAGTAAGGAACGCTAATCAAACCGAATAGTCGTTCAGCCATCTTCTAACAGAAAGAGTACTTTTTAATTCTCGAAAAATGCAGCTTACATTCTTTATCTGCTAACTCACTCTACGAAATAATCTGTAACAAAAACGTCTTGTCTTGCATATAAAATTAGAAATTATAGATATTTCCTGGATCTAGCCTAGGTCATAGAAACGGTAAAATCCGGCACACGTCAGGTGTTCTTAGTCGTCATCCCGTCTTCTCATCTTACTCCGGTCCACCTTTCTCTTTTTAAAAGCCACTTCCGGTTCAGTTTTAACGGGAACAAATCCTGATGTTATTATTGTGCTACTGCTACTACTACTAGCACTCAAAGATGATACAGATTTTTCACCAAAAGTGATAGGTTTCCGTTTTTCTGGTTGTTTTGCTACAAACTGATGAGATGAGGATGAGGCAGGCAATTCCAGGTCGTAATCGGTCCTGAAACAAACAAATTAATTTTAATACACTCATTTTCAGTGTTTTAGCAAATAGAAAGTGTGGTAATCTTGTCACTTACTGATTTTGAATGGTTTGCCATCCTCCCAATCTGTTATACGGTAGTACAGGTTTATTCAGTTTTGCAAGTTTAGCTTCATCTGCCTTCTTTTCTTTCTCTGATCTGTGGGCGATTTTGGGTTGGTTTGTAGAGCTAGACGCTGGACTTTTAGAAGGGTCATCGGCGGCAGATGAAGAATCTGCACCCATTTTTTCATAGTACGCTTGGAGCTTCATGGACATGTCCGGATTTTCATCCATGTCCTTCTTCATGGCAGCCTTTGCAGCCTACAAACATTTAACCATAAATAGCAATGAGAAATGCAACTCACAGAAGGCTAAAGATTATAACGATTAGAAGTAGATTAGAGGTTCATTAAATTACCTGTTCAATCTTCATCATGTCATACCCCAATTTCCTTTCCTTCTTTTCTTCCTGTTTGTTCTTTTTCGATATTTCCTTAAGACGTTTCTGTACATTTTCCTTGTGCCGCTTCCCGTTTTCGTGAAAGTCAATGCTCTAAATATGATTCAGAAAAAATATGAAGAGATGAGGACTGACTACTGCGTTTTCAAACTAATTATTCACCAATTATGCATGGTAGCCATTTACTTAATTTAGTAACTTACCGCTTTGTTGTCTGCCAGCCAGCATTTGCAAATGTCGCAGAATTTTTTATCTAAACTTTTCCAATAATCTGCCATTTTTATGGGTTTACCACTGCAAATAATGCTCTCAATAAAAAGTAATTTATCAGACTGATCGCACTTTTATTATGTAGTTAAAATTAAGTTTCAATTACAATTGATTTAAAAGTTCTTCTTGAGTCTTCCCATGTACACGATCGGCCATCCAAACAGATGATCCCTGAACGTAAACACAAAACAGCAGCTAGAATCGCGCGCATCTGCACGAGTGCTGATTCAGCTAAGAGTTCTGAGATGAACAAAGGTTTGTGTACTACTCGACGAAATGACGCTACGCGGATTCTTGTGCAATTACAGACAGATAGACTAAGAATAACTATTCAAAAAACTACTCAAACTTCGTACGATTTTGTTACTTTTTATTTTACAAATCTAATCACTCATCAATACTATTAATTTAATGAAATATTTGACACTTGTCACAAAATTCTTAACTATTTTAACATAAATTGTAATATGTAGAATAATGTTTTTGATACAATTTGAAAAATAATTTTTACGTTTTTGATAATCAATTTTTCATCCTCTAGTGAAATAATGAACAATAAAATATTCAACAAGAATATAAATCAACGTAAAACATATGAACAATAAATGAAACTGGTAGCTTTTCAGCTACTGATGATAATGGTAAACGTTAGAGTAAGGATGATGAAGATGATGCTGCTGATGAATAGATTTCTTTTGCTTCACTGACATTGGCCTTTTGATCTGCCCTTCAAGCGTTGTTGCCGTACGGGGATGCGGCATTAGGTGTTGCCCGGCTAAAATAATTATTAAAAAACGGATATTAGTTATACTTTTCTGTTAGGATTTGATTTTGATTGAAAGAATGTGTAAAGTTAAAAACAAAGAAAATATTGCACCATCTTAAATTACGTAGGCGAGAAATAATCGCTGGGGTTCTTCCATCCGACTCTCCCGATAACGAATCATTTCTCCGAGCAAAGGGACTCTGCATTGGGAGTCCTGCTCCACTTAATTGAGAAACTGACGAAGCTGGGGTTCCATATGAATTTGGAGAGGACGTAGAACGAGCAAATGAGAAAGTCTGAGAGAACGCAGAATTGTGAGTATTGTGAGAAATCTGAGAGAAAAGCGAATTTTGTTGATTTTGCATTGAAGGCGATGGGGAGTTTGGTTGGACGAAGCTTGTGTTCTGAAAGGAAGACATTCGGTTACTGCCAGGCCCTCCTGCAAATGGAGATACAAGTGGCGTTGGTGTCGGCCCGCCGGACTGATGCTGAAGATGGGTATTAGGAAGAACCTGCGCATTAGGTCGGTCCATGTCACGAAAGATATTAAGGGGGTCATTTTGATTGTTGAGGGAGTGAGAACTTATAGAGTGGGGAGATCCTCCTAGGAAGGACGCAGCAGCATTTGACTGAGACATTTCGTTAAATTTCCTTTTAAAAAAGTAAAAAGAGCATTTACAAAATTAAAAATCATTAGCAAAATTGGAATATAAACTATTTTTGGATGGTTTATGTTTCTACACGTACGACTTGAATTGCGCAAGTTGTTGCTTTAGTTCTTCATTGTTCTTCTGCAAGTGGTTTTTTTCCAACTTCAACGAATTGTTCTCATTCCTTAATGAATTGTTCTCATTCTTCAACAAATTGTTCTCATTCTTCAACGTCTTCGTTGATTCCGCCTAAAATATTCCAGAAACAGAAAAAATACACGTCTCATTTATCGTCAATTAACAACCTCCCATTTTCATGCCATTTTTAAGTACATGCAGCATTTAGATATCACACTTCTCACCAATTTGTTAACAATCCGAAGAAAACTTTTCTGCAGACTAGCTTGATACTGAAGCACCTGAAAAGGCTTCTTCAGCGCTTCCTGCAGTAAAGCCATGGGTTCCATAAAAAACATCCGCACATCCTTTCCCGAATTCTGCTTGATTTCCACCAGCTTGCAATTATCCAATCCACACATACATTTGCCGCTGGAAGCTGGAAAATAAAATAAAAAAGTTCCTCATTTTATAATCATTTCTTCATGTCCATGGCTCAACCAAAACTGCCCCAGAACCTCCAAACTTTTGGAATACTTACCAACAAACACACATCTTTCGCACTGAAGGCGTCCACAGCTCGAGAAAAAGTATCTGATCCTGTTCTCCGGTTGGAGTGGGGGCCAATGGCCACAACGCACACAATGAAACAACTCCATTTCTAAACCCTCACTTGAAGCTTTTAACCCCTTCCCTTTCAAATCTACTTAACAAATTAGCTCCCAATTAACTTTAAAACAATTAAAATCACTAAAAAATCACTAAAATTTTGAAACTACAAGTCGGTTTCCACTTGTTTCAACTCCAAACACGCTGCAAGGCAGCTGCTGAAATACCAGAAACAGCCGATTTCAAACTCGCATCCAAAAAACTGAACTTTTCACGAACTGAAAAAAGACGCACGCAATTTTCGCAACTGCGTTGCTGTCTGCTCCCAGCCAACACGCAACAAAACGCTCGCGTTTGCCTTCTTCTCTCCGCAACGCGCCCAGTGCTTTGTTTTAAAAACGTTCCGCGTGTTATTCGAAGCACTCTACAAACTCGAATCGGTTTACTGTAAAATCGAGAATAGTGCGCGACTTTCAAAACCGTTTTTTCGTATTTTTCAATGGTTTTTCTAGAATGCGTGCCTTGCGTAACGAAACACCAAAAAATGCTAAAATGGATGCTAAAAAGTGGAAGTTTTTGTATGCACGACAGTTGTAAATTACTTTTATTGATTAGCTCTACCTTAATAGTGTTTTGAAAGTGATTAGATTGTAAATTATTGCAAAATCACTGACTAAATTAACACTGCTAAATTGACATCTTAGGAAAAATTAATGATTTTTGAAGAATTTTATATTATTCAGTGTTCTTGGTCTTCTTCTTCCTCCCCTTCTTCAGTGTCATCAGGCCTATCGCGTTGCTGCTGCTCTTCTTCCGCAGCCCCACCATCCGCTTTGGATTTGGTAAGTTCCAATTGATATTTTGATGATGTGGGAGATTTGATTGTTAGCACCTCCATTTCCTCAGCCAAGTCCTCCATTTCGGAAATGGTTTCGTCGCCTGTGCTTTCTTCAAACTCTTCGTCAGTTTCTGTTTCCAAATGTACATGAGATATGAGATACACATAAGCTGTATTGTATCGTTATATTTTAATGCATAAAATTGACCATCTTTATTGTAAGTTCGGGTATAATCCTCTTCTTCCATCCCTTCGTCCTCTTCCTCCTCATCTTCAGCCATGTTTCCATCCTCATCATCATAATAGTCTTCATTTTGCACCAAAACCTCGCCATCATCCTCCTCCTCATCAGATTCATCCGCTTCCTGTTCTTCATTGTCAGCTTCTTTTTGATCCTCTCCTCGACTTCCTCTCAAAACTTTCACTTTCTCTCGGGCAAGGTGACCCCTAAAAGCGGTTTGTATAACAATGGCATAATGGTCCGCTTCGGTTGGGGTTGTCCTCAACGATTGCAGAAAATCCGCGAAGCTTTCCTCAGGCGATGGTTCCCAAGCTTTCTCTTCATTTTGCTACAGAAGATAGAAAATTGCATGATCATGCATGCATGTCTAATCGGTACAGTGTGAATTTATCGCATCGTAACTCGCAAGTGAAAGCAACTTTATACCTTGGCTTCTTCCTCTTCTTTCTTCCTTACGCGATCCTCCATGAAACATGCTAGATATTCGTAGATATTTTCTGGCTGATCATTAAGCACCTTTCGAATCATTTGCTCCATCAGTGGTTTAAGACCGAAAGGTACGTGAAATCGCTTTCTTTGGCCGTTTAGCTCTAAAATAGGACCGCATGGCATTTCCGGTAGACTGCCACTGCCTGCCATGTTGGAAATTTGCTGTACCGAAAATAAGATGCCTTAAAAAGCTCAACGAGCTAAGAATGCTTAGGATGCCGAGTGCGTTTCACACACAAAAATGGTGAATAATGAGGTGAAATGAGTGAAAGATTCATTCAAAGAGAACGATGAATATGCAATGAAGGAACTCGCGGAACACGACCAAGAAATTGCTTTTAAGCAATTATCCAAGTTTTATTATTAACATATCAGTAACAACAACAACCAACTTATAAACAGCCTTTAAAGCTTTCGAATTGGACATTGATCGTGGCTTGCACTTGTAGGTGGGATATAAATAGGTACAGATTGATGCAAGTCGTCAGGTACTGAATAGCCGTAATACTCATTAGCAAGCAGGTGGTAGCGGGATCGGAGTAAATGAGCTGATGCTTTGGGCTGACGATCCCGAGTGAACACTCCTTTCTTATTTCCAACTACACGCTTGATCTCTGCAAATAGAATGAAAAGAGTAGCATTACTTCCTATTCCAGTTCCATATCACGTCGCCCCATTCTTGTGCCGTTGGTTGACGGTGCTGTTCGTTGAGTGCATAAATGGATTTCTCTCATGTAGATTTATGGGGCATTATGCAACACTTTTCCTGCCTCTTGTCTATTTACCTTGTTTTGTCATGAAATCTGCAAAATTCCACACCATTTCTCCAATGAAAGCAACACTGCTGTTGTGTCTCATTTTGTCAAAGGCTTTAAAGTGTTCTCGCATATAGTCTTCTTGGAACTCTTCCGTGAAAAGCCAACTTGGTGACTACAAAATTAATGCTCACAATAATTACTGAATTCTACAGATTATTAAATTACATTTTTTTACAGATCCTTTGGCAAAAAATATTGTACATACCGTATGTAAACCAGCTAAAGTGTCAGCACCTAAAGAATAGAGTTATAGAAAAGTTGAGCATTTCATAGAACAAGAATGTGATTTCTAAAGCACAACTGAACATACCATATTCTGTGTATATCAAAGGCTTATTGTACGTAGTCATCCAGTGGTACGCTTCTGCTTTCACTGCAGTCTCCACTATTTCAATTTCGCTTTCATCCGAATACCAGGCATGGTAGCGATTGAGAGAAACTATGTCAGCAAATTGTGCCTATACAGTGGAACAGGAAATTGATTAAAAAGAAAACCAATAAGTTTAGCTATGAAGACATTTTCAATTCAAAGCAATCTTGATTCGCAATTCAAATGAAACTTACTGCTTTGTCCCTTGAATAGTCAGTGAACAGAACAATGGTAACTGGTCGTGTTGTGTCTAGGGATCGCGTGTGTTCGAATATTTCTCTGCAAGAAGATTAAATTGAAAGTTCAATAAAACCAAATCACATACATATGCCCACGTCTGACTGAAAGGGAAATAACCCAACCTGAAATAGTTTTCTGCAGCAGCATCTTCCGACCTAGGTTCATTTGCCACAGACCAAACCAAAACACTGGGCCTATTTTTATCCCTATTTATTAATTGGGTAAGCTCTTTTTTGTGTGTTTCCAGTAGCCCTGGGCCGAATTGACTGTTAACAATTAGGCAGTTGTCTTTGAATATATGAAGGATTAACGTGTACATAAATGAAACTTTAAAAAGAACGCTTACGTTAAGGATACTGCGGAGCATTCGTCAATTATGACAATACCGAGCTGATCCACTACATCCATTAGCTCTTCGGAATATG
Source organism: Entomobrya proxima (assembly GCA_029691765.1). NCBI lineage: Eukaryota > Metazoa > Arthropoda > Collembola > Entomobryomorpha > Entomobryidae > Entomobrya > Entomobrya proxima. The sequence continues at coordinate 22,880,062 of CM056171.1, forward strand.
GGTAGTGCGTGGTTCTGTACGAGTTTGCCCCAATCCACTTCAACAAATTGTGATCTTTCACAAGCAAAACTGGATCAAAGCCACGACCTCGTATCTAAATTTGGAAAATATTCTTGTTTATATCTGGATTTATCTAAGCTATTACTTTGGTGTATGAAGCAAAGGAATGAGAAGCATATTACTAGTTAAGCTTACAAAGAAGTCCTCATGTCTGCCGAATCCAGCAAAATAGAAAGGTTTATCATTTATCAGGAAAGACGTATCGTTCCATTTTACAGTTCGAATACCAATTTTTAGTCGGTATACATCTTTGAAGTAACTTCCATCGTTCAAAGTAACCTAAACGTTACGGTTAGCACACAAAATCAATGCTATTTCTAATATTGTTGTATAAAACTCTTTTATAAAATCTGTAGTACTATTTTACCTCAAGGGTGTATAGATAGCCGGCATCCGAAGCATTTCGTACCATTGTGTACGGCCACCACAATTTTGCATTGGAAACTTGAAGAATTCCTGAGCTGCCCGATGCTTCGGCCACAGATTGCCCTTCTTTATCTCGTAAAGTTACATTTACAGTAGGACTTGAACCCTCAGTTATGGAGTCAATTTGGTACGTCACGCTTCCAGTTGTTCCAGAGACTCCAGAAGTTACCGTTATATCGTCAATGTGGCTTTTGGGTGTTGTATAAAGGATGACAGATCTATGAATGCCTTTAAAATATGAAAGATTGCTGTGTTTTCAATTAGGAAGATATAAGAATTTCTGCTTTTTTCTCTTCAAATTTTCTCCTCCTACCTGCGTACTTAAAAAAGTCAAAATTATCAGTCATGATAAAATGTCCGGGAGGATACCTGCCAATGTTCAAAAGCATAAGTTTGCATGTAAAAGATGGAAAGTGTAATATTGCATGCATGTAAAGGTAATTCCTGTTTTTATACTTTTCTCCTGTTTTATACGTCAGGAAGCCCTGTGGGACAGTATCCGCAGTGAGAGTGTTATTAACCGCAACCGTAATGAGATTCGGTCTGTCAAAATGAACAAGGCTTAGGGGCAGCTCAGCCTCAAAAGGCAAGTGTCCTCCTTGATGTTCAACGACTTTCTCACCGTTAACCCACTGTGTCGCGAGAGAAAGAAAGCAAGGAATGAGCTAAAGGAAATTTCAGCATTTTATTGCTCTCAAGAAAGGGAAAGTAAATACTTACTACGATAGCGTAATAGTTTACGCTACTAAATCGTAAAGAAGTTCTCTTGTTGGAATCATTCCATTCCGAGGGCACCCAGAAATCACGATCGTACCATACCCAACCAATGTAATTCATTCGGTCACGATCCTGACTTAAATCCTGATACGAACTGGGAACAGCCATGAGTTCCACATCTCCCGTCTAGAGTTTAATCAATAATTTAGAGTGGTACTTGGAAAATTTAATTACGGATATTTTTATAACCTTCTCCAGAGGTTGTTTGTACCATTCTTCACTTATTCCCAGATTCGAAGCTCCTTTTGGCTCAGCGCGAAAGTTCCATATTCCGTCTAAGCTTTTGGTTTGCCGACTTTCAGAATCTCTGGGGTACAATATGCCCTTCTTTTGCTGGCCCAAAACGTGGTAAGCGCCGAAAATGGCAATTAGGCATAAAAGAAGAGGAAGCTTTTTATGCATTTTGCCTTTGAGCAATTGATAAACCGACACTGTATGAGTTCATGCACCACTGATGAATGTATTTCATTAAGTTTATGACTATTGTTTTGTTGGCAGGAATTTATCAAAAAATGTCATGATGGAGCAAATGATTGTCTTTAATGTAGATTTTAGTTCTAATGGTTTGGTTGCAGGTACTAGCGTGCCCGTTATATACTCCAGTATTCTGTACAAGATTAGTCACTTACAAAATGTGAATTATAATAAGGATTAGTAATATGTGTCTGTTTGCTGAACCTGGTACTAATCTTGACACCTCGACATATCATCAAAACTAAAATGTGTCAGTCGGTTGAAAAGGATGAAAGCAAATAACTTCATCGGATTAACATCTTGTGACTTTTGACGTTTGTGAAAGCATATAAACAAGGGCATCAACGATTTATTCAAGTCAAAGCAAAATGCGCCTTCATGAAGAGGATTATGATTAGCTTAAAATGCTTTTAATTTTATGACATGTGCCCGATTTTTATGTTTGCTTCATTTTTACTTTACCAAATTCAAAATTATTGGAATCAACAACAACTCCAGTATGTTACTTATGCAGTTATGCAATGATATGAAGAAATGATTTATGACTATCATGGGTGTACGGTTGTTAGTAGCTGGATGAGATATGATGCGAAAGAGTAATCTGAGTAATGCAAATGAACGAAAAACATTCAGACACCATGTGGGTTTTTTTCTTGATTGTTCTTATGACTATTTATTTTTTTAAACCATTATCAATTTTATAACAACTCAGAAACAACAGGGATGAAAGTAAAATGCTAATATGCCACCTTTTAAGTATTTGTTGATTATCTTTGTCATATAACTGAACTAACAACTAATCTTTAAGCATACAGCAGAACGAGGTTTCATAACTAATGTAACATTTTTTTGTTTGCATCCGTTTCAATAAACTCGGAAACAAGAAGAGAAAGGGATGAGAGGAAAAGTTCTATTAAAATCAAAAGCATTTCGCTATACAAGTACAATTGCAATTAAATGACAGCGTTTCAGGATGATGAAAGCACACTTCGACTCATTATATTTATATCTTCATTGTAAAAACGTGTACCATTTTCATATTTGTTTTGTATTTTCATTACTCTCGTATATCAATTAATTAGAAATTATTAAATAATTGTAATGTATTGTTAGCATTTTTTATTGAAGAAAAGTAGAACTCCCTCTGCACTCTATTCCCTTTAAAGTGGAGAAAGTTGTAAGTAAAATGCGCTACTTATTCGAGTACTTTTTGAGAATTTGAAATAACAAACTGTATATAACATTTACTGCATAATATTTAATAGGAATAATAATAATTACGTAATTATTATGTTGTATTTTTTCTCTCGTTCTCTGCATTTGCTGTATATATCTACATATTACAGTTTATTAATTTAACACACTGCTGATATACAATATATATCGTAAAATCATTCTACTTATACTTTACTTTTAATCACTACTATTATTTTGGCATGGTTTAGAATGAACATTCATGTTTTCTTCCTGATATTTCTGAATATATATCTTGAAAAATTAAACAGCATGGGATGCTTGTTTCAAAACTGTCAAATTGTTTTTTTAAACAGTAGAAAATATAATATAGAATTACATAATAAGCTTCGAAATTTTCTCTTTCGAAAAGGAAAAAAACATTAAACAAAATTATTAAAACTTATTTATAGACAGTTTCTTTAATCATTGAATTATTAAAAATAATTAAAATGCACTCTTCGTTAATTTCAGAGAACCATCCCTCTTCTTTGTCATTCAACGTTTTTCACTCACTTGTCTAGGCATAAATTATCCAATTACTTGAGCACAAGAGATGAACACCAATTCCGGCTGGAAACCTCGTTTTAACTCCAAAGATGAATTCTTCTGAAACTTGATTGTGTGATTGACATTGAAATGATTGTTTCTTTTTTGTCGGCAGCAATATAGAATTAACAATTTTCAAACAGAACTGATATTAAAGGTTCGAAATTCATTAATTTAAAAGACAAAATGTTTTAAATGCCCTGTTATGTTGCATGATATACACTTCTTGCAGATCCTCTTGTCAAGGAAAATTATAATACCATTGATTATACCCGCATCATCTACATTCAACTTTTAAAAATCTCAATTAAACTTAAACACAATGTTCATTTCTTTGTGTTGATACTTATTAAAATGTCAGATTTCTAGAGAAAAATCATACACTAAAGTTAATACAATAATATGTAGTTGTAATAATAAAAAGGGTTTATGATTGTATGTTATTGATTATTTTGATCACAGATAAGGGAGGAGTTAATTGAGGAATTACTGACGATACATATAAAGTATAAGAAACTACAATCCACATTATATGAGTCGGATACATATGTATTTTATGTTGAATTATCTCAAAACTTTTATTACGTTACATTAACATATTATAATATTACTATCTACTTCGATTAATTTCGTTTTATGGCTCATCATGTTCATTTAATTTTATACACTAGAAGAAAAGTTTTTTCTAAAAAAATCAAATAATGTAATATAGGTACTTATGTACAGAGTACGAATATAAGCTTTCATAATATAATATATAGTAAATAGAATACAATTTTTCATTGTCTGCATTTCACCACTTGTCTATGTTGGAAACTTATTGACCACACTGAACTAGACGCTGAAAAGTTACACAGTTTTCAAAAATTATCTACAACTTTCTACAAAACATTATGCACATGTTTTATACAATTTATCATTTAAACCTACTCATATTTTGATGCGAGTACAGATTTACAAATAATTACACTGTTTTCACAAACTTTTCAATACTCTACAGTGTAGAGTCTACACATATAATATATATATACTCGTCGTCTGTGGCTTTAGCTAAACCTAAAGTTAAAGTATCCTAGAGTAAAAATTGATTTCAGTTCAGAATTACATAAATGCTGTCGTATTTTGTATATGTCTCCATAAAGTATTGTTGTTTAAATCCTTAAGTTTTAGCTAGCTATAAACTTATGGCTAATGTCAATTTGAATATTATAGTTTACTAAGAAAACTTTGACACTGTCACTGTTTGAGCCAGAAGGCTGGGACCTAGAAAAGTCAAGAAAATGAAATGTTACCTTTTGCATTTTGCGTATTGCATGTATGGTACGTTAAATTTCTTGGTGAACCTTACCCATTGGGGTTCCCTTTCAATATAATTAATTCTTTGCACCAACTCATGGTAAGTCCTTTCAATGTCATTGTTGACGATGACCAAGTCAAAATAATGCCCGTATTTCTCTTCCATTTCTCTTGCCTTCTCGATTATGTCAATAAGCTCGTCCTCCTGGGAAAAGAGAACAAAGTAAGTCATTAGTGGCATTGTATGCTTTATTACAAGCTGGCTGACTGCCATTTGTAAAAAAGTGCGGGTGAAAGTTCTGTACACGTGCTCGATAAAAACAAAGAAGCATGTAGGTGCATACCTTGTAGGCTTCGCCGCGAGTAATTCTCATTTGTTTCAGCCTTTCTAGTGGAGGAGGAGCTATGAACACTATATATGGTTTTAGGTCGGAAGTTCTCAAAATTTTCAGAGATTGTGGATGGAGATTAAGTACACATATCTTTCCGGCATTCACAACGCTTCGAATTGCATCTAAACTGGTTCCGTAGTAAGCCTTCTCAAACTCCCCGTGTTCTACAAATTTTCGACTCAGAATGTCTGACTCGAATTGAGCACGGCTTATGAAATGATAGTCTTGTCCGTCTATTTCCCCATCCTTTCTCGAACGACTTGTGTCTGTAGAAAAGAAGAAGAACAATGAGCGGGTTATAATAGCTTCATACATCTCAATCTGAGCGGAAGCAATAGGGGAAAGTGAAAGTACTCATGTGGACAACGACTTACGGGGAACAGCTGCCGCAAAGCGGTCAGACTCTTGCATAAGTCTCTGTCTTAGCTCATGGCGACCAATGTTTGGAGGACCAATTAAAACTACAGGCCGTTTGAAGCTGGTGCGAGGATAGTAAAGGGCTACTTCCTCGTATGTGGGGATTTCCTCAGCATCGAACTCTGTATGCCACAAAAGCAAACATATTTTCATTAGAATGTCATGAAATTTATGATTCAGACAGCATTTGCCTTGATATTATCATAATTTTCTAGAGCAAATTGAAATGTCTCTTACCCTTACCGTCATTAAACGCTGAACTATACGGTATCTTTTTCTTCTTCTTCTTGTGAGTTTTGGCACAAAGTAAGGTTCCTTTCTTGGTTTTCTCCCTGGTCTCTGTTTCACCAAGTAGAGTTTGCTTAACCGCTTCTCGCCTGAAAAGTGAATGGAAAACAAACATGAGTACAATAGAACATGAAAAGTACTTTGAATTTGAATATGCCTTCCTGTTCATTGCATATTTCTTCTAACTCTTGCTTTCCCCAAAACGATCAATAATTAATGCTTGAATTTCATGTGAATAGTAAAAAAACTTACTGCTCTTGGAAGGATTTGGATGGAATTAAGCCGGCAAGTTGCTGATCCTCCTCTCCCTCTCGATGGGCTTATAAAGTTAGAATAAAATTATATTATTATAATTATAATTAAATGCTATTATTTTATTTAAATTTAAATTTAAACCTTGCCACCAACTAGCATCTTCTTGATTGATAACATGAAGAACATCTCCTTTGGCAAATGCGACTCCCAATTCTCGACAAGGAATGTAGATATCATCTTCCGGGTCGTAGTCGAAATGTGCTCGGACATGGATCTAAACACAAACAAAATATGCATTACAACTCATGAAAATCTGGTAAAATTACACATTCCACATTTTACTATCTAGCATAGCAGAAGTAATCTCTTTGAAGGCAAACATGCTTTTTCAGAAACCGCAGTGGTAGGTATGAAGGAAATGATCCAACGAAACGATTTTCCGTTGCCTTTCACATTTCCTTCCTTTATGAATGTTTTGCCTTATCCTGCATGCAAAACATTTGGGGATTATGCTTTCACTTTGATGAAAGATGAAATGTGCGGTAAAACAGCTTATGACTTTACAGAGCCAGTTTTCCAGTGTAACTGGCAATAATAATGATATGCAAAGAAAAAGTCTAGAGAGTAGAGAACGCAGACAGAATGTCACGATTCCGGAAATGATACACACCATTACGTTCCAGCAGTGAATAAATAAATAAAATGTAACAATAAATAATTCATGCCAGATAGAAAAAAAGAATGTGCTTCACGGAGGGAAGCCGATCGTTACTAGCAGCCAAAGAATAACATGTGCATAAAAGCATGTAGGTACTCACCAAGATTTCTCTCCTTTGTTGGATCGGAGCTTGCGGAACTTGCGTGGGTACGATGAGGAAGGTTAGCGTCCCTGTCATTCGACTCAAAATATCACACACTTCATTCACCGACTTTCCTCGCATTTCCACCCCATTCACTTCCAAAATTTCATCTCCTTCGTGTAGTAAGCCACTTCGCTCTGCCGCACCGCCCTTTACTATTCTACCTATGACTACCGCATCACCATCGTTCCGCACTGTTGCACCCTGGAATTTTGAAAAGAAAATTTCACTTTCATCTCTTCTACTCCTGTTATTTGTCTCCCTTCTCAGCTTACGACTCTAATCTGATGTTCCATGAAAAGATAGATTTTTCAGTGTCACTGCCGAAACAACCGCACTAATGGCGGGGTGACACCAAAATAGGACCCCATGTCATCATGTAGTTCGGCAATACATTACAGTGAAAGTTGTTTAAAAAATATAACAAGGGAAAACGACATGTTACTTACCAAAGGATCCTGAGTCTTTTCAATGCGTACGACTTTGATGTGGTCATCAGGTTGAGGTTCCGGGACGAAAGCCGGTCTTGGTACAGATTTCATATGGCTACCACCTACAACTGCGGCTGGAACTACTGGAGGAGCGACAGGAACCACTGCGGAGGATGTAATTACAGGGTCCACTGGCTCACCAGCATTTAGTGGAGATTCCGCTGTCATTAAAAGTCTTTCTCTTTCTGCTATTTTGTCATGAGCGTGCAACACTCCATCCATGTCTATCCTAGAGAGTAGTTCCACAAGCTCGGCTGATGCTGGTGATGAGCAATTGTAAAGGCTTTCCAAGCACTGTAGCGTAAAAAAATAAGCGTTATGTTATAATCAACGGTTTTAGGGCGAAATATCTTAAGGTTCTTTAATCATAAAGATGGGCGGTAACAATACCAGCCATTTGTGCCTACCTCTTGATTGAGTTGTTGTGCATGAGCGGTGACAGGATTGGGAGGGGCATTGAAGCACCAGACATCTTGTACTTTAGTATGAACAGCGAGAACCTGTTGAAACTCTGGCGTCTGCATGAGTGTTCCTACGGCTGACACTGCCTCATCCAGTTGAACTCCATGCTTTTTCAGAGCTTGCTGAACTCGTTGCAAACTTGCTACTAGCTCAGGCAGTCCTGTTAGATTATCATCAATAAAAAACAGAGCTCATTAATTGCCATGTTAGAATACATACATTTTCATTTCATACAACTCAAAGGTACTCTAGCATTATGGACAATGCCGGTTGGCCGGTTTTCTATAATGGTAGGTAGATATCTCTTCCGTCAGTCAAGTTGAAAGTACCCAAAAGTTTGATTTGTATTGGCTATTGCTATATTGCGCTAATTATTATAACTACAAGATTTCTCGATGCAATGTGGCGTGACATGATTGACAAGTAATTAGTAATGGTTTGTCCTACGGTATGTAAAACTAATACTTTAGTGCATCTTCATATAAATTTAGATGCGTTGCAGTATCAAGAGAGACTAATTGATTATCAAAATTGGAACAAGTGGGTCTTTGTTATATGAAGAAGATGAGCACGACTTGATGTTGAACAAGACGTAAAGTTTCCTTCAAGGAAAGTCGACGTGTTTTTGACTACTCATGATTCAAATGTCAGTCAAAAAGAGGGGAGATATAGTTTTCGCCTAGCCTGAAGATCATTTCTTTGTTAAGAGTATGAAAATCTGAAACATTTCTACTGTTATATATATGAAGATTTTTACTTGCAACAATAGATGCTTTAAAATGAATCTTTTTGTTCGATTTTGTTAATTAGACTTTTTTCTATGAAACGGTAGCATCTCGATAAATTATGTTCATTAAGATGCCACAGAGTGATCGGTGAACACCCATGCATTGTGCTATACCATGTGGCCACACACGTTGTTGAATCGAACAACAGGGAAAACAAAGTTTTTAAACCGGAGCGAAGCCACCAAGAGGTTTTGAAAACTTGTTAATTAACATGCATCAAAGCATGCACTTTTGGAATGTATGTGTAAAAACCGTACAAAATTCTGCTTGCCATGTGCATAAAATCATTAATCAATGCAGGTTTGCAGGATTTAATGATATACTACTATGAGTGTGCCAAATGTCGAAAAATGTCATCAACCCATTTGTTTTAACTTGCTGAATGATCATAAATATCAGAAAAATAATTTAATTTCATCTAATCTATGACATGGACTTGCAATCACCAAGAATTGAGCTCAGGTGTGTCCTGATTTTATATCTTCTGCCTTCGTCCAAAGGATTTTTAATTCAAGATGCCTCCTAGCGTGTAATCATATCTAAAAGATTGTGAATGAAACCCGTTTTGAAATGGAATTTCAAGCAAATGACTCTATTAAAAAGACATGTGCCAATTATCAGTCAAGCTTGAAAAGCATCGCAAGCTATGAATTATGTGTTGAACATGTACTTATTTTACTTTTAAGAATAAGTAAATCTGCTTCACATTTCATTTGCTTGGACTTGACACACATGAGTCAATTTGCCCATATCTGTGGGAAATCTATAGTTAAGAAGTACCCTCCAAAGCCAGTAAAGATAAAACTTGGCTCAATTGTATTTCAAAATGACATGTACCTATAATCGTTCGGTTGATAAGATAACAATGTCAATTCAATACAAAACCGACAAACAGGCCGATGATACCTGCATTTTATATCGGCTGCCAAATAAAATCAATTACATATAAGGAACCGTCCAAAATAATAGCTAGAAATAAAATCAAGTCAATGAGCTTGGCACATTTTTTACGTCTTTTTCCCATGCCGAAAGTCCACACAATTCAACAATTCTTCTCAAGCGGGCTCTTATGATAATACCCAAGTCTTAGTCACAAGATCAAAACATAGACTACTAACCTATTGAATTTTCATAATAGCATTATATTGACTTGTTCTAACACACATTTCGGTCATTGCTACCCGTAATTGCTCTATAAAGCTTTCAACCCTTTATTCATTTTCTCATTTATTTCCCATTGCAAAAGAGTTGGTACGTCGGACAAGTATGTCCTACACAAAGATGACCTGAAATTTAAAACTTGAATGGTGTCTTTACACAAGATGGGAAAATACGAAGAGTTATAAATATACTAGTATACAAAACCACACTTAACATTAAGCAAGGAAACTTAACTTTTACAAGCTTCATTCAAATGGAGGGTTCTTTCTGAGGAATTTAAAAAACGGCAAAATACGTCTAGTATCATCATAATATTTAACCCATAGTTTAAAAATTCAAGTTATAAATGATATGGCTGGCATGGCTCAAAGATAGAATAATGATCCTACTCTGGAGTGCGATTATTGTAAATACATGGCCATCATGCCCTTTAGTATACTCTGATGCACAAGACTATGGTGAAAATAAATCATTGTTATTGCTGTGAAAGACCCTGAATAAGTGGCTTTTGTGTCGGACCAAACTACAATCTCTTTGTTACAAACATGACATTAAAATGAAAGATAAGTAGAAGGACTCTTGACTACTTTGACTTTATTCTGTGCATGTAATAAAGTAGAAGCTTAGTTTTACGAGATCACATATTAATATTTGAAGAGGCTCGAAAGCATCATCAGGGTTAATATTTTGCATCTAAAAATGGCAGGTGAATGGATGCGTCACGAAACTACTTGTAATCAGCAATAAAAAGCGCATTATGCGGCTCGATTGCAACAGATTTTTTAGCATGTACCATCTTTTATGTGCCTGTCATACATATGTGAACTCATTGTACATTTTAAGCATTTACCGTTAAAAAAGAACACTTATGCAATTCTACAATTTCATCAGTAATATAAAATGGAAAAATTCATGAAATGTAAATCTCGATATTGCAATCCCTTGTATCTAATGTGATCTCAAAAACCACAAGACATGACATAACTAGAAAGGTATCACGTCTCCCTTTGCGTAATTTCAGCTAAGAACTTCAAATTTTATCTCAGGACAATGAGAAATTAATCCTTTGACCCCACGTGTCGTAAATATATTTGATTCGTAAACTTTATATTCGCAACTCGTGATTTTCCATAGATTTTGAAACAAGAAAAACAGTTGTAGTCAAAAGAGTTTCATACTGTGTGTAAAACCATGTAGTTTTTATGAACCAACTATAGATCCGGGAGAGATATTCGTACCAACTACCGCAGCATGTATATTTTGTACATATGGACTTTCTAATATTGCTGGCAATGAATGCTGAAGAAGCCATAGCCATACCTTCCATCACCACCATCCACACAAAGAGATTAGTATTTGTCTACAACTTCAGCTTAATGGCAAAAGAAGCGCACTCAATACTTCCATTTCCATTCATTCAACAGGACCACTACTACTGGCGTAAAAAGTTTCTCAAAAAGTTTCTTTTTTTTGCTTGTTCTCTCCACGGAGGAAACCATAATTTCATTAGCACATGACTGCAATCTTGATCAAAAAAATACTGCGGAAGACCTCAAGAGACATATAGCTACATTTCCCTACTGAAGAGACAAAACCAGCAAAAAAAGGCTATGCAAGGAAAACGAAACGAACAGCTCAGCTCCGATTACATTCAACTGGCGCTTAAAGGAAAGCACACATCTTTTCTATACGCACATATATGTTATCCACAAACTTTGTGTTCTTTAGAATAATGTACCACATACATGCATGTATGGTATTTCCCATGTTCTCTTGTTCATTTCATTTCTTCTAGAGACCAAATCATCATCATGATCATCTCAAAAAAACACCCAAACTATCTCTCTCTCTGCATTGCTTTTTTGCCTTGTGCCATACCGGTTTATTTAGTTACTTTGCCTGAAGCATATTATGTTTTTATGAACCTAGAAGGAGCAACCAACTCTGTTTCGTTGTGGCTCAGTAAAAGAACAACAAGAGAATCAACATTTTTATGCGATTGTGTGTACATAGGCATACACACACATCTTTCCATTGTATGGCAAAATGCAAAAATGCTTATTTCAAAAAACCTTATATGTACACTTATATCGTTGTGAAGCGCTATATGTAGTTATTTTGATGAAAATAAAATGCCTTGTTCGCAGACAGTCGACTCTTTTTGCTATTAGGTGTCTTGTTTTCTCCTTGTTTCCTACTCCTCCTGCTGTTCCTCGCGTCACGACCAGGCGAAATATTATTGTTTACCGTACACATATAAGCCCGTAGCCGAGGTGAATGCTTGCATGTTATCATCTTCATCATCCTCCTAGTCATCATCTTGATCTTCACAAAATTCAATGTTACCAGCGAGCACATTTGTACCCGTGTAATATATTTGTCTAACTTCTTTTGACACTAAACTAGCACACACAGCATTCTACTTTACTACCTTTCCCCTCCTACCATGAATAAAAATACGATATACAGCCTCTCCTCTCTGGAACAAGAATCCCATGATTATCATTACAATTTCTGTATTTTTAAAGAAAATATCTGTATGTTAGTACCTACAGATTACAACATCCTTCATTCCCCCTTTTTACGATTTTTCTCAATTTGTTAAAGTATTGTATATGAACATGTATGCACACAACTAAAAATCTCAATACTAAAGAGAATGTTGCGGATTTTTATTGCCGTGCTTTCCCTATTAAAAATAATACTGTACAATGGCATTACAGAAGATGCAAAGGATTTTTTTTTATTTTATGAAGAAACCGAACAATGTACAAAACAGCAGAAAACTGTACGGTAGTGCACACAAGAAAAAAAGTTAACAAGATATCTTAAATCTAAGCAGCTCATTTATGAAGACTGGAGCATCCGTAAATAAATCACTGCTGAAAGGCACCCCTCGCAAGACAACAGGAGGGAAACACTCCAGTGAGATTTTAGTGAAAACACTTTAATGGGCATTTTTCTCGTTTTGTTCGTATTATATAAATTATGTATGCTTTTTGCTGTTTCCAACTTGTTCATTGTAGTACAAAGACAGTGTACATAAACATGACGAGTGAACAATGAAGGAAGCCAAACAAAAGTGAAAAGATTTCCAGAAAATACGACATATATACAAAACTCCAGGAAAAAAACTCTACTTTTTTTTTGAATGGAGCAACTAGCAATCTTATATAATATTTTTTATTTTGGTTTATGTTATGCTTTTATTTCCACGAGAGAACAGAATTCTCAGTCTCCCCGGCCTTAGTCTGCGGGCGCACGGTGTGTGTAAGAGTAAGCCCAAGATTCTCTGGCCTGTCTGTCAGTAAATTATTATGTTTGGGTAAACGAAGCATGGACTCATTATCATCATCATTTCATTCGAGAAAAAGGAAAAATACTTTCATGAGTTTTCCTTCTCCTCTCTCTCCTTTTCCCTGCTCCCAGTTAATATTCCCATTTCTTTTCATTTCCCGTTTTCATCTTTGCAAGAGCGCACCGCAACTTCAACTTTGCCGAGTTCTTCAGAAATGGAGAAAACTTCGTTATCTTTACTTCAGTAAATCTCCACTTTTGCGACATTCATTAGGTTATCTATTAAAATTTGATTTGGCGATAATTCACACAGAGATGTAATATTCCCACATTCACGCCCGACTATACTTGAATACTTCTACTATTAGCAGCAGTAGTCCAGTATTCAGACTCGGATAGGCGTGGATGGAGAAAAGCGAGTGTCACTCTCTTGTGAATACCATTGGACTAGTTGAAACCTGGTTCTGCAAATGAGCTGACAAAATGCTGGGCTTCTTCATATTGATTTACGTAAAGTGTGGTAATAACTCATTGAAAATTGAATATTATGCCCATGGGCTCAATACTTTCCTTTTCAGAAAAGTAATTCTGTCACAATTTTAGCACAAACTGATGTACAGAAAGTGTCGCAATTTTCAATTTCATTTATTCTTTTTGTAAAACCTACAGCATAGCTATACCCTGGCATTAAAGCATATAGCTTTCCGCAGATATATGCCTGCTAATGTAAATGACATCACGAGCAACTCGTTTTTGTTTATTATTTACCTTATGGTGGTTCTACAAACTGTTACCGCTTTCCAACAACTTAGAGAATAAACATTTTCCAACTTTTCAAAGAGCTCCTAAAACATCTGCGAATTGCCACAAAACTTTTCCTTCCTCTTTTTCCTCAACTTTTTACTACTTTTTCCCATTTTCCTAGTAAATGCTCAGTTCTGATGGTGGTTCTATACATATTTACAGCAAAACAAAACAACAGAAAATATCAATAATAAATACAAGTTGCTACTTTTACCAGTGCCCCACGTCCCAGGAAACTCTTTGTACTTTCATCATCATCACTCAAACTGCTGTAGCCTCTAAATTCACTCATCTATTTTCCAAACCGAACACACTCCTTTTCCCTCCTAGTTAATTACTTGATCTTCTTTTCTATCTTCGCGTCATCATCACTACTACCAGCAGCCCATCAGGTTGGGCTTGTAAAGCTTAATGAAAGTCAATTAGTGGAAGTTTTTATTGCGTCTCCGTCTCTCTAACTCTCCTTTTCTTCTTTCTGTTTAATGCTTAAAACAGCAACAGTAGTTCCGGTCACGCAGAAAGTTAACCGATTACTGAGCACTCAGCCCCGCATCTTTATCTTTGGCTTGGGCAAATAAAGTACTACTTTCTACAATGGGATGCATATAATAACTGGGAATGTGTAATTTTCCTTTTCATTTTACAAAAGGTAAAACCATAAAGTTCCAAAACAATAATAGGATACATTTCTTTCTACAGAGTTTTTAATTCCAACATTCATCTTATACTATCCCTCTTTGCCATTCTGCTTAAAATATTTTTCTCCCTTATTTCCCAAAAACTAATTGCAGTGTTGTAACTCTAGTAAAGCTTGATCTGGCTTATAATAGTAAGGAAAAGGGAAACGGATGAATAATTCTGTTAAAAACTCGACTAGAGAATAAATAAATAATAAGTTTTCTCGCCTTTGTTCCTGTTTTCCTGTGTGTCTTGTCTTAAGCCGTCGTGCACACATACACTCACACCGACAGACAGACACAAGCCAACTTATAATACCCAACAGCTTGGGTCTTCTTCTCCCTGGGACTTTTTGCTTCTTGTAACAACCCCGCTGCTCTTTTTCTTCACCTTTTTCCTATAAGATTTTTCACACATACAAACACACACGGTGCACTAGTGGCTACATCTTTTCACGCTGCTATCCTTTTGCAAATAAAACTTCAAAAGATGAACTCTATATATGATAATGAACTTGTTCGCTTTTACTCTCTTCCTACTTCTTCTAACAACACAATACAATCATGATGGTTTTTTCCTGGAAACGTTTTTAACAAAGGCTTTTAAAAAGCCAGCATTTCTGATGGAAGAAAAAGCCAAGAACCAGAGAGAAAGCAATAATATATAGCAGCAGGCTCACTCACACAGAAACGGGAACAGCACATACCGACCCAACCAAACCAAACCAACAGCAAAATGATACTGACTCTTATTGCTGAAAAAAGGGGAAGGTCTTTAGGTGTAAAAGGCTTTCGCATAAAACTCAAATGCAAATTTTACCTCTCCGCACTTCATTCCATGCAATAATATTATGTCCGCCACGGTGATGTGCTTAGAGTTGAAGAGGAGAAGTTTGAAAAACACATCTCGTGTGTAAGTTGTAAAAAAGCATAATAGAAAAGATACCTATCAGCTTCTTATAGTATACTACCCTTTCAAAACGTGCATACATACATTTTCTGCTATATATGTCATATAGTTATCCTCTTCCTTCATTTCTGCAAGATTGAGAAAGAAAAACGAATACTATTACATACATCTGCAAAGGTATCTGTCTATCTATATGCGTAGGTAGTTGAGCTAGCGCCACCACTGCAACTATACCCTTTCACGAAGGCGAGTAGTAAGCGGCAGAGTGAATGTTTTACCCTATGTACATGAGACTATATGGTAGTAGTGATGCCAGCGTAACGCAAGAGATTTTAAGGAATTCCAACCAAGTTCATCCTCTTCATCTCGAAGCTTTCCTATTAGAACCACCAGTACCATCACCAGTTTTCCTGCCATTCCGGCAGCCGCTGCTGCTCCTCTTTTTTTCGCTTGCTCTCTCTTTCTTCTCCACTATCGCAGGAAGCGAGCAATGGAAAAGGGTAAAATAGTGAACAAGAGGACAGAAAAGAGAAGACAAGTCATAGAGTCAGACGAGTGGAACAGATATGTATGATATAATAGTAAACGCTTTTTATGCTGCTGCTGTAACGGCAATGGAGAATGAGTGAAGATTCCCCATTTCATCGTATATTGAATATACCTCCCTCTGGCAATTTTATTTGGAGAATCAGAAGAAAATCTTTCTAGAGCTGCTTTTCCACGCTTTTAGTAATAGTACATAAACCATATATATGCACTTAATACTTGTTGTCTGTTCGTGAGACGTTTCTCAAAGAAAATGTGTACATTTCGGTTGTTCAAGTAGTAAAATAACATCTTTAACTATACATAAGCTACATATTTTACCAAGTTTTTCCCCAGCCCTTTTCCTCTTACTTACTGCTCATGGCTATAACAATAATAATAATGACTACAATCATAATAAAAAGCAATATAAAAGCTAACACTGTGTGTATTATGCTACTTGCACTTCAGCAGGTACAAAGGAGGTGTGTGTGTGTGTCCTCAAGTGTATCTGGTGTGCGTTCTATGTGTGCACATAATAATCATCTCATCATCATATCATCCAAGTTTGTGTC
Organism: Entomobrya proxima; assembly: GCA_029691765.1. Classification (NCBI taxonomy): domain Eukaryota; kingdom Metazoa; phylum Arthropoda; class Collembola; order Entomobryomorpha; family Entomobryidae; genus Entomobrya; species Entomobrya proxima. The sequence continues at coordinate 22,896,779 of CM056171.1, forward strand.
CCATCCCACCAAAAAAGTTACCACACTACTATTACTAGACACTGGACTGCTACGTGCCTATAGAGGAAAAATGTCGAGCAGGCTGTTTAACCAAAACTAAACTGTTCCTATGTGGGTAGTATAACAAAAAGGAACTGGCACTCTATTACCATTGTGACTTGTTCATAAAAAACGCTGCTCTGCTCCTGCCTACTGAAAGTATAGTGTTTGTAAGACGAAAACATCATGTCACGAAGACAAGTGATAGGATTGATACTGGCTTAGTCTAATGTACAGAAAAGAGATCGGATGAACGGGTTGAGCTAAGATGCTACCAAGATTCTTTCCTTTCCGACAAGGGACCGCAATTTATATAAGCATTGTTGTCGTTTTCCGTGTTTGCATTGTGCTTCATGATAGGACGGACGAGTAATATATAGTTCTCATCACGGAACAAGTATCTTTAGTACAGATTCACAGCGTGAAAATGAAAAAAAAAAATCTCAGAGTGCCCACGAAAACTAAAGTATTCTAGTAGTATTGCAGACAACATTATGAAATCTTATAACTGTGAAAGGTACATTATATGCAAACGTGCTAGCCATAAAGCCGCTGTAAACATGAGCCACGACGGTATAAATGATTATGATGATTGCTTGAAAAAGTAGTTTTCCCAAGTAATATTTGCTTATTAAGATGCCTACAGTGACTTCATAAAGTTAAAGCTCTCTAGTGGTTTTATCTGCAGCAGCACCATTATCTCCACCTCTTGATATTTTCTCACTTTTGCGTTCTATGAATGATTATATTAAAAAGATCATCTTGATATAGTCACATCTGGGAGGAAAGGAGATTTTGTAAACGCATACATTACATATTATACTGCATAAATTGCAAATGTTCAAGTGTAAGAAAAGTAACAATGCATTAGTAATAAGAAAGGGTTTAATAATATCGTGCTTCTACTCTCTTATTAGACGAATTGTTGTCATCTTCTTTCAAGTTGTAGGGTTCACTACTCTCTATAATAATTCCTAAAAAATCACTTGAGATCATGAGAGACTTTAGATTGAAACTTTTACATGCATACATTGTATAATATGCAAACTCCATATAGGTAACAAAAAGTGAGGACATTAAATTTAGTTTTTGTGGCAAAATGCTCTCAAGGAAAATTGGCTTTAGCTGCATAAATTATGCACGTTATGCACACAGTAGAAATGCAATGTAGCACATTGTATCTAGTCTAATGTTTGAAGTGAGAAAGGATATCTAGATAGTTGGAAAAATTGGAAATTGTAAGTATGCCAAATGCCAAGGAAGAGACCACAAAAATCCAAAATATTATGCAAATTTCCACAATTGTAGGACTGAAATGGGTAGCGTGATATACATTTCGCCCCACGGGAATATAAAAAAGTTAGAATGCAATGCAACTAATACATTATTTATTTTATTGTTTCAGTACCATTGCACAATTTTTTGGTTATTTAGTTATTAATGCAAAATCTAATTTGCTTTGTGGAGAGGAAGGGCAAGCCCAAAAACACTTGAGGCACGATACCTAATAAAATGAAAAGCAACCTACATGTATTAAAGCGTCTTGTAGTCGTAAACAGTGAATGAATTTTAGACCAAAAGTCTTTCTGAAGGATTCCCCATTTCCATCCCATTCAAAAACAAACTACAATACATTTTATTACGTTATGCTCATTGAACTGTTATTTCGTCTCTATTGTATCAAGCATCACTTAATTCTTTTTATCCATTTTTACCATAAAAGAAGAAACATCCAGAAACATCTTATTGTATCAAACATGTGCCTATTTTACTCGATGCATGGTAGCAACTAATATCAATCCCGTTTCTTATACAATACCATGTAATGGTGGTTTACTGTTTTGAATATTACTTTTGAAAACAATTTAGCTAATTGTCTTAAACAGGATGGCGAATAAATTCTGGATTCCGTTCTTGTATTAGACAATTAATGCCATTAAAAGAGCATTCAATTGTAAATGGAACTGTTTTGTAACAATACAACCACAGTAATTTAAACGTTACCGTTATACGAACAAAAGGACTCCCCGGCTCCCGTTTCATGTATTCATAAAATACCTATGTATATATGCAATATAAGTGGCGACACGACTGACTTGAGAATATACACAGCTTGAGAGTACCAGGATAACTAATGTGACAAGAGAAATGGCTCTTTCATTCACTTACCAACAGGCTTTTGAAGCGTAATGTCATGTAGAGGATGCGAGATTCGGTCTCCATCCAAGTCGTAAGCTTCGTTTACAAACCCTTTGGGCTCACCGGTAGGAAACGACCTGTCTTCGCGAACACTTTCCAATGCCTGGAGTTTTTTCGAACCTCGCAACGAAGTCCGCAAAAACTCTTCCTCTTTCGCATGTTTCTCCTCTTGTTCGCGTCGTTTCTTAAGCTCCTCCTGAAATGGCGAAACAAAGAAAAATACCACATTACATTAAAATAGGTTCAAGGGATGTTTTTGAAATGGCACATGTGCGTAGCGGTAGTTTGTCAGAGGGAAAATATTAGGTATTGGCAATGTGAATGGAGGCCATTGACTTTATATAAAGCACCTCACAAGCACATGCAGGGAATAAAATGGCTCAGAAATAAATGCGAAGGCTTAAGCATTTCTTTTAGTGGAAAGTGGAGGAAACAAAAGAGGATTTGAATGGGGATTGCACTGTAGTCTTGTATATATGTATTCAATATTATAAAATGCCTACTCGTGGTGGTGGTTCAGCTGGTGAAGGAGGGATAAAGATAGGACGAGGATGGAGGTAGTGTGATGATGATGATCATGATGAAGCGACGGCAGAAAGCAAATGATTATTATGCGAAAGGCGAGACGGGGGGAATTTGGAGAAAATGATTCAACCTTGTAGGGGTTTTCCTCAGAGTAAAAAATTGTTTTTGAATGAGAAACACATTTTTGTTTTTCTGGATTTTCTTGGGCACAATGAGAAATGTGATACTTTTCTTTTTCGTACTCTAACAGCTTTGTTTACAAATCTCTTCCTATCATATTTTCTACGTGGCTCTTTGAAAGAGCCTCTTTCGAACATTACAATCAGACCTGCAACCACGCGGCAAAACATTTGGATTCAGACAGCAGTGTCACCCACACACAAAAAAACTGTTGTTTCAGGTTACTTTAAGACCTTGTAATTACCAATTGTGAATGAAATGAATCACAGAGACAGGATTGGAACGAAGCTCTTTAGAATCTATTATCACTGAAGCTACTTATATTTCTTCAAGCTTACAAAATTTATCTTCGATGGGAATTGACATGAATGACAAACAAATGAATAATACATTTCACATCTGCTCTTTAAGCTAATTTATTTTCGGAACATTGAAGGTATATATGTACATGGTTTTCTAGCTTCTTGATGTGCTTTACTAAAGCCATTCGGTTCAGCTTGTGTTGGAAAACTTTTTTCCGAAAATTATTTTTCGTCTACAAAACCATTTTCATAATTCTTGTCGTGTGCATTTATTCTGTCAAAATTAATTGAAAAATATACGCATGTGAAAATTGAAAGATATATCACTGGTTTTAAGCATATGAGCATAAAATAAGGTAATAAACTATCTGGATAATTATATGGTGCCGTACAAATGTGTAATGTCTGCAATTTCCAATATTTTAGTTCAAGCTCATTTTTACTGGCTTATTTGTATATATCAAAGATACACATTATTCATGATTTGGTGTTCCTGAAAAGGATTTAAAAATTAAAACAAGCTGTAAACTTGCATTCACATTACCCCATACAAAAATGCAAGTGGAAATGAATCTCTCTTATCCAAACCTACCCTGTGCCGAAGTATGCGTTGATCTAAATCGGACTGGAAACTACTGGTGAAGTGATTACTGGGAGCTGTGATGGCACCGCTACCACCAATATTTCTAGCTTTTGCTGACGGCATTGTAGGGAGCACATAGATTCGAGTTCTTTACGCTTCGCTCATTAACAGCAAGTGACAGGTATTAATGCTCGTGTCTGGCTAATTATCCCAAACAGCTCCCTAAATTAATTGCATGCACGTTTTTAAACAAAAACACTTCTTTGCACTACACTAGAACAAACAATCGTTATCGCCAACTTTGGCTTTACAACACGAAAGAACACAATAACGTGCAAGCACGTACAATGTATACAACGGACATTGTAGCCTTTGTGATATTTTTTATTTTTATCGCATCTTGTGAAATTCAATATGCACCGACTAGGGTTCACTTACCAACTAATACTTATGTTACATGGTAAAATGGTAATTTTAGCGAGTCATGCTGAGCAAGCGATCTGTTATTAATTTTAAACGTCTGAAACACGAGAGTTAATGAAGATAAACAGCGTAGAAATAATTGCACTTGACGAGGAGGAACAAATCAAACAAATGAACAAAGTCCAATTCACTTGTAAGTAAAAGTGTCCTCCGTGCAAAGAAAAATGTAAATTGCTTAAACTCTGGGAGCCAGAGGCTACCACCATGAAACATAAGATCACTACAAACTGCTACTAGAAAGCACGTAGAAAGTCAATTTTGCTGAGGCATGCCATAAACTTGTACAAAGGGAGATCAATAACCCTCTTCTGCAAAAGTCGTTTAAAAATTCATTTAGTGAACCGAGTAATTAAGCGATTGTTGAAAGAAATGGACAACCATTTGGCTTGAGCGAAAGTCGTAAAGTGAGCCTTCAAAATTAGTTACTAGAAAGAAAATGGCACTTTCGAAATTTCGGTGAACTTCGGTCACTTTAGTCAATGAATCATTATTAAGTTCCCCCAACTTGCGGAACTAAAAGAATCAAAAATAGCACAATACCAGATTGCCACTTTTGCCACCTTTCCTCGTATCCCATATCCACACACCACAAAACACAAATGAACTCTAACGATCTAATCGTGTGATTTCTTTCAAGTAGGCTGGCCACTAAAGGGCTGCCCTCCAAGGTTTCTTTTCCTTTTTAGAAACTTAAGTCATCATCATTATAACTTTTGCTCACTCAACACTTTAAAAAGAGGAATGTCGACATGTGGTGTGTTCTTGTAAGACTTATGGCTATGTGAATTCCAAAAACTTCCAACAACCACACAATTTCCCTCAAAACACGTAAAATGCCACAATAAAAGACAGGAGGAACACACACCTCATTCATCAACACCACCTCAAATGTTACCACTACCACCTTCAACACGACAAGCCAAAAAGTGTATGACACGCATGACCATACTTGTGTACAAGTGTCATGTAAAGTATGCTCTTTGTCTTTGTTGATGTAAAAGAAAATGTGTTAATAGCCGCAAGTAAAAGAGTTTTTTCTTGCTTGCTATAGCCAGTTTTAAACAATTTTGGGGGTTTTCTTGTCTGCACAAAAGAGACAAGTCAAGATATACTTTTAATATTTTTAACACAAGTTGTGGGGGAGATTATGATAATGATGACTTGGCTTTTATGCAGATATTTGTTTCATCAACATACAATGCTAAATTGCTAATATTTAGAAATGAAGATAATGACTGTATGCGCATAGGAACTGCAAAGTTTGCTAGTTAACATTAAAACCACATATTGCATTTGGCATAATGTTGATAGTACGGTACAAGAGTAAAAATGTGTTATTACAGCATTTGCATCTCTCCTCACAAGGAGCAATACAATAATACGCAAAGTCAGCAACTTAAACCGTTTTCCTCATGATGACGATGCTTTGTCGTCGTGCTGCAAGCAAAAGAAAGTCTTCATCCCATTTTCATAGTATTATTACACCTTTTCTGATAGTTCACTGTTATTTTTATGCTTGTTAGCTACACCTACGCAAACAGCATCGGGGTTTGTGAATGAGGATCTGTCCAAATAAACAGATTGCTTTTTGTGTGCAACACAGACTCAGGAGGACATTTGGTTGCGCCTTAAATTATAATCAATTAAAGAAGCTCAAGTCATATTATAAAAAGCTTTTTGTCGAGACTATCAGACCGCGACACAGCAATCAGATTTTTTGGGGGAAGTAGAGAGAAAAACTAATTTGTGCGGATTAAAAAGTAATTAATTTTGGTATCTTTTCTGCATTCTGCATTTATATTGTTGGTTTTGACAGTTCTCAACCTTTTCGTGTACTAACAATTAATTTTTACTATTACCGCATTTTGCAACGACTTTTACAGATAACTTGTCCCTACATATTAATTGTAAAAAATATCTTGATAAGATTCAAATTAGTTTTAGTAATATGCGCAAGTTGAATTAAGAATGGTGAGTTTCTACTTGTAAAGTGTTAATGTAAACAGAAATGAGCATGCAAAATAATAGCATTTGTACACATTTTTTTCGTTTGCACTACGGGATTTTTTGCAACGTAAGTGTAAACATAGAGGTGCTAAATATTTGCCTAGAAAGTTGCATGCACTTACATTTTAATCTTGCTTATAGGCACACACTTTGCTCCTTTTCTTAGAATGTGAATGGAATTCAATTTTAGATCCAATGACTTGTCATAGCGTCGGTAACAAACAGCTCGATCAGCGATTTAAGTGCATTCTTTTGGAAATAACTTGGGTAAAATGGGATTCTCTATTTTAATCCGATATTCATTTTAGTTCTAAGCAATGCAATAGATTCAAACAGACAAGCTAGAATGTTAGAGAATGGCACTATTTTAATCTTTTGTACTTAAACAATACCATTCAAATCTATTTTGTATCTCTGCCTGTATTCACACAGCACAAAGACTTGTTTGAATGGTATTTTAAAATTGAAGAACACTCTGCTGAAACGTTTGTGTATTGTAATAAAAAAGTATAATAGGGCTGTTTCGTTCTCCTAAATTGGAAACGGTGTAATAATAGATATGGTGCCTACGCACAGGGACAATCTTTAAAACTGCTCCTTTGCCGCATTTAGCCAATAAAACTTTTGGTGCAATCATTTAGATTTCAAAAGTTGTTTTATTACAACTTTAAAATCTTATTATCATTTTTAATATTAAAAGTTCACGATTACATCTATAAAAGGCAAAGTTAAACTTTATAAACACGGCAACTCCAGTTGGAAAACCACTCCATTTTCATAGCTTTTACCTTAATTTCTTTTCAAGTAAGGAATTAATACGTGCAAATTCCTCTTCAAACATTTTTCGTCGCAAGAAGGTACAATTTATGGAAGTTATTGTTAGACTTTGTTCGCCAACATATAAATTAGCCAATAGTAAAAAGGATGAACAAAACTTTGCTGGCTTCATTAAGCTAAAAGCAATTTCAATCATCTTCACTTCAATATCTGATCTCACATTCCGTCTGCCTCTACTTTCATCATCAAACATTCTGTGGGCGCTCTTCCCATTCTTTGCTTTCACTTTATCTTCCACACTTTCTCCGAAAATATCAAACGGTCAAAAAGTTTCTTCCAGGTTTTGTAAAATTGTTCAGGAATAAGTGTTTTTCTTGTTGAAAAATGTAAAGTTTCTCCGTACACATCCTATAGGTATTTAAGGTATTTTGCTTTAGAGGCAGGTAATGTAATGTATGTATTAAGTGGGAAAATATCCTCTCTTACCTTTACTCTTTGCCAATAAGCAACAAGCACTCTCATTCATAATCATGATAACGCAATTGCATCCAGAGAATTGGATTTTTAAGCACATCAGACTATGACGGTAACTATAAAACCAATACTTTTTACAGCATGTCTGTATTGAAAGCAACACACGCTGAATGTTACATTTTGCTAGCCTAAGGCAACTCATTTGGTTCTATCGGCTGCCGTTTTGCTTGCTACCCTTTACATTATTCACCGTAGATAGCATGTAGTAAAATGTAGCTGCGTAATCATTTATCACAATAACAATTTTGAATGTTTCCTTATCGCACCCAACTCAATATATTTCCACCTCGTACAATTTCACGGATGAATTTTCTATTCGAAAAATCGCATCACGAAAAATATACATGGACACTTTACTAAATCTATTTCATGCGTACATTTACAAAACCCGACTTCTCCCTTTTCTACCTCCTTTCTTGACTTTATCGTTTTTTATTCCATTGCATCCTTCTCTCACTATTCTTCCTCTTTGCTGTCATTTTTACCTTCACGTTCATCGTCTTGTGCAGCTAATGCGTTTTTTCTTCCTACTACTGAATTCCATGCATATTTTAATACTATCTCTCACAACACACATGCATGATGATGTACATGTGTATAATAATATTTATGTTACGGCTCTATATGTACATATTATTATGTTTGCGTAATGTATTCTCTAAAAAGATTAAACTGATATTGCTTTTACGAGTGCATAATTTTACTAAACAAAGCACACCGAAGGAACATAAAAACCCATCTTCCATTTTATCTCTTCCTGGTCGCATACTACAAACTATTCAAAGAAAACCGCTTAGAGACTTCTTCGGTTACGCGTTCGTTTCCGTTTCTGTAGCTTCTAAATTAAATGCACTTTACGTCAAGTTTTAAAAGGCCACCCTATACGATCAAGCTATACGATAAAATAGTTTCATCTGCAACATATATTTTCCCCACTAACATCATAATATTATCAAATATTACGCTTGTTTAACTTTATGCATTTAAAATGCAATGTGTGCTTATTTCATACGGATTGCTAAGTGCATACGGCGGACTTCCTCAGGCTATCATAATATCAAGACGATAATGAGTGATATAAAAATGCATGAGGCAGGCCCGTGAAAATAATGAAATGGGCTCATAAAAGCACATTTAAAATGTCGTATCACTCCAAGAATGTCCTGTTATATTGCTTTGAGATAATACTAATGTAGATAAACTGCGAGAAACTGGGGATTACTACTAGCAGGAGGATCGAGGATCATGGTGCTTTTCATTAATGTTATTGTGTTTGTAGGAGTTGGCATTGTGCAAAAGGCAGTGAAGCAGTTATTCCAAGAAGACTTTTAAGGCAACTCATGCGTTCGCTGTATATGTACTGGTAATTATATTTTTGGGCTAAAGAGGCTGGCAAAAGACTACCAAAATGTTCCCTGATGTATCCATTATAATATTACACCGTATTATCGCTAGCATACACATTTTCTCCAATTATTATGACCTATCACGAAGTTTCAATGGGAGAGACATGCAATCTTTGTAGTTGTTAGTTGCTCATTGATGTGACGTAGAGCGGATATCATGCCTTATTTCGCACTACCACGATGACTCATGTAAAGAGCTCTTTCACGCTCGACATGCCGCATTATTAATTTTTTCTCTTCATTCACCATTTCGATCAACCCAGCAGCTAAACATCTATTAACAATCTTACTACTACTCTTGTTATTATGATAGTAGTAGTGTTAGAAAGATACATGAGCGGCTTGATAGCATTATCCAATCCGACTAAAATATGCATGCATACTGCTAAAATACCTACCCATAAGCACATTTAATATGACGTTGTGTTGTAAAGTGTAAAATCGTGTACACAAAAACCTCTACTTAAAAACTTAAAAGATTTCTCTAGTACTAAGCCTTTTCTATATACTTTTTTACCCTTCTCAATGACATTCATAAACCAAAATTTGCTTAATGCTGAGCTAGGCCATATTCAGGCAACATTTTTCATTGAAGGATAAAAAAGTTGTTAGCCCACGATTGACGGTGTTTGAATGAGAAAGCAGGCTTCTGATGATATACAATACAATCCTTAAATGGAAGCAGTTTGTTCGGGATTGAGGATCATGGTAAGTCCTGGCTTCGGAAGTCATTTTTCCCACAAAATGCTAGATATCCACTTATGCTTGACATGATATGATATGATGATGGAGGATTGCAGCGGTTTTCGTGCTTTCAATCCCATCGAAAATATGAAGCCTTTCCATGCATGCATTTTTGTTGACATCATGTTTACATATCTCTGGTCCACTCTTCTGTATTCAGTCAATCGGAGGAGGGTAGTAGATACAACGAAAAGCTTATGCTGTTGAAAGGATTGAGTTCAAGTTGGATGACTGTATGCCTCCAGCCATGGTATCGTTCAACCGGTAACAAGCTACTTACATTTTCAGTTTTGTCGTGAGGAATAAATAGATGATATTTTTCATTTGGCAGGAGTTTGAATATGTATTATAACTACAATATCATATTGTGGTGACGAGTGGAGCGTAAAGGATGGAGAGATGGAGAGGGACGAAAATACAAAATCGAACAACTTAAAGTTTACTTTCACTCCGCATATAAATGGAGTTGTAATTGTCAGAATATTCTTGTTGAACTGCTTCTGCAAATATTCTCTCGTTCCATCTATACATCCAGTTAGACTTCCTTCGTTCCTACTATTTCACCACTTATCTGGGTTTACACAAGGTAAAGCAAATACAAAACGTGTTTTCATCACTCTCAACTTCACTAGAGGATCAAAGCAAAATAGGCCACAAAGGGAAAGCCAATAATGGTCTGTTCTATTTGTTGAACTGTTTGTTCTAGTTTTTTATAGAGGGAGGCAAACGAAAATATTTTCCAAACTTTTTTTCAAGACGCAAGTAGTAGCTATTTTTGTATGACTTTGCCTGTGAATTGGGCGTCAACCCCAAAAATAGCAAAGTCGTGTCATGTGTTTTGCATGTAAAACTTAGTTGAGCGACTGCTGACGGTTAACAACCTAAATAATGCGTTACATACGCTACATTTCATCGCTTTTAGTAGAGTCGTCTTGATTGTCATTGCAAAACAACCAAATTTTCATGTCTACTTGCTGCTGGAAGTTGAAATGGAATTGAGTTTGCTTGAACATTTATGCCGCTCATTCATGACTTCCTGCAAAAATGTATGCAAAAAAGGTAAGAGACGGGACTGAGCGAATCATTAGTATGCATACAAACAAACGAGAAAATTGACTTTGGTCTATTTCCTTGGTCATGGTGAAAAGAATGCGTACCACTTACTCTCCCATTCTGATTTCTTTGCTAGCAAACTTTACATGGCCTAAAGTATTTGCGTGTTTTTTGTTATGGCTCATGGGAATAAAGTTTCATGTCTCGTGAATTAGAGAATAGTTTTTCCTCAATTCCATTTACCATCCTGGAACTACCACCTTTCAGCAATTTGAAAGAATACCTTGATGAAAATGAAATGGATGTAGCTCATTAAATGTTATTACTGCGTTGGGTTCATCTTGTATAGTGTACTATGCAGGCTAATACCTAAATTCTACGTCAAAAAAGTGGACCACACACAATTTCTGTTATTGTAGTATTCATTCATAAACACCATTATAATGTGCGCATAAATATTATGATTCCACATGTTTTACATTTTGTCATAACGGCAACAATGAGGTTTATCATTTATCCCCAATTCATAGCTCATCTTACCCATATTGCTTGAGTTTTACCTTTTAAATGATATGAATATCGTACTTCCCTAATCAGTGTACGTTATCATTTATGCATACGGGTTAAGGACAGATCGGCAATATTTATTACCTGTTTTATTGGAACAAAAACTATGAATACAATGAGTTCAAACATGTGCAGAATGAAATCACACCCAATATCAGGGAACGGGAATATGATAATAGCAAACACTAGTGATAAAGACTAATTCCTTTGATAAACGAGAACTTGGTTTTGTCTCGTCCTTGGAAAAACACATTTTGTTCATCAAAAAGGCAAACCCATATGATTTTGTCACATTAAACAATACACATTACACGATGCGATGATCAAACAATAATTAAAACCATTACTACATTATACTCGTGTTGGTACACATAAATGAGCACATAAATGTACCCATACCTGACAGGCTGGCACGCAATATTTTAACAAGATAAAAAATGTTTACATTTGCACCATCATCATTTCGACAGGTTTACTCGTTTTTGCCATTTCAGGCTCTGTTCATTTTCCATACAAGTTGATAATTTGAATTGTTCGCTTTCACATAAGCAATGCAAAATAAATCACTGCTCTCTGCTTTTCCGAAATTCACAGAGCAAAGTCTCTTTTATTGATGCTTTTAAGCCGGAATTGATGAATAAAATTTTTTATTTGCCAGGGATTTTGTGCCCACAGCTGCATATATACCGTTGGTTTATTTATTTAGACATAACATGGAACAATCCAGGCGCGCCGGTCCTTATGTGCGCGCTCATAGCAGCGTTCATAATTTCAGGTTTACAACTCATTCTGTTATTGTGTTTGTTTTATGACTAACAAACAAGAAGAGTAACTACAACTTCAGCAATCTATATATAAAGCAACGGAGAATGTTTGATGTACAAGCTCAACTACTGAAGAGATGTGCACAAATGCACAAAATATCAAGCAACTGTGGTAGTTCTCTGCATTTTTGACATTATAACTATATAATTTATTACGTTCCATGTTTCTTTTAATGGTACGACAGAGTTGTTGATATGAACTTCCGGATGGGTTGCCAGACTGCCTGAAGATCAAGCACGAACTGTAATTCATTATGATGATGGGAGTAACATGTGTGAAAAATTTTTTTGCTACCATCGTTTTGTTGGTAATCCAAATGCGCACATAGAGTACAGTAAATGATGATGAGCTAATATTCAGTTAATGCAAAAGCAGTCATGTCATCAAAGTGGTGAATGTAGCTAATTTTGGTTCACAGTAGCTCATGTCAGTTTTTGTTGCAAAATTTTGCAAATTATTTGGATTGCAACATTAACATTATTACAACAATTTTTAGGGAAAATTGCAGTTGTTATCTTTACAACGTACATCTGTGTGCAGATAACTATGCGGTCTAAAAGCAAAATAGTCCAATTATGCGTATTTCAAACCCTAAAAAATGATGTGGGATAGGCATTAAACGGGTAAATTGACAGTAAACTTCAACGACATGTCGGTTTGGTATGATATGTACCAGCAATTTTTCAATTATACTTGAAAACCTTTCAATTTTGCATGATGAAGCTTGTAAGCAGCGTGATGAAAGTGATGATAATGATAATGAATTAGAAAAGTGCAAACACGGAACAAGGAACACTGTGGTGATCATAGGGTTGGGATAATTTTGCATGGAAGATTTCCATTTTTAATGAGAGCTCTACAACATGGAAAAGTTTTGGAGTACCGTACCTGATATTTTCGTATCCTTTCAGCCTCATCCCTGGACGGTGTTGTGGCAGAAGTTTTGGCTTGACCAACAACTGTTCTGGGAGTAACATGGGGAACTTGAGTGGTATTGTTATTGACACCATACACACCTTCCTTATCACCTATTCTTGGAGGAGGAACAGGTTTTCCCGCAGCCCCATTTTGGCCGGGCAGTGTGGCTGCTCCATTCCCCCGAACACCAACACCGTCACTCACAACACTCTTTCCTGCAGTCTTGTTATTGTTTGAATTAAGCGTTGTGGTCTTGTTGGTCGGAGGGTAGCGTGGAGGAGTCTTGTTCCTTGGGACGAAAGACTCTGGTACATCCACAGCCATTTCCCGATGCGGTCCATTGTCCCACTCAACCATGTTGATCATATTGGCATACTGTGAGGACGAGGAGGCTTCTATAACGGACTCGCGGCTTGAACTCTGGCTGGCCAACTTACTGGCAGACCCTCTACTTCGACTTGGTGATGGTTTGGCCCCTGCTTCAAAGTCTGTCTCACGGGAGTCTGTTATACTCTCTCGACTGCCAGATTTGCGGGATCCGCTAAAAACAAACGCAATTTTTTTATTAGCTCATTTTACTTGTTTAATAGTGCACCGCAGCGGAAAACTCTGTTTTACGTCATGGAGCACTAAAAACTCTGGCTCTTTCAAGTTTTAAGAAATACGTATATATGCATTTACTGTAGAATATCATGCGGAATGGAGTTTCTTTATGTGATTTTGCAAAAAAAAACTATTTTCATCTCTCTTTCTAGATTTTAGACTTACAACAATAAAATCTGGTCATTATTTCACTCGCTTCTTTTGCACAATATTTTTTGAGCTGCAGACTTCTGCCTGCAGTAAAAACGCCATTACTTAAAATTGGAAAGGAACATAAAACGAGTGCGTGTGCCGTATATCAAAATAAATGAATTTTCATTAAAACCAAATGACAGTCTTTGCTTCATTCAATTATTCCATTTCCCTTATGTACTACTGTGCGCATAAACTTTCTGTGACTGTGACCTATTTTGATTTACGTTCGTTTTATTGTCAAAACACGAAGTAAAGCTTAAAGATTACGCTCAGATATTTAATGCGTCTTCACATTGGCAAATGTGAAACGAGATATAAATCCTGTCATTGCATAATCAAAAGTTTTTAAAATGCTAATTCAGGCAGACAATATTGCTTCAAGCAGTGTGCCACTGTGCCATTCGTCCGAACAAGTAAGAGTGCATTAAAAATTGGTACCATATGGATGAAAAAATTTAAGCATTTCCCCAACCATCACTCCTGCCATCCCTTCAAGTAGATTCAGTAAAGATTAAGACGTTGTTATGCAATGTGGAGACATACACTTAACGGTTACAGTAACTGACTTAAACATACACATTAGTATCTCAACAATTATTGGCCAAATAGGTAGAAAACAATAAAACAAAATTGGGAAACGTTTGGCTTTAAATTAGTCTGTAAATCAATCAGTATATCATGTGTATATACTGTACCACTTTCGATCAACCACATAATTATTACGCAAAGTTTTATTAGCTCGCAGGCTATAAACAAGTAATGGGAAATGCCGGATTTCTATATTAGAAAGTATTAGCGTTTCGTTAATTTGTTTCTCTTCAAAATGAATTTTACTTTGCTGATACATAACTACTCCACACACCCATTTCATTTTATATTATACGTGCAGCTTCCTAATGTAAATTAGGATAAGAACAATTAACTTGATGAAACAAACCAACTGTGCAAAATTCGTTTTTTTGCAAGGCTAAAGATGAAAATGAACGTCATAGATGTACTTTTAGTACGATGCCTGCGAGCAAGAGATAAAAACTATAATTTATCTCATGCTACCATTAGCCACCACCCCAAGAGTATGCCTAAATACTTATCTTCATACATTTACCATAATAAAATATATCAAGTAGATAAGCGTCATATGTCATGCATAATGCAGATCTTATTAATTGCCTACTTCATATTTTAAGAACCAAGGGACTTTAGATAATATGATAACACACATTTTTCCAAAAACTTTTTCATCCATTTAAAAGTTTTTTACGAGTATGTAGTCGGATATTTCAATCTTTTCCTGTCATGGCCATACCTCAAATTGAAATTGATAAAATTAATCCTCATCTTTCGCTTCATTTTCGCCTTTTGGAAGAAAATCCTTTTATATAACTTTCTTCCACAAAAAATTCTGATATATGTTTTCCTTGAAGTTTTGTTGGAATCGTAGTACGTATTATTATAGTTGTTCCGGCAAATCCTAATGAAAAGGCTGTTCAAACCACCGACGGACTCATAATAAAAATGAGTAAATGTTCACATTTCCCACACAGTTCCATTTTCTAAATAGCTCATCTTCATCATCATACACGCGTAATATCGACCATTGTTGTTCATATAATTTGCTAGTATACATGGTAGTCAATATTTTGTATATAGCATGGTTTCTGCAGTTTTCTCTTTTTTACTCTCTTGTATCCACAATCTACAATAGCACTGATAGATACATACTGTAAACGCATCATTTATTTTAATTTTGCCATAAATACATACAATACTGAGCACTGAACTATGTTCTTATATAATTTTGCAGAATGTGGCGTGTTTCTAATTCTAACCACATATTTTTCTCTATTTGAGGGAAAGGCACATGGGTGAGAATGAGCCAAAACGGGCGTTTTCTTGTAAAATGATCCTATAAGTCGAAATCAAAGCACGAAATCCTAGAAACACAGCTCGCTGGAATATATAGATCCGCAAATCATATAAAAACTTGTATGCAGAGCATCCAGTTGAATATTTAGTGCAATTTTTATACACAAATCCACTCCGCCAACTACTAGTCTCGTGGGCTTGCTTCTTTTGCCGTTTTCCGTGCCCGAGTAAAAAAAGCCAGGTCCAAATGAAGAGCACATGCAACAACGATACGAGAATATTATGAGGGAGTCATTCTCTCGTCTCTCCGTCTGACATGAATATATGGAAAACACTCCACTGAATGCACTTGTACTCATGTAGGTTACGCACTAACTCTTCCAAAATCCACATGATATTTTTCTTACACAAAACATAACTTGTTTAGACATATCATTATTATACACGAGTTAAAGACAGTGTGGGGGTATATCAACCGCTGAACCATGCAAGCAGCTGTAGGAAGATTATTTGCAGCTGTGTGGAATATGTCGAGTAGACCTGATATAATATAGATGTAGACTAAAATGATAATGATGATGAGCTTAGGAAAAAAATCTTCGCTAAACTGAGAGAAAGTTAAAAGCCAACTGTGTGAGCTACTTTCTTCTTCCACTTCGTAGCGGTATTTTTTTCTCCTGTCGGTTCTCAATAATCCCAACTGAATCATTCCAAAACAAAATGAAAAAGGAAGTAAGTAGGTATAATAAAAGTTACATAATAATATATATACGGATCGCAAATACGAGCACACACATATTGTAATGCATATGTGTATTATACAAGGTTTGTTTAAGTGGAACACGTTCCCTTTCTGTGATTTAGGCACTGCATTACTGCTCTGAATTCTGAATACCCTAACGCTTTCTCATCTTTTTTATCCGCAAAAAGTAGCAATGCTGTTTTTGTGAAAGATATTTTGCAATGATATCTTCTTTTGCAGTCTCTCCATTTCTTGTTGCATAAAATATATAGAATATAATAAGCAGAAATGATATGTATGTACCTTCCTTCTATACTTTACTGGTTCATGGCTATTAGCCACTTTCTCCTTCTTTACGTTTCTCGTTACTAAACAGACTTGGAAAGAAGTTGTTTTACTTCCCACCACTTTTCAGCTTAGCTATTTTATGCATGTCACTTTAGCCTCCCCTTTTACAAAGCGTAAAGAATTAGTAGTTTTTTGGGATATTTTTTGTCTTGTGCAATATCATTCATGCATTCACTCATTTACAGTTTAACTCATCTATTTACTTTCTCATTTAGACAAACGAAGGAGGAAAACACATTAGCTTTCTTTTTAGCATTTTACACTCATCATCAACATCATCAACGCATAGTCTCTGTTTATCCTGCTTCCTTTATACACTTTACTTTGTAAACACTACATGCTCTGCAAAAACAAAATTGTTCGGGCAGACTTGTTGTTGTTTCATGTAAGGACTTGCTTCATTGTTTCTCGCATTCCATTTCACAACGGGAAGGAAGCGAGGAAAATGTTCTTCCCTTCAGCAACATTTTTCACAAGGTCTGATAAAAACGAATTGGACTGCTTTATAAATAAGGAATGAAGCACTTTCATTAGGAATCGTATTTAGACGGATGACCGGGTGAGAAAAGGGAAAAATATACGATGTAGTATAGTTCCATTTAGCACGTTGTTTGTATCAACAGAGGGGGCAGTGTATGGCATCTCTGTATTTCCATACAAAGTTTCATTTGCCGGAAATTCTCTTCTCAGTGTGAACTGGAGAGTATATTTTGTGAAAGTCTATTACGTTCACTAGATAAATATATCACAAGTGTCTTCTCCAATTCCATTGTATGGTCGCAGCACGATAAGAACACAGGAGTTTAGCATGGTGGAGCCCATTTCCTCATTCAGCGAGTGCGCTAGAGTAGGTAAACCAGTACATGAACTCGTAGTAAAGTTAATACAGTCCCTCTATTTTCTAAATTATCGAAAGACTGACGACAACGATGAAAAAGAATTGTCACTTACACACAGAAGCTGTTACACTATCTGCGGAGAAAGGAAGAGAGAAAAATGAGCTCTCTTTTTATATTATTATACTTAGGAAAACAGAGTCAACGACAACAACAAAGGCATCCGACAAAAACGATGGTCAGGGAAGACCAAAAACGGAGAGGACAAGAAGAAAAAGAAGGAAATGGCATGAAACACAAGTCTTTCCATTTTACTTCTTTATGGGTAACTGTCCATAACAAAACACCATTTTTTGTTAGAGCTGTTGGGTGCAAACCACGTAGGAGAGAACAAGATTGGTTTTTCTGGGCTTTGAGAACCACTGCGATAGAGTATTAAATGGAATTGTTAGTTGTGTGTGTAGTATAGTAGCAGAGTCAGTGCAGTGGTCAGATTCCGAGATTGACTGATCCGATAAATCACTCTTGTGAAAAGTGACTCAGTAGTGTGACGATGACGAACGAGGAGAAGAGAGGATATATATCCAACAACGGTGTTGGTAAAATATTGTGAAAAATAATACATACCGACAATGACTTGTTCTTGTTCTGTCAGTATTTTGGCATCCGATTGTTTGTGAGTATGTTGCCGTTGGAGGAGGATGCTGTTGCGTTTTGCAGGAGTAGAAATTGATCTATCTATAATAAAGAGGCAGCATCTCATTCTCATGTAGGGCAAGCAGAGGTGAGATAATGGAATCTGATAGGATATGATTTCATCCTGCCGAGAAACGTAATACACACACGTATCCGATACGATGCTCTTGATGATATGATGATGTTACATGATACCATGTACGAAACATATTTTAGCAATACGGTTTCATGTGCATTCATGGTTGTATACCAGAAACTTGTGCTTTATTGGGTGTAGGTTGGAAACTGGAAGTTAACCCATAATATTCCATTCATATGCTCTGACAAGATAATCCACTCACATGGGTTAACTGACAGGGAACACGGACATGCATGATGAATGTTCACATTTACTACGGTACATCATTTTGGGATAGGATATGGCAAAAGACTCAATGTAATTGCTGCTTTATAATAACAACATTTGGGCATTTTTTGTATTCAAAATATTTGAACTCTATAGAGGAATACAAGGACTATGAACCTTTCACGGAAATTACAAAATTAGCTCTGTGGAGTTTGACATGAAATTTAAAGTCCACCAAAATATAAACTTTGCATGAATGAAGTTTTATAGACAGTGACAAAGGGAAAAGGAACATTTTGGAGTTTGGCTGATGTCTCATTTTTCCTAAACGCTAGGGACTGTGCTTGAACAAACGTTCAGCTTAAAAGCAAGCAACTTTTTATGCTGCGTACCACAAATAAAAATGTAGCGTTGCTCTGCTCTGAAGATGCAATAATGAGGTAGGCACCGGAACGACAAAATGATGAAGAAGAAAAATGTATCAACAAGGAAATACAATTTCCCTTTATGTTCGTCATTATTGTTAAAAGACGACAACAAGTGCAAAGTACAAGCCCGACAGAGTATGTACAATGTACCTATAACCTAAACATCTAAAAAATGTTTGAATATTTTATGCTTCCAAGTTTAAAGTTCCGTTGTAATTTGTATCATGGTTCATTGTATGCCACCATGTTGAGAGCATTTCTTCTTTTCATCAAAATGATGTATGAATTGTACAAGTCTTAATAATATGCTTGCAAATCCAGCAAAACATGAAACTGGCATGCACACTACATTTAAAATAAGTTCTACAGTGAGCAAGCAATGTCCTTGTGGATTGATGAAAGCACAAGCTCTAAATGAGGGAGTCATATACCTAGCCCGTCTCTCCTCCATCAGCCTCGGAGCTTGAGACTCATTTCGTCTCTGAGTTTTCCATGTCTCCCCAGTTTGACAAATAAACGAGAACAGCATGTCCTTGTTCTGGATGAACTCCAGCCAGCTGCCTCTTTCCTGGAACAAAGTCTTTGTCTCTTCTCGAGAAACAAAGTGTAAATTCTTGGAAGACAAATGGGAAACAAGCGACTTGATATCGAGGCTTGCTTATATCACAAAACAACATTGAGGCAAAGTGAAGGAAAGCTGCCTCCGTCGATAATGGCTAGAGGAAAAGCGCAATAAAACGTTTTTGTTTTAGGACTTATTTCTGTTGAGTTGGGGGAGATGAGATACTTTCTAGTTTGTAGCAAGGCATAAGTACCTACGGGCTCGTCTTCCTTTGTCCTCTTTTGAGCAATACAGAAACGGAATAAAGACAAGGAGATGACTTAAAGTTGACAAGAGAATGTCAACTTATCAACGCTAAAAGTAGATAAAAAATGTATAATAAACACAAAAAATGCAGGCGCGCTTTCCTCATTCACTGGTACGCAATTTGTATGTGTGTGTCTAGTTGGTTTTGGGTTGTACAAAAGGCTGATTGCGCAAAACTAATTGGTGCCATCAGAGACAAGATTACTACTATATAATAAACATGCAATGCATATTTTTGTATTTTGTACATAGCCCATATCGTACGTCGCTCTATTATGCACAATTTTCAAGAAAACTCGTAAAGAAACGCTGCCAGTTGCTTGGTAGGACCGTTATCATGAAAATCGCTGAAACGGAGAAGTGGAAAATGTGCTGATTTAAAACTTTATACGGGGCAATACTTGAATAGAAGCTTCATAATACTCGGGGTACTTCCAAGCTCTCTGTTGTTACAAGCTACAATGTATCAAGTGAAGGATGACGGAGAAAATCGCCTCCTAGCAGGAATTCCATTCTTTACAACACAACTTGCTACTACTACTACTAATACTTTATATAACACACTCTGTATTATCATTTTCGTATGTTTGCACGAATACATATAGCTCACCAGATTATGTTAAAACATTGCAGAATAAAACTAGTAATAACGAAACAGAGAACAACATGGAGAATACAAACCTCTCACAACATGATACCTTTTTTTGGAGAAAACAGAGAATCGTTTCGAAATCAACGCAAGCATCAGCTTGTTTAGCATTCCCTTCAACTAGATAAACAACAAGTTTTATAAAAACTGAGGAATTTCTTTTTGATAGCATCTTTTATAAATCCGTGTAGTTTGAATAATATACATTGTACACGGATTTTGTAAGAAGAATACACGCGTATAGATATGTTTGAGCACATGAATGAAATCCAAGTATTGGCAACACATCAGCATCTTCGCATTTCGGAAACCATATACATGAATAGGTAGACATGAAAATATGGCGAAATTGTATCGTTTATATGTAAGCGCACATAAAATAGTTACCCAAAAATACACAGAAATGAACATTCATTCACATGAAGTATCATTTGCAAACAACAACACTAACAATAACAATTGTTCTTATTTTCCAACTGGGAATTCATGCCTCATCTGATTGCGAAAACAAAAGGTGTTTTTGTTGTTGTTGTCTTTTGCATGAAAACTGTGCGAGCTTTTTACTTGAGTTGCCACACACATCATATAAGGATTCGTTCGTACAAGATATAAAAAGTGTGTTTGCACAGGATTTTCCCGTAAGCTTCATGTCTGCCCGCATGTACTAGGTACCATTTTAGTAAACATTGGAATAATGGTTGCTGTATGTAGGCGCATATTGTCCTCACCTCTCTGTTTGCTGCTGCTTGCTCGAGATAAAAGTATATTGTAATGGCATTATTTATATGAAAATAGAGTGCGGAAGATGAGGATAAATAGTACACATAAACCTAGATAAAAACTATTATAAACACACGCAGATCGCGGCGATCCATCCATCCATCTATCTCTATCCATCTACTTTGGCCATGTCTCGTGTGTAGAAGCGCTATAAAAAATGTTCAACATTTTTCCATCATTTCTCTGTCTCTCTATCTCCCTTTGCCTGCCGCTGCTATTCTTCCGAAACCAGATTTATATGATAGGCGTGTGTAGTTTTTTTTTGTGTTTGCCGTTTGTGATGTTGTAATTTTGTATAGGCCAGATCTATTTATAGTACAAAAATTGACGTTACTAACAAACAATGATTTTTCCATTTCTCTAGGTACGTTGTACGCTGATAGGATAATAAAACAAAGAAACATATAAAATTCAACAACACAACACTTATCAGACTCTTTTCTAGTTTTCGCCCAGATTGTAGCCGGTTCTCGCTAGTCATAGTCAATCCCTCGTTAATCAATGACCGTTGTCTTTTGTTGTAAAAATCTCTCACTTTTAAAAATTGCTTTCCTATCTCACAGAGAACAAACATTTTATTCCGCATGGCTGATTTTCATCCAAAATGGCAAAAGGCAAGAAGTGTTGCTATCAATCCAGCAGAACAATACAGAGGGAAAGCAATGAATACGTACAACAGTTTTCTCAATGCTACAATAAATGACAATAATCCCTGTTTTATAGCGTAACAAAAAGAGTCGAATCGGAACGTCCATCATGACAGTAGAAGTAGAATATAAGCATTCATGCAGGTTTTATGCAAGTTTGCAGTAACTGGTGACGTAAACTGCTTTAGTTATTTTCATGAATAAAAAATGAGAGATTGACTGACACAGATTTTCTCTCCATTTAAAGGGCTTCAAAAAGGCTAGAGTACCTATATATGTGAAAGATAACATAGGCATATAAATACCTGCATATCTAGTGTACCTACAAACAGGATGTAGTGCACGAATATAGGGTACAGCTTTCGCTTAGCAAGCAACTTTTCGGTAATATCCTGGAAATAATCGTAAAACAAGATTGAAAATCACCTATCACATCCTATTACACTATTGAGATGTTCTGATGCAGACGATAAAGCCACTTTCAAGTTGAAGTGGGCCAGATCTTTTTATACACACGCACAAAAGGCACGTTAATGTGCATACGTCTTGGAATCGGTATAATAATGACATTCTGCTGAAGGTTATGGACATTGACGACCAGCATCAGGGTTCGCTTTTAAGGCCACACTCGACGCTTATTTTTTATTTTAAAAGTGCTCGTATCACTAAAATGATATGAAAGAAAGGCTGAGCCATCGATCAAAGCACTCAAAGAAAAGTCGCCTTTTCTTCTCTACACTCCATTCTCTCTGAAAAAATAAGATTTTGTGATAGTGACAAAAATAGTATTCTACTTCAAGAAAAGAAAAGAAAACAAGTAAAGATATACAATTTACAGAGGGTTTTCTTTATCATTCCAATTCCTGTATATTTGTGTGCATGTGTATTTGGCGTCTTTTGCATATATATTAAACCTGATGTTCTCCATTAAAAGAAGCGCACGCGATACAAAGTTCAATCCAAGTGAATTCATAACACGTTCAAGTCCTATTCCGACTTTTTATGACGACAGATAGGACAAGACTTTCCATCACCAGAGACAGAAAACAGATACCTACTACACCGTTCCACAAAAAGAAACTCCTTTCCCTTTTCATAACAAGTGGTGTAGTACAAGCGTCACAAACATTTCTAAAAATACTACACGACAAAATAAGTACAAGTACAAGAGAGAAATACATGAAAAGGGGGTTTCACTTACTTGACACTTTCTTTGCTAATGGACTTTTTGGCTGGAAGGACTGGTTCTCCTGCAACTGAAGATGCTGTACTTCTATCACCTGTCGTTGCTCCTGATGAATACTGTCCATTAGGCAGACACGTGCCTGTGATAACAAGTTTACCACTTTTTTAACAACATCACTCTCACCACTACAACAACTAGTGCTACAAAAGAATCACCTCAGTTCCTCCTGCTTTTAAAACACGATGACTTTCTACAAGTACTACAAACTATTAGTTATGTTAAAACTATTTTACTATTATTAGCCCCTACTCTGACATTTTCACCACTACTTCTCCTTGAACTTGCTGCTGTTGGAATCTCGTTGAACTATCTCGCTTTCTCTTTTGCTCCAGAGAAGAAAAGCCCTTTACTCCTCATCACTTTCTAAACTACGCCCATTACATTACACTTACCGTCACACGACTTTGCAGGCAATAATAATACTGTTATTATCATGATCCTTTTCTAACAGCAACAAAATTAGTATCATCATCCCTACCAATTTAATGATATCACTATACTTTCTTTCTTTATTGCAAAAAGAATTGTTGAGCAGGAGGATTTTAATATAACGAATAGGAATCCACCATTAATTTTAATATTTTTACCTCCAAGTGAAGTGCTGCCGGTAGAGGTTGTAGTGTTGACACCAACCACAGTTACATTATTACTACTACGCTTACTAGGTGACAATTCAGGTCCACTGGAAATTACTGCTCTTGTTGTAACAGTGGAAGTAGGAGTAGAGCGAGACGGGCTCGGTTTCCCCTCCTGACTTTCCTCGATACCAGTACCACCGGCAGCAGGAGCAGCAACCGTTGTTCGATGAAGAGCTGACTGAGAACTGTTCAGTTCGGATGCTGAAGTTACGTATATAGGACTCCCGGTCGCCGCTTCGATTAGACCGTTCAGCTCTGCTGAAGTTTCTCCACTCTCGGATGGGGCTTCGCTCAGCTGAAATGCACAGAGAAAAGAAAAATATACTTAGTATTGTACGAGTGTGTATGTGTTTTCGGGAGAGAAAGAGGGTCTCTATCTGACAGGAAGGCAACGCAACGGCAACAGCACAAGAAAGTTTGCCAGTTTTTTGCCCTGTGTGCTGTTTGCTTAAAATCCTCACTGGATCTGCATGCTATTTCTGAGCGTGTGTGTGTGAAATAGAAAGTACCACAGGATAAAAAAGAACTTTTTTTCGGGTGAACATTAGCATATTATTTGCGTTACCATTGTATTACGTGTTAGGACTATGGACTACGAATATAAGGAATGTTATACGCAGAAAGTTACCTAAAAGCATGCATTTGTGTAAGTGGTAAGATCTACTATATGCGATAACTTTTGAGCTCTTGAATGTGTCTCATCCCTACTTTCACTATTTTCCATTGCTACTATGTGCTATATATTCTACTACACACTGCAGACCCACTTTGGATACTTGAATCAATTGAATATATGCTTGACTTGAATTTGTCATTTTGATTTTGATTATCTGAATGAGTGGTCAGTTTTTGTTTGGATGTTTCAGTTTCACTATGTGATCGCTAAAAATGCAAAGGGTTCCCAAATATGTTGCACGAACTGCGAAATGTTTTAAAATCAAGATGCAAAGTTGGCAGAATGGAATGAATTCCGACATTTTACGATGTAAACATAGACTAATCAAATTCCATTGTGTTGATGCATAAAAGTCCAATGTTTTTGCACAGATACAACACGTGTGTATGTTGTGGGCTGGGAATCCAATTAAAAATTGAACCATTTAGGGAGAGGGCGATAACATCATGGCTAGCAACGCAATCATCTATAAACTCGATTGCCACTGTATACTATTGTATGTGCTTTGATTTGTCGATAAAGGAATGTAAACTACTTTGATGGTCTTTGATCAGTCGACTATGTAGAAATTGTCAAAGATTCTAGTTTTAAAATTGATCAGCTAGTTAGAATACGTGCCAACGCAGATATCTTTTAGCCAGGCATATCAATATCATGTGAGTAATGGTACTTGTGCTGGTTCTCTCAGAACTATCGTCAAACGTAGGATAAATGTATGTGGAAAATTTTGAGCACGCCGATGTTTTCCCTAAACATCAACAACTTCCCATTTTCTTTCTCATTTATTATGCAGTTTTTCAAGCATAGCAAGTTGTCTAGAGGAAACCTCGTAGCAGGATTTTTCCAGCATGTAAGGCATCAGCGTGATTGTTAATAATGAATGATGTGCGTTAGATAAATATTCATTCCCCTTACATGCATTCAGAGCAAAAATGCATCCATCGTAATGTATATTTGTGTCTTTCGGAATGAGTACAGACGAGACACCGCTTTTAACGCTGCAACCCCGAAATAACATTACCTTTTTTCGCCAGAGTCAAGATGTATTTTTGGGGGTAGTGACATGCCAGCTTGTCACTGTCACCACACTTGTCAAAACGCTATTTACGCATGTATTTCACTCGCTAAATGGGCATGATGCGTTAATGGAAACAAGGGTAAACAGAAATGAAGACGGAGCAAAGAAAATATCATTGAACTTTGCAAGACGAAGATGGTAAGTGGCATGTAATATGAAATAAATAGCTATACTTATACTTTTGTACTTGTCATCATTGAATATTTTTGTACGTTTTAGAATATCGTTTGAAAACAACAAGATA
Source organism: Entomobrya proxima (assembly GCA_029691765.1). Lineage (NCBI taxonomy): Eukaryota > Metazoa > Arthropoda > Collembola > Entomobryomorpha > Entomobryidae > Entomobrya > Entomobrya proxima. The sequence goes on from CM056171.1 coordinate 22,922,807, forward strand.
TGCGTTTTAATGCATGTCTCGCCATATATATACCATTCTCATCCATTAAATCCCTGCAAAAATAGAACCATAATAGGCTATACGAATTCCTTTCTAACCACGATCTGCGGTTTACTTAATATTATTACACTACATGCTTTTTTCTTCTACTTTTCTCCCTACTGAGAACGCACATTCTATGAATGAGCACCACCACCGCGGGACGCGGTTGAATGCCTGCATATGTGGCATCTTTGTAAGGGTGTACGTGTCCCATATGATAAAAAATCGTGTGCACATGTATAATGTGGAAATAACAGGACGGAGAGATATTATACATTTTTCATACATAACAGCTCACACTTTTGCTAATAACAAGTTTTGGATGGAGCCAATTCCTAGTTCCCTCCATCTCTCTTTCAAGAAGTCAAAAGAAGTTTTCAGTTTTTTCTCCTTCCCGTCATTGCTTTTTCATGCCTTTTTCCCTTTTGTGTCTCCTTCAAAAAAATTCCGTAATGAGGCTGGCTAACCAAGTAGCGACAGCTGAAGCAAGAAAAAAGAAACGAGAGAGGAGAACAAAAAACCCACGTAACAAGACAGGATGACACTCTTGAAAGATATGCTGCTTCGTTTGAAGAAGAAGAACGAGGAGACCTTCTATGTTGGGTTCACAGAAGCACCAGCAGCAGCGTCAGAGGAGAAGACGATTTTCTTTTTTGCCTGTCTCCTCGTCCAACTTTTTTCCGTTCAAACCGTCAGTGATAGTGTTCCTCTGCTTACAACAGTAACAGTACTAGCACCACTAAAGGAATAAAATTCCTTAGGCAGTTCTGCCATCATATTTGGTATGCTCCTTAAAAAGTCCTTCCTGAACCTAACCTTCTGACTTTTTTCCATTCCAAGTCAACCAAGGGCCACAGTGCACGCAGACCTTTCTTCTTTTTTGCCCAAAAGACATCACATCACACACATATGTGCACCCATGTGAGCAAATGAATGAGCCAGTCAAACTTTCCAAATTGCATATGATATAGGCATGTCAGAAACGTTAAACAAGAGAGCTTCTTTTGTATGCACTGCAAGAAAATCATGTCTCTTCTTTTTGCGGTTGGTTGGCTAGTGTACAACATCTTCCCTGGAACTTTTTTTCCCGTTTTCATTTTTTCCTTTCTCTGTCTTGGTTTGCCTTGATGGCTTTGGAAAATAATGGAGTAAGTTCCCATAAAAATATGCTTCTTCTGCATTTAGTCAACCTACATGATGTGTACTATGTGTGGTTTCAAATAAAATAAAAAAGTTGACAGAATTCTGTCTTTCTTTAGTAGCTAGTTTGTGAACAATACGTTTGCTTGTACTTCTTTGTAACCTTTTTGAATTCACCAAAAGAATACTTCACTTCTTTTTCTTCTTTACGATTTTGTATGTGTAGTGTACTTGGGTAATTTTAGAGGAAGAAAAGAAAAAAAGAGTTTTGAACAATAGGTGGAGAATAAAGTTTTGCCCTAGAATTTTGCGTACATAAAATGTATGCTGAGTGGCATGATAATGTTGGTAAGTGCCGGCATACTTGTTTCGCAAAGTACAAAGGGAAAAGGCAGAAACGTGTAGATTTTTGGAGAGGCATACCGCAAAAGCTTCCTTGGGCTTGCAACAGCGTTTTGGAAAACGTCGCGCATTTCTTCAGATGCAAAGCGTATTTCTCAATGTGTAGTTAAGGTTTGTACAAAAATGATGATCGCATATCCTTTGAACTACTTAGAAGAAGAGGTATATGTGTCTTGCTAACTACGAGTCTCATCTCGAGAAAGAAAATGATGGAGGAAGTAGATGTACCTATATGTACTTATGTATGGGTTACATTACACATTTATGTCGTGCTCCTTGGTTTCTTATTAGCGTGTTTTCACGAGTAACTCACCGCATTCCTCTGGGAGGCTTTTCCTTTACAAGACGAATAATATATTATGTTACAATTTCTCGTATTATTCCACCTCCACTACCACTACACAAAACATGTTTGATGGCGGTGGCTGTGGCAGCAGTAGTGTCGGCGGAGACGTTTCTAATTCCGAGAAGATGCACATTTTTTCTACATGTAATTTGTTTCGTGGCTAGTAAAGGCGTAGTAATGCTTGCACGTCTAGCGGAAACCCATTATAAATTATAATGGTGCATCGTCATTGAGATGTGGGATGATGAGGATGCATGGAGCACAGCACAATTGCACGAACTACCACTCATTCCACTTACTTTTGGCTTCTTTTGTGGAAATGAAAAGCAAATAAAATCGTGCTGTTAGCTACAAACTTCCATTCAGAATTTGGAATAACGATGGACGACCACCTTTCTAAAATACGGAGATCAAACTAGCGACATTAAACACTAAATTCATTTGAAATGCTTAGTAAAATTTAATGCCTTCTTCTGTTTGCGTACAACGTACCACTACTACTTGTGCACCGTCCACAAACAAAAGTATTTAAGCTTGTGGTGGAGTTAGATGTTGGAGGATGCCCTGTAGTAACGAGAAATTTATTGTGACACCTTGACACTCAGCTGCACCTTACGATGAATTTAAATGTCAAGTTTTTTCTCAGATTGTGGAATTACACTTGTGTGGTTCTTGTACATGTACGAGTGTGGAGGGAGAGAACGAAAGGATATTAGCAATTTGGGACTAATAAGTAGTGGTGGCTGACTCTACAAATGTAAAAATGGCAAGAGACACAACTCTAACGAGAAAGACTCAAAGTAGCAAATCAAACGTGCACAAACCTCTAAGCCGTATTATCCTGCCAATCATACTTAGCATACAATAGCCCTCTAATAAAATATTGTCGCATTTGTGCAAAGGGAAAAGTTTTTGAGTTTTGTATCAAAAGAAATGATATGGTACAATTTCTGGCCCACACATACTTCATGATCATATAAAAAACTTTGTGCTTAGTGTAGCATGACACACACACATCAGATATATGTGTGTATGCTTTCCTTCATGTACATACCTGTTTGAAAGCGGCACAAAAAATAAGTCAAAAACAAGTTTGAAAACTATTTTTTTCTTCTTTTTCCTCTGTAAACATGGTAGAAAATCAGATTTGCAGAAACTTCTAGTTTAATCTACCGAGTTTATTGAATGTGCAAAAATACAATTCGACAAAGTTTTGTGCCTGGCAGTACACGGTCGGTGGTGCGTAGAGCAGACCAACGTCGTCCCTATCAAGAGGTTATATATACAATTTTTACTTTTGCGGTATTATGTGGCTTCTATCGCGAACAATGCTGAACGAATTTACTTTTTTCTTTGCTTCCAACTAAAAAGGCAAAAAAGTTTTCGGAATAAATGTCCTGGCATTTTCACCAGCGCCATCCCGATTTGCACTGGTGAACTAATGAAATTACTCTACCAAAAGTGTAGACAATAAAAAGCTTACAAAATTCGGAAACTGTGATATAACTGGAATTTTTCGCAGGTTACCCGCTAATGCTGTTAGCAGATCCTTTTATATTTTTTATGGCTTACTTTCTTTCCAGCAGAGCCATCACTATCACGTTCTTTCCGTGAAAGCGCACCCGAGCAAGACAAGCAAGATGAAAAGAGATCGACAGTAGTCATCATCTCGGTTGAGTAATCAAAACACAAGACGAAGATGACACAGAAATAGATAATAAAAAGAAGTCTGTTGAAGGTACTTCTTTCAAGGTACGAAAGACAAATCCTCTCTCCTCTATCGTCAGTACCTGTTTTTTTTAGCTAACCTGAATTACACAACACTAGATTCCACGTACTTTTCCACTTGGCTTGTTTTTAAATATTACCTAGTGCTCCACTTCCCAAGCCTGAAATGGATGGGAACAGACGACCAACTGATCCATTTTTCCGTGAAATGGAAAACACCAGGATATAGATGGAATGGGACACGCGTTTATTTTTGTAATTGTGATAAACTACTTATACTACTGGAACGGACAGCTCCAGACTAATTTGATGGAAACTTTTTGTTAAATACAGAACGGTCTATATAAGTATTACTTTGCTTTTGTGTTAATTTGATTAGTCGAGCTTAATAACGTGCCAAATTATGAGATAACTGACAAAGTACAAAACAAACAAAAGTTTTTCTAATGAATGACGGCTATGGATATGCGCATTGTGCTACTTGTTTTCAACTTTTCATTCCAACTTACTAAGAATTACGTCAACCTATTATTGCTTCATCATTATTTGATAATAATTGCTTTGAAAGAAGCTTTACAGGTAAACTGCCTGTAAATACGACTACTATTGTTTGTCTTGCCTTACAACAAAGCATGACACAATCTTCTTGGTTGGTTCCAACATAATATGATGACTAATGTTGGATAGTTTTGTGCAATTTTTTGGAAGAAGGTCATAAATATGCTGTAATACTTTCTAGGCTCAGGTGCTATGAAGCTGGGGCTAGGAGAGGAGCTAGAGCAGCACGAGCTTTATATTGAAGGCATACAAGTGACATATCTCTCCTTTTGTCTGAAGTCGTAATAATCCTATTTGGCAGACAAAACCCGAGAAAGTTAAGTACCTTTGCTTGGCATTTTGGCATTGGACAAAATGTACCAACATAGAGGTAGCACGTCACAGGATGACTACAACAAAAACCGAGAACGCTATATATGAGTGAATTCCAATTCCAAACGGGATCAAAAACAATGTTGTGCCATATCAAATAAATTAAGGTCTGTACATGTCAGCAGTCTGCGAAATTTTCCTGAATCAAAATCAGTATTCGATTCCAACCATCTGCGCGGTTTAAACGGAATGAAACGGAGATGCAACGAGATAGTATGATATTATAAATACTTACGAAATGAGTTTAGTTTATGAAAGTATTGAGCATAATATGTAATATCTTTTTCCAAAACCTACATTTTGCATTTAAAAAATACGTGCAAAAGTATATAACCTACATCTTACGTAAACAAAAGTGGGTAATGGCAAAATTGTGAAATGGTGTGTACTGAGCACTGAGCCCTCTGTTGTATATCTGCGATAAGGGATTCACTGGGCTGAAAACCGAAAACCATTTAAATTCTAAACTTGGCTCATTCAGAGTTCAGACCAAATACATACACACACACATCCGGCATCCGCCCCAACCAAGCACTTTGGAGTTTGGAGTCTTTCTTGTACCTGGGGACTGTGCCAAAAATTACCATTTTATGACAGCTACTCGTTCTCTCACTTCAAAAGCCAAAAGTCAACTGTAGTAAATCAATAGTTTTTAGACGTCAAGTGGAATGTCATTTCTTAGTTTACTGTCTACCCAAGCCGAAAAAACCAGTGGAAAAAGTATTCCAGCAGAATGACGTACTTCAAAGGAACGTGGAATGAAACAACTTTTTGAAAAATATTTTGTGAAAGGATGCGGGGAAAATGTAAATTTTTAAGTTTTTTCTTCAAATGTTGGAATATTTTTGCTAACCTGTCTTTTCCCCTAAACTTGTGGTGGCATTTCCTTCAACTCTCACAAAACATATAACACGGAAAACAAAAAGTCATCTCTTTGGAACTTTCTATCCTCCTATATTATGCTTTTTACAGCACTAGAATATGTCCCCTTTAAAGAGCAACATGGAAATTCACTCTCTGTATAATATACGTATAGAATGTACAATATAGAAAATGTTACGCATTTAATAATTTGCAATTTTGTATTTCTGTCACTTTTATTACACGTTTCACTTCTTTCTGATGAATAAGTATTGTCATAAAACTTAAAATGTCACTTTTCTCTTGACAATGTTGTGGCTTAGTATTTCTCTTCAATTTGAAACAATGACGCAAGTTTATGTATGTGCATCCAGCTTAATTCGAGCCATTAAATCAAACTGACACAACCAGACTTAAAATTTTATTGCAAATGCAATAAAACACTAAAACAAAAGGGTGGGATTCATCCCATCGCCATGCCCTTCAAAATTCAACGGGCAGGACCAATACATGGCAAACTGCTGCTTATCTCCCCATAATGCCTGTTTTCACACTACTAATTTTACAACAGGAAGTCAGCATCGATGATGATGCTGTTGAGCACACACTACACTTCATCATCTTCCTATATATTTATTTTTACAGCAAAATAGCTCTGCACGTACACATGCATGAAATTAATGCATGTAATACACCGCTCTGACTCACCATCTATCAGTAACTGAAATCTACTCGCTTATTTTCGTGCACGCCACACACAAACACAACAGAAATAATCATCCATGATAATGATATGATAAGCAAATCTCTGCATTCAAGATTTTTTATGGCGCTTTAGCCGTATTATTATTATCATATTGTTTTAAGCTGATAATGCACACTGATAATTGTTGTGTAGTAAGTACTAGCTGAGCTGCACTCAACAATGCTCTATTCAGAGATACTGTAGTATGTTCAATTCATTCATGGCAGTCTTCATACATGTATAACATGTCATATCATTAGTATCATTAAAAATGCATGCATGCAGAGGTTAAGCCATGATTACTGCCATTCTTTTGCGTACACACACAGGTGAGAACTGGCAATGATGGATAAATAATGAACTTATCCTAATCCTAGCCAAAGAGTAAACTATACAATGTATATTTGCATATTAATCGTGGGCATAGATTTATGTGACGAGAAACACTTTTCGCATGTGTGCATTATATATTCCTGCCTGTTTAGAGAGATTGCTTTTACGCGTTCAAGACTTAATTTATCAATTTTATAAAATAAAACCAACTTTGAATATACTTATGTACGTCAGGCAAAAATACGCAGACAGTTGGATCAAATTACTCTAGAGTGGAATTTTCGCTGACACGCCTATACTTTTCATGTTGATACATGAGTGCATTGTATTATTATTAATCCCTTTATGTGTGAAATATGAGTGAAAAATGTGCTGGCACAAGTGTTTACTGCCACAAGCATGCCTGCATACACGCTTGACCTCATAGTCAATAGTCATCTCCCCGCTGCAAACTGGGTATAACAACGTAAGCAAACAAAATCAGTGGTTTTGGTGAGTCTGTTGCATCGCATAATTGTGATTAAAATGTGCAAAAGCAAAATTGTACACCATTTTAGTACTTTGTATGTTCCCGGATGGATGATGATTCAACTGATACGTGACTTTGACTTCATCACCAGTTACGTTTAATACATTGTTGATTTTTTAAAATAGCTCTAAGGTTATAATGATGACTGCAGTATAAGCTCATTTTAAACTTCATTGTTAAACGTTAATATGCTTGTGCACGTTATAAATACTAGTTTGAAAAGTCGACTTTATTTCTACTCAGTATGCAGTCACAGTGATTAGACGATGCACATTTAAAGGAATTACACTTGGCAGTACTGCAGAATCTGTGCCAAGTTATTGCCTTAAGGAGAGAATCAACTTTGTGTGTAGAATAGCTTATTAAGCATCTTGTCGTCTTGTAAGTCTTTTGGGTGTACATCATCATCATCATCTCCTTTGGGCTACTTGCTGCACTTTATAGCACTTTTGAAACAGCAGAAAGCGACAGCAGCAGTGTAGTTAAGGAAGATGTTAAGAACCTGCTTTCATTCGAGAGCCATTATGAACTCATCCATAGTCAAAAGTGGGCAGGTCATCAAGTTAATTGAATAAACTAACATAATGACGATAATCGCAAAAAAAAACTTATGTTTATTACACTCTTATTGAAGCTATGTAAAAGTGGCACTGATTTCAAAAGAATTATGTGTATAATCCTTCTTGGTACTTTATTAGCACTACTAATTGATGTAGAATTCAAATGTAACGGTAATGGCAGAGTACTAATAGCCTCACATTCTAACTTTTTGCGATTTAGATTAGCAAGCAAATTCATTCTAATTTTAATGCCTACAACTTCAGATAATGCAATCTAAATGATTAAGCCCGTTTCGACTAAAGTATATAGGAAATATGCCTTCTGCTTTTAGGTTGAAGATTAATGCTAAATTGTTTAACACATATTTTTTAAATGCAGTTTACCTGATGGGACAATTTGGTCATGTCCACTGGCTTGATTTTCTTGAGAGCTGAAAGCTTCTCCAGCCGCTCCCTTGCCTGTTGTTCGACGGCAATAACAAAGGCATCTTGAACATTGCTTTGGGAAGCCAAATCCAATGCTGCAAAGACAAAAAATCGTAAAAGTCAATATTTATTAAATTACACTGACAATCTTTAAAACAATTTATTACAGATTGTCACCCTCAAACAATAAAATCATACCAACACACACAAAATACAACGACATACAATATTGAATATTATATGGTTTCTATATTAGGAGCAATCAGAAAAAAACAATTTGCCATTGTCATTTTTCGTCACGCATCAAGGTACCAAAAATGAAATATTGAAATGTATTACATTTAGCATGCTTAGAAAGTCAACAAAAATCAAACGAGAGTTCCCAAAGGCAAACATCAAATTATAATTTACAACTGTCAAACAGTATCTATAATTTACTACCAGGTTTCACGCATCCAATTTATCGCCACTGCCAAAAAAGGGAGCAAATTTAGTAATCATATTTCACACGTGAATTGTTGATAGATTGTAACTAGTAACTTTAGTAAGTCAACAACAAGGAGAATGCCTTTCGGTCATTCATTCCCCGCACGCAACATATACCTAGTCGCAAAAATGGACAATAGTACAAAAAATAGCAAGTAAAATTTTATGTTCATCAAATATTGCAATGTTAAAGGGTCAATGTCCATTCCCAGAGGCATTCACCACAACACCAAACCAATATATACCTAACAATACAAGCGCGATTTTATCACATCACACCAAATAGCAACGACATTGTCGTTATCATCATCGTCGTTCGTCATCATTACAAACATTCTCTTTTTCCTTGTACCAAAAAATATTATTCCCTACAGAGAAGCTATGAATGTAATCTTTTGTACACTACAATAAGTAGGGAATACGATGCTGACAACTAAATGGGAAAACTGACAACCTGTGCAACCACAAGACAGGAGTTGTCCGCCGATTCTATATCACGTAACATGCTTTGTACCGAAAACCCCAAGAAAAAAGGTTTTTCTGTAGTAGTATAAAAATGTACCCGTTTTTGCATTGCTATATTTGTCGTGTTGAATGAAGATACCTTACTATGCATATTATCCTTTATATCCGCATATTAAAATGTAATGCATAACCAGAATGCTAACCGGCATGATGGCCACAACAATACTAACACATTCATGATTCAGCAACCAACAATAGTCAACTCACAAAACCATTCGCTTGGCCAACGCGTCAAAGCCAATTCTAATCCTGCTGGCTTTTTTTCGCGTACTCTTTGCAACTTACATTCATTTTTCCTGACAGTGCATTTTAATAGTCGGAACTATCTCTGTGTGTACGAGAAAGTTGGGGTTTTTACTGTGAAGTTTCAGATGATGATGCGATGATGGAAGCAATTCCTTTATAAAATATGCTTTTAAGCAGTTCAAGAAAATATGCATCATGCCTGTATCACGAGGAGATGATCATTTTTGTTCGGGATAGTAATGATATATCATCTTAAGAAATGGATTTTTCGATCAGAGAAAAAGTGCTTTATAAGAGCAATGTTATTATTCAGGATTTTTTATCGCTTGTACAACTTGCAAAATCCTTGCTCATCACCATTATCGCAGCGCACAGTTTGCTGGTGCCGGCTTACCGACAATAGCACATCATTTGATAATATATGATGATGACTGATGGCTAAAGATACGCAAATGCATGCATTAGAGGAACCAGAGGAATATTTGATGTGTAGTAAGAAGTTGTTGCATTTTTAGTGGACCTATGAAAGATGAGATAGCCAGATAGGCCAGATAATAAAGATTGACATTAGAAATGAGAAACAACATGCTTCTACAGGCAATCTAAAAATGAACGAGGCGACAGCCACGGTAGCTATATTTGAAGTACTAGTTGAATGAATTTACACGTTGTGGTTTTCCGAGTCATGTATCATGATCGTCATCGTGTATATTTAGTATTCTCCCTCATCTGGTGAGTAGAGTGACTCGCGGAAATTTCTACACTTTGAAAATTAATATTGCTAAAAGTTGAACCAAACACCACAGGCTATAAAAATGCACATGTTTACTGGCAGGGATTTTTGGAATGGGTTTGATATGTAAATCTTTATATGCAGCATTTAAAAAACGAGGAGGACCACTTTTTTCGTTGCAATTGCAAATATATGCAAACCACATAATTTGATACGAAAAGCGAAACACATACTAGGAGGTGTTTTCTTTTCTGGGAGAAGACGAAGGCGTATTTTTGCATTCATTAAAACAGTAGTATTTAGGGAGACATGGAACAATAATATCTAGCTCTACAACATGCAGCACGTTTTAAAAAGCAGATTATTATATTATACAGTGCAATCTGTGAGAAATTTGTTTGCAGTTTGCACGCAGTTTCACTTTAAACGTATACCTATATTCTCGATGTGATGTTATTAAACTCAAATAACACACAAACAGCAAGCATGTCTGGTTTTCAAGCAAAATATCCAAGTTGATGAAAATCAAGTCACACCAATAAAAAAGGCCGATATCACGCAGGAGAAGAGTGAAATCATATTAAAAACTGACCATCACATCCGTCCACACTTTTGTCAGTTTTATTAAAATTTTGCTGTTTAACAGCTTCCACTACTCTTTGAACATCTTGCTGAATTTTTTGCTGTTCACAGAGTATTTCTTCGTACGACAAAATACTCAACGACGGGCTCGACTCTGGTGACCACCGTCGTTCTGGATCGAAAGATGCGGTGTTGGTGGTAGCCGCGGCTGCTGCTATTATTGCAGCAGCACTATCTCTCCCCTCACCCGACGGAGAAGAAGCCATAATAAGCTCCTGCTCGTCATAATCCTCAAGAGAGGATGACGATGAAAGAGAAAACCACGAGCCGGTGACATTTGTTCTTACTCCACGATAACGAACTTGTGGGCTTTGGTCAACCCCGTCCTCTTCATCAACACTTGTGGTGTTGGCTGCAGAGATAAGAGGTCTTAAATCCTCTATTGTGTGCTCATCTTCGTCGTCTTCCTCCTCCTCTCCTATCAACATCATCGGCTCTTCATACTCATTCACGCCCTCTTCCTCTTCACCATCTCCCCTTTCCAGCACTAAAGGCGTTCTGGGATCGTCTGCCGTAGGGACATGTCCTGTCGAATGGCACGGATAATGCCATTTTCCACTCGCTTGCAAATGCTTATTTTGTAGCGCCAGATCAAGATCCAGTTCAGAATAATAAAATCCCTCGGCTAATATTCTGGTCTCGGATTGCTCGTCATTCCCGACATCATCCTTACCCTTTCTGCTTCTCACCGTATAAGTTATCATTGTTGGTATTTTCTCCGGGGTATTGTTTCGTTCAACACCACTAGTCCATAAGGAAGGGTCACTTTCTGCCAACTCTTTACTCTCATCACTCATCATCATTGCCATTAAGCCATGCTCTTCCGTTTGAGTTTCCTTTGGCGTTCTCATCAATGTGATTGTAACGGAGCTACTTCTAACTTCCTTGGCTTTTACAATAGCTGGAGACTCTTCGTGTTGGTACTGTTGTAATACCTCATCTGCTGATGATGAGGGCATGGGTTTGGCTAATAATACCCCGCATTCCCGTGTTTCCTTCCCAGGAGCGTTGTTATCGTCATCACCATCACGAACATGCTTTGGAGGGGTTGGGGTTGTTGAAGCGGAACGTAATTCTTCCTGCGAATCATTTCTGTCCAGCGACATTACCGTCATTTCTGTGTTTCCGTCACCATCCTCATCATACTCATCAGCACATATCTCGTAGGATGGAGGCATAACTATATCCGTATTCACAGAAGCAGAAACTTTCTTCACTGCAGGAGGAGTTTTATAGCAACTTCTTATGGTTTCATTCCCATGCTGTGAAGATGGGGATGGTGAAAAATTAGAAGCAGTCTTATGACCAGCATCTTTATATCGATTCTCATTGCCAATTTGATCATCATCAACTGTACGGTGACAAGAACGAGAACGATTGTCATTACAGCTACTATTAGGATCATTATCACCGCTTTTATCGCTTGTAACAGTGACATCAGCTGCAGTTGTCGCAGAACAAGAATTTGGTACAATAACAGTACTTGAAATGAAAGTAGGGCTATTGGCATAAGATGTAGCGGCAGCAGCAGTTGTAATACTGTGAGGAACAGCGTAGTTGTTATTTTTTACGGTGGTGGTCATTCTGGTAATTGTATTATCTCCGTCGCCCATATCGCATATATCACTACCACAACAGCTACTAGCCGAGTCAGCATAATGAATCTGGGACATGTCGACCAAACTGAGAGCTCCTTTGCACTCAAAATCTTCTGAACTAGATGGACCACCACCACCACTAGCAGAGGTAGCATTAGTAGTAGTGGCATTACCGGCGGCATCATCATAACTTTGCTCTCGAGCGGGACTAGTGCCACAACTACAACTTTTTCGTTTGTTTCTATACGACGTAAAGTGGTAGTAATAGTGGCTGCCAGTACCACCGGTCCTACTGGGGCAACGCGTGTTTGAGCCACTTCTTGACCAGGTTTCACTCTCAGAATCTGGCGGTGGACAGTCTGGGAGGGGCGGTGGGGCAGGAGTAGAGCTTTTTGAAGAATTTTCAGACCTAAGATTTTCCTCGATTTTAGGATGATGTGTAAGATGCATGTCTTTTGGAACAACACGGATTCTACCACTACTGTCAGTTACTATCTGTGAAATTGCAATTTTCTCTTGATTTGCTTGCACGAATTTTTCCTCCTTTTCTTCCAAATCTCCTTTCCCAATAGATCCCATGTCGTCCATCTCTTTGTCTTGTTTAGTCTCTCCTTGAAAAGGGGTATTATCTATAACTTGAGACGTCGCATGTGTAACTGGCACAAATCCTAGTTGTCGTCCGTTCTCATCTTGTTCCTCTTCATCCTCTTCTTCTTCTTCTTCCATTATATCTTCCTCGTCGTCAGAAACTAAATCCAACTCTGACGTTGCAAGAAGCAACGGCTGTCTTGCCTCAGGATCTGGACAATGAGAATCATAGTTGACAGACAGAGAACGAGAGCTTTGCGAGTCAAGGGAATAAGCGCAACATTCCTGTTGATTCCTATCTTTATCTTCGTGTTGATGAAGGTAGCCGGGATCATCAGGGTTAAGAATAGAATCATCCAAAGCCACCGCATCCTCTCCTTGCAGTTCCGATTCTGGCAAAGTTGCTGTTGGCTGCTTGAGCTTTTTCCGAAAGTCATTTCCTGGTCTTGGTCTGGCTCGAGCAATGTTGACAATGGTAGGACTACCGTGAGGCTTGCCTAAACTTTTCTTTGTGCGTGGTGATGATGTTGCACCCACCGACTTGGAGATGTCGTCAGTCTTGTTAGTCTCGTCTTTACAGTTCCTCTTCTCTTCCTTCTCCTGGGACTCTTCTGCTACTGCTGCTGCTTTGGCTCGGATTCCCCTTGTCTTGTCTGTTTTTCTCTCATCCTCCCCAGCTTGTTTACGAGCACAAGCTCCTTGTACACAATCCTCGTGCTCACATTCCCTGTCTTTTATCTTTTCCCCTTTTCCATCTCTGCTACCACCAAGGACAATGTTATTTTCATCGGCAAAATCTTCCTCATCATCAGCAGTCCCAATTGCTTTGCTCCTGAACCCAATTTCTTCTTCGGAGGAACTTGCGAGAACGTCTGGGAGCTCCCCTGTGTCGCCTTTCCCATTTCCACCAACACGACTTTCGCTCACTGTTGAACTTGAGCCACGAACAAACAGTGCGGGAGAGTCAACTCTAATGGGCTTGAAAATTGATGGCACATGGAAAGGTTGCTCAGGGTCGCTTGTGCTGATACTGGACGTTTTACTCTTAAGTGCTTCCTTGCTTGGTCGATAAAAGTTGTCATCCTCATTCTCAGAGCCGATGCTGTCTACAGAGGAACGGTGACCTTTACGTCGCTTTCGACTACCACTTGTGCTACCTCCACTGGAGATGCACATTGGACAAAATAATTTTGAGCTCATGTTGGATTAGTGCAAGACGCAAAATTGTCTTTCCCGTCACATAAATTTACAACTTTTTCTAATTAAATCCAATTTTACTGCGGTTTAGCATAATTTTCCCAACAGGAACCAGGAACAAGTAGAGTGTGGTGTTGTTGTTTTGGGCTTAATAATATAAGAGAACAAGCTACTACTACTGCTTGTTTCCAAGAACAAATTCTTGTCCAGTACAACCACTACAAGTCACGACATTCCTCCATAAATTATATGACCGTCATTCCTTCTTTTAATTCACCACTTATCCTCGCCTCCATCCTCCACTTAAAGATTTATACACCAGTGTGGTATCATAAAAAATCCCTCATGAATACCATTATGAACCATATACTGAAGCTTGTGGTGCAAGTTGCACTCTAAAGACTCTTTGTTGTGGGAATGATAAAAAATTTACAGCTTTTTTTCTTAAAGAGCTCTCGTTTTTTACAGAAGGAAATCACTACTTGAAAGCTTTCATATGACAGTGGCAATGCGATGATTTTATTACCCACTTGTTTTCCTTTTTCTTACAATTTCAGGCAGACTCATAAGGTAAATCACATTACCGTATTTTACATTTTACAGCTTCCTGACTGCTTCAATCAATATGCCTCGAGCAACTCATGAATTTATGAGTTTTGAAAATTAGGTATACGTCTCTCATTTCGTCACGTTTTGTTTTCTAAAGTTTTGCTCTCCCTAATTTCACATCAATAGAAGCCAACCCCAGTAATCTTTAAAAGTTTGACGAAAAGTTATCAAATCGATGTAGCATCTTCAGCGGAATAAAGTCATATAACCTGCAGTAATACTTGAAAAAGACGTTTGTAGCTACGAACATGAAAATGGCATATGCACACAAACTATAGAAAGAGAGACGCTCAGACAGTTTGAAAATTTATGGGACGTGTGTGGTATTTTTCATAATAATCTATCTCCCTTTTCCCTTGGACGTTATCTTACTGACTGTAAACACACACTATCCACAGATGTGCTTTCTATCCTTCTACGAGAGCACCGTAGTAGGTAGTTATTCCGTAAGAGGTACTACACTCCTTCGTTTGAAAGTTTGCAGTCTGGCAGGTAGGTACGCAGGTGAATGTGCAGGGTAAAGAAGTGGTTCCCTTGTTCCCTTTCTCATTCTCTTCCTAGCGTTCGTTCGCACAGAGAGAATGGAAGCATGTAAGTTCCATTATTCCAAGCATTTACCTGAGATGAATACCTTTTCTCTTGATTGCATTCCTTTGCCTTGTGATTCTACACTCTACCCATGTAAAATAGGTTATACAGCAAAGAAGATTTTTTTAGGCAGAAGGGCGACAAACGTTGTGGCCTAAACCTTATAGAGGTAGACTAAAGAGGATGCCTTTCCATTGGGAATTTCATATTCCATAATTGTACGCTCCAGTTCTTAAGTTCGTTTTCGTACACTACACACACAAAAAAGCGATAAGCGGCTTTTCGTTTTCTTCTAATAATATAAGGTCCGGCAGCAGCGCAGAGTAGACGAACTAATGTTGTTTTCTCAAGTATACTTTGCCTGACGTTATACGTTGCCTGCTTCTGGAGAGAAAAAAGGTCTCAAACTGACGTTCAATAGAAGAACGTTATAACATGCATCGTGAATATGAATGGGCTCAAAGATAGGGAAACTTCCAGGTGGAGAGCCTTTTTTCGTCAAAGTTTCCCTATATAACAGCACACCTTGTCCAAAATGAACATGTGCTAAAGTCGTACATAACGAAATCCGTCGCAAATAATGTGCTTCTTAGGTCCACTGAAGAGTGAAGCTAAATCAATCTTTGCTTTTCTTGAAACCCTCTCTTGCACTACCGTTTTCTCTCTACAATTTAGTTTTTATTGCAGTCGTTATTCGTTGTAGTCGTTTCGCGTGTACGCGTAGTGTGAGTAGTGGTAAAAAGTAAAGAAGATCTTGCGGAAATGGCTAGTGTACTGGACTAAAAATAATATATTTATATTGATTGAAACGCCAAGATAAACGATCATGAGCACATAGAGAAAGCAAAGAAGAGGTAGTATACGTATAGTGGCAAAAAATAAAAGTACACATTCACATTATTACTATCACATAAGAAGACAGACAGCGCAAAGACTTGATAAAATACGATCTCAGCTCCGTTTCCCCTTTTCCCTAGCATAAGATTTACGTAAATGGACTTTGTAGAAAAACGATTTTTTGCATTACAAACTGTGTGCTTGCATGTGTATCGCTCAATTTTGCGTCAATTCCGCTTTTCGATTTCGAATCACAGGATATATATGGCTGATGTTGATGATAATGCGATCGATGGCTCGTATGAACACATCAGTCGTCCAAACAACTTGGGCACCTATATCATTCTAACAGAATAGAATTTCATAGGAAAAACCCCACAGCAAATATAATACACACCCATCACCCCTACCACATCCAGAAATTCACTTTGACTTTCTCATGAACCCACATCTGTCTACTGAGAAGAAGAAATTTTAAGCTGACACAAGCAAAATGGCCTTGTACTTTCTTCAAGATTTCACTTCAACATCGAAAACATGAAAAAACTGTATTAAGTATAGGAAAGCATACAATATGAATCACATAAAGTCACGTTATATAACTTAGCGCTTCACATATAGTCCACACGTAGTCCTGCTCCTTAACTAAATCAAATTCCAGCAGATATTATTGCAAAGTCAATCACTGTCACGGACAGAAGCAGTAGCAGCGAGATTTATAAAAAGTGAAGACCAGAGCATAATATATTGCTTTGTGAACTACTGCACGAGCTTCATTTCTTCATCATCATTATCAAATCAAATGACTTTCCATTCAAATTAAAATGTCCAATTCTTTTTTAATGCACGTATATTTTCTTTCTATCTTTCTTTGCATTACGTCTTAAACTCGTTTGAGCAATTTATAATTTTGATGAAAAGTTACTGCTGATGAATACTTAATTCTCCCTCAGTTCACACAAAGTGTCGTATATATGGGCTTGCGTATAACAATGCATTCAAGTAGAATTCTTATCCACCACCATTATAGTTTCGAAATGAATAGAATCTTCCACTTCAGTATTCAGAGCAGCGCACCTCCATCCCATCTATTTTCTCTAATCTCAGTCGCCAAGTCCTTTACGCTTTTTTTCGCTGCTGCTTGATGCTATCATCATTTCTGCTGTGTGCCATATGCCTAAAAAAGTTTTATCTCTAATAACTGTAAATTCTAGTTTCGGTTGACGTTTTGTCTTCACTTCCCGAAAATAGAAAAAAGAAAGCCAGCTAGAGCTAGTTCGTTGTGATGATATCAGCTTGAGCTGCTGATATATAGTCCAGATTACTTTGGAGAATGAAAACGAAAGCACGCATAGTAAGTAAGATATCGGCTTATAGTATTGTACTTTGTACTTTTGCCGTCGTCACACAAGAAAAAAAGGAACACAACAATGGACGCTCAAGTAGGTATGCCGTAGCACAACAACAAAAAGAGCCGAACAAAAATGACTTTCTCCCTGAATTGTTCTTGCACAACTTTAGGCATTAGCTGCCAGTCTGGTTCCTCATTAAAACTTTTCCCTCTAATAATAATGTCAGGCTACATTCACTCAACACAATAAACACGTACTTCTCCTTTCCCTTGAATTTTTTGTTCTTCCAGTATATTGTTGGACCCTAATATTTCCCGTCTCCTCTTTTTAAAGTACCCATTTAGTACTTCCACAAAGAAAAAAAGTTTCTTCGAGTCGAGAGATTTATTCCTTTTCGGATAATAATAGCCGTCCTGTACATGACTGAAACTGCCTGTCGAGTGTGTTAGCCGTATGAATATATATGGGAGGGAAGAAGAGCTACACTAAAATCACCAAATGTATCGTGTAATCCATATTGGCAATAAATATCACAATTTTCTACGCAATGTAAATAGACTTTGGCACATTTTTTTGCACACACTTGTTTTATCTAACTGCATCAGTATGCTTAGTTTGCATTTTTTTAAATACGAAACGAAGAAAGAGCAAAAATAAGAAATAAATTGATAAAAGCGGAAACAGGACAGTAGGAGAAGAGGAAGCAGCGAAATCGTCAGAAAAAGTGATTCTCTACCACAGGGATCTCTTTAAGTTGCATCTTAAGCAGAGTAGAAAAATAAGTGTGTGTGTGTATGTGTTATATTGGTGCGGTTATATGGGCTGGGATGTTCAATGCCAAGTTTTACAGTTTCTCGTAAAGCCACATAAAAGCTCTGGCTCGATTATGCAAAAGTGTACATACTCTGCTCGTCTCACTCTGACATTTTATTTTGGTAAAGTGGAACGAACGCAAATTTACGTCGTAACCGTAATTTTGATGAGGAGCATATTTTCCATTCTAAAAACACAAATTTTTATCCGTGCTACATTAGACACGACATTGCATTTCATTTCATTACTGCGGGATCATCTTGTTGATGATGATGGTGATCATGAACAAAAAGATGCATTGAGAAATTACCAGCCAGAGTCTGAGAAAAAAATTGCTCTTTAATCCTTTTTACCTTTACCCATTTTAAAATTGTTTTGCGTGTAAGATTTATGCTGCGTGCTACTCCATTTCTCTTTTTCCCTTTAACATTTGCTTAATGCAATGGAAAATAGCAGGAAAGCTGTTACACAACATTATTATCTTCCAAGCTATATAACATCATTGTTCTACATAGATAAGTGTATGACGACGCAGAAGGCTCTACGTTCCTGCTGAAAATAAAACACACGTTGTACTAACGGATGTCGTACGTCTTTGTGAAAAGCTTTTGTAAAGCGAAACAAAACATCGAAAAGATCTCTAAAAGACAAGACAACCTTTCACATCACAACACCACTTGATTAGCAAGTGATGAACCTCACCATCAACATTTTCACGATGGTATATTGCTGCGATACTGCGGCAATGTTGCATGACATTATCATGTGTGTATGTCTTATATAACATGTGAAAGTGCAAAAACAGTGTTTACAAATGAAGCAAAAGTGTTATCATAAGAATTTTAAAATAATATATTTTATGCTTTGCGAGAAAGTACATAAATGTTTGAAACAAGAAACAGCACCTCCCTGCAATAAATGGCATGAATCATGAAATAAACTTTTACTTTGTGCTTTTCTGATCCTTATTTTCATAGACATGTAGTCCAACAAAACAGGAAGATGATGCAACATGTCAGAATTTTATTTATGAAATTGTTGACGACGATGATGGGGTGCGCAAATAATATTGACGTTTTGCTTTTCTTCCTTCCTGATACCACTCGTCAGTCAATTCAAACTGTACAAACATCCCATGAAAATTTTGATCTTATACTGTTGTCGCTGTCTATTTACTGGGTAGACTGAAACTGAATAAAATGATGTTCATGCTAATGATAAAATTACGATCAGATAAATGAAATGTCTGGTTGAACTAGGCGTAAGACGAGTACCGAAAAAGAGACAGCCGGCGGCACATGAATCTTTGAAGGATAATCAAATCATCTAGTGCGACAAAATGAGTTCCCAATAAAAACTTTGGCTCAAAAGTAGAGGTGAAAAATTCTCCCAAAGGATAAAAAAGTTCAATAGAAGCTGATATCCGACAGAGAAAAACTTGAATTTTCCTTCTTTCTCTCTTTCAGTAGTAGTGTAAAAACTTGAAAGTTTTTTTCTCTCTGTATGCTAATATGACTTCTTCCAGTTTCCAGTTGTTTCTTCTTCTAGCTCACACTTTTAGTCTTTCTTTCAACTTGACGAAAGCTAATTTTTTAGTCTTCATACGACAGCATAACAGGGGGCCATTGTAGTTTCTCATGGGCTTCTATCTTATAAAAAAGATATATACTAGCAAAATCATGTTACAGTAACAATTTCTCATTTTCTTGTCACTTATTTTTTTCTTGAAAAAGTTTGCGGAAATATCACCACCTTGCATAACGCAAAAACTGTTTTTCACTTTTGCTTTTGCGACATTGGCTTCTCCATTCTTCAGCCTGCTGATATTTTTTGAAGCAAGCTTGTGCATAAATCGTTTCGTCTTATGATGAAGTCTAAAGATAAGAATAATGAAACCAGCAAAAGCTTACGCGTCAAATGAGCTTTTGCCAATTCGATTTTTCAAAACTGTCTGCTGTTTACTACAAACAGCACAGCACACAAGCACTTTGTAATTTGATTCCGGTATCGTTTTTACATAGAGTTACGAGGACGATAGAACACAAGCAGATAGAACACTAGGCACCCATGTGTTTATAAAGTACACGTTTTGAGTGCTTGTATGCAAATTATGTTCTCATCGCTTCTCTATTTTATAAACTCATTCTGAACGAACATTTTCGCTTAAATTCCCTCACTATCCAAAAACTCCAATGCAGTTTATCGGGTAAAACTGTGAGTGATTAAAAATGTACGGACACAAGCCGGGTAACTAATAAGCGTTCCTCATCTCCTAGAAAATGTAGATATAATCTAATGGAGGAATTTATCATGGTGCCACGGACTAGTGAATAGTCCTCCGTGAAAGTCATCATCGCTTTTCTCATCATCACGACGATCGCATCACAACGCGGAGGAAGATGAACAGCTTAATTGCAAAATTTTGGGCCGTCATCTTCATAAAACACACAAGGCAGAAACAGACACCTAGTCAAAGCTCATATAAGCACATGATATGAATACAAAATATTATGTAGAATCTATAGATCCCCGAAAAACGACGCAATGAAAAACTTCTATTTATATATATTTTTGATAGCTTTACGCATTTATATATCCACTTTTATTTCCCCAATTTTAGTGTAGAGAAAATCTACTATACATCCAACACAAACTATTACTCACTGGTAGTTATGATATTTTCTCTTTATTTTCTGCACTACAGCAAGGCACAATATTGGCATGGCTTTAGCATTATTGGCTGACATGACATAAAGACTGGTTTCCTTCAGGAGACTTCCTGCTGAGCTGTGTGTACGTGTAGCTGTGACTCTCTTGTTCTTCATCTATATAAAGTTCAAAAATTGTGCAAACACACACCATAATCCAAAGAGTAAAATCTTGCGTGTATTTTATAAAGCCACCAACAGCACCTTATCTTTTTTCTGGCTACGCTCAATATACTGACATGCCAAACTTTGTGACAAAAGGAGACGCACAGGACACATGCACAATATCCTAGTATCAACACAATACATATAAATGCCACGTCGCGTTTACATATATGCTAAATATACATACCTAGATATAAAGTAAAAAAGCAATAATATGAGATATAGGCATCATTATAGTATGAAAAGACGATAGGTATTTGTGAAACAAAGATCGATACGATAATCCTCTTTCTTGAACGTAAAGATACAAGTCGACGAGGAAAGATCTTTTCTCTTTGCTTTTTTACTTGGTGATCACTGCAAAATTTTCGAAGAGCCTCTTGTATTCAGTGTGTGCACGTTTTTGCTAAACCACGAACACCTACCATACAACATCGTTTTGTGCTTTCCTTCATACTCACTAGTTCTACCAAAGACATTGGTTTAACAAGTGCACGCTTACTTTAAGTATTCTTGGCTTGTATATTTGGAAGAACCAAAAGTTTCTTATGAAAGCAAACTGCTCCTCTAAACACTTTCAATCAGTGTTTATCACTTCATCTCCAAATATGCGTTGATTTTTATACACATAGTATTACGTAATGTAGCAAACAAACAGTACCTACAATAAAATTAGGCAGGGTAATGCGATCAATGTTGGACTGTCAGTCTAGAAATAGAAAACTATATTAATACTGATTTCATTTCTTTTTGTGGTGTAGAGCTTTTCTGTTTTCTTTTTTAACTGTCTTAATGGTAATGTGAATAACGGACCCATGTGTTAAAGACGAAATCCAATAAAACTAATTTGATGAAGAAATCTTAATGGAATTCTGCGTCCAGACTTGTCGAATTCTCTCCAGGTAATGAAGGGAGAAATGAAGCTTTGATATTTGCCAGAATGATGTTCATGCAATATGATTTATCAGATCAGAACATGGCATTGCACGGCCGATAACTCATTTAGGAAACATTTAGGAAAATAATAACATAGCTTCATATATCATATAAAGATTTCTTTCTTTGGTGAGCATATAAACGATACAAAAACATTTACCGTTATCAAATAAACACACAACAAAATGTGGGTAAATGGCAGTTTGAGATTTACCGTGTCCTAAAAATGCTCCCAAAGTGTTATTGTGCTTTTCTGGCCAGATGATTCATCGCAATTATAGCGGTTGGCAGTTGCCAACACTTTAGATATACACAAATACATTCCTGTGGCGGTGAGAATTACTCAAGTAAACACGGAACAGAAACGCTGCCTTGTGTATTGAAAGTTTTGCCAAGTTTAACCCAGTCACTTATTTAAAGAACAGCAAAAGACTCTGGGAAGGATATGTACACACACTAAAGTATATTTAGCAATAAATGTAATATTATGCCATCAATATCATACTTTCATATAAAGTACAGTTGGACTTGATTGTGTTAACTTGGCTCTCATTTGCTCTGATGAAGGCACACACTTGTTCTCTGTCAGCATCTAAACCTTTGTGCTTGACTGGTGATAACCGAATAAAATGATTCTGTGACATTTCCTTCCTTTTCGAAATTACATCACGTTTGTAGCTTCAAGATGGCAAAACTTGCCCAAAAAATTGGAATGGCACACAAGAACTGAAAATAAGTAGACAAGGAGCTGCTCGTTTAGCTTTTCTTTTTTTCTGGGAATTGTCCACACTTGTTTGCGCAAAATGTTCAAGACAGGAGAACGATGATGACGTTACCCTCGTTTGCGTAATATCATTATTGGCTTCTTCAGTGCACGTTATTTGTCCCTACGTAAGATGTAATTTTTTGGTAGTGGGAAAATGGGATCAGGGTAGATATTATACTTTGGTGGAACGAAAACAAGATCAGATAGAGCCGAGCAAAACACTTTCCAGAAATGTAACTTTTCCCCCTTTCCTTTACCTCTTGGTACTTTACTTCTTGCTTCCACCATTTTCTCCTAGACACAGAATCCAGGCAAGCCATTACTTACAACCTGTGTGAGGTTGTGTACAAATCAGTTGCAGAAGTTGTCATCATTGTTTTTTATCTGGAAGGTTTTTTTGCTGTGACTAGCATTTTTTATCTTGTAGTATTTTTTCTTGATGATAACTTGGTATAACTGTAAGACATTTTAGAAGGAAGCAGTACTTGCAACAAAGTTCTGACAAACAGAAATGGCAGTGGCCGTTTTGTTGTAAATTGGATGAAATGGTATTTTTGGTGGAAACGTACACAAACTGCTAAACGTAAATCCTTGAGAAAATACACCATAAAACACTCATTCTGAGCCATTTTTCACTTGTCTCGCCTTCCTTGTACTTTGTAACAGGTACTTGGGTAATAAAAATAGATAAATGCAATGCGATAAGTTTATTTTTGTAGCATCATCCTTACATTTATGGCATTCGTGAATCAGAAGGACTACATTGTTCAGAATGAGCAGTATAATGTATTCAAGTTGAGCAAGTAATTCGTATGTGCATTATTGCAACACATCTCCATAAATGTTGGGAATTGCATTGCATTCCGACAGTTTTGCTTGCTGTTCGTGACTATTTCGCCGAATTTAAAACAGAAATTGTAAAATAGTTATCTAAAATGTTTCAAACATTTTTTGTTACAAATTCCTGTCTCTTTACAAAAATCCAATTTCTTTACTTAACAACCCTTACTAAAGAAACTAGATCTCTTTCAATCAAAGCTATCAGAGAAAATCTCAAAGTTTTTATCCAACATGCAGATAATGCTTCGATACTTTGTACTTGTTTTATTACTAAAATTCTCATATATGACTACATTTTGCTATCAGGCTGTTGTATCGGACGCTGCTGTAAAAATGTTATCCACATATTGGGAAAAACAATTTTACGCCAAAATATTTTGCACAAAGACATAAAATAACGATAAAACTCTGTCTTGTTTACACCATGTCTACTTAAGCGGACGTACAAGGCCGATGACAAAATGGGAAACAGCTGAAAAGTAAAATATGGTTTAATAAGGTAATGTCATGCCGTGCCATATAGCAAAACTGACAGTGACTGGTGAGCTGTTATATGCAGCACACACAGAGTCGCAAAAATCGTTAATGGTACAAGTAAGCAAAAAATGAGTACATTCACGTTTCAAGTAACAAATTCATTCAAAACAAGTATTGTACACGGCAAAGACACGCAAAGCATGAAGATATGCCGAAACCCGAATAAAACATTTGGGTAAAGCTAACAAAAGGTCACAGAATAGGAAATTTCTACTTTGGTATATGTTCATCTATGCTAGCACACTTGATAAGACCAGAAAAGAGACGGTGATGGATCGTCTCCGTCAAGTAAAGACCCTCATTTGATAACCAAAAGGCTTACTTTCATGCAATCCTACAAAGTACTAAATGACGTAAACAGTCAAAAGTGACAAGAAAGGCAATGGGCTTTTGCTTTAGTTTTAAAATGGCAAGATAGAAGAAATGCGTACATCTTATTATATCTTCAGTAGGAAATCCTATTTAGCATAGTTTTTTTTTGCATGACAATTGCAAGAAAATACAATCAGTAATAAAATGAGCACTGCAAAATCATGCGCATGTTTATTAAATGTAGTGGCTACTTCAGTTTTTATGGCATGCTATCATCGCTACTACAACACAGTTGTAAATTATGCTAAGATGTGGATTAAGTCATGTATCGTGTCAATTGTGTTTTTACACGTTTTATCAAGATACAAAAGATTTGATCTCTTTATCAGCAGAAAACCTGCTGTGTGTATATTTACACCAGCGTAAAATAAAGCGGAAGAATGTACTCATTCACTTTTGAAAATGTAAAAAATAGCTTCTCTCTTTATTTGTCTTGTCTCCCACCATTCACGATCCCTTGGTAGCTTTTTTCCTATTTCTGTGTTCGCTCCTTACGTGTTTTTCTTTTTATATTCAAGCACAGCATAAAGAAACGCGAAGATGTGGTACTTACTACACCCAGAACAGACCCTTTGGTAAAAAGATTCCGGTCAACAGCACCCAGAAGAGGACAAGAGCGACTTCAGACTTCAAAACACTTCTTTCAAACTGTACTCTTGTACAACAACATACAGTTTTCTATGATCTTTAAAGCCATACAATGTACTGCTACTACAACAGCAGTAAAACATCAATAACACAACAAAACAATGCCAGAGCGAGAACAAGAGACTCCCACAGTGGGACATGTACTTTCCCACACAGCATACAATATTCAGACCGAAATATTCTCGTTTAGAACGTGTACATCACATCAACACCAGGAAACGCCATACATACCACACCAACATCAGAGCTACTAGTACCCATCAGCAAAACTAACCACTTCATTTTTCTTACTCAGAGTTGGAGTGTTTCTGTGCCTTCTAGTTGGGTTTTTGAATTGCAACTGTAACGAAAAGGTCATAACAATACATTTTCATGGGACAAGGAGAAGCATTTTCAGCAAGCCAACAAAATTGTATGAAAGTAAGCATTTTTCGCTTTCTCAGGGACATTCCTTCCACACCCATCAAATCACCAGCAGCAAGCAGGAACAATGTACTTAAGTCAGTGAGAATTAATGTATCATTACTTATTATTATTTTGTCTGTGTGATGACGGTAATACATATTGCAATGACTTGTAAGGTTGACTTTGTGCTCCTTTGGCAGAAAAAGAGAGAAACGTGATGAAAACAAGAATTACCAGTTGTTAGTCACAGACGCGGCCGAGCCACTAGACTCTATCGCCATCATTCGCAGACTGGTAGAGTTCTGCTTTACAGTGCTCGAAAGAGTAGACATAAATGCATGCACTTAAGCTGCTTAAACGCCAAAGTAATACTATGTTAATGTGGAATAATTATAATAAAACATTTACCTCTTTTGCCTTTTACAATGACTTGTGTTTTCAGGTAAAGCTAAAACCTGTAAGCATTAATTTTATTTACACATAGAATTTCAACGTCGTCGGCACTGGCAGCGATTGTGGAAGTGGTAGCAGCTACGAACATGATTTTTAGTTTGCTTTTTACTGAAACTCATTATCCTTTTTTTGTTCATTGAACAGTGGTAATGGTCAAAAAAGCAAACAAAAATAATAAATGCAAACATTGCAGTTTTTTCACTTGATTTCAAGAAAAAAAGTTGAAAAGTTGCTGTCTCATAAAAGGCATCTAATGAGCGAAAGGCTGGTGGAGGTAAGTTTCAAATTGCACAGTTTGCCTTTTTGGGGTAATAAAGCATTATACATTTTTTCGCAAACCTTGCTTGTTTTTGTTATTATTATTGTACTGAAAACCGCATTCATGATATTTCATACAATTTTACTTGTGCTTTGTCAGGTAGACCACCGTCGTCTTATTACATGTTGTACACTTAATAAGCTTTAAAGAGATTTTCATCATATTACCATGATTCATCTTTCAAGGGTAGTTTGATAAACGACATTTGGCGTATTATATGCATCCCGTTGTTTATGATAATTTTTTGTAATATACGCTAACAAGAAGTGAAATGGCCATTGTAATAATTCAAATTACGGTGTTGGAGCGCAATTTCATATTATATCGTGCTAGTTTATATTTATTTCATATTACATTTTTATGAGCCATGTTCCGTCGCAGAACGCCAATAAGGCACCAAAAATGAAAAAAATGCATAAAATTGGACATATGTGTGCTCATTCTCATGATCATAATGAAATTATAATTTTAGTGTTATATGATGATAAAACTGGTGATTGTGATCAGAAGTGGTTGTTATACAGCTACAATACAGCGCTCTATAAGGACTGAGGATCATCAAGTGAAGGAGTTCGGGTTTTTATGGAATCACGTAAAACTTTACTAGATTCTAAAAAAATCTTCATATTGCATCTTGCTGTGAAACCGTAGCCAATTGTGGTATTTATGATACGCTGATAATAACGATGAAGATGGTGAGATATTACTTTATTTAACAAAATTGCACCCATTGTGATACCACAACACAATACACAATGCAACAAACCTTCACGGAATAATGTATTATGGTATCCGGACTTTTACGGGATATGTCGTTTTTTCTCCTTTTTTACGTGCTGGGTTTTGAATTAACCGTAAAATCAAACCTCATTGAAACGCTTCTTCTTGCTTTTTTTAACACTTGCATACAAAAGTATAAAAAATAATATTCTTCCTTTATGTACATTATTATTACGATATGTAGTTTCATGAATAATTTTGTGCAGTATGTAATGTGATTGTTGGTAGCAATGAGTCGAATAGCCTCATTATCATCTTCCTTCGTGATTTGATTTCTAGCTTTTGAGTTAGCTGTCTAAAACAAGTACTCTTAAAGCATACATTTTTCTGAAATATGATGAACGACGAAGGTTCCTTTTAACTCAGACTCCATTAATTGGTATAAACGTATGTTACCTTGTTTGTCTGAATGATTTATTCTACCAAAAAGAAGAGTACAGTGTGATAAGCTTTTATCTTTGGCTTTCGCTTAGAAGAATTCTCAAGTTAACTACTAACGATAATGATACTCGTTGAGAACGGTACAATGCCAAAAATACACACTGACACTTTACTCTTCTACTAATGCCGCTCTGCTACTTTAGAGTTTATGGGGGCTCAAGTAGTACAGAAATGTGAGCAGTCAATGCATGTTTGTGAGGAGTATCCTTAAGTCAAGTGCACGAAAGAATGTGTGTGATGTAGTCGTCGTGGGGTAATGGAAAAGTAACGAGGAAGGCAATCTATCAAGGAAAAACGTAAGGATGGGCCACGTCAGAATCCATAACAATTCTCAACATATCATCATCTTCTTCTGTTTCTGAGAGAGAAGGATTCAACAACATAATGTCTGTCCGCGTTGTAGTAGCTGTAAATAAGCAGTATAACAATGAAACTTGCATACATATTACTACAAAACTACTAGATATTATGACGATGCTTCAAGAAACAATATCATTTAACGATTCAACCCCGGCTACGACGACAATGATGATGAGATGAGAAGCGACCAGAAGAGCCAAAAAGCTGGTGCGATGATGATGATGCGATGCTCCAACAATGCAAAATGTAGTTTTCTCCGTATCTCATCCAAATCGCCTCAAGCTATCCTGTTACCTGAGATGTTTTTCTTTGAAAAGATGAAGTACACGTATTGATATACAAGATTGAACACCTACTCATATTTCAAATAATGTAATTTCTGTATTGATGAGACACTAAGAAGAGCAGTGTCGTGGCTAGATGCTAGATTTTGTATTATACCATCATCATGTGTCAGTTGCATTGTGAGTTACAAAAAGCACCTGTGCGTATATTCATGTTCAAAAAGAAATCTCCAATTTCAAAGGGTATTTCATTGTATTTCAGTATTTTTTACCACTTACTTGCTGCAACTTGTTCATGCTTGATTATGATAAATCATCTAATTTCTTTGATTATCCTTTTTATGACATTTGAGAGATCGTGCACCTGTTTTCTAGCTGCCGTACAAATTGTATTAACTGCACAAGAGTACGTATCAATATCTACCATTGTCCTGAGCCTTTTAAAAAATAAAGGAAAAAAGAGTAAATGTGGTTTACTTTTTTTGTAATTTTTATTCATTTATACCCTATTGTGTTAATTTCCTTTCTGATTAAAGTGAAGAGCAGTCAAACAATGATTACATTGGATGAAAACAACAGCCATCACACATATATATTTCACTCCAACAATGCGAATCAAATCAGGGACAGTGTACGTTGTGTACGGCAGGACTCTTAATGCAATGAAATAAATTATTTTGTTTCTCACTGAAGCGAATATATATTCTACCCCACTGAAATCAAAAGTACTAAAAGAAAAAATAGTGAATTTCTTTTACTAAAAACGGTGATCATGACAGGATGGTGTTGCATCCTTATTAGACATTACGCTACTAATATAGATATTTATTACGATTTTTAGTTTCTTTTTGATTGTCACTTTTATAATATTATTGTGAACTGTTGAGAAGTTACAAACAAGAATTGCAGTATAATTACTGTCAGCATGTAAACCCTTTTTATGGGTGTATTCATTGTCACAACTTGTTGTAGATTATGAATAGGTCTGGTGCTCAACGTTGTGTAGCACTAATCAACCATCAACTCTGCCACCAAGTCGCAATAAATTGCGTGCAACGCAGAATCAAGTGTCGCATTTAGATGAGCAACTGTGTGGCTAAAAAATGCAACAAGACACTTTTTTATCAACAACAAGAGCAGAAAGTTAATGATTTTGCTGATTTCGTCCCATTGCCATGCATAATGAGCAAAATGGACATTGCTGCACAGAATTCCACTTTCATTATCAAAACATTGTTTGAATGAGAGAAACCAGTCTAAAAAATATGAATGTATAGTAACTTATATATAATGAGAGCCCTTTACTTTCTTATTGAAAGTGGTACAGAGGCGTGTGGATGATTGAGTTCAAATGTCATATTCATATTTAGAAAACAATAATACATATTTCTAAGTGAGTTGAACGTTAAATTTCTTTTTACACGTTTGCCATCAACTAAACAAAACACGCTTAAGCATGACATTTAAAACAAAACCTTCAAGCATGTATTTTGTTGACAGCATGCCCAAATTAGCATTTCATTAGCAATATTAAAGCAAGAGCTATAGAAATTCCCGTGCATTTTTAATATTTTACAATGTCAGTGCCGAAACTTCGTGCGAGATTCAACATGATTTGGCAATAGGTAAGTGTGTACCTACACTCAAAAACTCACAAGTGCATAAATCATTAAACGTTTTTAATCATTACAATTCAGAGTGTGATGAATTTATAACACACATCTTTGCTCGGGTAAGAATATTCAATGACAAAGTCCTCTCTTTCTTTCTCTAAAAAGGTATGAGCAAAGTTTTCAAAGAATCTACCGTCATCATCATAAATTTTTATCATCAGCAACATTCCAATTTTCAATAAAAGACAAGTACGAATTTATAGGTAACGCATAATGACAAATTTTATGAGGATGATGTGCAAAACGTCCTTTTTCCTTTTCATGTTCACTGGGAGTTCATGTGAAGAGCTAACTGATGCGCTGCCTAAATAATCATTAAAAATGCATGGTTCGGTAAACACAAGTATAAATTTTACGTGGACTCACAAAGGCTTGTGCACATGCTCTCTCAATGATTTCCTTACAAATAATTATGTATACAAATTTATGTTTCATAGTTTCGTGAGCCCTTACAAATTCTCTTCTATTTTATGTCTCATCTTCTCAAATTTTTTATACGAGAAAAAAAGCTGAGCCATCTAAAAGTATACACAAACTGTCCCCAGTCGACAAAAAATTGGCGATTAGGAAGACGAAAAGAGTAATGTGGACTGCTTCTGTGAATTGTAGTATTGCATAGAAGAGATAAACTTTTGACTCAAGGAAATGTAATTTCTTTCCTCCCTATTTTGCCTTAGCTCACGTTTTATATTAAGACTTGCAGATTATAGTTTCTTCTTTTCATACCAATATTCAATATGGTGAACTCTATAATTTTTAAAATGAGACACAGTGGGGATAACATATGCATGAAATCAATCCCTGTGACTGTAATGTGGTGCATTGTACTGTGACGAACCAACTTGGATTTTTTACAAATTAAAATATCATACTACCTTTGCCCAAATATAGTTCACATGTTACCATAATTAACATCCTGAGAAATACCTGCTATGTGGTTTAGGCTTAATCACGGTTCCTTTGTAGAATAATCTCATCCTGATTTCTCCCAACTTCCGAGTTACGTGATTACACACTGCAAATTCATTCTCATTTCAAACGGAAGTATTATTTCTGTTCTCAGCCATTCAAAAAAGGATTATTTTATTTGAAGTCTTTTTTATGTTTTTATTTTCTATTTTGTAGGGGAGACATAATGCTGGTAAATTTTTAGTACTACGACATCCAAAATCACATTTCAATGAAATAAAGTGAGAAATCACTATTCTTCCACAAGCAGGGTAACTTTCAACAGGAAAATTTCACATATCAAATTTCTATATGCCTTCAAACAAAGTGTTTGGAAAATGTCCCTGCAAATCCCTCATGTATTCTTGTACGTGTTAATAGAACAAAACTTCTAGCACTTCTCTGAAATCTCAACATGCAAATGGAAACGCAGTCAACTTCCTATTCATTATTCAACCACGTAAAACGTTTTCATGTTGGTTCCTCCACACTACCTACAAACTAGGCAGGAGGAGACGGAGGGGAATAGAAAGACAAAGGCACAAACAGAATTATATCATCAGCATGATCATCAAAAGCAGAAGAAACTCGCGAGAGAATCGCAGTTTTTTATTTTACCTTTGCGCTTTAATACACTCGCCTTTGTTTTCTGAGCTAAAGCGTGGAGCGTAAGAGCTGCCAGCATTCCTCTCTTTTTTCGCCCTGCACTAAAATTCAATTTACATTTTAATGACTTTACTTTCCTTTAACCCCGTGATAATTTCGTGTCATAATAATTTTACGACTCTCGTTCCTTAATGGTTTTATAGATACATTGAGACAAAAGGAGTGTAGGAATATAATACTCTGCATTGCTACGAAGAGCAGTCATTACTAACTCAAGCTGTCTATAAACAATTCTCTTCGTTCATATTCCTTTTGAGTAGGAGCAGAGAAATACAAAGGTGGTGGTAATCGCAATACCGGCAATCATCATCATGAAATTTGTTGGTGGTAGTGTAGTGGTAGTAGTAACAATATAGTAGAGCAAGCAGCGAAGCGGAGGTGGTGATCGTGCATGAATTTCAATGAAATGACAAAACTTTCTAACTTAATCCGGCTACCTGACTTTTGCAGCATTTTTTTCAAGTAGTTAAGCTGCAACTCCCATCAAGCTATAAAATCTTTAAACTGAATTTCAATGCGCTCCTTTATTACAATTTATTTGCTTTTCAAAGATTACAATGCAAATAGGGCTATTAGGGCAAAGAGGGGAACCATGAAGAATTTTTACACATGGACAGTTTCGTAGAATTTCCATCCGATCCCATCATCGTGCGGCCATTAAAATGCAGACAAATAAAAAGTGTGCGTATATATACACCCAGTATTCTTATCACAGAAAGATATAAACTGTTTAATCAAGCGCATGCTTTGTAACTCACAATAGTCGCTTTAGATAAAGTTCTTTTTGATGATATGCATTTCTGGTATGCGTAACATCAAAAAAATGTTCTGATAATGTACCAGCCACCTCATTTTATGGATTGCCATTTCTTTGGTGTATAAACATATTTATCTTTTAACCCATATTGATTAGCTTCTGTTCACCGCACTATCATTCAGTTCAAACACCATCAACAAAAATTACCGGCAGGAAAAAGCTAACATTGAGCTATTGGCTACCTGAATTATACAGATAACAAAAGCTGCAGAATCCGGAAGAATGTAGA
Source organism: Entomobrya proxima (assembly GCA_029691765.1). Classification (NCBI taxonomy): domain Eukaryota; kingdom Metazoa; phylum Arthropoda; class Collembola; order Entomobryomorpha; family Entomobryidae; genus Entomobrya; species Entomobrya proxima. Next base: position 22,955,410 of record CM056171.1, read on the forward strand.
AAAATATATGTGATCCCACTTCTCAAGCCATAATTTTTATAACTACACAATTCACGCAATCGCCGCATAGTCGCCATTCAAAACAGCATGCAACATCATGCAACAAAACAAGGACAACATGATTGACATGAGATTACTATTGAGTACGAGAAATTATTTTGCACTTACGTTTAAAAATGTCTATCCAAAACTATCCGCATAAAAATTTCATCATGTGGGATTATTAGTTTAATTGAATATTATTGAAAATAACAACACACTATCACTAACTACCACACAAGTACCTATGCATTCTGTGGTCTTTGGCCAATTAAAGTTGTGCAATATTTTTATTTTTATTGCTCATGCTAGTTGATAGTCGTTACTGTATTTTGAATTCAGAGGGATGCCCACAGTATTTTTATGAAACCATAAAACAGCAGCACAGTAGCAACTGGTTCATTAGTTTTGTTGAATACTAATTAAGGTAAGCACAAACAAACAGTTAACTGAAAACCGCATCAATTGCCATTAGCATACATAACTAATAAAATGGTTTGAACTATCTTGAATTACTTTTTAGTATGCGTATTTCGTAAAAATCTAATCAGTAACTATAATATTGCTATGTATGTAAGAAGTAATCAAAAGGGACACAGGGCACTTGGCACATTTGTATAATTTGTTATCGTCGCAATTTACTCATAAATCATTTCACTTTCTTAATTCCATAATATATCATCTTTTAATGAACTTGAATGCAGTAACTAGGTACATGCAAAGATATTTTAAGTACTGAAACAATATCACCGGCAAATATGTCGATAGTGAAAGGCACTTGTATTTATAACGGTTAATTTTCAATAAACTCAAAACGTATAAAAATCACAATTCTAATTTTTACAAAGATCTAGAGGAGGACAATTTGAATAAAGTCTTTCCTTTGTCAGAGATGAATATTTTTTATTGCTGTGTATCACCAACGGCAAGTCTTCACTAGTAGTTATACTATTAATTAAAAGAGCTCTGTAAATTATAGTTAAAACTTGGTTGTATCTATAAAACATCACATCTATAAAAATCTCGGACCGCTTTGTAAAATTCTTTGTAAAAATAGAAAACGATAAGATTAATCTTTTAAAACAAATCACTGTTTAACCATATTTCAGTTAGTTATCCAAAATTATCAGTTTTCATATTTACGTATGGCTCCATTTTTGTTTTTCTGTACTTCACAAAGTATGAGGAAACCACTGGATCTTCACACTGGAAATGTTCCAAACGAACAACCACAGATCCCAGGAGAAGTCCCTCCTTGTCCAAAAGAGATTTGGTTCGTATATGCGTTCCCCTTATTCTACTACTCTAAATCTTTTCTTGTATCTTTTCCATCTTGAAGTAATAATGAAAGAAAAAATTCCTTTACGCTTACTACTACTACCTATTATTATTCGTCAGTCCTCTACATACCTGCTTGCTAGCAACTAACTGCAACCACTACAACAAACGTGTATACTGATGATCCTTCTTGGGACAACAACGGGTAGAGAACAAGAAAGAAGAAGTGATGCAGCCAAAGATGAGTTGTTTTGCCTTGCAGCAACAAGATCTCCGGCTTTATCCACATTTAACATCGTCACATTATGTGTGCATTGTATCGTTTACTACAATGAGGATAAATGGTCGTTCTTTTTCTCAAGAGAGAGAATGCTAAGATTTCATTGTTGTTAGCTAACACAATAGGGAAGTTAGCTGAAGAAAAAATAACAAATGGAAAAATCGTACTTTTTTCATTTTCGTATACCTGCCGTATTCAGAGACAAAAAAACTAAATGCACATGTATTTATGTATGTGCTTATGCATGTCCGTGATTGCGGAGCTAGCTTTTCAAACGCAGGTAGAAAATGAATTCTTAAAAATAAAGAAATCCCGAGTCGCTCTATGCTGTGCTTGATGCTAGGCATTTATGGGTACAACTACACCAACTTTTTGTAGTGTTTATATGCATGCATGCACATGTACGCTGAAAAACAACTTTACTCACAATTGTCTGCCCTGTGGCTATACTGATGAGGAGATAAGTACCTGTCCTGTGTACACATAAATTCATTTTTCCACTGCTATTTACAAGGTGCGTACGGTCGCAGGGCATTCCTGTTATGGTGGTTTTGGTAAAGCCAGTCAGAGTCACACCGCGTAGTATTAAACACAGGGATTGTATTACTGTGTTACCTGCCTGCTCAGTTTTTAGCTTCTGGTACATGTTTAACAAAAAGGCATTTTATAGGTATTCCGCACAAAAGCGCCATAATATTGGTGGGTATTGTATCAAAACCTTTTCTATATCAATTGCATTTGTATGCCGCTTGCAAGGTGTGCTGACAAAGAATAAATACAAAAAGGAAAAAATATAAAGCCTTTTTTAGCTTTTTTATGCTATGGCTTTTGGATTGGATTCAATGCTTTTGATAAGCCTGTGTGTCTACCAATTCTGGTTAACTAGATTTATATACTTTGACCCATTATTGTTATAAAAAGGTAGTCAGATTGCAATGCAACAAAAACGGGAATGGCATTAGTGCACAAATATGGTTTACCTGGAATAGAAATGCAAGGAAGGCTTCTTAATACAAAAAATGCAGAAAAAGCAATAAACAGAGCCTAAGAATATGTTCTATAGAAAAACCGAATCAAATATAATATGTAAGTGCTTTTAGCATGCAATCCCTGGTAGCTGCTGATAGTATTCACTTCAAAATGAATGCAAACACATAAAGGTGATAATATTAATACGTTTTGTTTACCCTGTTCCACGATATTGTTCAGTGCAGCCAAGGGTGCACTACTGCCACGAGGTTTTTGTTTCTTTTCAGAACCGAGCTACAAACAGTCTGTTTTTTTACTTTTCATCCATTTATCCAGCAAACAAGTGTGTTTCTGTAGGCTTAGATAGAATCCTCCACAAATTATATCATGAACTTGGAATTTTTGTTGCATCATCATAAACCATGCTTGTCTCTCATTGTCATAATTCCTGTTGGTTAGTTTAGTAAAATTGTACGCATCTTGAAATCTAACTTGCACATTACAAAACTATTGTATTTTCTGAGGCTGTCTTCATTGCTCAGAATTTATATTAACGAAAATGACTTTGCGCCGGATACTCCCATGAATGATAATGTTTTGTCAAGCATGATTAGCTTACAGAAATCTCCACAAACTATATATGGAAAATTGACGAATTTATTGTTACTGCGCTCTTGAGCTGTAAAAAGGTTTTGAAAATATATCATTCTTTTATTTTTTAAATTGCTCTTGTTATTTCTTTGATATCTTTATATTACGCTATTGTGATGATTAATAATTTCGCTTTCAAACACACAACACGAATCTACTCCACCAGAGAAGTTGCAATACAATTTTCTGCATTTTCCTAATGCCTTATCTGGGCTGCATCTCAAAACCATATCATAATAACACCATTATGTAACAAAGACAAAGACAAGATTACCATTTTTTATAGCAAGTTGAACTGGGGTTGGTTATATGTGTATACCCAAGTTTATTTAAGCTTCTTCAACGCATGCTAGCAGATTTATAAGAAAAAAACTAGCTACTCTCTTCTAAAACTGTTTTGGACTCTACCTGGAATGATAAATCTTCTTTTCATCTCACTTCATCAGAAGTGGGAATCAAAATATAAAGCTCCTTTCGTGCTGGAACGGGAGGGTTGCTCAACATAACACTAGCTTTCTCGCGTGATCATCATCATCATCCTGACAGCATTAACTTTTTACTTCTTCATGAGTGGAGCGGCACACAACGTTGATTGTAAATGACCACCCCCATGAGCAGGTAAAAATTCCACCTGCTCCCCTCATATCATGAAAATCCACTTTTACAATCTTGCCCCATGTTTAGTTTTACGCATACGTATTAAAATAGACAAAGGCTAATCTTTTTCGTTTCGTACGTTCAACAAACCCTGATTTTTTATTGTGTTAACCGACGGTTCCAGAATCTGTTCTTCTGGTATATTGCTTATGCCAAGGCGCTAAATTTTCAGAACATTTTATGTACCCAAACTTAAAAAATAAATTAAAAAATTTCCTGGAAGGCTTCAGTTTGCAAAAAATAAAAATATGTTGATTTACTGCTGTGGCTGCTTTCTAGAAAATTATTTTAGATATACCGGCTGTGTATGAAGCACTTAATTTTATCTTTGTCACACTCCACTGTCTCAGGAAAGGGGCCACTGAAGCTTTTATGGCACGCATATATACCCTGCTGGAATCTGAACACCCCTTTGTTCACAATGCCCCTGCGATATTTATATGTACATACCATTTGGTTTTTAGTAGCCAAAACTGACGTGTGAGAAGATGTGTGCAATGCACACATGTTTTTTACGTCTTTTCGTCGAAACAGGTTATTAAATGTACTCTATCATTTTGTTCAAGCTGATAAACCTTACTTACACAACACTAGCATTTTCAGACATAGCTTCTGCCAGAAAAGAGCATGACTATACACTTTGTCGAGGTAGGAACGAGGCATTATCATTATCACAGAAAAGATTTGATGGAACATTAACTCGAGCCAACTTTTGTTGAGGAGACGAAGAACAACCCACTTTACGTGTACCCTTGATTAACAACGGGAGAAGAGAAACAATTCATATAAAAAAGATACGGGCTTTGTATAAACGTTTTATAATATACAAAAGGAATATAAATCTTTTGACGACCCACCACCACCAAATAAGCATTTTGTAACTTGAAATGAGCACACACAACACATCCACACAGGCAGCAACTAATCGAAAACAAAATAAAAATGGCAGGCAGCAGCAGAAGAACAATGGACGAGCCAACAGATATTATGCAATAAAAACAAGGTAGTAAAATAAATATTTTGGAATGTGATACCACGGCATATCGGCATTTCAGCTTTTGAAAACAAAAACCTTGAAGAAGAGCTCTCTGAAAGAGGTTTTATTTACTCATTAAGTAATGAATTAGCATTTAGTGTTCATGCCATCAAACTTGAGACACACAGCTAACGTTTACTGCTACTACTGCCAGTGCCACACGCTTCGTATATATATACATGCCGGCCGACTGGATTGATATTAAATGGAAGTCAAACCGCAAAACAAAAAAAAACAAAGAAAATTTGAGAATAATCAAAGAAACAAACTTGTGCTTATGCCGTAATGTTTACAATGCTGATAAGTTATATATGATGATCGTAAAAACTTATTGTTACTACTCATTTGTCTGCAACTTTCATAATGCTTATTTTGTTTACAAGAAATATGATAAATTATCCCGAATAATGACAATATAAAGGCAATCCTTTTGCTTCAAGTCAATAGATTTTGTTTTTGTTGTTTTTATGTTGCATGCGAAGATCAGAATGTGCCAAAGTTTGAATACCAAAAGATTGAAGTCTATAAAGAGTTCACCGAGTTCGCAGAGGCTTTTTGTGATTTGAATACTGCTCCCTAGAAAGTTTTAGTCATTCAGCGTAAATTTTGGAATACCAGGAAAATAAGATAATACGAATGCATCGCAAAAGAGATTTATTTTTATGATTACTTTGCATGTATGCTTGCAAGGTATGCCCATTTTACAACATCGCGTGGTGCTTGGCGATCATTTTATTATCATCACTGCATTGCACACGGAAAGCAGTCTGGCTGCATGGTAGACTGAATTCCATTTCTTGTGAGAGGAAGCTCAATGCATCTCTTAGAACATTTCTCAAGAAAGAGGAAAAGAGTTTTGGTAAAAAGTGCGACGACGCCTGTTGTACGACGAGCTGCAACCAGAGCAGAACCGACTACTGCTATTCGATCTATGATCTAACCAGCCAACTCAACCCTTTCCTCCAGTTTCTACTTTCTATCTTTCAACTAGACTTGCACTGCACTCATGCAACCAGTCGATGAACTGCGGATCCGCCACACTTACTTTATTCACACAGTTACGCAACATAACCCACAGACACTATATGGACGCAAGACAAACAAACCAACAACACCATTTGGATGCTTAAAAATGCTAAAATGCGTATATGCATGTATGATGATTATGTTTGTGAATGTGCAAAAGTCTGGTGGAATACGGATATTATGCCTGGATTTATTCCACAATAACAATATTATCCTTATTTTTGGCTGTGCAGGATTTGGTGAGGCACAAAGAGAAATATGAAAGTCGCTTTGTCAAGTTGTGAGAACGTAGGTCAATAGAGAATAGGAAGAAACTGCTAGCTTGCTGAAATTTCTTTTGGCGTTTCTTGTTCGTTCTGCACACACAGGCCTGGAGAAATAGGATAAGAAAACTTGCTGGAATGGAATAAAATTCTACAGAGATGCCCTGTGGTTTCCTTTTTTACTCTCTTTTCTTTTATCTTCAATCGTTGTCGTATATGATCACGAACTTGCTGATGATGATGACCCTGCTAGTCTTTCTCTCTGAAGTCTGTAAAGTAGAAATGGAAAAGGAGCATCGGGGAATGAAGTGAGGAGGAATGCTTTGAAAATTCAAAAACCCAATTTTGTAAGAATGGGCCATTGGCTCAATTTCTTTGTCATTTTCCAGGCATTTTGATGGGAGTTCTTTCACTAACTACGCCGAACGACAGTTTCCTTTGATATTCATTGAGATCACTTTACTCCAAAATAGAAATACGCTTAAAAGCAGTAAATGATCAAATTATAACAACGTGGGGGGAAGTTGAAACTTTCTCTGGAGCAATGTAGACAGGAAGGGTATTTTTAGCTTGTCATTCGTATTTATCAAAATGTAGGCTTCATTCATAACCACGAGGATCGTTTCCCATTAGAAGGAACAATACAGATGAAATCTGATTTGAAAGTTGCCCATGTTCAATGCTTCTTTCTCTCAAATGTACAATACATGTGCCTATCAATTTTGAACTGGCAAATGTCTTCCAGCTAAAAGTTGAGCTAACGATCTGCTGGGTTGAAATTGTGCGCAAAATGAAAAAAAGAATATCTTCATCATTATTTGCTTCTTCTCCTGCATCTTTCATTTCCCGTGTACGACCCATAGTTCGTCCCACTCCATCTCTTTGAGCTACTTCTAAATGTATTTAGCGTGCTAAACCAAAGCCAATTGAATGGGAGATAACAAAATAAGCCATTTTTCTCTACACAATAAACGTAGCAATTCATCTAAAACATACTTTCAATAAGATTTGATTAAGATGTTCAAGAAGCAAAAGTAATACTGTCTTTCTTCGGGCAGAAATCGATATTTTATGTCTTGCAGGAAACTCCTCTCTATCGCTTTCACCAGACGAAACTAAGCATTCTCAATTCATAATACAACATAGGTTGAAAAGTACAAGCACAATTATATGCCCAAAATATAAGGCACATAATTGAAGAGATATAAAAACAAAAGGCACACGCTGTATTTACTTTCCAACCTACTTATATTATTATTATACTTTCGCTATGCTCCCCGGTATTTTTGGAGCACGAAAAGCCACCGGGGAAAGAGCAAAACAGAAAACATTCGCAATAGATTATGGAATACAGCTGGTACACAGGTTGTACTTGTTTTACGGTTAAAAGTGCTCCACAGGGTAGGTCGGCTAACATTAAAAAATAAAACTCCATTTGCTAGAAAAAGGAATTTTCTAACAATCCAATTTTTTATCCGCTTTAATACAGCTGACAAGTGCTATTTTTGTATAAGACGTTTCTTTCCTTTTTTTGCTATTTAAACATGTAACACAAAAGAAGATACCTACAGCCTCCACACCTATTACTACTACTATTACACGACCATCACTATCAAACAAGAGCGTAAACATCCATAACAAGCAGACACCAAAATCCGCTTTCACAATCAATTCATGTTACTTTTCCCTATGGCTTTCCATGACGCTGTTCCGTTTCATGTGTTGAAATGCTGGTGTGCCACCAACTACTACATGCCAACTAAAACGCTCCCAAAGTTCCGCTTTCTCTTTAAGTTTTCCTTAAAGCCTACTTTCTTACAAGCATGTGTTGAATTCAAAGAGTGCACTTTGTTTTTGTTTTTCACTTACCGCTATTATCCGAAATTGGAGCAGGGCAATTGGCTGAAGACATGATCTAGGTACTAATGAACCAAATGCTGAACCTCTTGTTTCAGTGGCTTTTACGAAAGCTTTCTAGTAACTGTATATATGTAACTGCTTTGTCGCTGATAAAATTTTGATTTCAATCAATAAAACTGATACATGTACTGATGTGAACAACTCTTAAATGGTTGGGTTGATTATTCGGGGATGACTATTATCCACTAAACAAGGGAAATGATTTGCCAATGGTAAGGCCACTATATACCCGCTGAAACTAAACTATATACCCGTTTGAAAAAACTATTAATACTTAAAACCCGCTTATGCTTAAAACTTTCTGGGCCCCTTCCTGCTCTCCACTTTACGTTATTGCCACTTTATATTCACAGATTTTACCTCTATCTATTTTAACGAGTTTGTGTATTGAAAAAGGACTCACGTTACCTCCTTTTCTAGAAATGGGTAATCTGATTCCGTAAATTTAGGCTCATAAAGGATGCCTGTTTTAATAATAAAATAGATGATGATAAAACAGAGTAAAGTGATAAAACAACTCAATCTATTCAGTTGTCTACTATTGTAACATTCTGCAACGAAAACGGAAGGAAAATTTACTTCATTCTACTTTATTAGTATTCTTTGAAAAGTCACATAAAGTAGAAAAAGAAGGTGATTAGGAAATAGAGATTAAAGTAGCTAAGCCTGGAATCGGATGAGCATCTTGATTGCAGTTGTATTCAATCGAACATTCTAAGGCAAAATAGAAATTTAGAACCAAGACTGAAACAAGTGAATTAGTTATGCATAAGCATACATCCTTAAAAGAAATGAACCGTGTCGTTTCATAATTTTACAAAAAAAATGACTGATTTAAAGCTACATCTGCTAATTTGTAATTACTCGTTCTTATTTTCTACTCTAGCAAATTAATGACAAATGACAAAAAAGGAAACCAGCTAAACCAGTAACAGACAAATACATACAGCAGAGCATATCGCAGCAAGTTTTTTGTAGCAACTTTTCAATTAAATTCTCGCAAGCATTTTGTACATTTTCATTTATGACCAAGAAAATATATGCCAAGGACTATGAAGAATCTTATGAAACTTCTGTATCTGGTGGCGTGCCTCAGTAATTTTCCTGCTAAAAACAACGCAGTGGGACAGAAAAGAGAATAATAAATTCTTCTTTTGCAAAACTGTAATTTCTTATACTTTTGTAAGTCGCCAATTAAAAGCGCTTTTACCGTCTGTGCCCTCCCTCCCTCAAGTGTTCGTAAAAGCGTGCCCAGGAAAACGCTGCTGCTGTTGTAACTACTCCCATTCCGCTGTATAATCATTCAGGCAAGTTTTTGGAAAGAAGACGCGGATGTTGAGTAATGTGGGGCACATTAAACAAGGCAACTTATTATATAGTGAAGTAAAAGCAGCAGCAGCAGCAACCAACCACCACCAGCGACGAACAGACCAGCAAAACCGAGAGAGCCAGTGACTCAAGTCATGAAATTCAATTATTGCTTCGTTATGAATTCTCTTGTTCGTCTGTGAAGGCGGTTTACACACAAAAGAACGATGATGATGCAGATACGGAGAAGAAAATCGCGTATAGTTATATCAGATCTCATTTTTTCACCATTTCTTCGTCATCATCCCTCGTTTTATGCTTTTCTTGCTGTTCAACCGTTGTACGTGTCCATACTGTAAACGTGTAAGTATCTAGTGAATGCGATGCGGCTGCTTAAGGAAACGGGAAAGATTTGGAAAATAAGAATAAATAGTGGAGAAGTTGGTTGGGAAAGGAAAAGAGAGAAGAAGGCAATATGTACCTCTAGTTGATAATGCCAAACATTAAACTAGTTTTATATCTTTCCTAGTAACAACAAAATGGACAATCTGCTCCTGCTATTATTTCTTGCTCATGGAAATGGAACGTATTACACGGGCAAAAAAGGAAGGACAAGGAAAATCGGAGAGAGAAAGAGGAGCAACAGAATAGCTAGCAAAATGTGAGCTATTTTGCAATCATCATCATATATAGGTTTCACTTGATGAGATGAGGGACTACTTTTCCTGTCAGGGATGTGAGCAGTGCTTCCATTGAAATGAAATACGACGACTACACCGGCGTACACAGATACATAAAAATAAAAGCAACAAAAACAGGGAGAAAAGACGAAGTAATGTACAAGTAGCAACAGCAATGGTAAAAGATAAACGAGGAAGGACACTGAAAATACGGGAGTTACAAGGAGAAAACCAGAATGTGTGCATTTCACTTGGCATTATATTGCGAATTGCGAATCTGCTTTCTTGGAAAATGTTTAGGGTCCATGTATTAGTGAAAGAATGTGTGTGTACTGGAAAGGAAAATATATACAAGGAGAAAAAGATGAAAAAGGAAAGGGTATTTGGTACACACGTAAGTATAAACCATCAGATATAAAATCAGCATAACAAATCTCCTTTGGTCGCAACGCAAAACTACCTCGAGACCAATTTTCTTCCGAACAAACGCGTAGTCAAATAAAAACAAGCCTTTTCTGACATCTTCTCTGCCACTATTGAGCCATTTATCTTTTTTCTGGAGCTTTTATATGTGCTCTAGGTGTGCTAGATCTTTTTTACTCATGTACAATAATATTGTTGTGTGTGCTGCAGTGTGTGTTCCGTTCGTTGGTTTTCTCTTTTCTGGATTTTGCTGCTTGCTATTTCTTTTTGTTACTGCAAAACAGAGTTTTGCTGCTGTTGGTGGTGGGATATAAAGATGGCATAACAATTTACCAGATATGTGTAGGGCTTAAGCCAAGAAGATTCTGCGAGGATAAGACGAAATGGCTTCGCATGCATAAATACTTCGAGTCAGTGGGGGTGATAATAGCTTCATGTTATGTACTTTTTCTTTGCATTTAGAGAGAGGTAAAATGTGGATATGGCCTTTTGTTATTTTTATCTCTGCTTCCACTTCCTCGCTGCTAGAAAATTCGAGAAAGCAAACGTGTACACAAATACAGGCAACAGCCGAAGCAACCTGTGGTAGACGCGAGAAACGTTTTTGCAGATGAAGGATATACAAAGGAAGTGGATTCTTCCATTCTCCATTCCTTGTGCTCTGCAGCTCTCTCGGAAATGGCGTCATTTATTTTTGTTTGTTGAGTTGGCATTCATAAAAGGAAATGACAGGATTTTTACTTCCTGAGTAAAATGTTTAAAATGTTTAAAACTACCGTTTCTCTTGGGCAAATATGCATTCGTTTTACTGAAGGAGAAAATTTTTATACCTTAAGATAGTTTGAGGGTGACATCCACAAGGTTTTAGAAAATAACAAAGATATTTTCAACTTACCAAGCTTGTTCCCACTCCTTCTCTTCACTCGAAGGCATATTGTCCTGGATCTTATACACTGTAATGAGCATAAAAATAATAATGTTGAAAGCCCAAAATCAAATGACATAAAATAGTAAGAGATCTAACATTATTGGTAGAGAGTAGTTAAACGTAGTAGTCATAAGTAGTAGTTACCTGATGAATATGGGAAATAACCTCAGTATGGGTCGCATCTTCCAGTGAACGACCGTTAACCTCCAGTATCTCATCTCCGACCTCCAAATCCGCTTTGTCTGCCGGTGAGCCTGAAATTTGCAACAATTAATTAATTGAAATGATATTATATTGTAGTTTAACAATCACAAAATCAAGCTAATCATACAATCCCAAACATTTATTATTACAACAGCATATATAAGCCAAGCACTAAAATTAGTAGCGACATTCGTGCAACTGAAATCAACAAACTTTTGGCAAGGAAAAATAGTCTTGTGAAATATTTTGTATATTTATGGGGTATTTTACAGAATATAAAGATTCGTATCTGAGAGCTTGAGGCTCTACGTTTGAAGAAACTCTAAAAGTTAAGTTCGTTTACTGTGGCTGTCTAACTTCATAAAAATGCTGACCTGATTATGATATTCTCGTAAAGCGGAGCTTAACCCAGAAAACCTTCCTAAAATTGAAGCATTACTCTAAGAAAAAGGAACTCTATAAAGTACATAAAATTCCGGTATATGAGAAAGAACAGATTTGTGTTTGTGACCTCCCATTTTTGCTGACCCTCAAAAATAATAACCGTACCTTAATTTTCTTTAGAGTCGCATTTAACGACTGCTTCACAATAACTTTTTGATATCATGAAGTACAAGGTCATGAAAGGATGTTTGGCACTGGCTCAAGAAACAAGAAATGAAAAGTACGTGGCGTACGCATATCATGATGAGACTGCATGTTTTACCAAGAGCTCAACCGGGAGACCTCCATAAAACCACTATTACTAGTCAAGTCTATTTTACGGCTTGTTTCACTGCCACCAATATTACTAACCTTAACCACTGCTACCGTAACGGTTGTTATAAATGGTCTCATTTTTTCTAAAAGAACAGCAATCAACCGAAGGAGAGAGCATTTCACTCCCATTTTATGTTCTCTTTTTTCGACGTATCATGTCATGCACCGCAGAAAAATAAAGAAAGCAACCGAAAGTTTATACGCTGGCATGAATCCACACATGACTGGAGTTTGAAGGAAATGAAGCGAAAGAAAGCAGACGAGTTCATTGGCGAGTCTAATAAAAGCTCCATCTATCACAGGGCATATAAAAAGAACAGACGTGATATAATCGGGAAACTCAGAGGCGAAGGATTATGAGTCATAGTTTTCGGCTTTCTCTGAAACCCAAGGACTCAATTTGAGGAGTAAATCACGCTTTTAAATAAGAGCCACAAGAAAATTGAAAGCAATTATGGAAGTTTAAAACTACTTTCATGAGGGGATAGAGAGACTTGATAAAAACTCCTTGCTCAGCGAACCATGTTCTTGGCTATCAGCAGAATAGTCTGTGCTTTCCCCACATTTTCCGAATTATTAAAACGGAGTATGACTCTGCATACATGTTTAGTTTTACGCTTCCAGACAACAGGAGATGATTTTTACAAAATCTTTATGTTTTTCGAATCCTGCTCTATATAGTGGTTCTCAATAAACAAATTTCCTGTATTTTATTTTCCTTGTTTTCTGTTTTGCTCACCAATATGTTTTTAGACATACTACAAAACTAACATTAGAATAGCGGATGCTGCGTAGCGTTGTTGTGAATACAAACTAACAGACGTGTGCTTCAACCTTATACGCTGTCGAATGACGAACAAAATACAGATATGAAATTATGTTACCACTTGATATTTATATTGAAACGTCTGTCTGGGAGGATGTTGCGACTAATGGTGAACGGAAGTTGCGAGTAACCATCCACAGTTGAGTTTCCTCTTGGTTTATTGAAACAGGAAGTTGTAAGAAAGTTGAAGATGAAAATGAAATTTTCACGTCATTTAAAATGGAAAGGCACGCTCAAAGTAAATCTTTTTTTATCAAGAATATAACAAGTAAAACCCACGAGTAAAGCAAAATATTGAACCATTGTTGCTAATTTAACACGTTTGTTTAATATCCTGTATATTGTAAACCATGAACTTTTTGCGACCAAAATACATATATTCTCTTTGTATCGCAATATGTTGAAATGCAAAAGTTAAAGCTAAATTTGACTGTAAGCAATTTTAAAAGTAACGTTATGTGGTGCAGATGGTCACAGAACTACGGTCGATTCCAAGCAGAAATTGAATTTATTGCCTTTGCAACACGTACTACTTACTAACCACTCAAAAGTAACCATAAAGCTAGTTTCTTGGAAAGAAGCCTTAGGCATTCATAATGCCTTGAGAAAAATTGAGGAAAATGGGTTCTCCCATCCCTAAAATGTTAAAATGTTAGAAGTTTAACAAGTTGCGTATAATGGAAAATGAGGAAATAATGACTTGATATAGTGATATTTATTAATAATTTTTCTCAATCCGATATAGGCTTTAGGAGCTAAGTACCACTGAAATTCTCATCAAGTAAAAACTGCAAACTATAGTAAAAGCAAAATGTTATCATTTGTGGTGGATCACATCTATGTAGTCACAGTAAATCGTGTTATTTCGCTCATTTACAAAGAACGACGTGCTTGAATATTCGGCTTTTGTCCCTTCCTGTGTTGTATATTATGGATGACATCCTCATCAAAACAAGGAGGTAGAAAGGACAGGAAAAATTGTCTGAAAATGTAATAGCAGCAAGAAGCACCATACCACCACCACTGGATGATACCACTGAATGTTTGGTTGGGGAAAACTAATTTAGGAAAATAATTGTCATAAAGAAGTATTTTTACGGCATTATGTGATGGCACATGACAGAAAGCGAGTGGAAGTTGGAAAAAAACGTTATCCAGCAGGATCATCCTCATCATCGTTTCCACCCGTATAATGACAATAAACTCGGATACAAAAAAATAAAAAGTTCCGTTACGTGCTCCATCCTACTTTTTTCGTAAACCCCTATCTAAACGGAAAAGCGAGATAAACTTGTAATACAGAGGATCGTGAGGTACACAAAAAAGTACTTCCGTATTAAAAACAGTATTCATTTTGGAAAAGCCACATTGACGTTGGCACAACAAAAGGCTCACTCCCCATTATCACTGCACTACCATCATCGCTTTTTAATAAAAAATAGATGGAGAACTAGTATGTGTGTTAAAAAATGTATATATTTCCCTGAGAGAAAGCAGCAAGCCATGTTTTAGCAAATGGAAAGCATTACTAGAAGTAGCACAACTACCCAGGAAAAACAACACAAAAATGACTGCATGTGTATGTGTGTTGGCTGTCTGTTATTCATTCTGCTTTACTACAACTCGCACAGAGAAACTAACCAGAAGCAACAAACAACATCCGTATCGCAGTCATCTCATCATCATCTCATAGGAAAAACAGGAGGAGTGAAAGTAGAATCAAGCAGCAGCTGCAAAAATAGGCGAAAACACGGGAAGGGTAAAAGTACGTAAAAATCGTGTATTTTCTCCGTTATCTCTCTCCTACTTTTTCCATTTTCTCTACAGCTTCTGTCATTTTTACCCACGATTGAACATCCACATATTTAGGACCAACAGTAGTACCACCATTTTTTACTTTGAGAAGCGCAAAAGTTGACTCTACACCATATCTACCATTAGTCTCAGTAGTGGAGATGCAATGCAAGCATTTTTTTATTTTTTTCGTTGAAACCAGCACAGAAGAAAACAACTCCTGTGCCATTACATTGTCTGAAAAGTATAGGTATGGAAAGGAGAAATGGTAAAAAAGAAGTTGCATTAATATGACTCGACTACTACATGCTACGTTTAGAGTCGTATTTTCCACAAAATTCTGTTTTATTACACTTTTTTGCAGTTGGTGTAGTTGTTTTGATGTTGGACAGACTTAACTGGAAATGCGATGTGGTTAGTGGTGGCGGAGAATTGGCTTAACGGTGCGCATAACTAAGAACAGAGAACAACCTAAGAACTTGGAAAAAATTCCAGCAGAGACACCGACATCAGAGAAATAACCGTGGATGGTTGATCCAAACAAACGGGAAAAAAGTTGGAAAATAAGCTTATAGAGACGACGTGTGTGGTCTTTGACTTTGCTCCAAAAATAATATTATTTAGTGAGTGTGCTTGTTTCTTCAACACACCAAGCCGCGTATCGAACATGCTTATACAGACCAAAGTTCTAGAGAGAGACTGACCATGCTTTTTTGGCCAATTACTATCTGCTCTGGTAAAGATGCTGGTTGTTTCTGACTGTTGATTGTCAGACTGATTGTTTTCTTTGTTGATGTAAGCTACTGGCAACTACTTTAGGGCACTTTGAGTAGAAATTCCAGGTCCAGTTCCAGTAGTTGGGCAGGCAAAACTTAACATTAGTAACAAAGGAATATGGTAAAATAGTAGTCAGTCAGCAGAATAAGTATATATCAAGTAGGTGTGTGTACTTAAACTATTTTAGTGGTTTTCCTTACTTTCTTTTTCAGTTTTTCTTCAGGTTCAGATGAAAAATGTGAAGTTTGCTTCCCTTACACAACAAAGAACTCATTTTCGCTTGAGTGACTAATTTCTGAGGAAAAAAAGCTCTTTCTCTCTTTCCCCTTCATCTTGATTTTCTGTTTCACTGAAGAGCACCATTTGAGTGGTTACAAACGCTCGTAAAAATGCTTTGTGTTGATATCAACGAAATCACAAACCTTTCAATTGCTTCAATGTTGACAATAATGTGTATAAGCAAACTATATAGTTGTGATTGAGCATGTAATCTAGAAGTTTTAGAATTTACCAACAATTTTAGCTAGTTTTGCTTTTAATTTAAATTGCCAACTATGAACTTGACAATGTGTAATCGTAATAAAATAAGCTACAAAATTTGCGAGAAAAAATGATCAAATCTGGAGTAAAATGCAGTGAATGGTTGCCCCTGAGTTTGCAACAAAACTCAATCAAATTCGTGTAGCATACACAGCAAGTAACTTTGCATATAAAGCCATTTGCCTGCCCAATTGCTCAATCATGCATACGCGCTAATCTCTTTGCAAGTTAGAAGTTTTCCAAACTCCAACCTAATTCCAGTTTTTACGTTCAAACTTTCCAGCTTTATGTAAATACCATGCAGTACTGGGAGAGGCAAACATGTTTTGTGTTGTGCATTTACAACATTCCCGTTTTAAAAATTGCCGACTTAAACTTGTGTATGGCAGAAGGTATAGACGCTAAAAGTTCACCCTCTAAAATCAGATAGAATTGCAATTTCAACATAAACTTCATATTCATTGAAATGAATATAATCTACATAAAAGGATAAAACTATCTGAGGTATTCTGCGAATTTGTTTTTGTGTAGGTGGACGGAAGCACGACATGTCAGTAAAAGAAGATACAACTAAATATCCTATTCTATTTTTCCTATTTCCTTGAAACAACTATTCTATCTTGCTCAATAATGTTGTAGGAAATAAGGTTGAAGCCAAGGTACAAATATAGAGCAGCATATTTGTTCTCGAGACAAAATGATCATGCCACAACTCTAGGTTTGTAAGTCAGTCAGCCAAAAATTCAGCGGAGCATGAACAAAACAGCAAAGGGGAGACGAGAGATGGAAACAAAGTGCACGTACTACGTGGATATACGTCATCTGTACTACTATATACATATTACTTGATACTATAGAGTGTATTTCGCATCTTCGATGTTGCTCCGATTGTTCTTTATGATTCAATTGTATTTCCTGTTCCTTTCCTATTTACCTTCTCTATTTTCACTCCGAATGTTCGCAATTCAGCATCCGGTGTAAGCTGCAAATACTTTTACACAACACGCCAAGCGTCGACGGATTTATCTGAGGGCTAGTAATACCGCGCATTTTGCTGAAAGTAAGGCAGAACTTCTAAAAGTTCATATTCATACATTTTCATGTTGTTGCTGTTAGAATAAGAGCATCGTCACATTCATATAGATATGTGTCATTTTTCATATTATACGTTATTGCTTATGTAATAATTTCCCACAGTTTGATTAGTACACTGATACTTTGTTAATATTGACAGGCCATACTTCCTTTTCCAAGTCAAAGGGTATGATTGCCGAGAATGATGGTCAAAGAGAAAGTTAATTCAACAAGAACAGATAAATAAAGCAGATAAATAAATATTCAGCGCGGATCCGTGTTAGTGCCTCTCCGCAAAATTTTTGAATTGATGCTAAAACAACAAAGAAGCGGCATGTATGCACAGAGGTAGCACACATCTTCCTTTATTTATCCTTTTTATTGCGCAATACAAGTTCTCGTCAAACATACAAAATATCCCATTTCTTCGTACCACATGTTCTTTTATGTTTACCTCCACTGTCTGTTGAGGCAACAATAACGCTCTATATTACGGATGGGAGTAAAGCTAAAACTTGATAAAAGCTTTAATAAACCAAGCGAGCCTTTCAATTTTTCCCTAGTTTCCCTTGTCTATAGAGATGAACGGAATGCTATAACTCTGTGTGTTTGTACATATGAGCACTTTCCCGCAGAGGGTTGGGCCGCACAATTACGACGGAGATGTTCCATATAGATCCCGGTGGAAATGTAGACTACTGATGGGAGAGAGAAAGTGAGCCAGCCATCCAGCTAGCAAGTTCACAGAGTAAGCTAGGTATTTCTTCTGCATCTCTGCTTCTTTTTGATATACACAAGCATACACACATACAATATCCGTTCGTGCCATTCCGAAACGAGTAAAGCGAAGTAAAAAACTGTGAGTTGGAAAGCTGGAGAGAAAGAGGAAAAAAGGAAGATGTAAAAAAAGAGAAAAGAAAGAGTTGAGCACAGTGAAAAAGAAGACGACTACAATGTAGAGCTTTTTATACCAAGATCTACCATTACCATTTCCCACCGGTTTACTTTAGAAATAAAGAAGGAAAAAGTAAGGTGAAATTCTTTCCCTACTTTCTTCTGTCTTTTTCCTCTTTAACTCCTCAACTTGTTCGCTGCGCTCTAGTTTTTTCGGCAATGCTATATGAAAGTGCCCTGCCACACGCCAATACAATATTCCTGTGTACTTTAAGAGATGAGTATATGTATCTCTTTCTTTCCGCGTCTATTGTCTATTGTTTCTGGAAAAAGTAGCGTGTATTATGGTGAGTCACACATAGTCGTGAGAAATCGCATGCATTAGCAACGCTCTTGGTCCTCATAAAAACTAAAACTGCCATTCCAAAGTTGTTTCAATTCCTTTAGAAAAAATTGCAGTAAAATCCTATCACTTTCCCTTTTCTTGCTTCTAAATACACGTGTGCATACATGCTTATGCATATGGTAAAGATGTACGTATACATACGTTCTATGAGTGCATACTTCTTTGGGTAGTTTTACAGGGCATTACATACACATGACTTACTTTTAGCCCAAACTGAAACCCATTTTTGGGTAACTTAAAAATATACTCCTCATTTCGACAAAAGCCTTTTTCTTACAAATTATATAAGAATACTGGAAAGCAGTTCATTTTTTACTATAATAAAAATGATAATGGCGATTTTTTGTTGTTTTAACAGGAACTTAAAAAGCATAGTGGTTGGTAATGTGTACCAGATACATATAGTAGTGTAGTCATCATTGAAACAAGCAAACATGACGCTTTTTTCTTAAATATAAATGCGTATATAGAACTCTTAGAATATACTCTTAGAACATAGACCTTTTTTTTGTAAAATATCAGTTTTTCAGCCGACAAGTAGGAAGGGAACAGGGAAGCAGAACTAGAAAAGGAAGTTAGTAGTAGGAGTCATGCCTGTATATGTCTGGAAACAATAAACAAGAAACCGAATAATGTTTTAGAGTGGTGTGTGTTGGCGTGGCTTGGCCTTTTTATGACTGTGATGATTTAAAAAACACTGTAGCCTAAGACAATCTTTACCTTTTGCTTTTAAGAGGCAGAAAGCAATCTGTGTGTGGGAAAAGCCTGTGGTATCTTACACAAAAACGTAAAGTTCACAAACATGCTTGATAGTATTTTAATGGTATTGTGTTGGTATACACTGTAAAACAGTGTGTTGTTGGGATAGTAAACGTAAAAGCAATTAATTTTATTTGATTCATCAAAACCATTCCGGGAGAAAATAGCTTTTTGAATATGCCACAACAAAATCGTTTTAATTTACAAAACAGGCTTTATTCACATGATTGTGCAATGGAGTGTAAATTTGGGAGTCTTTTTATATGCACACATACGTGTAAGCATATTACTTTTTTAGATCATCGATGTTGATCCGTGTTCCTTGCTGATACAATTTGAGCAAAATTCATATCTCCAGTATATTAAAGCAGTAAACTTGGCAAATGTCTGTAAAGCAGCAGGCCCAAGCAATCAGGATTTTTTGTGATAATGCAGCTGCTAATACAAATACACGCCGTTTTTTGGCTTATCTTCCGTTACTAGCTTCAATCTGGACCAACAACGTGTTTGGGCAGAAACATCCCGCAGAGTATAAAATATTACCGTAATATCCCACGCCTCTAATCTTCATTCCACAGCGCTGTCGTACACGAGTGTGTAAATATAACATATTCTCTCCCGCTCCCACCATACCGCCACCATATCATACTAGCTGTCTCTCTCCCCACGGTATAGAGGTATTCATCCTCATAAACGAATAACAACATCCATATTTGCTCATTTTCTCCATCTTGTGCTCTGTTGATATATTTGCGGATATCCCAAAAACTTTATATCCAGTGTACAAAACGTGATATCACTGTCATCATCAGGAAGAGTGTACAGCTTGGAGCAGCGGGAGCAGTGTTTATAAAATTAGAGCAAACGATCCATATTACATTACTTTAGAGAAAGGAGAAGGTACAAGGAGATTATTACAACACGCCCAGATTTTCCATCTTTCTCTCTCCTCAGTTTTCTCTTCCCCTTTGCTCTTTTTCCTTCTCTCTTTCCCCCAGTGTGTGTTTCTGGCTGCTTGGTTGCACGAGGCACAGCAATCAGAGAAAATGATGCTGATGCTCCTTTTTTTAGAAAGGACGTGAACCGAGAGAAAAGGATAGGTAATGTGAGAGACGACACGGGAAGCCTTTTTTATTTATACAAGTACAGTTAGTTGCTGTGTAAATACCAGGATTGCCGAGAAGTAGTACTTGTAATGAAATTGCACTTTACGTTTACAACGATATATAAGACCTGATACCTACGTACAATTAACAAACATTTACAAAAAGTGAGCAGTTTGTATGTACAGAGTAGGTACGTGTATATATGAAACAAATAACAAACCCAGTGCCATTTCAGAAATGTTTTAAACTTTCCCCTTTAGCCTACCAGCTCTGAAGCAGTGTTGGTGTGCTTAGTATGAGAGTAATACAAACGGTACATGATTACTATTTATTTCCCATGATCTTTATCGTTGTATGTCTGTTTCTTGACAGAAAGTGGTAGAGCCTTTTCCCAGCACTACTATACCCAATGCTCACGCGTCAGAAGAATGAGAAAGCTGAGATTTCCAACGTTTCTCTCTCTTTTTGCATGAGAAATTCATCCATGCATGCATGCATGCGTGCCTTAACCCCTGGCTGCTTGGTTGGTTGTTTGCCTGCTTTTCAAAAGGAGCAATAATATGCTTACAAAGTAGTTGTAATTGTATAATACTTTGTGCCATAATGCCAGCTATTTATACTGTGGCGAGGGCGAGAGAGAAAAGGAAAAACTAAGAGGGACACACACGGGAGGAAGGACAAAAGCAAAAAGAGAAAAAGTTTTTAAAGTACCACACAGAAAACTTGTTGTTTTTACTTTCTACCTTCTCGAGAGAAATAAAGCTAAAAGCCTCTTGTAAAGATCTATGTGCGTGTTCCGCCTTGTCTTTATGAAGCGACGAGTATCTAGCACTTTTCCTACTAGTTGGTAAACTCATATCAAGAGCAAATGTAATAAGCTTTATGCTGGAAAATGAAACGGGAGGAAGGAAATAATTCTGGCATCTTCATGAGTTTCACGAAACATACCTGTGTGTGTGATACACTTTAACTACTTGTGGCATATACTCCTTCTACACGTCTATATGAATCACACCTTTAAAGATATTTATAAAAGACA
This sequence comes from Entomobrya proxima, assembly GCA_029691765.1. Taxonomy (NCBI): domain Eukaryota; kingdom Metazoa; phylum Arthropoda; class Collembola; order Entomobryomorpha; family Entomobryidae; genus Entomobrya; species Entomobrya proxima. The sequence continues at coordinate 22,977,046 of CM056171.1, forward strand.
GGCTGTATATATAAGTATGTACGTGTTTTTTGCCACAAGTCATATACACTAAAACAAAAAGGAGCACTGAAAGTTTATAATGTTGTGCATAAACAGGGAACAAAGTGAAAATGGTCGGAAGTCATGAGCCTAGTGGAAACGTTACAAAAAGAATGAGGTCATAAAGAGAAAGCTGCCTTTACTGCTCCTCTTAATTTTCTTTTTCGAGATAGACACTAGACACTCATATGATACTAGTCATATATCATACACAAATACAAGCACAAAGCGCCAACTTTTCCTTTATGCTGGTCCAAAAACCATAAGCAAATGAGAGATACAAAATGCGAAACAGGTAAACACATCTAGACAAATAGTGCGCGATCTAACATTTAGCGTAGTCAATCATTTTGTACTACAACTTATTATGACTATATATTGAGGCAGATTTTTATTTGATCTACTGGTAAAACCTTCAGAAACGCTTTTTGGTGTACAGTTATAGAGCTTAATAACATGGGATACGCCCAAACGTGAAAGCTTCATTTTAGATTTCATTGAAACTCAACATTGGCACGGGTTTATGCAACTGCAGTATTCTGGTTGTTGTTGTAGTACAGGAATTATCTTGGAATTAGGTTCATGACTGTATTTTCCAAAACAGGAAAAGCAATCCAAATCTAATCATCGCTTTTTCATCATCCCATCTTCCATTCACCTTCGCCATTTTGTGATTTTCACAAAGGTTTTAATTAATTAATTAGATAAGAAAATTGATTCAGAAACACGTAGAGGTGTGTAAGCAGTAGCAGAGAATCTTTTCAAGTCCAATGAAAATTTATCCCACACAGTAAATACGATACAGTGTTCTAGAATGCGCTAACAAATTATCAAACAACACTACACACTAAATAAAAGGAATTTAATAAAACTTAGATTGCCTGGATGGGCGTTCCTTTTTACATTCTTTCATTAAAAGAGATAACTTTGTGGGATTTCACGGCATACAAAACACAAGACTTTATCTGCGTAACTAAACATTAGGCCAACGCGCTGTATAAAAGTTTGTATTTTTTTGGGAAATGATACAGTAGAAGAATATAAGAACATCCAGCACTACATGAGATGGGAAATACGAACTGCAGACAGTTAGTTATCGAATTTGCATTCCGATTGAATGCCAATTACAAACTGGATAGCCAAGTTGGAGGGTTAAGCTTAAAAATAGACTTTTTAAAAGGATTTTTATTTCAGCTGTAGTTTTCTTTATAAATGCAACAACAGCTACTTTGGGCTTAGGTATACAACCACATAGCACTGCAGACTGTGCCAGGCATAGTTTATTTTTTCAAACTTTCCCCTTACGACTTTCACCAGCTCTACAAATTACAACTTTTACTTTTCTGTGGTAAGTGAGCAGAAGAACATGAGAGGAAGGCATGAAAATGTCAACAAATTGTAGAGCTCGCAGTTTCTTATTAAAACTGCCTCGTCGTTTTCTCTCTCTTTTGCTCTCTTTGCGTAAAAAATTCTTTAGGTATTTGAGCAAGCCTTGTTCTTTTGATGACATACCTGCTCCCTAATCTTCATTCATGACTAGATCCAAAACTTCTCACCAGAGTGCTTTTTATATTTTCACTTTCACCCTTTAGCATTTTCCTGTTTTACTTTTATACATTTCAAAGCGTGAGCATAAGTACCCTTTTTCTCTTTTTTGTAGTTTGACTCATATTACAAGGCGAAAAAGGTAGGAGTAGAAAGCCAACATCAAATGATCTTGAAATTACTTTCGTAAGTTGGCTACAGAGCGCGTTTAACCGTAAAGCAGAATGTTAGAAAAAACCGTCTACACGCGTGTTGTGAGTAGTGAACAAAAGCCTTTAACAGTTTCAATGTTGAGTATAAATAGTACAAAACTTCAACAAATACAAAATGCACATTCATAATGAAAAAGGTTATTCGCCGAGGAAAAAGGCAACTATTTTGGCAACTGAGCCTATAAACTTTCCTTAACGTCTTTGCAATGCCAAGAAAATATGTAGGTAAATAGGCAATATAAAACGAATGCACGAACGTCTACAATGTGGTACTTTTCGCTTAACAATGGTTTGTAGCAATGATTGTATTATTTGCAGTATGAATATATGTGATTAGTGATTATGCTGTTGCTGGTGCTTGCTGTATATTTCCGTTTATACAAGATTGGATAAGTAAAAGGAAGAGAATTTTAAGCCGGCTGGAGGACGAAAAAGCTGGAATACAACCGTACTTTACGACAACGGGTAGTAGTTGCACACGGTGAAAAAGAGAATTTTCCCTCTTGTCATCAAAGGAAGGAACACCAGATGGAAAATGAGCTTGTGAACAACACACAGCAGCACAAAGATGAACAAACCGTTAGATATAAAAGAGTTGTACACTTAGTTTGTATTGGTGCTACACTTCATTATATCACGGTGCATTATAGTGAATTGTACAAGAAAACTACGTGAGACGGTAATTTTATAGAAGCTGACACCACTATTTCGCTCGTCAGCCAGCTGGATTATTTCTTTCTATATAGTAGTGCCACATCCAGAAGCGTAGTAGTACATAAATATTATCCACACATTTATATTTACCTAATGGTAATAGTAGAACTAAGGAGCACTTTGAATAAAGGAAGTAGAAGTAGATGATGAGGAGTCAGGAAACAGGGATGAGGAGAGCATGTAATTTACAATCAGCAGTACAGCCTCACAGCAGCTCCAATAACTGCGAGGACACTAAACATAACCCTTTCAGGCATGGCTTATACTTTTTCAAGCTCTCCAGGGGTCCAGCTTTTCCAGCAACTCTCCAACTCAACCCAACAACAGCTTAGCCGATTTATCTCAAGTAAAATCACATATATTGCATGTAAACGTCGATAACCTTTCATTTCTCGTTCTCAAATCGTCTGCTTCATATATGAAAATTGTTTTAGTGTGTCCTGTGTCTTGTTTCATGGATCGAATAGATCAGAGCCAGCCTTAAGCCAAACCAGCATATTATACCAAAATGCAGCTTCAAGCGGCTCGTATATTTTTCCTGCTTTTAACGAAGACAAAAAGTAGAAGGGAAACAAAATGGTGTATCGGCATATAACATTTAATAAGGCTAGTAGATTTATATATAAATCGATCTGTCATATAACAGAACATCATCAGCGTGTAGCGCTTATAACCACCACTACCACCTTCATCTTTAAGTCAGGTACGGAAAGCGAAGAGTAGAGTAGAGTTGACAGCCTGAAACGGCTTAAGCTTTATAATACACGTTATTTAGAATTGAATTAAATGGTACATGGTACGGAGTGGAGAGGATAGAGCCTAAGCCTATTTGTGAAACAAGGTAGATGAAAGTCGAAAGAGTTTTGCTACTCCAGACTCTAGCTTCGTAGTAATAGCACTGTATAGTCGAGAAACAAGCCTTTTATTCTTGGCAACTTTCTTCACTGTTCGTTGGTACCTACACGCTGCTGTGATTTAAGAACAATGTGTAACCTTGTTAGGAAATTTACAGTTCCTTCCAAAGGTATTACAAAATGCACAATTTTTGTAAGCTCCAAAAGACATATTTTGTTCTCCGACTGTAAGAAAAGATGTACCATTTTTCATCTGCATATACATACTAATCCCTGATTACCTGGTATAGAGTTAAAGTTTGAGCATAATTGGGAATTGTATTATACGAAAGCTAACGAACAATGAACGGTATATGTCCAATAAATATCTACTGGCTAACCATAGCTAGCAATATTGCAAAGCTACAATATTTAGAACACATGATCTTCTGATTAAATTTTAAAACAATATTACATTAATATTTTTTTAAATGTTAAAAAACAATGCCACAACACTACGTAAACGGTAATTTTTATAGTAGTTTAATTTTATGCGGCATTTTATTTATATTGCATTATCATTTTGAATACCTGATGCATTGCAACTTTAAATTAATTTAAAAGTACATTAAGGGCACGTTTGAAACTTAAAACGTCCCTGCACGTACCCGTTAAATTGAAGACCAAGAACTAGGTAAGTACAATAGAACTTGTTAGTTTTTATGGTGTTAGCATCCACTTCCTTTAAAATTTCATAGAACCATTCAAAAAGAAATGTTCTATTTGGCTGTAGCCATTTCACGTGCATATTTATATGCACCCATTAATAACATCGTGAACACACTTGCTATTTTCAAGTGTGTATCTACATTAGTCTTTATTGCTCTCTTCTGCGCCATACTCTGTATGAAAATGTCTAAATGTAAAACAATTTCGGCATTTGGTACTACGCACACGTTTTAGGCCACAATAATATCTTCGTAAAAGGATATTGCTTCCTTCAGTGTTATTGCCATGTTTAATACTTAAACAACCTAATGTAGCACATGTGCTTCTGAACCAAAAGCTTGATCCCATCACCGGGTGCAAACTAGCATATGAAATTTTAATGAATAACAACCAACAAAGCCACATCTTGAAAAGACGCAGTAACATTTCCCATATTCTCTATGAATGCTCAAAACAGAGAATCGGAACAACATTAGTTTCAATGGTATGATTCATGATATTATATGTGAAGCTACAAAAAGCAGTCGCTTTTTGCATATTTATGTCACAAATTCCTGTTTCCACCAAACGTATTTCATTCTCGAGTCTATTTTTTCAAGCGGAATAGTCTTCCAAGCAAATAAACAACAAGCCAGTTAAAGCTGGGAAACTTGTTAAATGTAAGTACACTACACAATAGATACAAAGTCAAAGAGAACTTGCAAAAAAAATGGTTTATGATCAATAATAAATATTTCAATGCATACCAAAGCTGGTAAATCAAAACTTATTTGGCAACAAATCTTCAAACGCAAAAGACTGACACAAAAATATACATAAAAATGGTACATACCATAGAGTTTTATTTTCTTGTCTGTAGTCTCTACAATAATTATGACGTAACCTCCCAGATCGACCATTCTGTCGGGCTCGAGAAGCGTTAAGTCGACCAACTCGAATACATAACACGGGTCCAGGATGGATTTCTTATCAAGCTGGAGCAGACGTCTTGTCTGCTGTGGAGGACCTTTCGCGCGAAATTAGAGGGTGGATCCCAACAAAATGGGCCTTTTAAAGAAGTGTTTAGTACGGGCTTTCCTTCTTCCGTGATGATATTCAAGAATTGGGGAAGGATACGTAATGAACAACCGTACTAAATGAATGCATCCATCATCATGATTCAGTAAATAAGCTGATAAATAAGTAAAAGTTTGATTCACACATTTTTGCAGTTTTTTCTGCTGTGTACAATTTTACGAGTTTATGAAAATTATTTATTTCATTTTGTAGTGATAATTCTGATCATCAAATTGAAATTTGTAAAATTGCCTTGACCTGGCCTTTACTGCAAACGTTCAACTGCATGAAGCCAGGGACAGCAGTCTTCACTAAAATTCTTTATCGCAGCAATTTTTAAACATTGTTTGTCAACTTTGCTTTACGCTCAGTTTGGTAAATTATGTCCCTCGCGGACTGCAAGTTGACTTAAAACTATAACCACACGCCTAAGCGATAACGCAAAGTTCGTTGTCATTGTCCTAGTCCTACTTTTTCTAGGACTGGCGGAGAGTAGCAAAAGTAAGTATACTTATTATTACAATAATTATTAGCTTCACTTTTTCCAACAAGTAGAGCAACTATAGTCTTTGTTGAAGTCCACGTTGGATTGCCACTGTAATTGACAGAGAAAGCAGCTCTAGCGCATACGAGTTTTGCTGGACGACAGATAGTAGTTGGGAAACCAAGTAGAAACAGTAGTATTCTCCGAGGGAGCATCAAACTTGTGGTTATTGTTGGCCTCTATTTCCTTCAGCAAAGTTAGTTAGCTCTGGCCATGAAACACTTCTTCTTATAACCGCTCTTCTCTTCATTGACGCGGTTTCTTGTATCTTCTTTCACAACTATACATGCAGTAGCAGAGACATTGTTCCTTTTTCCACTTTCTCTTTTGTCTTGCTCGTTCGATGATTATTAGAAGGACGTTCAGTAGCACATTTGCTCACTATCACCACCACTATTGCCACAATTATTATTATTCCTTTCTGAGGAGACAATGAAAATGAAGTTGTTGCTGCAGAAGGAGTTGCGGTCACAGAAGAAGTAGACCAGCAACAAAATGTGAAAGTTGCACAAAACGTGGAAATAGAAGAGTACAAAGTAGCTGACACAACGGTTCTAATTAAATGGAACTTTGGCCGACCAAGGGAAATCATTGCGTCGTCCACGGAGCGAGGGGGAGTTCATAGAAGCGCACCATAATCGTAATCGTCATCATCTTTACTTAACTGTGGTGGTGTTATTCTCTCCCTATCAGTTTAACTTTTTAGATAAATGGCTTACGCAAGTCTTGGGGGTAATATAAATGACAGAGAGGGAGAACAAGAGAGAGACAGTGGAAGAATGAGAATAATTCGTTATAATAGAAAATAAGGAATTTGTTTGGGAACGCGCGCGATAGAGGAAGATACGCTGCTGTGTGTAGTATTATCCACTACTGGGCAATGTATTCCCATGCAACCCGGTTGAAATCTTTGCTCATGGTACACTTTCTTTGCAGAATTTCACTGTTGGTGGACGCGGTATGTGGCCACTTATTATTAGTTTTTAAGCTTGGCATGTACAAAGTGTAGCAGTAGCAGTAAAGAGAAATAAATGCGTAAAGTTTGCAACCTCCAGTAGTAGTATTTTTCATCAAGACGAAGATCTACTTTCGTGCTCAAACCTCGCAAGTTTTCCAGATGATGCACACTAATCAGTTTTCTTATTTTTTCCTTCTCATCCTTTTACCGTCCTGATTCCTATAAGAAGGAAAATCTAGTAGCACAGCGAAGAAAAGTTTTGAATGAAAGTTGCCACGTTCACGTGTTTCCATTCATTAATTTCTAATAGAGTCATTTACCGCACCAGCAGACAATGGAATCGGAGCACGCTGGATAATATATATGTATCATGTAGGAGTAATATGTAAATGTATACAAACAGTTAAAAGTAGAGTAGTATAAAGTAATAAATGTTACACAAAACTAGTTAATATTTGAACACGTGATTTATGCAAAACCTTTTTGTGCTGCTAAACCTCCAATTTCATCTTCCTGGAAAACCCTGTGTCCAAACAAATGAGTGAGAACGTTTATATAGCGGACGGTCATGATGATGGCAATGATGATAGCGGCAAGACAACTTTTAAGGGTACTAAAAATTATATAAAACCGGTAGAAAATTTTATAGCCAGAAAAGTGTGCAATTTTATGCGCATTTGTGGTTGATTAAAATGGCGTCAGTAGTGCAGAAGGAAGCTGACAGGATATATACTCAAATATAAAATTATGAAATATTGTTTTTGTACGTCATTGTTTTAACGAGTATTTTTACCTATTCATCTCAAAGGAAGGTACACTGAACTAGGGACTTTCTTATAAATTTAAAGACTGTACCAAAGTACATTTTACAAATGCGGTTCATCCTTACTTTTATTTTACGTCATTTTAACTAATTGTATTCTGCAAACATTCTTGCTGTTTTTGCCACTAATTTTAAAGATTTAACAAAGTAGCATTTAACCAGGAGAAAAGAAAATCTTACTTATAGTACGAGATTTAGTTTAAAAAATCATTTCCTTTATCCGAGCAATATTTCTAAACTACATGTAAAAGCATTCCTCCACCTTATCAAGAGAAACATGGAATTTCGTTGGACAACTTTGTTCTAAACTTTGACTCCTACGCATAAGAGCATATTACAAGTTATGAGTTATCCTCCTCACTATCTATGATCTAATTCCATGACAGATTATTCCGAGAAATTATTAACATGCATGATTAATTACTTAAAATTAGCTTTATTGAATTCAGCATGAGAACTGAGTTGTTGAAGCTGCTGTAGAATATCCTACATCTAAATTTCATCAGTCTACTGCACTTGTACTTTATACGGAATGTGTATAGATGTTACACTAACCTATTAAAATATCTTATTATTATTAATTTTAGAAATTTCGTATTCCACCTCTAAGGACACTTGTAATCAAATGAAACGTATAGACATTGTGCTGATTGTGAGTACGAACTAGTTCAGAGGAACTGAATAATATTTTATTTCTTGACTTCATGGTAATATCATCATCACCCATTCCATTGGTGGTGAAAGGTTCACAACCTATAGCCGCAAAATTGGATTGAGAGTACGGCATGCATGCATGCACTGAAAGTGGTCTAGCTGATTCTATCAAGCATCCGCAACTACTATGGCCTTTGCCAGTGATGCGAAGATGATGTACTAAGCTTAATATAACAATCTATACATTTCCAGTAATATAGTTTAGTTTTGCAATGCATGACTTTGTACTTTAGATGATTTTTATAGTCAAACGTGAGGTAATGTCAAGTTTGGCTCAACAGTCTTGGAAATGAAAACTCCAGCTTTGTGTCTACATACATTATTATACGAAAACTACAATAATATTTCTGTATGTAGGCATGCGAATCAGCACGTAGCATTATAAAAAAGCAGCAACTAGATCATTCGAACGATATGATGATGACGAAGATGAAAGGAGTGTGGGATACAGACAGAGCAAAACCACATTTTTAGCTATGTATATTTAGTTTTATATATCATCTCTCAGCAAAAAAATGCTACTACAATTTTCTCGAGAACCACTTTCTCGCAAAACCTTTTAGACATTATGACCAGCTTTCCCAACACACATATATATGCCTTGCGTGTGGATCTGTCTGCTTTTCCTTACGTGTACACCATGAATTTTGCATGAGACAATATCACTTCCACTTTTACCAGATAATTCTACTTTTACTGATGGAAGGGCTAGGGCAAACTTTATGTATATTTGCCTGACTAGATTATACTGGCTCAGGGCGGCTCAGTTGCGGAAATGTACCTAAATTGTATGCATGAAATTTATGCTTATCATAACTTTCTCGCTTTCCCTTTTATGTTGTATTTAAAAAAGTCTGTTTGCGCCTATCATCATGCATACAAAAGAACCGGAGCTAAGAATGAGCCTAGAAAATGCCATTTAACGTTGTTGGACGGAAGCTAGATAGTAAAGACTTACAAGTACGTGATTTTCCAAAACTTTCAAAGACGTATATTTAACATTAGCAGCTACTAGCATGTTATAGGAAATTTTTCAACTTTTTAAAAACAAAAATGTCTTCATTTTTGTAAATAACGTATACATTGGGTTCACACAATGCTCATTCATTCTCAAGTTTTTAGCAAGTAGTATCACGCACAATTTACCCAGTTTACGGGTAACGACAAAAGTCTCAAATAGTCGTATAGACTAACTAAATCGCTAGTTTGAGTGTAGACATCATAAAACGCATACTTAGGGCATGAATACATCCTATTATGATATGTCTTTAGAAGAAGTTTACTAGTTTTTTGCTCCTTGTCTCCACTTTCTTCGACCTGCTTGCCCTGCCGCGAAACCATCACCGTGAATTTTTATTTTAAACACACGTACAAACGCTTCCAGATAGGAAAGGGATGGTGGCGGAGTCTTGCTCTAGAGAATTCATTTCATTTCCCAATCCGCAATTTGACTACCCAAGTTGTCTCTACTTTTACACTGTCTTCCTCCTTCCTCTTCTCCTCATATTTTCTTAGAAATGGATCCTCGTACCATGCCCATTATTATGGATGAATTTTATTCTTTATTCCAAACTAGTAGTCCTTTGCCACACCACTCCTGTCGTCTTGTTCTTGTCGCTTGTTCACTTAGTCTCCTTCTTCTATTCTAATGCATTTCATTTCGTAAAAAAACTATCACTTGTATTGTCGCTGCACGCCACTGTAGAAGGATAAAAGAGAAGGGAAGTATAAAGACTTTCTCCAACTTTTCCTTCACGAGACTTTCTTCTTTATTCCCTCTACTCAATCGTGTCAAAAACTTGAATTGTCTCGTTTCACGCTGGTGGCGTATGTATGGTAATGGTATCAGCAAGCAATCATCCAAGCAAAAAATACTCTCTCTACCCAGCAGTCAACATCAGAACCGGGCAATACAAAACACAACAGAGTAGAGTACATATTTCAGATATTTTTACAAAGGAAAATGACTTTTCCTTTGGAGCTCTGTGCTTGTACAAGAATCAGTCGGGGAGTTCCAGTTTTTATATATGTTATGAGTCATATCATATCATGTTCCGAAAAAACTCGGAACGTTTATCAAAATAAGTGGGAATATCAACGAAGAATGGAAATTTATCTCAAGATAGTTTTACGACGCTCTTCCTGTCTTTCCCAACAACGATGACTTATCGTTTAGGCACACAACGTAGTTAAACTTGCATGAATATCATATTCCCCTTGTCAAACACAAGGCTGCTATGTCCGTCTTCCATGAAAAAGCCTCATGTCGAAGTTTTTATTATTGAATTTGAAAAAGTGCTTCTTCGAGTACCAAGTATTGGACCAAGCTGACTCAAGAAAATAACAAGGTTTTTTGTATAAAAATGCACGCGCTACTTGTAAAATCTTGATAAGTCAATGCAAGCAAACCTACTACGCCGCTGATGGCCACGTATAAAGACTAAATTAAACTGGGAAACTGGTAATATCAAATCGTAAAAGCAGTCATTTGAGCAAAAGAAATTGCCTTTTCTTGGTAACGTACAAATATACATATATCCAAACTGCTATCTCCGTCTAGTAGACGAAGAAAAGGGATGAGGAAAAAACTAGATTTGGACATGGCAAAACCATACTTTTAATTTAGACTCGTTTTCTGTCTACATGAAATAGGCAGGTAGAAAGCGACTAAGAACGTCTTTCAGCTCACTAGTACGTCCATCCTCTGTCTCTGAAACTCGTGTGTGTGTTTGTTCATGTATGTACTTTGCTGAAATTGTCCCCTTTCGTCTTTCTAGAGCTTCCGCTAAGCCATACACAGAGCGCTTCCCATCAGCGCATTCAATTCGTAGAATTGAAAATGGCAGTATAAATATAGATACGGGGCTTTCTTCATCTTCAAAGGAAATTTCATTCATTCAGAGAGAGAGAGATGCCCACCAACCTTCTACTACCACTAATGACGTAAACAACATAAATCCTTGAATTTTCAGGTGGAAGCCCCTAGAAAAACAAGCAAGACACGGATTAACCATGGCTTTTTCTTGACTTGTTCGAATGGATCGGGCTTAAAGATGCCAACTTGCCAGTTTTCTCTCCCTGTTGGTGAGCTGGGTTCCCACAAAAACAACTCACAAAATATTATTCTATTCGTGTGCACAACTTATGTACTTACTTCATTTTGGCTAATAGCATCTGACATAATAATATGTATACCTATTATGCTTCCCATTACCGTTTTGCTTTCCAACATTTGCTTTTTGATTTATACTTTATCCCTTCAAAAACATGTACCTACCTACACTTTCTCTGTAAAACCCTTTTTCTATTTCAAGTAGGGAATCTTTGTAACAGATCATAAGCCAAGATCAACGTCAGCAACTTGCTATCTTAGCAAACATTTTTATTAGCATCATCCTAATACATAATAATGTCGTCATCATAAACAACTACATATATCTCGCATAATGCTCGTGAACAAAGTCTAGTACATATCACGATTATCATCATTGCTACCCCACAAAATTGGGTATTTAGATTTCACAAAATAGAGTAACGATTTTCAGCATTTTTCTAGTAGTCTATTTGTCGACATATTATGCTTACAGATACGATGAAGTGGAACGGTGGTAGCGGGATACATAATCCCTGTCTTGTTTTGCAGGGAATGTGGGAGATTTTCTTTTCCCCTTTTTTATAATCTTGTGCGCTGCTGTACATCAAATTATGTAAAAAGACCACTTTTGTTATTGCTTTTTTTGGTTGGGCTTACCGTATACTTTTTTGAGTTTTGAATTGGTACCCTGCTACACAGTAAACAAGTTTCATAAAAAAGAGAAGTATATGAATACAACAGCTCAGCACATACAACACTCGGGAGAGAAAAATGCAACCCGGGCCCATCATCATGTCATATGCACACATGAACATTATTATTATAATATCCGCCACCACATTATATAAACGGAGGTATGGAGTATGTACACCCTTTCCGTCTCATACAACAACTCCAAGGAAAAGAAGTGGCGTGTCTGTCTATGTAGCATCGAACGGCGAATATTTTTGTATATTTTCTTTTTTCAGTGTATAGTAATTCTTCTTCCTTCAGGGAGAAAGTTTTCCTCTTATTTTTTCCACTCTACTTTCCTAACTTTCTCCTTCTTCTTCTTCTTGAACGACTTTTTCTTCTTTCTATTACACAGAGCAGTAGCAGCAGCAGATTCCCTACGGAATCTGTACATTTTCATATAGCATTATTTGGAGGTTTTAAACTCACGCCACGCTGCTGTTGCTGCTTCTGTTCAGAGGAAGTAAAAGAAAGTAATGCGGCTCAAAAGCCTTTTTGTAACTCAAACGACTATATATACACTTAACTAAACTCAGCATACAGACACGCGGACAAGAGGAGCATGTATGCAATAAGGAATTGTATTTTTAATGCTTGAAAAGACCAAGAATGTGATGTTGTGGCGTATTTTCTATTGGTGCGCATAATATGCTAAATGCATAATGTATTGTTCACTTCACATGTGCTATTATAATGTGACTTGAGTGGTTTGGAATGCAAAATGGGCTGCTTGTCATGTTAGGCCATTTCATTCGTTGCCTGTCTTTCCAATAATTATTTTGACATGGCATTCCAGCCTTTTATTCTCAGGGACTGATTTTTATCACGCTATTTCCCTTTAAAAAATTTTCTAAAACTTGACCAACAAATTTTGTCATCATTTTGTCCTTTTATTGATATTCGTGGCTAAACTTTAGCCGCTAAACTATATCGGCTAATTCGGGTAGTCAAATATTTACAGAAAGCAGGGAAAGGTTTCACTAGGAAGAAAGTTAACCATTTGAAGAAAATTCTGGCATGAGGAATAAACGAGTTTATAACTTGATCATAATACCACAAACATTATTGCATTTGGACGGTATTACCCAAAGTAGTGGTAGGTTCAGCCGGTTTTTGTGCTCAACAAACCGCACATTCAAGTAATCGTGTAAACACTCATTCAAGTGTGGTATAAGAAAGTTGTGTGTTGTTAGCCATATATTTACTATTATTATATAGCCTGTTACCAAGTTTGTTTCCAGAGTCCAAAGTGGTATGGATGGATTTATAGTAGCATATCGGTAAACTCTAATATGCTTCTCTTATTGGTAAATACTTGCTACATACACACAAACTCGTGATATTTCACTAGTCCTCTTTCTTTCGGCTTAAAAAAGATCCACAATCATCCATCCGGTACTTTTCACGGAAGAAGGGAGTATCAAAAAAGTTTTCCTCTTACTTTTCAAAACTGAACGGAGCAAAGCTGGAGAAGACTTAAGAAAAGAGAAACGTGTTGTGTGTATTATTATTATGTGTGAGTATGTGATGTGATGTCTATAAAGTAGTAAAGTTAACCAACCAACCAGCAGGATAGAAGCCGCAAACTCGCAACGACCTAGTATCCACCCACACAAACACACTACAACTAACCCTGGTGGTACTGGTGGTTGTATTACTGCTTTCTCTCTATACAACAACTACTATTATTACTATTACTACATTACCAGCACAAAGGCCTTCTCCAGCAGAAAAGCGAACTGATGCGTTCACATAAAACTGAAGCTGACTCCTTTTTGTCTGTCTCTTTTCTTGTCTTCTATCACTTTTTCACTTTCCCAGACCAATTGTGAGTGAGTGAATGCATGATGATGCAGTGTGCTCACATACGTGACAGTATACATAATAATGTATAAAATAGACTCACTACTCCTTTCCGTACACGCGGAGAAAGCTGGAGAATACTTTTCGACTTTTTCTAGCTCTTTCCAAAAAAAAAGAAGAAAGTTAATAAAACATGATGGACTGGATGTTGGTGATGCTACTGGTTCTATACATTACAATAAAAATAGAGTCCCGTTTATTGTTAAAAATAGACAAAAAATATATACAAATGGAGACTTGCTGACAAAGAGCGATATACTACTCTATAATGTTCCCCTGTGCAAAATGTAATACATTAGATAGGGAAAGAAAAAATATGAACCTGTTTCGAAAAATGATTATGCTTGCCTGTTTGCCTATACCTTCTTAGAAAATAGCTGGAAGAGGTAAGTTCACAAATAAATGTGAAACAGAGGGCAAGAAATGGCAAAACTCTATACATCATCTTGAATAATATGTGCTGTGTGCCAAGGCCAAGGCACAACAGCAAAAATATCTTTCACTTTTCTTGTACAATAAAGCTACACAGACTAAAGGAAATGTTGACGATGAAAAGAAGAATAGTTCTATACAAGACACGAGTAGGACAACCAACAACAAAAACGTTACGTGAGAAATATTCTGTACTTTTCTTTCTTTAGTCCTATACAACAGGAATTTAGTGGTGTTGTAGTAAAATATATAATATACATGCTTTGCTTCCTTTTTGCTTCATTTCCTGTCACATTTACTTCATATGGCATTTTTCTGATGGGAGAAAAAAGGGGTAGAAAAGAAAGAAAGCTGTAATCATTGCCATCATCATCACTGCCACCATCATCTTTTCTCTTTTTTGAGTGTGTATAGATATACACACAAAAATACGAAGCACAAAACTGTAAGTTTTTTTCAGTTTACGAAAAAAAACTTTCTTTTTCAAAATAAAAGATGACAGATCGAAATGGGATTACAAAAAAGTGTTGCTGGGAGCATACCAGCAGCAGCAGTTGTACTGTTGTACCAATAGAAATAGTAGCACTTTTTCTTTCCCTTTTGGTATAAAGTCATCGATGGCTATGGAAAAAAGTTTTTTTTTGTTTAAAGTTGTTGCTTCCAAGTTTCACTGGTAGAGCAGCAGTAGTAGTAGGCAGTGTTTGGCTGTGAAAGGATGAGCTCTTTAGGGAGAAATTGATTAAGATGCAAGACAACCATGATATAACTTTTTTTACAAATGACAATGGCAGTCGGAATTCTTCTATTGATACGAAAACAATAATATTGTATGTGTTTTTCTCTTGTGCTCTTTTCTATATATTATGTAGCTTAATTTAGTATTCCCCCCAAACCTTGTAATTTTTCTCTTTCTCCTTCTGACAAGAATTGAATAAAACCTAATAAGAAGCGACGTTATTACGATTCCACCAGAGCAGTTCTCAACGCAATAATTCTTCGTCCCTTGCCACCACCCTCGCCTGTCAAAAGACACTGTTTTTCCTCCGAAATTTGATTACTCGAATTACTATTCCCGACAAATATTTGTGTCAGCTGACTTGTCGCCGGCGATGAGCTTCCTCCACCACTAGCGACTGGAATGCTGTGCTCCTGGGGTAGTTGTTGCTGATGAAGAGTATTGTGATGATGACCTTGTTGTTGCTGTGACTGTGAGAAACAAATCATGGAGTCGCTGTCATCGTCACTGCACACCTCCGCATCGCAACTTGTAAAGGATGAGCAAAAGGAACGGCAAGTACAAATGGTGAGCACTAAACAAAGGCTCAGCGTCAGACCGATTAGGGCAGCAAGAAAAAATATCCACCAGTTGGACACGACAATTGGAGAGGAATGTGTTGTCGCCTTTGATACAGCCGCGGCGGATACGAGAAAACTAGATGGGGACCGTCTTGCCGTTGAACCGCTACCACTGTCTCCACCGCTGCTTCCACCTCCACTCAAGATACTGCTACCACTTGTGAAAAGGTATAAGGCTGTTATAGTGGATATTATGAGAGTCGATTGTGATACTTTTGTTGCTGACATTCTTGATCTGCTTAGTATTTCTGCTAGGAAAGTTATGCTTCTTCTCTTCTGCTTCTTGTGCTTGTCGTAGTTCTGCCGAGGAGACTTTCATTTGGGAAGGAAATTAGTTTTTTCCACAAATTAAACAATAAATGTTGTAGGACACAAGCAGTAAGTAGTAATAATGATAATATAGTAGAGAGCAAATTAAGTAAGTACACACACACTCACTCTGTTTGTGTCTCAAACAGGGGAGTGCACAAAGTAAAAAAGTAATACACTTTTATGTTTTCTCCGTGGTGGCTGCAGCATGGTTGAATAATGTAAAAATTATTAACATTGCCCCACTCACTGAATTATATAAAATGCTCTTCTTAAACAACTTTTTATGACAACTGGAGAAAGGTCTTAACATTTTTGAATTATTAATTTTCCTCTTTCTCTTACAGACGACGACGGGGATTGAAATGTAGATATGTCAAGTGTATGTGGTTATGCATATTATTCTCTGCATCTGTTCCTTATTCCCTGAGCAGTGATGAACAAAAGAGGATCAAGCTGTGTGTGTGCTTTTTCCCTTTGTCATCTCGCCGTGTCCTATGCCAAAAATGCATTACACATTCTGTCTCCCAAAGCACACTTGTATCATTGTTACAGCACAAAAACCCAGGAAAGGAGATGAGATGACTGGTGCCATCATCATTGTCATAATATTATCCCATCTTTCTGAGAATCATGAAATTGTATTGGTTTCTGTTCTGCAAACGTATATATAGGAATCACCGCGCGCGTATTACTGTTATTATTACTATTTTAGAGAACACATGTTTTCACCGTACGAGGTATGACGATAATGGGGATACGCTCTGCTACTACACACTACCACAGCTTCTACTGCTAGGGACAGAAGCAGCAGGGGAAATAATAGTAATATTCTTCCTGGGAAAAAAGAATCGCGAGAAAAACTTAAGCACTTGCAATATTCTTTCTCGGAAAGACATCTATGCACATGCGGATTCCTTTTTTGTACTGCTTCTGTGGAAAATAAACATTTCTTTACAGAAAAAATAATAAAATCGCTGGTAGCGGTGTGTTTCTTCTCCTTCTTTTCTGGATGATGATGTTGTTGATTGCTTGATATATATGTAACGTATAAATCAGCTTTTCCTTGTCAAGGACAATGTATCTCTTGTGAAATTTATTATATAGCTTTCTCTGTCAGAAAAACTATTACGTTGGGTATCTTACAGCTTATTATTTTATGAACACTTTCATATGTATGTCGACGACTTTCTTACTACAAAATAGTGTTGCATTCCGCCTTTCTCGTGTTTTCTTTTTACAAAAAAACATGATATATGTGGTGAAAACTATTTTCCCCGCATATGTAGCTTTATTTCTCTACATGTTTCGATTTTGTAGTTTCTCTTGATAAATCTGAAAATGACGAGAATAACGATTTTTTTGCTGGTATTATTGTCGGCACCGTTTTATGTATCATTCATCGCAACATGTCATCCTTTTTTCTATCACATGTAGATGGTCAAGTGGCTTGAGAGGTTATAAAGGACGACAATTCTTCGGTTGAAATTCTCTTGCTGTAATTCTCTTTTCCCCTTTCGACTGTTCTCATTGACCCTTACATAAGTGAAGTGGTTCGGTACAAAAAGTTACACACATACACACCAAAAGAGAGAGAGAAAACATCAACACGAAAAAAACTAACAACAATGCAGTGAACAAGAGAAAAAGTCAATGTGTGTTCTCCTCACTTGGATGAGTTGTGCAATTGGCAAAAGTGACACGGCACAAAAAGTCACTGTATAAACCTATATGCCGACACACACATCCAACCACAGTAAATATACTTGACGGATTATCCAGCAATCCGTTCCTATACAAAAGAAATCATAGTTAATACTACACAAGCACATATATATTCACACAAAAGTGGTTGTTGTACGCTGAATTGGATCTTTCCCATGTTTTCCTTTCAGAGACCACCAGAAAAGTCAAGGATCACCAAAACAGGGGAGACATGAGGATATAAAAATTATATGTGCATAACTCTCACATTCTCTCTTGGCACATACTCTTTTGTAGATGCATGTATACCTATATATGTTCAGCGGTTTTATAGTTTCTTGTATGACTTCTCCTGTTAATATCGTAAGAAAGGAAGAAAAACACACATGTGAGAGACACAGGTCAACTCTCAGTAAAAGGAGGGAAGAATTCTGAAATGTGTTGAACGCTTTTGTAGAGAAAAAGTATTGTGCACAATAACAGTTAGGAAGAAAGTCAGTCAGCTAACGCAAAGCATCACCATATTACAGTTATACACATCCAAGAACATAAATTCCAGTGCCGGTAGAGTAAAAGATTTTGCCTTTTCTGTGTATTATGCTTTTTAAGTGAGAAAGAGGCTTTTCTCTTGTTCTTCCAGCCAGTAAGAAGAGAAAAACGTGAAAAGACTTGATACTTTGGTTTTTCTTCCAACAGAGTGTATAATATTTATCAACAGAACAGAGAAATCTTCGGTTTTATGTTATATACGTTTGCTTGTCTGGCCTGCTTTCTTTCTTAGCATTTACTTTGTGCAATTTTATTCTTTTCTGGCGAGCAGAAAATATGTGAATAGAATAGATATCAAAATTGGAACTCAGAAGATGAAATGGATGAATGTTGTAAAACGGAATATAATAAATATGTGCATTCCCTTTTTTATAAAAATGTCGAAATCTTCTGTTGGCTGTGGTGGTGAGTGCAGTGCAATTGTGGCATCAACAGAATACTCACATAAAACTCTTTTTTCTTTTTTCCTTCTCTCACGTTCTATGTAATTTCCGTTGTCGTCTTTCTCCTTGTATTGATGTACTCACGTTGCAAATGTGATCGTGGTACTAGTGGTGTCTTCCTCTCTTCCATTTTCCTTCATTCTGGTATTGATTTACAACAACGAGCGAGAATCCTATTTTCACTTTCACTTACATACTCACTCACAGAAAAGTAAAAGTAGCTGTGTATATTGGTGTATATTGAAAAATTGTACTGCACAGGCGATGAAAACTCGTTAAGTAAATGAATTGATTAGATTGGCAGAATGAAGACGGAAGTGGTGCGATTTCTATCAATTTGATTTTTTTACCTAGTACATTAGACTTGACTAAAGTGTTTGTTGTTCGGTTCGTGCAAGCTTTTTTTCCAAAGAAAGAAAGTTGAGAAAATAATGAGAGTTTTCAACTTTTTTCACTTTACTTTGCTGACGACAGTAGTGGCTGGTGGGGAGGAAAACACACTAATAAATTATTGTAAAATGAAGTTCAAATAGCCGAGTAGAAAGATAGAACTGGGGAAAGCCATGGGAAAAACTCATTTTTGTTCCGTTCTGCTAGACAAACATGCAGAAAGCACACACACACTCACACACAAACAGCCACTTAAGCTTTTTCCATGTAAAAAACTGAGTCTTGTTGTGTGTGTGAGTTAGTGAAAAGTTGGCTGATGACTAGCCATGAAAAGTGGAATTGCATTTGCACAAGTACATAACTCGTCAGCAGCAGAAAGAAGGAGAGATAGAGAGCGAGGGAGAAAGAGGCTGATTCACGCAAGAAGAGGACTACCAGCAGCATAGACTGCCACCGCAAGAACCGTTTTCCCTCTATTCTCTACCGATAGTATAGCATGTAGTGGCGATGATGTGGATGATGATGATGGTGATGAGGATGGTACTCGAACTCCAACAAACAGAACATTTACTGCCACATGTACATAGTATTATGAACGTGCACCGTTACGTACAAAGTCGTTACTGCTAGTTTTTTTTGTACCGATGATGTGTAACTGGAAGTAGCATCACATCACGATCATCATCTTCAACAAACTCTCTTCCAGGAATACACGGCAGACAGACACAAACATACTATCCAGTGGAATCACATACGTGTACATCCATAATAATATGTACACACAAACACACACAACTCTGAGCTTTTGCCAAATCCTTTTACGACCCCTTTTGGAATTTATAGCCCGTCCACATGAATCAGCTGCTAGATATGAAACGGAGAGAAGAGGATAGAAAACAGCTCTGCTAGT
Organism: Entomobrya proxima; assembly: GCA_029691765.1. NCBI lineage: Eukaryota > Metazoa > Arthropoda > Collembola > Entomobryomorpha > Entomobryidae > Entomobrya > Entomobrya proxima. Next base: position 22,996,995 of record CM056171.1, read on the forward strand.
TGCTATTAGTACAACTGGTGATGCACACACACCAGTAAAACACACCAAAGTGGAAAATGAACTTACAGGAGAAAAAACGACAAAAAAGAAACTGTTGTTCCTGTTGTTGGATAAAAACAAGGTTTCTCTCCGAGGAGCGATGATGATGATGCTACGTTGTAGCGTGCTTAGTTTTCTATCTTTATGCTACGAGAAAATGGCTTGCTCATACATAAAAGCTTCATATCGTTAGGCGAAACGATGATCATGTTTTTAGCATGCAAAAGGTCTCTTTTGAGAGGCAGAAAGAGACACCGGGTACAAAATGGGAAGGCTAGCTAGTTTAGATTCCAGAGTTGAAGAATCTTTTTCGGGGATTCACAGCAAACATAAATGTGATTTTCTGTCTTAGCACTTGTTTTCTCTTTAGATCCAGAGTAAAACGTTGAGCCAGTGAAAAATATTCCGCTTCTCCAACTTCAAAGTTTGTGACAGAAGGGAGAAACAAAAAACGTGCAGTGAGTTGTCTTGTTTTTGGTTCTTGCAAAACAAAATACTTTAGTGGACAGCAACAGCAGCAGCACACCACCGTCTATTTAGAGAAAGGAAAAATCCACAATCTTTTTCCTTTTCTCAGATTTTTGTGAGTGGAAGACACGAAATATCAAGCGTTCTCTTTCCTCCGTGGATACACTTTTTATAGGAAAAGGAACGCTGTAATATCGTTGCGATTGTTGATTGCAAAGGCACACCAATTCTGGATTGGAATACCGCACGCAGACTAATGGATTGACTAGTTGACAAAGCACTTTGATCGAAGGGATGTGCTGTATCTGTATGATGAATAAAAATTCAGGAAGATGACAACAAAAACAAGCTTATCATCAACAGTTCACTTGAATGCTCCTCAAACATAGTATTGACCTACTTCTCCGAATATTTGTGTGTGTTGGATCCCAAATGCACAAGCACTTTTGAGAGAGGCAGAGACATAACACAACCCTTATATTAGAGTTTCCACTTGACTTTTATTACAGAATGTGGAGCACAACTCTTCAGATTATACTTTGTGCTGTCGATGCGGTGTTGATTATCATTCATACACCGTATGTCACTGCGCGCGGCAACCGACTCTGTGCAGCAGCAGCAGCTCAATTTGTAATAAAAATAGGCAAAAGGAAGATTATTATATGATTACTCGTTATGTATTATTATTGCAGACAATACGATATTAACTGCCAAACACTTTTCATTGTGTTTTTCTTATATCTCCACTTTATATGTATGCCCATCGAATATCTTTCACTTGAATTATTTCACATGCCAATGACGATGATGATGATGATTACAATGATAATGGTGATTTGTGCTTGCACAAACATGTATCGCTCAATAATTGATTCCTTTCTCTCTTTTTGCTCAGCGTTTCCCCTTTTTAGTTTTGAAGCTGTGTTGTTGGTTGTGTGCAAGCACGAAAAATAATAATAAATATAGATTTGGGGAAATCAGAGAGCGATAAATGCACACGAGATGAGAGCAAGGATGGGACTAAATGGAGGAAAAAAGATGTGAAATGGTGATGTAGGCCGGCATGCATGCTGTGAGAAATCTTTCTCTCACTTTCCTTTGCCTGTGGATGAGAGTGTCTGTGTGGTTGTGTTTTTATGTATTATGCTTTAGCTCGCATCTCGTTTCCCAAAACTCCTTTCCTTACCATGTACACTGGGTTAAGCAGGGAGAAAGCAAGAGAAATGAGCAGAAATAGAGACAGCACATTGTGTACGCGTTGTATAACAGTGGCATGAACCACGAGCTGTTTTTTGAGAGAAACCTACATAGCATGTTCAATGTAGTAGTACACTGGTAGTAGTTCGTGTGTGTATATTTTCATCGTCATCCTGCTGCCCTCAATCCTTTCACTCGTTTTCTCTTTGTGTGTGTGTCTCTGTGTAAGGCAAGTGAAGGGAAACGAACAAGCCATGTTGCTGGAGACTCTGGGAGAGATCACACAGTGATGCTGCTTCCAATGCAATGGAGCTCTCTCCCCTTTTCACATCATGGTTTAGTACACACATTCCCCTTTTATATTGGGATATATGCCTAGCATCTTATGCATTTTCATAAAGTAATGGAAATGCCTTTAGACACTGAATGTGTGGATGGTGAGTGGTATGGTAAATTGTATAGGGACATGTATAGAGAAAGTCAGCTCATCGCATAGCACACTACTTTTTTAGAGTTGAGGAGCAAATCAAGATTCTTACCATCGCTTCTACTATATATTTATTTGTTCTTAAGTTGTTTGAAATGGTTATTGTATGCATACATACATTTAGCGTGTGATTTTATGCTGAAAAGTGTGCCTCTTCAAGAACCAGTTTGAAGGAGGTGTTTGCAGTAGTCTACAAAAGTTTTTTCTATGAACTGAAGAACATTTTGCATGAATATTTGGCGTAAAATGAAAACATATAAATTTCTATAATGATTCCCCGTACAGATTTTATCAAAAAGGAAAGGGTTTTAACTGACAGGGATATTACCCTGAAATGTCCTCCAACAACACCACTTCTTCTATTGCAAAAAACGGAGCATGTTACCAAAGAGGGGAAAATTGCTCAAGGAATAGAAGTAGCAGGAGAAATTACAAACATGTGCGAGGGGCACTCTGCTCCTACGAAACGACGGTGCCTGAGAAAGGGAGAGCAAGATGAGATGTTATTTGCAGAGTTCGATACACATTTCCGTTTGTTGCTTTGCCCGTGGTTCAGCCACGCTGGAATGTATAGTGAAAGGCACACGGAGTAATAATGCCGATAATATTAAGGGAGCATACAAGTGCACTGCATGCCATGCCGAATTCTTATTGCCTCGCGTTCAAAGCAAACATTTCACTCACTCGCTGGTTCGTCCGCTTGCTCATTCGCTCTTGGCTCGTCGTCGTAAGAGAAGACGACTGCGAGGAATCATAGCATCTCTTTTTCCATCTCTCTTGGACCAAAGTATGTACATAGAGTACATAACAATTTTAATATGGCAATATACTAGCAGAAAGATAGCACAATATAGTGTTCTAATGTTGGTAACTGTGCACACAGACTCTCTCTCTTGCAAAACTAGTATCACCGTCCAGAGTTGTAGCTGCCGCGCGCTGCTGCTTGGAAAGAGAAAGCCAAGCCAGCAGCAAAATAGTAAATGCAACTGGAGAGAGCAAGTGTCGACCGACGAGTGAAGGAGAAAGTTGCTTGTCAGGGGGAAAGAGAAGCTTGTGTGTACGCTCTTCTTGCTTGGGCACTAGTAATGTGGCAGCAGGAAAGCTCGTCTGAGAGAAAGTAGAAAAACAACAAGACTGAGTGAGTGAAAGAGGATATGTCTGTATTATGAGCGTGTGTGTGTGTGTATTTGCACGGTAAACTTGGCTTACAATACGTGAGAGAGGACGCGATATGCATGCCATCGTTGGAAAATGGAGAAAGCATGCACATGGTAAAAGTACTAGAGAAAAATGAATGGGTACGAAAATCGTTTTCCTTTTCCTACAACACACGTTATGGCTTTCTCCACATTTTCTTTATAGTAATTTCATCTCTCTCCAGCTATCTTGGAGTTTCTTTCAGGATGATAATAATAAGACTACATGGAAAGGCTGGTGGGTTTTCATGCCACTTTGTCTAGATGAAAGTAAGTTTCTAACTTTACTTTTTTGCTAGTGCGAGAGTACATACCTACTTTTTTGTAAATGCCTTCATCAGCATGGAGCATCATTCTGCTAGAAGTATAGGCATCCCAAGTGTACATAATCTATATGGGCACCAGGGAAAGCATAGTTTTCACTCTGCTGCCTTTCTCGGATCTTACATCTTATGTTAAAATCCTATTTAGCCTATAATGCACCTCTGGTATACACAAGTAAAGAGTTACTTAGCTGTATAAAAAACACACGTATTTCTTTTTTGATTTTTACTACAACTTGTGCAATTTTTCTCGTCGTTGGGCCGGGTTGAAACTAGAGTGACATTTTTCTGGCTTGAAATCTAAATGCACTGGCAGAAATGATGTTCAAAGGGTAAAATATAATAAGTTCTCTTTGTACATTAGAGGTATGCATAACTTCATGCATAAAAATTGTTATGAGCATGCTACCAATATAATATTATCTCAGGTATGAAGTCTCATAAAAGGGCTATAACAAAGAGCGAGCAGTAAAATAAAAGAATATTACTGAAAAATATTGTATGTCTTATGGGCACTTTTACAACTGCCAGAATAAACCTTTTTATATGGGTACATGCTTTCATGCTAGACAAATCGATTGCTTTGTACATGCAGCAATAGTGGAAGCGAGCAGCATCTCAGCAGATCCAGTGCCACCAGTAGCACCACTGCTGGCGAAATGTTCCTCAACCACCACAGCTCACTCGCATCGCATACTTTCTGTACAACGACTAACTGCGACTAGCAGCACTACGTATCTAAGTACTCCCTTCCGTTTTGCGAGTCCTTTCCCCATTATTCTTATTACTCACTACCCCTAAACCGCCGCTTTTCACTCTGGGTTTCGTTATTTTACTACCAGGCACTAGGCAGGATACTATAGGCCCTGTGGAAACTGATGAAAGCAGTTTGGAAGAAGCTATCCAGCCAACCTACTTATCTTTCTTTGTGTGCATATATACAGCGTGTTGGGCTGACGATGAAGCCGAGACCAACCACCGTGGAAAGATATCATGAATTTTACTTTGTTCGTTGTAGTAATGCTGTGTCTGCACACTTTCACTGGAGAAAGAAAGGCACACGGCTATCTTTTAAAAATGTTTATTCTGCTTTTTCACATTCATGCCTTTAAATTTCAAATTTAAATGGATATGAAATTGTGCTGATCCTACTACAATGTGCTTATTATAATATAATAAACTTTACATGTATGCCCCCGTCCATTCTCTCTTTCTGAAGGAAATTCCTATCATAATACAAGACGCGCTTTATGCTCGGGAAAAAGCAACCCGTTGACTATGTATATAAGTCATTAGTCATCCGTGTAAAATAAATATACGCAATATATCCGTCTCCCAACTTCATACTTTGTAGTTTCTAACGAGCACTCAAGCTGACAAAAGAGAATGGAGATTCAATAAACTTCCCACTTGGTCATTCTTCATCTTCATTATCCCTCCACTATCTGCAGCTCCGCAAAATTCATGCACACTTGTGCCTTGTACAAGTGAATGATGATAGTTTATGGGAGCTGACAGTTAACTTGTTTGCTTCCATATTTTCTTCAACAACAGAATCCGTCACGCACGCATTTATTGTTTAAAAGAATAAAACAGTCGTAATCATAATTTGTAGAGTACTCACAAGAGTAGGTCATCATAAAAAATAACTTTCATGCTTTGTGAAACACACTTGAAATGAAATGGCTGTGTGTAGTACTACTACTTTGGTGCTTTTGGAAATTGTCATGATATGTTAAAACGATGTTGATAACGAGTTTTTTAAACACTCAAATTTTGCTTACTCCGCTTTACTTGATGCCACTCCTGCCGTGAACAAAGCTCCGATCCTGATGATGATAATAATGATGACAGCGGCCTTGATAGTTTTATGGAGCCACAAATGTCAGATCTGGTTTTTCATCTTTTGTTCCCATTGACCGATTTTTTGCAGAAAAACTTTCATATTTTTCTCTCATTTGTCTAGAAAAATTACAATAGCGGGCAGATAAGAAAGAAAGAGGAATGGAGTACATTCAAGATAGCATGCATTCTTTAGAACCTATCACACCAAGTAGGTCTCTAGGGTATACCATTTTGTTTGTTTCAGACACGTTCACTACTGGAAGCGGCATAGCTAAACCCTTTATTCTCAAGACACCACCACTGCTGGACTAATGGAATTTTACTGTTTTCTAGACTTTTTTCTCCTTTTCCACGCTGCCCTATTATGCTCGTAATAAATACAAAAGGGAAATATAATACAATGTCAAAAATTATGCTTGGGTTAGCAGCAAACTCTTTTTCTTTTCTCTCTCTCTATCTTTCTCGTGCAATAAATGCCGAGGTTGTATGAAAAGTGGTAGCAGTGCAGGCAGAGAGGTAGAAAAGAGAAAAAACTTAATTCAAGATGATTCCTCACCGGAAGCACCTTCTTCACCAGAGAGAAAAAGGACTATCAGGATCAGAGGCTGGAGCAAGTATCAGGAGAAAACGTGGATACAGATAAAAAGAAGGGGCAAACAGAAAAAATAACTAAACGGGTACTATTACATATTTAGTTGCCGCTGCCACTGCAGTCCTCTATTTCACTATTTCCACTATATAGATACTATACAAGTTTCTCTTTTTGTTCCTTCGCAGCATCATCACACACGTCACATTATATGAAAACACGTCTGCATGCACAAACACATAACATTATAGAAGAACCACCCGAAAAACTAATACTTTTTCCAGTGGGAATACTTGCGTTAATTGAATCTGAAAGACATAAACCATTAATCTTGCCTTGTCACATCCATCTCGCCTTTTGGCTACCTTATTTACAACAACGTTACAGTTACAAAGTACCGTTAAAGTGAGTCCGGAGTTGTAGCAGTGCACCGCAGACAAAGAAAACCACTAGCATCACTATCAGTATTGCCAGGAGCAGATAGGCGATATTAAAAACTACCTGCCGCAGTCGTTCAACTATTAGGCGACTTCTTCTTCTTATTCTCTTTCTTGAAAGTGAAACGATGAATCCCACTCTCTTCTTAAAGATAAATTTCAAGAAGAGAAAAGCTCGTATCTTCTTTCACTTTACTCTGCTGTAAAAGTATGCTGCTTACGTTTTCCATGTGTACATCAATGAGTCGTTCTCTGTAAAGTATATGGTCATTATGTACACAGAAATAATCAGTTTGCCAAGAACATCAATTTCTGGCCATTCTATCATTCTCCATTACTACATGTATTTATGCTCACATAAAGCATTCGTATATAGAGATAGCTCAATATTGTTTGCAGTGAGTGTTGTGAGCAGGCAAGTACACAAAGTCTACCTTTCCTCCTCACTCAGACTCTTCAACTTTCTCTTTGTCTTTCCCTTTACTTTCCAAGCGCTGTAAAAACTTTTGGTACACACCTTTTACTCAATGTGATGTACAGAGAGAAAAAGCGAGTTATGAAACTTTTTCAACAACTCCTTTCCTCTGTTTGTTTATTCACTCAAAGTTGCAAACAAAAGATAGCATCCGGTGTATTTATTGAGGGGAAACTCAGGCATAATCACACAGAATACAGCTATACTATGTATGATATACGCTTTTCCCTTAATAATGTAATGTGATAAACGCGGTTGAGAATTGCGCAAAAAGGTCAACCATAAGAAGTTCAATAAACGGTGTAACTCAAGATTCATGATGACTTGGCAATATTGCCTTTTCACAAAAGTAATCGGCAAAACTCAATTTTCCGTTTTTTTATGTACAAGCGCACATAGCAAAATTTTTATTTGGCTTATTTTTTCTAGTTATATATGCTCTTCACCCCACTTCCATGCATGTGAAGCAAATAAATCCATTTTCCCAGTGTAAACAGTGTGTGCGGTTGGTATTGTTGAAAAAAAAATAAGGCCAGTTTACCGTTTCACCGAAACTCCTCCTCACAATTACAAAAAGGTTTAATAAAAACCCAAAGCACACAGCAGCTTTTTTTCAAGGAAGCCATGCAGAAAAAACGAAGCAACTTTCTCCCTCAGAGATATATATGCATACTCAAGTAAACCAACTACTCATGCTAACAAAGTGGGGAAAGAGTGCACAGCCTTTTTATTAGTCTCATCTACTTAGACGTCTTTCAGACTCGTAATTCAAACAAGGTATATAACACCCAGGGGTTATATTCATTAAAAAGTTGTGCCACACACACGGCAGAAGAAAAAAGGTATGCATTAACACTCACACTGTAAAACATCTCTTATTCATGGCATTTCTGTAAGACTACCATTCTCTTGACACCTACAACGTCTTCTGCTGGCACTACTAGACCTTTTCTCTCTCCTTTTAAACAGTATCTGCATACAGAAAAATATAAGTGACTGTAATGACGCTAATAATATTCTCAGTGGATGCAAGCAAAACTATATTATTATTATTATCGTTCAACAACATCGTATCATCCCACACACACAATTTCTTAAAGTACAACCCCACGTCTTCTGGCATTCTTAGTATTCATGAATATATTCAGGAAGTATTCACCATTTTTACGAAGTGCTTTATCTCCGGTGGTAGAGCACCTTACTGCATCTTTAATGATGATCATTCATACATACGGTGGGGATGACAATTGTTTTAAACCATTTTATTTATTCTCCTCTCATAAACCTTCCAGCCATTTAAGATTGGCAAGCAACACTGTTGATGCATGGGTTAATTTCAATGAGAACTCGTTAATCCTAGCACTAGAGAGTTGGTGCCTACATAAAACAAAAAATACCATACAGCCAAACCAGACCGATTGAGAAGCGATCTTTATTACATGGATAATAAATCTAGATTTCAGAATTCAAGATTTCTCTTTTCACTCTAGGACATGCCTGCATGTAGAGGATTGAACACAAAAGTTTTTTATTTGCAAAGCTATGTAATACATTATAAGGTTCAAACGCAACACAGCATACTTGTTAAGAATAGCAAACGATCTGGAAACAGCAAGAACGGCTAAGTCTGAAATTTCACATACTTTGTTGGTGTGTTTTTATGAAAAGACAGCAACACGCTTACGACTTTTTCCCCCCCGTTTTCCTCATTTTTACGGGAAAGATACAAAGAAAGGATAGATGGAATCTCACGGTCAAAGACACAGTTTTAACAGATTTACATGAGCTTTAGGTGTGTAAATAGGATTAATAATTACTAATTTACTTTTTTTATGAGCACTGGCCACCAAAGAACGTGGAGGCAACATAGAGGAACACAGCACCGCGGGACAACTTAAAGATACATTAACTAATGAAAGACTCCAGGTACACTGATCCGTAATACCGATAACTGCATATAGGTCTAATCAAAAAAGTAAAAAGAATCACTGAAATGATCACATACAAACTGTTGTGCACTCTTGTCAAAAGAAATTGCTTTTACGATTTTCCATATCTATTTAATATCGGAAACAATCAATCATATGAAGAGAAGACACAAAATAGCCTAGTGTGAGAAAGCAGTTTTTAAAACTACGAAACACAATATTATTGCACAAATAAATTTAATCTATAAACGCACATGCTTTCATAGTCAAATTATCTGCAAAGAATGTTTTTACATCATTCTTAGTTTTGACGATATACTACACATTTTATCTTTTTTGAGTGAAAACAACACAGAGTTCAATTCCACTTAACACTAGAAAAAAAATTATAACAAGGAATGCATACAGCACTAGCTCTGGAAACAATGTACAATTATTCCTTTCTAATATACAGACAGCAAATAATACACCATTGGGTACACTCCCAAGGCCCAACCGTTGGGTGCGCTGCAAGCTATCACCACATTCTCACTCAGTTGTCACGAATGAAAAAATAAAAATATACGAAATAAGTAGAGCGTAGAGAAGATTTGAATTCAGGGTTCACCGCACATCAAAAGAATTTGAAGGAGGGAGAAGATTATTCGGAGGAGATATCTAGGGACACAAAATTGGAGAAAAAAGACTTCTGACACAGCGATGGAGACCTCCTCTCACTTCTCAATTTATCGCGTGTGACGCCTTTTTCTAATAGTAGCAAAAGACGAACTTCTTACAGAGAATATACAAGTAATATCTATGTGGACAATGCATACAATGAAAAAACCACACACAAGGAATCCTGTACATATATATGAAGGGAACAGCAAAGAGAGAACATAGATGATCATTTTTAATGGTAAGTCCACCTACAATTCTTGGTTCCCTAGTTTTCTTTGCTTATCATATGTTTTTGTTGCTTTTCCTCCTCATTGACCCAATTATCAATTTTAATGAAAAAGAACTTCATGGGTACCAAGATAATGTATTTTGGAAAGAAAATAAGCATATTTATTGAACAGAAAAACAAGCTGGAACTGTTTTGGGCTTTGGTAAATTATATAAAGCACTGACTACCTTTGAGGTTACGGTATATACTATATAATATATCAACAAGATGAGAAGATTCAAAAGAAGTTAATCATCACGAGTCTAACAAAATTAATTTACTTATTCATGCGTAACCATAACAAGAATGAGTATACATACAATTAAATATCGCAAAATTCTACCATCAACGACGAGAGAAAGTAACAACATTTTACTTGTGCTCGTATTTTTTTTTCGTAATGATTTAAATTGTCCCCATTCATTCATATTTGCATAAAGACTATCCTGACATAGCGTCCGGGAATTTGAAAAGCGTCAGTACAATATACTCTATTTGCAGAACAAAGGAGAAAATACGAGTGGCAAGAGAATGTACAAGAATTTTGAACCCTTCTCCTATCTTAATCTAAATTGTTTTGTGAACGGGCTACTGTGTCTTCTCATGAATTTAAGCCACACATAGATTGATTTGACACCTTTGGACACAACAGCCTCTTAGAAAATTAAAAGCGTAATTAAAGCCAACCGCTCAGCAGAGTGTGAGGTGACGCGATGTCTATTACAGCACGAAGATTAAAAGAGGAAATAAAGGGGTGTGTTACAAAGGCGGGGAGGTGGGGGAGGCAGCTAAGAAAGAAGGGTTGAAGCAAATAGATATATGTTTGTAGACTTAGAGGGTGTAGAGCGCTTGACCACTATGGTATGGGTGGCGGAAGTAAAGACCGGGCAGAAGAAATACGCGATTATACAGGAAAGTTTTAACAATCCAATATTCCTTTCTCTTTTTGGCTATACAGTATAGCATATCAGATTTTAGCAAACGCTGCAAAATCATTAATGCATTCTTGAAATGATTAAGAAACGCCTACAAGAGAAATTACCAATAATTCCAATGTGCTAAAAGCCATAATACGCCCGCAAAATATACATTACTAGAATTAAACAAGAACTTAAGATTAAATACTTATATAGTTCCATCCTACATGAAGACTCACAAAGGTATGGGTAGCAGGGTTTATTAATAATTATTATTAATAGATGATCGCGACAACTGAAAAATACAAAAATAAAAGCTTCTTCTTTCTTGTGAATATGATATGCACACTTGCCATGATCTCCATCAATACAACGCATGATAGTTTTTAAGAATGTCTCTCTGTGTGGCATTGAAGATGAGTGATTCCAATCTGATTTTCGTTTCGTAAACAAAAAGATATGTATCAAATAATACTTCAATGAATGACTACTATGTTGTATGTGAAAGTATAAACACTTGGTACGATGACTCCAAAAAGTGAAACATGTGCGGTGCGAATTCAACTCATTGCAATCTTTTGATGCGAGTAAAAAAGAATATTGGTGCTTTCATGAGTGTACCCTCGTCTATAAGTATTTCAAGAGCGACCTAAATCCATGTTGTTGCAATTTTATCAATGCACCCTGGATAAAACTAATAAGAGGTATACAGACCAAATGCTCATAACGACATAGTTTTTATGCTTTCATATAACCGGTTCCTACACAACTACATGCTTCAACCGTAAAATATAGGTCACCAGAAAGCAATGGAAGTGGATACACTTTCACAGAAAATTGATACTATTATGGCAAAATGATTCAAGGAAAAGCGGCCAAGGATAACTGACCAAGACAATAGTTTCTGCTGCCAGTACAGTTACCGCTATAAAACTACAAACACAAAGTACCATACTTATTTCCGATCCCCCACCTCACCAAATCCATTCCTCAATTGAAGCCTCCCACAACTATACTTAGTCTGATTGTTGTCCAATCTTTATTACTAGCGTTGCTAGACTTTTGTATCGGTACATATTAACATGACAAACTTAATATATGATGCAAATGACGGAACTAACTCAATCACAACAGTTTAGACCAACAAAAGTTTTTATTTATTATCAACTGTCTTATACCACAGATTGTAGACTAATAATCTCTAGAACTTTCATCATTCATATATTCACGCGGTCACCAACTTGTTTTCTCCCTCCCTCACCAAACAAAACACATTATATTCCTGAATCTGTATACGTTTTTTCGCATTATTTTTGGAGAAAAATATTAACAGTTCTAACAAGAAATAGGCACAGTAACTAAAGCTAATGCTCAAGGCCAAATTCCAAAAATCGACTTGAAATCTAAATAACTTTCCCCAAAGAACGGTGGAAATGATCATATTAAAACTCACATCAAAACTACAACATTAGTTTTTACAGCCATCCTGTTCAATTCCGATCAAATTTCAAATTAACTTAAGTCATAGTTAAATTTTACATTATCCATTAAGAAACTAATATAACATGATCACAGAATAATTTCAGTAGAAGCTTTGCCTTAGTCTTCTTAAAACAACACTCATTTGTTGGCACGTAAACAATATTTACTTCAGCTTCCCAGTAATAATTTTTACTGGCAAGCACCTTCCCAATCCACTATGTTGTACTTTGTAAATTTTAGGCAGACCATTCCTGTTTGGATTCTGCTTTCCACCTATCCTCAACGACATTCACATTTCATACTGTGAAACCCAACTTCTTATCATCACAAGCTAAATATAGTTGCTGCCAACCTTGAACCCGCTTCCCACCTAAAGAAGAGTAAAAAAATAAGCGAATAAAGGAGGAAATCATCCCTATTGTACCTCTTTTTTCCTTTTATCTCGAACGGCCGAGAAAGATGAGCAGAACACGAATAGACCAATACTTTCCTCATAACAATACTCGATTAGGCAGAAAATATGACCTCCATACCAGAGCTCGATCTCCTTACCCCTCACCGTTCTGATTACTTTCATTGAGGGAATAATATTGGAGAAAACTGATCTTCCCCCCGCTTCTCCTCCACGATCCTTCCTTTTTTCTTCCAGAAACTGCTGTGGACCCCTTTTTCATATTTTTCTTTTAACTTTTTTTCAATAATAGGCGAGTCGCAGAACCTATTATCGGCAGGCCAAAGAAAAAACTGAAAGAAGGAAATCCTGTCGCGTACAGCCATGGGGTGAATTGCTACACGTTATTCCGACGTGAACTGAAAGGTCCGTACTATCCGGGTCGTTGTGCTTTGAGAGCGATGTCTGAAATTGAATGTAAATGGTAGGCCAGCCTCACAAATACTTTGCTGGATTGACTGATCCGATCTGACCATCTTCCTCCAATAATTAACGTTCTACGCCGTCCCTCATGTTTTCCGCCATTCTATAAAAGAAAGTGTTATTTTCTTAAAGACTATTACTCAAAACTGATTAGGATTTCATGAAATATGTGGTACGGGTAATTTATTTTGAGCGTAGGAGTCAAGCTGGCATATCCTATATATGTAAATCTGATTTGAAACATTGGTAAATAATCACAATAATGAGCGCATAACTTTATTCCCGTAACCAAGAACTGCTGCTCGTTGAAATGTAGTGTGTTCCACTTATTTAACCCTCCGCCAGAAGGATATACGAACAAGATGGTGAAAAAATGGAACAGATCACAACATAACATGACGAACTATGAGGCCATATTAACAATCCGGAGGTTAATACACGACTTATATGCCTGTAGTAATCCACTAATTTAATGGAAGTGAACCAATATCCCCCTGTGAACGCAGTAGTATTTCAGGTAAATTTATAATAGCCATTGTGTAGAATTCTGTATTTTTTATTTTTCTGTAAACTTATCAAAAACGTCCATTCTTATGTTTTCGTTTTCAATGGCGTGTTGTTCCCACGGGGAAAATATGAAGCTTGCGGGCAATAATAATGAATCTCTATTTGCTTCCCTTCATAATACATAACACTTGGAGCAAGGTGAATCAATTAACATTCCTTGGCTATTCGGGCCAAATAACATTCAATAATATTGTATTTTTTTATAGTCATTATCTACATCCAAATTAATTTTTTGTTTCTGGTGGAAAGAATTGCTGCTGGAGAGTAGAAATACACATACAGTGTAACTTGACAAGCTTGCAAATTTAAGTGGAATTGAGTAAAGTGCATGAGCTCTTCCATCACGATCAAGGAGTAGCAATTGTTTCCATGGTTGTTGTGTGCATTACTAAACTGCAAATGAATATTAAATGTGAAAATTGGAAATTTCACCGATTTTTTTCCATTCCGGTTGAAGAGATCTTTTTTATCCCATGCCAAACTTTTATAATACGCTTGTGTATATATGGGTAGTACACGTTTTTAGAAAATATCTTTTCCCCAGGGTCCATTTGGAGTTTCTTGGAAAGTTTGCGAAACGGTAAAATTTATTAGGGTAATTAAAAGGATGGGACAAAAGCAACCATGTAATTAGTCGGATATCTATTTTAAAAGTGGCGGTGGAAGTGGCCTAATGCTAAAGTATGTTAGTGTGTATTGGCCGTTGAACAGTAATAACGTTTAATTGGAGAGATAGTCATAGCTACAAAAACGTGAATGCCGTATCAGCTTATCATATATGCCGACAATAAACGACAAAAAAGGGAGATCCTAAAAGCATACTATTATGGGTGATGGATTATGTATATAACAGACTATTATCTTTGTCGAGTCCGTCCCACATTTTTTTCTTAGAAATATGAAAGAACCATTTGGGAGAATGAACAATGAAACATATGAAATGAGACAAATATATTCCAAAGAAAACAATGATTAACATACAACCCCAAATTTATAACACAAACAAAGCATATAATGGTGTTTTTTGTTTATCAAATGGTGCATATGGACGATGTTTGCGTTTTCGAATATTTATAATGAAAGCATAGAGTTTAGACCAAGTGGCCAACCGGTCAACGAATTCTTATGGCTTCACAGCAACACACTTTGGCGCGTGACCCAAATTGGAAACGGTGTCCCAGTTTTATTTCAAGCTGGTTATAAAAAAATATGCTGTATTCCAATTGTCCCATATATGCGATCTACAGTATGCTTATAACGATTATCATGGTCTCAGCTTATATAAACAATAGATGCCTGTATGTTTAAAAAAAAACTTATTGAGCAATCACTACGCTAAAATTAGTAATTCCCCAATAATCGATGATGCGAATATATGAATATTTACGATGAGACACATGCAACTTGCTTTTTATATGTACTATACCTAATCAAGCACATTTTTCCAGCAGATAATTACTGGCATAGACGCGCTCGAGGTCTTACATGCAATTAATGAAATCAGTATGTAAACACGGAAGTTACAAAACCCGGGCCCCCGATAAAGCTAATATTATTTATGTATAATCAAATAGTATAGCAACATGGTCACTAAGTACAAAGAAAGAGTATCTTACAGGAAAAAACCTGAAATTGGATATTGGATCAGAAAGGCAGTACTGTTAGGAGGAGGCAGTAATTTTTAATTCATTCAACTTGATGGGCATAATTGAAATTGAGCAAATAGCAAACAAGCAATTAAACTATAGACCAATTAAAATGCAAAACTATGTTTAAAATCTACAATAATGTGCTGTAACAACTGTAATTCATCAAAACGTTTCCAAATTTGAACACAAAATAGCACATGGCCTTTTCCGTCTAAACTAACCTGATTAAGCCTTCTTGATTAACGATATTTTAGTTAATAAGATTGTACGACGAACTGTAGTAATTGTATTCAAACCTATTCTGCTGACCCTATGCTGAAATTGACTACAATTCCGCATTAAATACATCTGCGGCGACACAACTAAGCGGCCTTCCATTTAGTATCGATATTTAAGAACAATTCTTGTTACTGTAAATGGTAAAGAAAAGAAAACAGACTTATGACATAGGCATTTTGGCCTTATAGATCATCTACAACGCCCTCCTCGTTCCTCTCTCAACAATTTTTCACGGAATATTTTCACACTCTACCACCATTCATAGGAGCGTGCATATACCAATATGGAGATGCCTTAATAGTCGACACTGAACATTGGTGTAGATAGCTTCAATCAATTATCTCAATAACGAGTAAATCGCCGACATTATACAAGAAGAATCCTAACTTTAAAACAGAGAACAGAAGCCGGCCACAAAAATGTGGCATGAGCATTTATGTATAGTGTAAAACGAGGAAGTTTTCATTAGGAGTGATGTGCCACAAACCCCAACCAACTCATACTATTCCACCATTCTTCTCGAGCACACATAACGAGACTCGTTTCCACGTTTGTTCGAGTATACCAGATAAGAATAGACTGTTACCTTCATACAAAACCAAATATTAGCAAAGGAAATGTAATACGTGGTCCTAAAGTGAATTATTAAAAATGAAAGCCACTAAAACAAAAAACGCACACAAGTCCCTCCTTGTTTTTCTTGTTTTCTCTTTGGAAATCAGCCTATAAGTAAATGAATAATGCATGCGACAAAAATGTTAGCAACTCGGAAAAGTTTGACATAACAGTCAGCACTATTGCTGCTTTCTAGTAAATTCATTCATCTCATGCCTCATTTGGAACTTGCCAAATAAACGTGCATGTGGTCAGAAACACCCGAAAAAAGTATTGAAGAGGAAAAACCATAGACGCTTGCTTGCTTGCGTTTTATATATGCATGCCTTCGGTGATATTCAATATATCAAGCAGCATCGTGAATTAGATTTATCCCGGAATGGAATAATCCAAGGTCAATTCACAAAGTCAAGTAATAAAAGCACGTCCATAATCCCCAAAATCCCTTGCAATATAATAGGCGCGATTCGTGTTCCAAGCTAATTTTTCGACAACGCTCCTAAGAGGCGAGATTTAAAATGAAACCTGTTTTTTCCCTCTAATTAATTAATAACTTTATGCTGTGCTTTTATCTTCTTTTCCTCATTGCAATTACGAGCTTCTAGCGTTTTTTTCTTAATGTATATGACCATGTCAGATTCTTTTTTTCTAAACGCCTTTCCAAAAAATATATTGCTTGAAAAAAATGCAAGCATCAAGCTATACAATAAGCAGTTGTTAAAAGAAATTTTAACGCTCAAAATAGCCCCGCTACTTTAAATACTGGACGATACAGCTAACAGAAAAGTTATTGAACAGTTTTCCTATGCAAGTCAATTACCTGGTGTATTTCGTCAATTCATCGGTGTGAATCCATCACACTACGTGTCCTCCAATAAACACTTCGAATCCAAACCCTTAATCTCCATTCTGCATTGTACAAGTCAACCTTGAATAATTTTTTGTTCTCTTAAAAATCCGCGTTCCAAAGCAAAATCATTATAGAAAAACTTTTCACGCCCCAACAAAATCCTAGCACATTTATCACAAACAAACAGTGTTGTGTACAGTACAGGAGATCCCATATGTATGAAAAACAGGAAAAAAATCCCCTTTACAATGTAAATATGATTGAGTCCAATAAGGCCATAATAGTAATAATAAAGCAAAATGGTCAACATCACATCATCCGGCTTGGCATAAGTAACCCCCATAAATTCAGAGTTCCATCCGCTAAGAAAAAAATTGGCAACGAGTCCCCCTCAATGCTTACAAACCCGTGGCGACCCCGTGGGCGTGTAGGGTGCGGAGACAGCAGGGGTGTGGAGGACGACCACAAGAGCTCCACCGTTTGGGGTACGATTCTCTCACTGACGCCTCGAATACTTCTCGCGACCTTCGCCATGGTGACGGTGGTTTAACAACACCAACTGCTACTCACCAAAAATACGACGCGACCACACTAAACGTCCCGATTCGGGAGTCTGAAGCATTGGTACGACCCTGAGCAACTGGTAAGGCGCGATTTGATGAATAAATAACTTAAGCGAAAACAATACCGGTTTTCGTCCGTCTTGCTTGTCTATTAATTGGTTTGGAATATGAGATGATAATAAGTAATCATTACCGACACACATAATCCATTACCACCGGATGTTCCCATTGAACGTAGTAACTTACTGACCGTATTATATTAAACTCCATAATGTTTATTATTATATTTACAATGTAGCGGTATATCTGGCTACTGCTAAGGCAAAGTAATTCCTAGTTGGGGCTTCCCCCCTGCTCTGAGGATGTAGCTGCAGGTGAGGAGGCTTATCATGACCAAGTCACACATTTATTACTATTATATTACTAAAAGATACACACACAAAAATCCTAACAAACCGCCGAAGTGAGGGAGGAGAGTGTGTGGCGGAGTGAGAGACTCACAACCCAATTGAATATTAATGATGATGATTTGCCTGAAGAATCGGTAAAATGGCTAGAAGAATCAATTATCCCATTTGTGAAACCTCCTTTACCTAACACCCGAAAGCGAAAAATCTTGCATTCCGTTGATCCCGTTCCCAATTAGTCTTACATCCCAATTAAAATTTGCTTGGAGCGGCGATATTGGTGGGTGGAAGGATCTCGTTGCAGGTGGAGCGGTACGGGCATTTTGCACCATTCCCAGCGTGGTGGTGGCAAAGCATGGTGAATGAACCTCCTTTCTGATCTGGACCTCGAGCGAATGTCTGAAACGTAGAGAGTGTACGCTGGGGCATCCACAAATACCAAACCTGTTATGGTCAATAATGAAATCAAAAGGGGAAATAGAATCGAAACAATGAAAAGCGCTCTTGCGCAGGTTTGCTTTGTGTATCCAGACGAACAATAAAAACTGAAACTACCTATCTAGCCAAGAGAGACAAGAATCAACAATCATCTTAGCTGGAACTAACTGATAATGAAAATGCTGGTTGAAGAAACTGAACAAAGGGATGACATTGCTCGCTGCTGATAACTATATAATGTAGCGGTTTAATGAGGCTTGATATCGATAGAAAGTTCGTTGAAAGTGAGCACAATTTTAAGACGTACTATTAAATAATATTATTAGACACCTTTATAGATATCAATAATTCTTGAATAATATACATACGAACCCATTATGCCCTTTTCTGATAGTCAATAGAACGAAGTTGAAAGGCACATGAACAGACAAAACCAAAAGGGAAGTCTCTTAAAAAGAGAAAAGGAGTAGAACCATCGTCCTCCCTAATGTAAGCATGTGACCATTGGTAAATTGTCTGTCGGTACAATTTGAAAATGAATGCATGTGACGGGAAATCCGAGAAGTGAATCCTTTTGCTCTTGCTCTCATTTGATTACAAGCCACGTAGCTAAACATGAGTTGGCCTTTGGATAGACAACTAAGGAACTACATCGCACCACTGCTCCAAGTTTGGTTATAGGGTAACTCCCACATTAAAAAGCCAAAACTTATATCGGACCACCCAAATCAAAGAAGATTACAGGAGAAAGCAATGGGGAAAGTGCGGAAACACTCGTCTGAGAAATCAGCATACTAACTTGAGTTTCCTGCCCGGGTTTTCTGGAGAAAAGTAAAGCTACAAAGTTGACAACACCAGAGTCGTTTACTCAAAATCCTCATAGTACCACTTTTCGTAGGGTCAAAGCTATTTGTAACATTGTTTGGAACCTTTTCATAGCAGTAGAAAACCGTTGGGTTATTTCTCTTCACATTTGTAAGTGCTAGGCAACTACTGCGCTGGTCTTTTCTCCATTACTCTAATATCCCGTCTTAACGCTTTAGGTTGGTTTTTACAGTAATACTTGAGCTTCTAATGATGGCTGAACTACTACGACGTACCAATAATCCTTTTGTAACTAGATAAAATGGGAACTAAAAATTTGAGACATTTTGGAGTTGGATTACATAATGTTTTCATACTCTTATAAAAGGACAATATTTAGGTGCTCAATTTAATTAAGCACTACGCACTAGACACTAAGGCATTGAGTACAAAAATCAGAAGGGAACAACAAAAAAAAATTATTGAAAACAATTAATAGCAAAAACGATAAAGTATTTATTCTGGCGGAGTCCCTTGTATATCACCAATAACACACTAAGCATAATAATAATTATGATGCTTTATTTTCCTCCTGACCATTATACTTCATCGTTTTTATATAGTCACCTCAGCGACCAAAGATAGACCACTGAAATTGGAATAAAATCAAACAAATCCACAGGTACAATTTCGCATCTATTCAATCAATCACCACCAAACACCCAAGCTCACTTTTTCTGTGCTACAGCCATACAAATAATTAATTTTCCCTGTTTCACGATGATCTAACACTTTCCACCTTAATAACTTTTCGTCTCACAACCAAATGTGGCTCCTTTTCTCCAAAACTTTGTTGATCAAGTTTTTCTTCCTGCAGGAAAACCAATTTTTTCTTGAACCATCTTCCCTAACTAAAAGCGATATACTCGTTATATACCGCATTTTTGTGAAGGGTATTTGTTATACACTGACCTTAATGGCCATTCATTACAACGACGATCTCTATGTGCTCAGATGTAGTTGATGTAAAAGTATAACAAACCTCCTCAAATTCGTATAATTATTCCGAACAGACAATCACTTTTTCTGAAAAACATAGATCAGCAAGTTTGTTTGGGAGAGCAACATTCAGCGGAAGGAGGAAGCCGAGGTAGCCAGTTTTTTTTTCCTTGCCACACCACAAACAAAGGATAAAGATTGAGGTGAATTCACAGAGGAATCAACATCATCCCCTTCATCTCCAACTAGGAGAGGAGAAGCCAAGAAAAAAGAATACTAGTTTAGAAAAGGTAACACAACAACAAGTCCTTTCAATAATAACCCGCACAAAAACTCATGTGGGCTTAAAACATTTTCTCTCCCGCGCAACATAACAACTCACTGTGTGTGCATCATCAACTACGCTACGTCTAGCAAGGTTGGAAACAAATGCCATTTGGTAAGATTCCTAATCTTATATCCCCGTGTTTTTCCCATAACATAGAAGCATGTTACATATTCCTAATCTTTTTCGCGCAAGTTGCGGGCAGTGTCCACTTATAACTCTATAACCCCATTGTGTACATCCAAGGAACTGGATGTAGAGTTTATGTAGACAGCGTCCAACTTTTTGTAGTTATTTAGGACTAGAACAAAAGTATGAAGATTCAACTTGAAAAAAGATGTTAAAAAATAAAAGAATAGTTACTATCCCATTTCACACTGACATTGGGAATGTAGAAGAATATATTAGAGTACACTACTAATAGTACTAGGTGTGACAATGGGACAATTGAAGAATCAACTACTCAAACAAACTGTGTAGGCAGTAGTTGCATGGAGAGGGAAAGTGTTCACAGTGGAGGTTTACTATTACTGGTAAACCATGAGTACTTTGGTTCAAATCCTCCCTTATTAAGTAATAATGGATTTAAGAAGCCTAGATTTAACATGATGAAAACCTTCATAAGCTTCACACACCTCTCACCTATTGTTTATCCTATCTGTCGTCCCCCGCATCAGTTTGACAGACTACCCCGGAACCAGATATAATAACATTATATTTCTCCCTGTGCTGATACCCATTTCAACATCAGTTTTTTTGAGTAGAGGGATTGGGAAGTAATATGTGAAAAAAGCCATATTATGGCACTATTTGGACACAATATTGCAATGCTAGCCTTTTGTGATGCAAGTACGTAAAAGCAGGACATGGGAACAATGAAGGTAAATCCAGGAGAAATCGTGATGGCAGTGTTGAGTCTAGTATTTTTTTCGGAGTCTATTTAGGCACATCACAATCTACAATAAAAACCCAGATGAAATCGAACCAAACTTTTACTCATGTGGTTCTCCTCAGTCCTCATCTCTCTCTCCTTAGGTGACCTTAGATACAGCAACTCTCTCATTCTCATCTACAACACAACAGGTCTCCATACGAACAATGCATCAAACCGTCATGGCTTCATGTTTAACATACTTACAAGTATTAAAAAACGTTGTCTTTTCATTTCCGTCTCCCATCTAATTGTTCTCCATTTCCTGTATCTCAGTATGTTCGTCCAGAAAAAAACAATACTGTTGATGTCAAGTAAACAGAACAAACCGACACTCAAGTATGGCAAGTGTATGTGGTAAAAAAATAGTTCGATACTGTACATTTTTTTCAGCCTTGATTGCAAAAAGTATATATAGTAGAAAGCAATGGTGGGAACGGGGAAGCACCCAAAGCGAGTTAGAAAAAGGTAAAATAAAGCGGCCTAAAAAATAATTCAACGTAATCCCCCAAAGATGCCTACATAGAGACATAGAGAAAGCCCCTTAATGAGAAAATTTTTTGCGATTTGTATTTACCACGACGGAAATCATCCTCCACGCAAATAATAATAAATCGAGATGAAGAAATATATTTTATTATGGTAAATACCCTACTTTTCAGGTTTTTATTATAAATCTTAGCTACCTACTACTACGAATGGACCTGAAGAGTAACAATTCCTCAAAGTTGATAACATTAGTATGAGTCATGTACAAGAAAACTACAATTTTTTGCTTAGTCTCTATCAACATTTTTTTTCTCCCTTTTTGTTGTACTTTCTTTCCTCCTACCATCCCCTTTTCGTTTACAACTTCGGTCTCATTGAATTAGAGAGAGACAAAATAGGCAAAGTCCAAAGTTTAGTTAGTGATGATTGACTCGGCGCTATATAGTCCCCACTTTTTGTAACAAAATTTCTGGCTAAAAAAACTTTTGTTGACCTGACCATGGATAATGATTTTGACGGAAAGCTCAAGCTTGTGCATGTATTTTTCACAATCAATATTTGCACAAATTTTTATGAGTGAGCGAATAGACTCATTTGCACCACATCACGTGGGTTTCAATGTTTTAGTCATTGTATTTTTAGAAAGAATCCTACAATACCGAAATTTCACTAGCCAACGGATGTATCCCTAAGTTTTGATGTATTTCAAATAAAACAACAGTTATTTTCATAATGATCAAATTCATACTAAAACAAAGTCATGTTTACTCGGATTCCTATTTGAATATTTACACATGAAAGTTAATATTAAAAATAATGTGAATTCATTAGTATCAATCGCTGTACAAGACTCTAAAATCAAACGTGAGATATATATGTCATAACAAAGACAAATACATCTCTGTAAACTGTCCCATATTGCTTCAAAAACTATTTTTCATTCAATCATAGTATAAATTTGATCGTCTCACACACAAACATCACCCGAGAAATCCCTTGTGTCCAAGACATAATTTAATAATGATGGTTGAGTTATAACAAAAACACAAAAACTGTTGATGAATAATTTTATTATCACATGTGAATAGAGATATACGTTAGGAATTTTGGATAAATGTCAATCCAATTAACATCTCATCATTTCCGTCAATTATTACCTATGCAAGCAACACGAAAAAAGTAAAACTTTATCTAGTGAACAGACCCGATACACAAACAAATTAAGGCCTTTTTCTAACAAAATGATTTACAATACTGAAGCTATGATAACATTAAAAACAAGCAATGAAAGAATTGTCGTTTTTAATAGTTGATCAGATACCCGAAACCACAGGTGTGTGAATGAATAGTAAGTATATGCTAGCCTTTCTGTTTGTGTTGATGAGAAAGGAAATTCTCTGAATTGTTTGATAAATTTAATGAAATAGCACTTATTGTTTACCTCGCATAATCTCGAAGGCCAGAAATGATATATCTAATCAATGCACTCACAAGTTAAAGGTAATAAAAACTTTTTTCAAAATTTTTTAAAAATATCAATGTACTAAGTAATAGGATTAATATATTCTAGTTTTATTACAAAAAAAAAAAAATAACGGATAGAAATTCATAACACTCTAACTGAAAAATTTTACCAGAGTAACCCCCTGGTACCCCATATTTTCATTATTAGAAGTAACTTGCAAATAAATACCTAATAAGGTTTATAAGTTACAACCTGTTTCTTTAGTAATAAATTCAACGTGGGTCGTCCAATTTATTGTGGACATAATAGACTTATAACGTGCTTTCGAACTTCATTCCAATCGAGTTTTATAGAATATAAACCGGCCCCGCTCAGTTAATCTAGTTAAACTACCCAAGACATCAGGCACAACAAACTAAGGATTTGCGTTCTTTTTTTTCTTATTTTTCTAATTTACCATTAGTTGCACCTACAGATCTACAGTATGTACCGATTTTACAAATCTGTTTTTTGTGACAAAAACATATACGACTGTTAACTATCAATACTCCTGCCCGAATTAAACAAATTTACCGAATAAGACCTATAGTTAACGCTCGAAGGTACTAAGCCCAAAGCTTTTAACACTTTGTTTTCCATACTTCACAACTGGCCAATTACATTCATCAACATTTACTAGTAGTTTATGTCCTGTGACCAACTAGAAAGGCTGAGAGCAAACTTTGAGTGAGAGATGAGATAATACTCCTGGGCTGACGATGCAGGAGACAATGGCTTATTTGAGTGAAAAGAAAGGAAGCGAACAACTAGACAAGATAATATATTTCGACAGCTCCCCACCTGACTCACTGACTTCTCAGTTCAGAGTACGAATATCCACACAGCGAGAATTATAAAACAAGGAAAGTAGCAAACATTACAGTCCCATCTGCCGCTTTAGTATTTTAGTTTGCATCGACCATCCTTTGACCCACAAAAACTAATTGTGCTGTAGTTGGGGGAATAAGAATAAACTAAAAAGTCGTATTTGAGTAAGTGGAATAGACCAAAGAAAGGTCCATGAGTTTCTGGGTGTGCGAAATTGCGAATTGAACTCGATCAGACCTTTATATCGACAAAAGATCCATTTCAGTTGGTATTATTCAGAGGTGAAACCAATAAAAGCAGTAACATTGAGAAAACCAAACTAAGAGTTCTCTGGAAAATATGAAGTATATAAGCGTTAACCTATACTTGTTTGTTTTGTGGGGATTGGATGCTTAATTAAAGGTAAATACATACCATTCACTAACTGTTTAATAAACACGAAGGTTTGGTTTAATGGCAATAATCATTTTTGCGGCTTTATTTTAATCACTTATAAGGAAAAGGAAGGAGAAGGAAAAAAAAAGTAAGAAACGCCACAGGACAAATCAAGACGGATGTAACCATATTTACATCAATGTTTCATTAAATAATAATACCGAGCTATTGTAATGCTTGAAATTCTCCAACTGCTTTTCATGTTGTTCATAGAGAATAATTACACAAGCCAAGATTCCGAAAATTATACAATTACTACTCATATAATTACCAGAGGTTTAACATTCCTTCACATTGAAACTTGATACTGCACTCTGGTAAGGAAAACAGGATGACTTTTAAAATTAGATGGCTATCGAGGTCTTGGAAGCGTGGTAAGTAAGACGAAGGAGAGGATTGAAAAGTACAAACTTCCTCGAGAAAAGGTAAATATTATAATTGAGTCGCCATTTCTTAATTACAATATTCTAAACATATAGTAATCTAATAGAAATTAAAAACGTAGTTTGCTTTATTCATCATAGCTGTCCTAATGAAAACAGCTTGAAAGAATGGCAGACAGTACACGGAAAGACAATAATAACATAAAAAATATATGATGCCCGGTGAACCAGTGAAGTGAGTAGTTGGAAAAGTAGACAGAACTTTTCAGTGAAAAGTTTCAGTATAAAAAGACTGACGATTCTTTTCAAGAATTAATGCATTACCAAGCTCAAGAGGGTCTTTTTAGAATCTCAAAACTAATCATATCCAGAACTCCTTGTACTGGAAAGTGTGAATATACTTCTTTTAAAATTAAGTGTGCGAACTGGTGTGAAAATATGCAGGGTGAAGAAGATCATAAGAATCTACCGTCAAAGATTATTTAGACATTGAGAAGGAATGAAAAAATACATGCTAATATGGATTAACTTTCATAATAAAATGTTTCAATAATAGAGCAAAGCCATAGATGTTTTATTCTTTAAAATTTACAGCAGCATAAGAAACTAAATGCACCATATTGTGTTATTAAGGACCACCAGTTTTGAACCAAAATTAATACTATGACTGAAACCTTAATATAGAGCACACAAAGACAAAATAAAAACGAATGATCAAATTTCTATATGCATTTTATAGCATAACCGACATTATCGAAATAGTTTTGTACAGTTCATATTCCAAAACATTCAGAAGCCCCATGAAATAGATGCCATGACTACCGTTTTTTTTTCAAGAGAATCTCATTTGATTCACATGATCATTTTAATAATAATTTGTAACGAGAGATTGTTAATATGTGCTGGACACAAGATACTATTCATTAAAATGTGGGTAATTCAATTAATCAGGGGGGCAATCACGCGAATTGTAGATATACGAAGGTGTGTTAGGTATTGCATACATTGTTGATTATCTGGGTATAAAAGAAAGATTTTAAAAAACTCGTACATCAGATCATGTTCCAGTTTCTGATTACGCACACAAGCTCATTATCATAGTAAGAAAAGAAGTTACTTTATAAGCAGAGTATTAAACAAACAACCTCTCAGTATTTGTAAAACACAGCACCAGAAGAAGAATACTATATAATAAAAAGACGCAAAAATTCCTTTGAGAATTTTTATCCTTTGCGTGGGGAGTCATTTCCTTTTATATAACATTCATTAATAACGATTACTAATATGCACTTAGCTCACATCATAAAGAGGAAAAAGGATAACTTATCGTTTGTTTGTAAAAGAAGCCATACAGTGACTAGAGTCAAAGGTAAACAACAAAAATATCGAGTCATTTTTTATCCGCCATATAAAGGACATACATCGGGTGTGTGGGCATTTCAGCCACAAAAACAACTTCGCTATAAAACAGGTACATTTTTTACTAACACCGATAGGAAAAACCTGCATAATAACTGGATAAAGTCTCCTATAAAATATATTTTTCGTATGAAATGAAGTGAACCGCAGAAAGATGAACAAAAGCAAATAGAAAAGTGTGTTGCGGCTTTTGTTCAAATACGAATATTTTATACAATCCACGTTAAGTTAGTCAGTATATTCAGCACAAAGTGAAAAAAGTGGAGAAAGGCTCACTCCTTAAAGCAAAACACAATATGTGCCAACTAGAAAAAGGAAAAAAGTGGAAGGAGAAGGCAGCCGGCTGGGATGAAAGAAAAAACTTGCAAAAGAATAATTGATGAGATCGGCCAAAGTGTACTTTTGGCAAACAGCTAGTAAACGTGTGAGTGGAGTGAGAGTAAGTCCATATATACAGTGAGTTTGGGAACTCAATACACAACTAGGATTTTCAGAAGCAGAAAAAAACGCAAGAGAACCGTCTGGCTATAATGGTATATCAACGTGAAGTATGTGTCACTGCTGAGATGTCTATAAAGAAAGAATGAATAATATCAGTTTCTTCGGAACTGAGATGATGAATTTACTTGTAGCTCACGAACACAAAACTACAACAAAAGCTAAGTAGACTATAATGTTATAGAAGTGTATCTCGGACCACTATTTTTACATTTTCGTTTGTTTTTTTTTTTTCTTTTTTTTTTTCTTTTTTTTTTCTTTTTTTCTTTATCATTTATTTTGTCCCAGATTATATTATTTTCAAGCACATAGATAGCCAGGCTCAGAATCTAGCATATACAAGGACATAAGTCTTTCATTGTATAGAGATGTATATGCAAGTATCGAGTATATGAAGAAGACATGCTCATAGTTAGAAGTTTTGTTATTTTCACCTCCACTACTGGCCCCCTGCACACAACTTTCAGTTACAAAAAGGGGCCACTTCTGGGTAAGTTTCATAGGCAGATTTCTAAGCAAAACAACATTCAACTTTTATTCAGTTGCAGTCATGTAAAAAATGTATGCAATTGCTTAGCGAAACAAGGAATAATCTTCCTTTTTTTGTATTCAATGGACCAACTGGTCCTGTAAAAAGTAAAAAGGTCCTGAAAAGAACATGTATTGCAGCGGCGTGAGCAGGTTGGTTGGAATAAAGGTAAAGGTGTGTGTGTTTCACTTTTTACTCAAAAAGTGGCTCAATGTTTTTTGCAATGTCCAGTATAGTAGACCAGCAATACTGAAGTTTTCTTATCAAATACGCCACAGTTGTGCAGTATCTCCATATATCAACTCTGAGAGAATACCATCGTGATCCATGCGTCAACATCATATACTACTCTTTCGCCTTTTTCCTTTCACCCTATTTTCTTTTTCCTTATTCTCTACCCACGCTGTTTCATCTTTTGGCTTGTTTCCTTGTGTAAACATGTGCTGTTATGTCCTTCTTTTCTTCTTCTGAACTCTCTGAATATTATTGTGATTGAATAGTAGCATGGGACAAGTTTCAAAAAGTGCATGTTTAGTGCAACGCATGTACTTTTAACACTCCTGTAGCAGCATTCAAAAGAGCATATTATTATTCTTTAACCAGAGTTGTCTTAACAGACGAGAGTCGTGTAAGTGCGGGAACCAAACCAAGAGAAGATAAATCCTGGACAGGAAAAAAAGTTGGCTGGCATCGGCAACATTATAACATGGCTTGTTTCAAAGAAGGGTGATGTCGATGGGAAGGATATGTGGACACTCAAGATCTTAAGCTGCGTATGTATAAGGAAAAGGCAGCAAAAGGCGTGACTGATCCTTTAGCCTATGCTGCCATCTCAAGGACCACTTTTTTGTGACCAAAGTTTCTTTTGGAGAACAGAGTAACATTTCTAACGAATAATAAAAACCGTGTGTGTACATATACAAGCAAAAATTTTCTTTATAAATAAACTCCAAATAAATTTTGCACAATGTAACCGAACACAACACACGACACCATGTCATAATTATATTTTTAGAAGTTGATCGTACGTTTTAGAGTTGTGAAAACTAACAAATGTGCCACATTTAGAAAAAGTTTATTTTCTGGCTCCACCAGGCGAGTCAACTTCACTTCTTATTTCATATTTAAGTTTGTTCTGGTATTTCAAAAAGAACTTTACACTTTTTGGTCATGGCGAACATTGAAACGTGTAATGAGCCGAGCAGAAAAAAAAACCAAATAGCAACAAGAAGCTACTGGTTGCTCACGGTACACAACATCTCATCTCTTGCCTTTTGCAAGCAAAAATATGTTGGCATGCTAGCATGCCTAATTATCTTCAGACACTCCTTTCTGGCGTATGGCCTTTCTTTTCTTATTCTTTTTTTCCTTTCCCCTTTTTGTAATTGCCAACATGAGACAACACATCGCCTTCCTTGTCTTGATCACCACCATTACTCTTCCTTCTCACTAACATACAGCTGCCACAGAAAGGAACGAGCTAAACAAAAAACATTGTATCTAATTCTTCTAGCGTACACATACACCGCGGTTTTTATACTTTCTTTTCTCCAAAGCATACTACACTTTATTCATATACCTGGATTTATTTCCATATAATACTAATATCAACCATTGCTTTGTAAACAATCAGACAGAACACTCAAATTTCAACGCAGTATGACCTCCATTTTGATAGAAAATCTGTCGCGTACATGTAGCACAGACGTGAAATCCAATTTGCTGAAGGAATAATGAAAGACATGGTAATCCATTTCTCATTAAAACATGTGTACAATTGTACACCCATCGTATTCCAGATTATTATATGCTTTCTATTCGTAGAGGTACAGTACAAAACTCCCGCGGAATATTTTGAATTGAGAGGGAAATTCATTTTATTGTATATTCCCAACAAGCAGTGTAGAAAGAGAGCTACCATACATTTCCACATTGTACAGAGAACGGAGATCAAGCAAACTTTCCTAATGGAGAAATAACCTACTGATTACATGAGGTTGTATGGATGTCGACAGTGGAGGGATGTGTGGAGTTGTGTTCCGCGGCGCTTTATTCTGAATAAAGGAAAATTATTGGAACGCCCCCAGCTGAGAAACTACACAACAACCGCAACCGATCACATTCACATTCCACATGGCGGAATAAACAACCACTACACTAGCTTTTCATTGTTTGTACACTTTTTTCATTCACCTTGTTATGTTTCACTTGTAACACTTAATGGAATTGCCCTACAGCATCAACGACTTTCACGCCCGCCGCCGCAATCTTTGAGCGTTTGCAGATGGCCCACGTGCTTGAAGAGAAAGAGGCGCAATAACTAATTTTCATTCTCTAAGAGAAAGACAGTTAGAACGAGTCCCTCAAGCAGATATAATTACATACAAATATGATGGACCGCACTGTATGCGGACTGATGTGAGAGGCTGGATAGTGAAAAATAAGAAGATGGACCAGAAGAGATACTAAGCAAACTAAATGCTGATGTGAAGCATCTATCTCACAACATTCCTTTCTACCATTCTACTAAACAAAATTTATGAGTATGAGTAAATCTTCGTATGAACTACTAAAAAAACCTGTACTACAAAATAAACTTTATAGCAGATCAAAGCATGTATCGTGATACACGCTTAATAATTTGTGAAGAAATGGATCAATGATAGTGTTTCCAACTTTTAATACCATGCTGTTATGTCCTCCACCATTTTAAAGGGACAACGCCTTGTTCCTGAGTACCCATGTATAGTACACTAAAGAGAACTTGTTGTTGTATATTGGCTGTGTTTTCTTTGCTATATTATTACGAACAATGTTTAAATTAAATTGTGGAATTCTAATACATTTGGTCATCTACATGGCTCTAATCTCTTAAAGATTTCAATTCTCCGGTTCGAGGCAACAAGGAACTTATATCCAAGGTAACAATTTATTACATACACTGCATCAGAGAAAATGCATTCATTAATAGTGACTTTCTCTATGCATATAGCGATATAGCAATTGATTAGCGAGTTATATAAATGAAGAGTATATATCAATTTGTCAAACTGCCTTGAAAAGGATTTTATGATAGACTGTAGTGTTTTATAAAGCTACATAAGATTGACCTAACAACAAAACTAATGAAATCTAGGTATTTGTCTTATTAGCGTGGTGGTAACATGTACTAAGTTATCATTTAGTATCCAACAAACACCATTGAACAAGCACGTAAAGTGCTTTCACCCACATTGATAAAATAAACATATGAGCATCAAACAACTGAGTTTGTGAGTTA